>JBCNJP010000003.1:77094876-77250133 GCA_039602395.1 Deinandra increscens subsp. villosa
GGTACAATTATCCTTAGCTGGGTGTAATGAACCTCAATTGGGCATATTCAACATATTAAGGCATTATGATCCTCAATTGGATGTAATTATCCTATTGGGCATATATATTCTAATATTGACTATACTAATCACAATTGGGCATAATCATCATAATTTGGACATAATGATCCTCAAGACCTCAATTGGTTTAGTGAGGCCCAATTAGCTATAATGAGGCCCAATTGGGTATAATGAGGTTTAATTGGACATAATGAGGCTCAATCGGGTATAATAAGGCCCAATTAGGTATAATGAGACACCCAATTGGGTATATTTTTTTTATTTCTAAATGTAATACTTTAATTGGGTATAATAATATATTTTTGAATATATAAATTGATCATACGTTTATAATATATATATTTTGTTTTTTTAGTATACTATTTTATTAAGAGATAATTATGAGTAAGTTTACAATTTTTTATTACAAAATATATTAGTTTAATTGGGTATAATAATGGTTTATTAAACATACTAAATTGACATACTTTTACAAAATATAGTATTATTTTCCCAATTCTCGTTGTTTTTTTAAACATATAAGGTTTTTATCTTCAATAATTTTCGGTCGATCTGTTTCCATATTTACGAACACAGTTTCCAAACATGTTTCAAATCATCATAAACTTGAATTTCGGAATCGAAAATTTCATAATCCAAATCTTCCCTCCGAAAATTCCAGTAGGGTTTCATCAATTTTCTAAACTATTCCCTCCGAAACCAATTATGAGTTTGGAATTTCGTTTTACCGCCGTGATGTTTTCAATCTCCGATTTACACGTTACCATGATAAACCAACTTTGTTCACCAAAACTATATTCACGAATTGGGGAATCACTGCAGTCGTTGGAAAAAATTTATTCAGTCCTCATCTTCTACAGAGGTACGTGATATTTTTTATATTTATTTGTTGAGCATGGATGTAATTTGGTTATGATTTTACAATCTTCATTAGTATCTGTTGTGTAATTTCAGATCATGGAACCCGAAAACACAATGGAAAATAACGAATTACGCACCATGCAGCATGCTAAACGATGAGGCATACAGTGATGATGACGCATACGGTTATGATTCGGGAGAAGCCTATGAGGACCACAATGAAGCCAAAATTTCTGATTCGAGTGACAGTGACAGTGAAGGAAGTTCAGACGGAGAAACAATTACGGCGACTGGATTGGAATGTCTAAATCCCAAAAAAATTAAAGCCAAGAGGGGCTTGACTAGACTGTCCAAGATGAAAAACGCGTACACAAACTCGGGTGGCAAAAAACGCCGAGTCAAGTTTGATGCCTATGGAAGGTTTAGCGGAAGGTATAATTCAGAGTTTATAAGTTTTCTAGGAGATCTAGTACGTGAGAATGTAGGTTTAAGTGTTTTCAATTGGAAGCACGTATCAAAGGAACTGAGAGACAAGCTATGGGCTTTGATAACGGTATAACTATAGATTTTTTTTTGCACTTGCAGCTAATTTTATTAATATTATACATTGCAATTTCATTCAAATTATAATATACATTTTGGTAACTATTATTTCAGTGTTATTACGAGGTTGATGAAGGTAGGAGAAAATATGTTATGAATCGCCTCGGGATGCTATTGCGCAGCTTTAGAAATAAGTTGTACGAAAAAGACATACTACCTAACCTTGGTAAACCGAACAAGTTGGCAAAAATCCCAAGACGGTACAGGACTATAATCCGTAACCAAGAACAATGGGACAATTTTGTCGCCTACACACAATCTGATCAATACAAGGTTTACATCTTCCTTTTACCTCCATAATTGTAATTTATGCCATTTTAAAATTTATTTGATTTAAGAAATTAATGTCGATCTTGTTTTATTGTAAGGCTGTTTCGGGGAGGTCGAAAACTGCTCGTTCGATGTCCATCTATAACCACCGCTTAGGGCGGGGTGGATATGCTAGGCTTGAACAGAAACTGGTTGGTGTTCAGCCTTCACACTGTTGGGTGTGAAGGCCTTTTGGGCCGGTTCATTATTTGTGGGCCCGTTTTGGCCCTTTAGTTGGTTAACCCTAATCTCACTATTATTTATATCCAATCTTGTAATTGTAATCTTCGCAGTTTGCCTAATGAATTAACCTAGTTGCAGCCCGTGGATGTAGGTCACACCGACCGAACCACGTTAAATTCTTGTGTCGTTTATTATTTATTTTCTCGTTACCGCGTGATAATCGGGTGTGCATTGTGTGTTGTTGATTCCGCTGCACTTGATTCCTAACAATTGGTATCAGAGCTACGGCTCGTTGTTAACACACGGGATTGTACGGACTCTATTCGCGGTTAAAGGTTTGGCAGTAAACCTTTTGGAAGTTGCCGGGTATTGTTGTTTGAAGCCGAGATCGAAAAGTCGGTTGGGGTTTAGTCGAATTAAATCCTTGAAGCCTCGGTGATCTCCTGTTCGAATCCGTGAGTAGTTGACGTTTATTTGATCAGAGCAGAAAGAGCGTCGTCTGTGTATTAGGTTAAAAGAAAGAGGACCTGGTTGGAGGCGATAAAGGGTTCTGTGTTTTTTTTAAGGGCTGGAGCTTTATGATTGGGCCAAAATAAAGAAAGGAACATTTTTTATTTTGTCGCCATTGAAATCTGTGAAGGATGGAAGTAATCCTTGTTTGATTTTGTGGATGGAATTAGTCCACGACAAGAAATAAAAATGTTTATTTTTTTTGGTAGCTTGCATATGAGATTTTATTCTTGAGATGTTCTGATCGTTATAAGACGATTCAGGTTAGTATCATTTTTTAATCCTTTGAGCCGCATTATATTTATTTTTGAATACGATTGGTGCAACTGATTAGGTTTGGGCAGTCGCCACCTTGATATTTAGTTATTGATCGGGTTTGGGTTTGCGGGCTAAGTAGGATTTTGGTGTTTCAAGTTCGGGATTTTGACTTTTTTATTATCAGCAGTGTAAACCGGGTTTTGTGAATTTAGCATTCGGGTTAGATTTGTCTGCAAAGTTTTGCAGGAGCATATCGGTTTGATTGACAGTGGTCAATAGAACAAACGTCAAGTTCAGGCCCGTGTCATTGCTGTGTCTATTCACTGTTTCCGATTTGTTCCTATTTGTCATTGCTATGGCTAAAGACGGGATGGTCGTGATCAGATGGTTTGATGGTTCGGATTTTGGTTGATTGGTTAGTCAAGGGAACTTGGATGTGGTACATACGGTGGAGAAACTGGAGAAAATGGAACTAGCGGGTGTGCTAGTTGACGACATAAGTGAAAATATGGTTAGTGGCAAGTCATGTTGATTAATGCTCGCTCGGAAGATCTTTCGGTTAGGGTTTGTGTTAACTGATCGTGTGTACGGTCATAGAATCCTTGGTACCGCTTGCGTTCCGTGAGAGCTCTACTGGTGTTATAACCATTTGCCTATTAGTTGGTCTTGAACTGTGGATGTTATTCCTTGTTCGGTGGTGATCAATGGTTCGATATTTGAGGGGATCCGGGATCTTGTGCTGGGTGAAGACGCTTCGCTGGTGTAGTACGAGTTGTGATTCTTCTCATGAGTGTGGTTTTGGCAATGGGTTTGGACAACAGTGACAGTGGGAGCTGAGCATAGTTGACTTGGTGGGGCTGCAAAAGGTGTGGATATTCGTTACAGTTGATGTCCAAAGATAATTGAAATTCTGCTTCTGGGAATGTGTCTGGGGTTGATGCATTGGGACTCAGTGGAAGGCAGTGAAGACTCTTGGGTTCGAGATTATGGTTTGTTTCATTTCATGTTACCCACTTCAATGAAGCATTGGTTAATCTCTTCTTAGACTTTGGGAAGATGCAGGTTTATGTATCGCTGGAAGTAGTGAACCAACTTCCGAGTAGTAAAGTCTTGGCTCGCTAAATCGGGTAGTGCTAAGTGGATTCATTTTGCAAGTGTGAATCCTGGAGCCACATGGATGTTAGCTTGAGCGTATTCGGAGGTCGGAACCTTGTTGGGGATTTGGTAACAGTGGGAGTGCGAGGAGTGTTCCTTCACTGTTTCAAATCGATGTTGGGTTCGAAGACCGGTTATCCGAATGTGAAAATCTCTCCTGGATACTTGCTGATATTGGAGAGTGTTCCTTCCTCTGAAGTCTCTGGAGCCGGTGATACGAGTAAGTGGGAGCCGGTTGAGATTGAGGATGAGTCATTGGTGGTTTTGCCTTGACTGGGTCTGTGATGACCGTATTGGAGCTGTGGCGAGCTTCAATGGGCCTTTCCGGTTATTGATGAGAAGGGCCGTTGCAACTAGGCTTGGAGGATTTCTGTTCTTAAAGATTACTGGAGTTACTGGATGATTGGGATTGTATTTGCTTGGATGGCAGGTTGAAGTTTATCGCAAGGCCTTCAAGTGGGAGATTGTTGGGTGTGAAGGCCTTTTGGGCCGGTTCATTATTTGTGGGCCCGTTTTGGCCCTTTAGTTGGTTAACCCTAATCTCACTATTATTTATATCCAATCTTGTAATTGTAATCTTCGCAGTTTGCCTAATGAATTAACCTAGTTGCAGCCCGTGGATGTAGGTCACACCGACCGAACCACGTTAAATTCTTGTGTCGTTTATTATTTATTTTCTCGTTACCGCGTGATAATCGGGTGTGCATTGTGTGTTGTTGATTCCGCTGCACTTGATTCCTAACACACACTACCTACATGTTTAGAACTAAAACATCAAATTATGTGCTTTCTTACTAATATGATTTTTTTTCTGTCAATTATGACAAGGTTGAAAGTAAGGTAATCGATGCAGGCACAATGCCTTCCCGGTCACTGCTGTGGTACAAAGCGCGTGAGAATAAAGCGGGCGAAATAGAAGATGAAGCTGCTAAAGCAATAGCAGAAGAAATAGTGAGTTGACTGCAGCTTTATTTTGGCTAACTCTATCACTGTGATTAATATATACGAAATTGTATTAATGTCTATGATGCTTTTTTTTTTGTATAGATGAAAACTGAAAAAAAGATCACTGATGGACAACTCAAACTTGATCCAGGCAATGATGCCATGACAGTTGTCTTAGGGAAGGAAAAATGTGGGTCGTTGAGAGGTGTTGGCACGGGAGTCAACCCTAGTAAATTTTTTAATGTTCCAAGACAGCGAGGGTCCATGAAACAGCAGCTGGATGTGCTTCAGGCTCAACTAGAGAAGGAGAAACAAGAAAATGTGGAAAATGATGAACAAATAAACGCGTTGAATGAAAGGATGGCTGAAAATGAAAAAAAGTTAGCTTTTTTATTAGCCACCCTTCCACCTCAGGGGAAGCAGGTAAGTGAATCTGACTATAAATGCATTTTAATTGGGTATATGGATATCATTTATAAAACTTTACATCTACTTTACTTTTGATCAGGGAAATTGGGCAACTCCTGCCAATACGTCTCCAGCTCAGTTAAGTCCTTCGATTACAAATGTGCCGGTAACTCCATCGGGAGCTGATTCACAACCTGACATGATCGGTCAGAAAGAATCAGCAGATACAAAAGTAACTCCAGTAAGTTAATTATTAAAATTTAACTTCATTTACATTTGATCAGTGATGTATAATCTGCAATGTGTTGTTTATGTAATATTATATATATGTAGGATGCCGCAAAGAAAACCAAAAAAAAGGCCCCATCGAATGAGACTGCTAATAAATTCACACGGAAGGATTCAACGAGGGCTGGATCCATAGTAAGTAATTGTTTTAGATTTTATTTGTTTTATTTTGAAATCAACAATTACTAATTTTTTGTGTTTGAATTGTGTAATTATATTTAGGAAGCAGCAAAAACAAGGCAAAATAAGGCTGAAGCAAAAAAAAAAAGATGCTTTAACTCCTATGGCGGTAACGACACCTTCAGATGGAATCATAAAGGTATGTAATTTGACGAATATGTGTGTTTTAGTTTTTCCTTTATTTATGTTAATATGACATAATCATTGCAGCAGATCAAATGTAAATTAGCCTACCCAACCAAGAGACAAATTGTTGGTTTAGGTACCGTTTACCTGTCCGAAGAACGACAATACATTCATGGAGTTCCACTCCAAGATGACTGTTACAAGGTGTCGGTTGATGAAGTTAAAGTACCGGCATCGTTTTTACCGTTTGAGGTAGATGATGTCAAAACAATGGAAAAAGCACTAAACAATTTTGTTCCTTGGCCAAAGAACCTTTGCCTTGATCAATCAAATGTTAGTTTCCTTTAATTACTTACCTTTCATAGTACATTATATTATTGTTCAAACTTAATTAGTTATCATTTATTAATTGTTTCAATTTTTCTGTATGAATGTTGTTGATTCAGGATCCAGTTCTTACTACACCAGTAGAAGAGAATGAAGATGAATTCGTCCAGGGGTAAAAGATGAAAAGAAAATTTATAACGAGAGACGACATCGTGAAGATGAAGAAATCTAAGAAGAATAAGGCCTAGGATGATTTAAATTAGGATCCATTTTATGTTTTTTTAACACGAGAATTTATATTTGTGGAACAATTTCAAAATTTTTTAATAGTGTATGCTAATGTTATTATTTTACATTTTGGTGTCATTTTTATGATTGTGTTTTATGTGACTAAAAACTACACAATTGTCACTTTATATTAACAATTGTGTATCTAAAACACAGAATCAGTCACACCGAATAATGAAACTGTGACTATAACTCTTTTACCGTCATTTTTGCATGTATCAAATGTGACTATATAGCAAATGCGAAAACTAATATTCAAAACTAATGTGACTAAAGCTATAACATAAGTGACACTTACAACTAATTATTGTGACTATAACATGTTTCAAGTCTCGTTTTTATTTGTTCAATGTCACTGTAAGGTATGATATGGTCACTCTATATTAACAACTATGTTATTATTAACAACATATAGTCACAATTTACGTAATCAATTAAGTCTAAAATACATAAACAGTCACATAGAAACTAAAAGTGTGACTAAAAGTGTCTTAGGGTGATGTATTTATGTAACATATGTGACTAAGTGGGAATTTAATAACAAAAGCTTAAAAATAATGTGACTAAAGGTTAGCAAAAAATGACACTTGCACATACTTAATGTCATTATAGAAATATTCTAGTCATATTTATATTTCTCTTATGTGACCAAAAGGTATATAATGGTTACTTTATATAAACAACTAGGTCTTTAATTGTGACCATATACCAATCAATAGTCACTTTAAGAAATATTTGTGTGACTAAAAACTGTGAAATAGTCACACTTCAAACAATATCTACATAAACTATCATGATATGGTCACACATAACAAAAATGTGTGTCTCTAAAACCTACACAATAGTCACACCTAAATATTTGTTATGTGACCAAATGTTAACAAAACGTTACAGTGAACGTGAAAAATGTGACCACTTGGCAACATTATGTCACTAAAGAGATGCAATGGTTACTTTATATTAACAACTAGGTGTTTAATTGTGACCATTTTCCAACCAATAGTCACTTTAAGACATTTTTGTGTCACTATAAACTATGAAATAGTCATACTTTCTACTTTTTCTACATCAACTATCGTGATATGGTCACACATAACAAAATTGTGTGTCTCTAAAACCTAAACAATAGTCACACTAAATTATTAGTTATGTGACCAATTGTTAGCAAAACGTCACAGTGAACATGAACATCATGTCACCATTTGGGAACATTTTGTCATGACAAAATAAATAAGTGTTACTAAAAAGGGTTTATGATGACATTATTCAATAAATTCATTGATCCAGCAAGAAAAATCGCTAGTCTATAGTCACACTTTTTATCTAAGGTCACATTCTTTCGTACCATACGGTCACTGAAATTCAATGTCACTGTATGTGACCTAAAATGGCGCGACTTTTGGTCACGGATGGGACGAAAAAACAAAGTGTGACTAATCACATATGGTCACACTTTTTTGGTGTCACCAAAGATCAGTTTTGTACTAGTGTTAGAGCCACAATCACCGCGCACAAATCAGAACGGTCCTTTTATAACCGGTGGTTTACATTTTCGATGTGGTTTCAAATTGCGAAACGAATTACATGTTAATTCTTATTTTATTCTATTATGTGTTACGGCCGACCCTTTGATGATGAATGCATGTTTTGTGTTTTGTGGCATGTTTTATTATTCTCTGGTTTGGCCCAATGTATATGTATTTTTGGTTTTGGTTGACCCCGCCATTTTTCGGGATCCAAAGTTGTAATTAGAGCTAGGTTTACTTTCATAAATGTCAATTTTGTAAAACCAAGACCAGAAGATCAAGCACTTGCCAAAAGGAGTTTGGAGGTCAGTGGGAGCCGAACCGGTCGCGGGGACGCATAAAGATGCCTTCTTTGTGGTTGTTCGCTTTTCATTTTTTATGACCCCTTTGATCTTGCTAATATGGCTCTAGCAAGACCAAGACCTAAATGCCGTTAACACACAATTGTATATCATTCGCGACGCTTAGACGATTTAAATAGTTTATTTAAAATACATGTCCCGAGTGATGATAGGGTTTATCGCTTGTGTCTAACGATCACCAATATTAAAACTGTATTTTAATATCCCTATCTGGTAATAATAAATTGATAGTTTATGTCATTCAAAATCAAGTCAAACTTGGAACATATTTACCAATGCATCAGTGTTGGAGTATTAAACACCGCACTTGGTGTTCAGGGTATCTTCTGAGGTGTGGACATTAGAGTATTAAACACCGTGTCTGTCACATTGACCATTTGGGATTACTATCACTTTCTTTGTATATATTTGCAGTGCTATGAGTGTGTACAAATAAAGTGGGCATGGATGAGGTTAAACGTATCGTGACAATACAAAATGTTATATTTTGTGGCCTCATACCAAGAGTTGCGACTAGTATCTCGCAATTGACACTCGTTGTCAGTTTGGTTACACAACTTGCTCCTGAGGCTTACTTGGCGATATCAAGTAACTTGGCTAATCAAATTTTCAATTTTCGTATTAAATAAATCTTACAAATTGATAGTAAGAAAATATTTTACATCGAAAATACTAATTATAAATTACTTTGCTTATTTCAGAAGGCTATTCAAAACTCAATTCCATTAAGTTCAATGGTAGATCTTGACCCGTTCACTAAGACTAACTTTCTATCATGGCAAACCCTCCTCAGAAATATTTTGAGGCTTTTCGGGAAACTCTATGTCCTTGATCGACCCATCTTGAGCATACCATCTTACTTGCTAAATGATCGCTTGCAGATGGAGATCCAAAAGCACACTGGAGATTCTAAAGACGTCACTGAGCTTATGTTATCTAGCATGGCACAGGATTATCGGTACAACTTTATAGACATGAGTGCTTATGACATCATAAGGAAACTCAAAGATTTATTTGAGTTGAGTCAAAGGAGCGAACGATACAATGCACTTCAACGATTCGTGAACTGCACAATGTCACCCGATTCTTCACTATATGATCATGTCATGATGATGAAAGCGTATCGCGAAAAGCTGATCGATCTCGGCTATACCATTCCGGAAGGAATAGCCTTGGATGTAATTCTTGGTTCTCTACCCAAGCACTAACGCATTCATGCAATTAATTGTTCGGCTCAGACAATCGAAGAGGTCATGGCATTGATTCCCAATGTTAGGATCAGGAGCACGTCAGATGTGCTCAGAGTTGCCAATACAAGAATCACTAAATCCAAGAACAAGGAGAAAGAAAGCAAGGGCAAGAAACCACTAGCGCCACCTCCACAGGAACGTGAGTGCTTTGAGTGTAATAAGATGGGCCACTGGAAACGTAACTGCCCCATCTACATTGCTAAGATCAAGATGACTAGAAACTCCAACAAGGGTTCCTCATCAGGTATTTCAATACACGTTATTGAACTTTTCACTGTTTCCTCCAATACATGGGTATTTGATAGTGGGTGTGGTTACCACATTGTTAATGTCTTGCAGGAGCCTGAGAAGTGGAAGAAGACAGAACAAGGCGGCATGGAACTCATTGTTAGCGATGGGAAAGAGTCCCGGTCTTGGCTACCGGCATATACTCTCTTACATGTTATTCTGGACTTGTAGTTACTTTAGCTAACTGTTTATATGCACCTGGCCTGTCCAGAAACATTATATATGTCTCTTCCTTATTTGAACAAAGTTTTAAGTACAAGTTTGATGGCAACACCATATTAACCTACTTTAACAATATCTTTTATTTCGAGGCTAAACTTGCACATGGTATATATGAGATAAATGTTCAAATGAATGACCAACTTTATCACGGTTCTAAACGAAACAAAGTTGATAATTACGATTCATCTTTATGGCATCATCGACTTGGTCACATAAGCAAGGCTCACATCAAGAAGGTACAATCTGCTGGGATTCTCGAATCCAATGATGCAGATTCCTTCGACGAATGTGAACCTTGTTTATCTGGTAAACTCACAAAGTCACCCTTTACCCATGTAAGTGAACGGGCTGAAGGTTTATTTGGCTTGATACACACTGACGTGTGTGGGCCTTTTCGAACTGAAACGATAAATCGTGAACGCTACTTTGTGTCTTTCATAGATGACTACAACATATATACTTACGTTTATCTGATGAAGCATAAACATGAAACTTTTGACAAGTTCAAGGAGTTTCAAAAAGAAGTAGAAAATCAATAAAGTCAAACTATTAAAATACTTCGATCGGATAGAGGATGTGAATATCTTAGCACTGAATTCCTCAATCAACTAAAGGAATGTGGAATCATTTCACAACCTAATCCTCCTGGTACACCCTAGTTAAATGCCGTAAATGAAAGGAGAAATCGAACTTTGCTAAACATGGTTCGATCGATGATGTGTAGGACCAACTTGTCCCACTCCTTTTGGGGTTATGCTCTCTTAACCGCCGCTCGCCTAATGTTGATGCATGAACCTTGTGTGGCCATTACTGTTCGAATTGTCAAACAGACTGATTTGTCGAAGACATGAACTGAGGTCCGAACCTCAGCCGAACTCTAGGTTCGGAGTTGGCCGAACTTTGATGGCCGAACTCCAAGTTCGGAAGGAGTTCGGACAGAGTTCGGAGGTGCCGAGTTCGGACCTTATGAAGAAGTATAAATAGATTCGTCTTTGTATTTCTTTGCAAGTTTTCTGTCTTGTTTCTGTGTGTTGAGAGGGGAGGTTCTGTCCGACCTCCCCCAGTGCTTAATCGTTGTATACTCCTTCGTTATGTAATCATTCAACATGATTCAATGACAAAACTTCCGTCTCATCCATAGAAACGATCCGTAAACGGTTTTTCAGTTGGTATCAGAGCTGTTGGCTCTTTCTATGGTGGAAATCTATCGTTTTTCTTCATTTCGAGACGTTAAACCTTTGGTTAGGGGTGATTGAAAGTGTTTCTGATTGATTTTTGATCAATCGAGTCTTTCTAAGTCATGTTTTTACCTAACAGAAGCAACTGGATGTCGAAATTCGGTCAAATTCTGATTCTGGTGCGTTTTTGAAAATTTCCAGTCGAAGTTCGGACTAGGTTCGGCCGAAGAACAGATCTGAAAAATAACCGCTCCGAACTCCGAGTTCGGAGGTCCGAAGGCCAGGTTCGGAGATGGCTCCGAAGGTCAGGTTCGGACTAGGTCCGAAGGTCAGTTTCGGAGAGGGTTCGGAGGATCGTGTTCGGAGGTAGATCGGACAAGGTTCGGACGAGCTCGGATGCATTTTTGATGAAGCATTTTTGATCAGGTTCGGAGCCAGGGGCTCTGCCCCTTGGACCCCGCCAGGGGCTGCCGCCCCTTGGACCCCGCTTCTCAGGGGCGCTGCCCCCGAACCCCCGTTAGGTGGGAATTTTACAGAAGCGGATCAGTTATCGAGTTTACCCTTGATTCGGTAGTTGTGGGGTGTTATGTTTGAAGAAAATCCAGATCACGATACTTGTTACAAGTTAATGATCGAATTTCAAGAAATGTGTTTGTGAGTAGTCATTGTTCTTGATGATGGACAGAGATTCAAGAACACGTGTTTCTGATGATGGACAGAGATTCTGAAACATGGTTATGATTATTGGGAACGTTTGTCGGAGAATATCTTTCTACACAACCAGAAGACTAAGTGTGATTAAAGATTCCGTTGCGGGCCAATTGAGTTTATCATTCCACTAAAAGGATTTATTCCTACGGGGTTGGAATCGAAGAAAGTTGAAGATTTGAATATTTCACTTGTTTAGGGGGGAATTGGGACCCTTAATTGAAAAAGTGAATATTCAAAAGCAATCAGTTCAGGGATGATGGTGGTTTTTGATCTTCATGGAAATGTGGTATATTCTGATGTTCGTGCGAACCGATATGTCAAAGTTTTCAATTATGGTTTGGAACTTTTTGTCATATGCCCGATACTTTCTTGAGTTGTCGAAAGACTTGGTCAGATTCCAGTCTGCAACGAGATATACGTTTACCGGAGTAATATATTGGGATGGATTTGATGCTGAGGGGGAATTTCCATGATTGAAGATGCTGATCGTGTCTGTTTTCATAAAGATCAGAATGTGTTACAATTCGATGAAGATTGAAGATTATTATCAAGATGCAGTGATGTTCGTGTGTCTTTACAATTTCCGGATACAACTTTTGAAGTGAACCATTATCATACATGCCGGTTCCAATTGGATGGTTGTGCTTGAAGCTAGGGGAATTTTATTGGTTGTGGATATTGTACAAGATTCGAATTGTTTCCTGCATACCTGATGATTCGGTCAAGGGGAGTTTGCTAAAGATAGAGATGTTTGCAGCAAGCTGACTGAAGATTGCTAGAAGATCAATGTCTGGATTCGACAGTAACGTCCAAGGGGGAATTTGTTGATGCATGAACCTTGTGTGGCCGTTACTGTTCGAATTGTCAAACAGACTGATTTGTCGAAGACATGAACTGAGGTCCGAACCTCAGCCGAACTCTAGGTTCGGAGTTGGCCGAACTTTGATGGCCGAACTCCAAGTTCGGAAGGAGTTCGGACAGAGTTCGGAGGTGCCGAGTTCGGACCTTATGAAGAAGTATAAATAGATTCGTCTTTGTATTTCTTTGCAAGTTTTCTGTCTTGTTTCTGTGTGTAGAGAGGGGAGGTTCTGTCCGACCTCCCCCAGAGCTTAATCGTTGTATACTCCTTCGTTATGTAATCATTCAACATGATTCAATGACAAAACTTCCGTTGATCTTCATGGAAATGTGGTGTTTTCTGATGTTTGTGCGAACCGATATGTCAAAGTTTTCAGTTATGGTTTGGAACTCTCTATCTTATGCCCGATACTTTCTTGAGTTGTCGAAAGACTTGGTCAGATTCCAGTCTGCAACGAGATATACGTTTACCGGAGTAATATATTGGGATGGATTTGATGCTGAGAGGGAATTTTCGTGATTGAAGATGCTGATCGTGTCTGTTTTGATAAAGATCAGAATGGATTACAATTCGATGAAGATTGAAGATTATTATGAAGATGCAGTGATGTTCGTGTGTCTTTACAATTTCCGGATACAACTTATGAAGTGAACCATTGACATACATGCCGGTTCCAATTGGATGGTTGTGCTTGAAGCTAGGGGGAATTTTATTGGTTGTGGAGATTGTACAAGATTCGAACTGTGTCCTACATACCTGATGATTCGGTCAAGGGGAGTTTGCTAAAGATAGAGATGTCTGCAGCAAGCTGACTAAAGATTGCTAGAAGATCAATGTCTGGATTCGACAGTAACGTCCAAGGGGGAATTTGTTGATGCATGAACCTTGTGTGGCCGTTACTGTTCGAATTGTCAAACAGACTGATTTGTCGAAGACATGAACTGAGGTCCGAACCTCAGCCGAACTCTAGGTTCGGAGTTGGCCGAACTTTGATGGCCGAACTCCAAGTTCGGAAGGAGTTCGGACAGAGTTTGGAGGTGCCGAGTTCGGACCTTATGAAGAAGTATAAATAGATTCGTCTTTGTATTTCTTTGCAAGTTTTCTGTCTTGTTTCTGTGTGTTGAGAGGGGAGGTTCTGTCCGACCTCCCCCAGTGCTTAATCGTTGTATACTCCTTCGTTATGTAATCATTCAACATGATTCAATGACAAAACTTCCGTCTCATCCATAGAAACGATCCGTAAACGGTTTTTCACCTAATTAATCTGGAACCGACCAAGAAAGTGGACAAGTCTCCATACGAGATATGGCATAGATCTTATCCAAAGTTATCATACCTCAGGGTATGGGGATGTAAAGCTTTTGTCACTAGTGAATCTGACAACAAACTCGATCCTCGAGGTGAAAAAGTAATTTTCATCGGATATTATAGTAATACCGGTTATTACTTTTACAATCCTGAAGGAAACTATGTTTCCATCAAAAGGAAAGGTAAGTTTCTTGAGAATGAATTTATCAATAAAGGAACCAATAGTGATCCAGTGGATCTTGAAGAAACTCGAGAAACACAAAACCCTGAAACGGTCGCTACGTCTGACCGACAAATTATTGTCACACCATCAGACCCAAACACAAGCGTTCGCAGAAGCGAAAGAACACGTAGGGAACCTGATAGATGCCTCGGTCATCTAGAAGCTTCAGATATTTAGAAGCTTCCGATGTCCTATTAGTAGCAGATTCCAATGATGAACCTACTAATTACAAAGCTGCTATATCAGATCTGGAATCTGACAAATAGCTTGATGACATGAACGCAGAGATGCAATCCTTGCGTTCATGTCATCAAGCCATTATTTTATATATTTAAAATGCGTACAGTGTTATTATATAAAATAAAAAAATTATTTTTTCGATTTGACACAATGATATGAACATGTTTAGATCATTGTATCAAAATGTTCAGATCATTGTGTCAAAAATGTTCAGATCATTGTGTCAAATACTCGTAATTGTGTCATGTTCAGATCATATTGTCAAAATGTTCAGATCATTGTGTCATATTGTATAAAAAATGTTCAGATGATTGTGTCAAAAATTCAGATCATTGTGTCAAATCGAAAGAGTAATTTTTTAAAAATTTTATATATACGCGTTTTAAAAATAAAAAACGCTCGTTTTTATGGTGTAATTTAAAAAAATAAATAATAATGTCGTATGTAAAAGTTATAAATGTTTAATAAATGAGTGAACCTAATAAAAAGTCAACAAATATGGCTAAAATAAATTGTCCCCCCCTTCTTTATTAAATCAAAGATCGAAGGGCTAGGATGACTTCTTATCCTTCTTACATAGATCAAAGTTCTTACTTGAACCTTTCTCACAGTTATATAACATAATATTCGGGTCTTACGCTCAATACTTTAAGTGTTTGACTTCTAACTTTAACATCATTAATCAAACATTTTGTAATTCCGTTTTCATTATGTTGCTTTATACCAACATAGTTTTTTTTTGTGCCCCGGACATTTTTCCAGCTACAATGCGCATCAATCGACACTTACGAGCAATTTGGAAGCTAGTGAGAACCGACACATTATGGAAGGGTTTTATGTGTGGTAGGCATCACGAAGGTCCACTCGACCACTCTCACCAAACAGTACACCAATTTTCACCCTTTTAAATATTGGAAGAGTTGACTTGATCATGGGTGGGTATCGTTACCCACTTTTGTAGATTTTATAGTCATATATTTAGTGGGGAGATATGATTTTATATAAAATAATATTTTTATGAACTTTCATATATTATTTACCTATACTACAATAGTCATCAATAGTCATCGTTTGTTCCTAACTCTTCTCCAAAAAGATTTTATATTAAATGGTATAGCCGCCAGAAATGAGGAGAAGATTGAAGATTTGAAACTAGTTTAATAGCTGCGAGTCCCTTTCCATGTAATTCGCCTCTTATTTCATCGAAGCGTCTATTTGGACATCCCCATACGCAGCGTATTACTTAATACGCTGCGTATGAGACTTTTAACCGACAACCTTACATTCTCTGGACTGACCTGACATGGAATGTTTATATACGCTGCGTATATACAAATACGCAGCGTATAGGAATTTTTGTTTTGTGTTTGTTTGATTGGGTTGTTTGATTATGTTTATTTATTTTTTTTTAAAATTAAAAACAAATAGTAGTTTTTAGGAACTTATTGTAATTTTCATAGTTAACGCTTTTCAGTAATTATCCCGTTTGAGATTGCTCACAGAATACCTTTTGAAGAACGGGTCACGGACAACAACATGAGGTTTCTTCAGAAATTGGTTGATGACAAGCTTTGTCTAACGTATAGGGATGGTCAATCCACTTATTCACTCAGAGAAGGGTCCAAAGGTCACACATTTTTGAAACCAGGCATGGTCGTACATAGAAAAATAATGGATGGTGATGTCATTTTTATTAACAAGCCACCAACAACCCACAAACAGTCTTTACAAGCCTTATCTGTTTATACCCATGATGACCATACTTTCAAAATCAACCATCTTATTTGTGGACCATTGAGTGCCGATTTCGATGGGGATTGCATTCATATCTTTTCTCTCCAATCCCCGGAAGCCAAGGCGAAGGTGATGGAACTATTTGCTGTTGAAAACAGCTCCTTAGTTCACATAGTGGGAATGTCAACCTCCAACTTGGCAATGACTCTGTTCTTTCCCTCAAAGAACTTTTCAGTAATTATTTCTTTACCAAAGCCCAAGTCCAACAATTGGCACTTTTTACCTCCAATCCATTGCCCAAACCTTCAATGCTAAAGGCCCATAATTGTGGCCCATTGTGGACAGCTTTGGAGGTTTTGGAGACTCCTCTACCTCGTGGGTTTGACTGTTTGGGTGATAAGTTTGTGATTAGGGATAGCAAGATCTTAAAGTCAGTCCATCTTTAGTGAAATGATTAGCATACTCTTTTTTAGCAAAGGCCCGAGAGAAGATCTGAAGCTTTTTAACTCCCTGCAGCCAATGTTTTTTTGATTTTTATGCAGTGAAGGCTTTAGTCTAAGTTTGGAGGATTTTGTGATTTCAAAGGATGCTATAAGAAGCATAGAAGACCAACTACTAGAAGTTGCACCTTTGTTATATCACTTGAGGTCTAATTACAATGAGGTAATTGACATGCAACTCGAGAAAAATCTTCGGGCATGTAAGAATCCCATCTCTGAATTTATTCTAAGATTTTCATCGATGGGTAATTTGATAGACCCCAAGAGTGAGTCTGCCCTAACACGAATAGCTCAACAAATTGGATTCTTAGGCTTACAAATCTATGAAAGGGGACGTCTATATTCAAGAACATTGGGTGAAGACTTGTCTTCACATTTTGTTGGAAATTACCCCGTTCCAAAAAATTACCCGTATGAAGAGTTCGGGCTAATCAGGAGCTGTTTATTCTATGGGCTAGATCCATATCAAGAAATGGTTCATTCAATTGCGAGTAGAGAAGTGATGATCAGGTATTCAAGAGGGTTGACCGAGCTAGGAATCCTTTCCAAAAACTCAATGGCGATTTTAAGAGATGTGGTCATCTGCTATGATGGAACAGTGAGAAATGTTTGTAGCAACTCAGTAATCTAATTTGAGTATGGGGCAATGACAAATAATATGTTCGTTGCTGGTGAACCAGTTGGAGTATTAGCTGCAACTGCAATGTCAAACCCTGCATATAAGGCGGTTCTTGATTCTTCTCCAAGTAGCAACAACTCATGGAATATGGTGAAGGTAATATATTTACCCCCAGTTCTTCTTAATTGCATGCTTAAAAGCTGAAACTAATAAATCCTTCTCTGTTTTCCACTATGTAGGAAATTCTGCAATGTCAAGTGAATTTTAAGAATGTTCATAATGATCGACGGGTTGTGCTTTATTTGAAAGATTGTGATTATATAAACATTGTTTAGAAATGCAAACGTAATAATACAAATCATTCGATATCACAATCAATCGACATCATCACAATCACAAACGAACATAACAAAAAAGTACGCCATCACAAGCAAACATAAAAACAAATAATCACAATCACAAACGAATATAACAAAATAGTACGCCATCACAAGCAAACATAAAAACAAATAAAGTAGTATTCATGAGTACATCACCATAAAAAAAATAATAAGACATCGCTAATGGTCCTCCTCATCCTCATCCCCAGCCATGTCATCATCATCATCCTCTGCATCATCCTCTGCCTCGTCCTGAACGTCGTCCTGAACATCTCCCTGAACGTCGCCCTGAACGTCGCCCTAAACGTCGCCCTGAACGTCGCCCTGAACAGCCGGTGCCTATGGAAATGGAGGGTGGTCATGGTAGTCCAAACGGGCTGCAATCCCAACCAACATCTGGCACTGCCATGCCTGAATCTGAGCCATTCGATCCTGAATCTGAACCATTCGATCCTGAATCTGAACCACTCGGTCTAAAGTCTCCCTCACAACCCGTGGCATCCTGACTGCCCTATACATATGACGCACGGCCTGCACCTCGTGCGCAACGTCCCCGGGGTTCACTCCCTGCACTCCCTGCACTCCATGCCCTCCATCCTGCCGTGGCTGCGGCTGTGCCGGAGCCCCACCAGCATCCTCTGGGACCCAAACAACACCATCCCGCACCATCCGGTAAAAATAATTCCCGCGAGTACCAAACCTCTTGATTATCTTCATGCTGCTCATGGTCGGCCTACCAAGTTTCCTCGCCGGTAGTGGTGCGGGCATCTCGTGCTGGTGATCAAGGAGGACACCTATCGACGATGCAATCTGTGTGATATATGGCCCGCAAAAAATATCACTCCCGTGCTTCCTACTATCGTGCGTCCCCAGAAATATAGCTAGGCCGTGGGCTAGGGCGGCACTCCTACGACGCATCAAACAGTAAAAGTAAAATAAATCTGTCGACGTGACGTGCTCTTTGCTAAAGCCACGTGATGTAATGGAGGTACTGATGAGTTTATGCAGGTATCTAAAAAGGGGGTATCTAATCTCTGTAGCTCGACGCTCAGTCGACCCTACTGGTATATCGGCGATCGACCCCCACCACTGCTCTAGATCATTCTCGGGAACGGCCTTTACGGCCTCATAGTATATCTCGGATAGTGTCTCATCCTCGGTGTATAACCCTGACAAGACCGCAAAGGCACGTAGTGTGTACCTATACTCCACCCCGAAAAGTGAGAAAGTAACCGCAATGGGTTCAGCTACCATGACATCGTGGGCGGCCTGTGGAAAATCTCCGTCAAGGGGCCTGTAAGAAAAAGTGCATAAAAACTCCAGAACTAACAACGGGTACGTGGGCAGGCCGGCTTTATCGAAAAGACGCCTGAAAGGAGTATCTGCCGGTACAAACGTGTCGTATCTCTCACCGGCCTGAATCTCGGTCAAAAACGGCACGTCAACTACATCTGACTCTCTAATCTTGCACCCCCTGAACCTGCGAAGTTTCTCTAGTGCTCTCGTCCCCGGGGCAAACTGGAGATACTGACAGCCATCTATATCTAAATCAGCCATAACACCTACAAAAAAAAAAAAAAAACAAATACTCAAACGTTAATAAACAATAAACAATAAATAATAAACAATAAATAATAAATAATAAACTAATAAACAATAAATAATAACTAATAACTAATAAATAATAAATAATAACTAATATATAATAAATAATAAATAATAAATAATAAACTAATAAATAATAACTAATAACTAATAAATAATAAATAATAAATAATAACTAATAAATAATAAATAATAAATAATAACTAATAAATAATAAATAATAAATAATAAATAATAAATAATAAATAATAAATAATAAACAATAAACAATAAACAATAAATAATAAATAATAAACTAATAAACAATAAATAATAACTAATAACTAATAAATAATAACTAATAAATAATAAATAATAACTAATAAATAATAACTAATAACTAATAAATAATAACTAATCTTCCTACTCTAATAAACAATTACAATTGGTGACACATGTCAACACTAGGTTAATTCTCACAAAAGTTTTCCCTCCCAAATCTATTCCCTAATTAATTATTTTTTATTGGAAATTATATCCTATTTTATAATCATGATATATTTTATCTATTTATATTTATGGAATTATGACAATTGTATATTAATTTACATCTTATTTTTATATAGAAATAATTTAAACTGTTATTTTCATTTTAAAAAATATTTAGAAACTTATAAAATACCAATAAACATGTATATAGTGTGTTTTCAAATATAATTGAGCAAATCATATTTAATATTTTAATTAACGAATACCTAATACTATTTTACAAATTCAATCAGCGTTGCGTTGTGGGTGATACTATTTATAGAGAAATTCATAAGCGATAAAAATCATGTTTATAATATCCAATATTAAATAGTTTTTCCTACCATATCAAATGAGCCATATTCATCCAATTTGGAAATTTTAGACATCGCACTTAATACAATTGTAAGTTTTCTAATATATATCAACATAACATTTTTATTGATAACAACATTATAATCTTTTGATTATAATTTAAATTTTATACTCAACACTTAGAATGTGCTCATTATAATTTTGATAAAACTTTATACTCATCTAACTTTTTATACAGACCTAAAGTCTCAAGTTTGTCAATTCATAATTCAAGTTAGTCGCTATTGAGGGCTTGATTGTTTTTTAAACATGATCAAGTTTATCTTCCATTTTCCTAATATACAAGTACAGACATGTCCTAAATATATATTTTTTATAAAGAGAGTAAAGTCACCAATACCATATTATGAATTATAACTTTAGTTTTTTATCTAATGGAATGTAGTACGTTACTCTGGTAATAAGAAGGGTATGCATGAATTATCATTTATATATATATATATATATTTTTAATGATTCAACCCGTATTACATACGGGTTCTATCCTAGTAACTAATAAACAATAAATAATAACTAATAACTAATAAATAATAAATAATAACTAATATATAATAAATAATAAATAATAAATAATAAACTAATAAATAATAACTAATAACTAATAAATAATAAATAATAAATAATAACTAATAAATAATAAATAATAACTAATAACTAATAAATAATAAATAATAAATAATAAATAATAACTAATAACTAATAACTAATAAATAATAACTAATAAATAATAAATAATAACTAATAAATAATAAATAATAAACAATAAACAATAAAAAATAAACAATAAATAATAAATAATAAACTAATAAATAATAAATAATAACTAATAACTAATAAATAATAACTAATAAATAATAAATAATAACTAATAAATAATAACTAATAACTAGTAAATAATAACTAATAAATAATAAACTAATAAACAATAAGTAATAACTAATAACTAATAAATAATAACTAATAAATAATAAATAATAACTAATAAATAATAAATAATAACTAATAACTAATAAATAATAACTAATAAATAATAAATAATAAATAATAAATAATAACTAATAAATAATAACTAATAAATAATAAATAATAAATAATAAATAATAAATAATAAATAATATAACTAATAAATAATAAATAACGAAGAATTCTTCATAACAATGAACAATACGCAGCGTATTAGGTCTTACGCTGCGTATTGTTCTTCTGGTTTGCCAAAATCTGAGATTAATTTGGCCGATTTTGATAAACACAAATGTGGGTATTCGATTATTCTAGTTCTATGTTCGATCCTACAGTGAAAGTACAATCTATAATCCATAAATAACTAAGGTAAGGTGCCAAGATCTAAGTAACCTCTAAAACACAAGATTTAAGTTAATTTAGTCAATAATTTTCGTGATACATACCTGTATGTGTATGGGGATTGAACACCGAGTTCTGTATGAAGTAATTCCTTCTTCTCCGGCGGAATTCCGACTGTGGCGGCGGTTGTGTTTTTAGGTTTTTTTTGTTGATTTGGGGGGAGAAGACGGCTGGCGTGAGGGTTTTTACGCATGCTTATACGCTGCGTATTGATCAATACGCAGCGTATATTATTTTTAATTTTTTTTTTAAATCAATGTGTTTTTAAATAATTTACTCCCATAAAGATATATTTAATTTAGAATCATAGTTTATATTTCTATCATTTAAGTTTTTATTATACTAATATTATTTGATTTATATTTATCATTTAAGTTTTTATCATTGAATAAATAATAAATAATAAATAATAAATAATAAGTAATTTATATAGTTATTTAAGTAATTTTTATACCAGTTGGAGTTATGGAATCACTACTTTTATTGAAACATTGTCACACGAGGAAATCAGACATTACTTAAAAAAATAACACGATACAAACGTGAACTCAATAATTATATAAATTCAAACAGCTTTATTTATAACCAAAACCCACTCAACCAGATCGTTCCATAAAGTCCTTCATGATATTCTTTTTGGCGGCTGGTTTTTTCCGGGATGGTATGGATGCCTGTTGCGTAAGTAGTCTTTCCCGGTCTTCGCACCTATCGGACATCGCACAACAAATACCTGCATCATCCTGTTATCCGCACTATTGCAGGAACTGAGACAATATGTGTCCAAGTCGTTGGCTAACATCAGTAAGCCACTGTCAAGATTTCGACTATCATCGGGCTTATAATAGAACCAAATTTCGTTCCGATTATCATGCCCGAGATCCTGCATGATTAACGACATATAAGAATACGCAAAGCTATTCACGTGTAGGTAGTCAACAACATTACACACACCGCCCACGTATCTCCTCCCCGGTGCATCCGTGAACTCACCTCCATGGTGAATCTTTAAGCTGAAATAATCTGGGTTGCCTGCATATACAGCACCAACGAGTAACCCGGCCTCCTGATCACTAGGCGAACGAATTGAATACAAACGTGGGTTAGTGGAAGCCATTACGAGCTCTATAGGAAATTTTAGGTAGGGAAGGCAAATATCCTGTGAGGAGTTTGTAAATGAAATCATGTAGTGTATATATAGGATAGAATACGCAGCGTATCTTTTCATACGCTGCGTATTGCATAATTCTTTATTATTTTAATAATTAATTTTAGATACTTCATGACAGAAATATATTATCTTTTATAAATATTTTCTTTAAATAATTTCATGACGGAAATATATTTTTATTTTTAGATATTTTCTTTAAATAATTTTTCTTGTAGTTTATGTATTGATTAATTCTTTAGTTTATTTATTTATTAGCTAAGTTTTTAATTTTTTTAAATTTATATAGTCAGACATAATAAAAAAATCTTGAATTTATTTTCTATTGACTTAAGTATATAGAAAAAAAAATATATATTTTTTAAAAATATTATATTCTGAAGAAACCACAAATGCTCACACGAAAAAGAGAAAGTTCACACGAAAAAAAAATAAAAACATGGGTAGTAAATAAAACATCATAAGATGTCCAAATCAAACAACCACAAATGTTTCTGAAAACAAACAAATAAAAAACATCACATACGATAAGAACCACAAATGTTTAAAAGAAATAAAAAACATAAGGGATCAATGGTCGTCCCCGCCTTCATCATCATCCCGCCTGTACCGCGTGTAGTCATAGTCAAACGGTGCATCATTCTGCCCGTAGTCAAATTCCGGTCGCTGGGGCGGAGGAGGAAAGTTAGTGTAACCCATATGGACGTGAAACTGGTTCATCTGTTGGGTCTGGTAATCCTGCCAATGGTGGTTCCAGGCGCACTCACTGTACTGCGTCTGTCTTATATTGTTGACGCCTATATCAATCCGGTCCAACCTGTAAATCAAATTAAATTATTTAAATATAATTAGTAAATTAAAAAAATAAAATATAATTAGTACAAGTAATATGAAAAAGGGGTCTAACCTGTCAGCCAACACGTCAGGTAGCGTCAGCGCCGGGTACTGATGACGTCTCTCATTCTGGGAGTGTGCCACTCCTGGGTCATTCATGTAATCGTATCGCGCACCAGACCCACTCCCTCCAGCATCCCCAACACCCTGTCCAACCGGTTGCGGATGACACACACGGTAATAATCTTCTCCATTATCTCCACGTAACTTCTGAGCAACTGAAATCTGGCAAAGGCTTATGTAATCCAATTTGCGAGGCGTCGTAACTGGGCCGACCAGATCAGCTTGAGACAGGTCAACACCAAGATTATAGGCAATGGTAGTAATGAATCCTGCACAATAAATATTGGTCCCCTTGTTGCTCACCTGACTGCTAAAAAGCTCTGCTAGAGAGTGTCCAAGTGCACACGGCCTGTTGTTACCCACACAATACAAGAAAAACAGATCCGTGAGTGTAACCACATCCTGACTCCTAACACGTGGGGCGATCGAGTTAGCAATCAACTTTTGAAATAATTTCCAGAAACAATCAGTACACGTCCCAATACGGTTGACATCCCTCGTTTTCCACGACTCAACCGAAATTGTGTCCCACCATCCCCCCAGTACGTTCTCGTTAACGCCCGAAACCGCCTCACGATACAACGGAGTGTTCAACTCATCGGCCGTGTATAAACCTGACACAAGCGCAAACTCTCTCAGTGTCATCTCGTACTGGGTACCGCCAATTTTAAAACGGACCTGTTTTGTCTCAGGTTCGTTGCGTTTGAAAGGACCCTGGACCAGTCCTTTCTTCTTCCTAGGTGTATAGAAGAATGTTGACAGAAACTCCATAACCAAAAAATAAAACATATGCTGTTTAACCATCCCGAACAAACGCCTCCAGGGACCCTCCCCAACATAAGTGTCGTATCTCACCATACCGTCACACTGGGTCAGGACATCCTCGTCCAAATAAAAAGGTCTACCGACCACAGATCTCCTAAGTCTATCTAGTCTTCTATGCTCGTTCGAACCGTCGTCGAACTGCAGCCATGGGTGAGTATCTATGCCTGCCATTGTTGCTAAAAAAAACACAACAAACATCAATTAAATTATGAATCGAAGTCTAGAAAATTCAAGATCAGAAGAACAATACGCTGCGTATAGCACAAAACGCAGCGTATTGTTCTTCTGATCTTGAATTTTCTGGGCTCAGATCACCATTACACACGTGTAGTGTATTAGCAGAGGCTGTGTATGGTTATTCAATTTAACCAGATTAGCGAATAAATTCGTGTTAACATCTCAAAAATAACAAAAAAACCCCCAAAAAACTCTTTTAGGTAAAATCATAAGTAAATAAATTTGAATTCGATAAACATAATATTTGCTAACAATGTGGTAGAATTGAAAGGAAACATACAGTTTTTGAAGGCTGGAAGACTGGATTGCAGATTTCTTAATTCGCGAAGTAGTTGTGTTTTGTTGTTTTTTTTGTTGATTTGGGGGGAGAAGACGGCTGGGAATCAGTTATACTCGAACCCTATACGCAACGTATAGTACAATACGCAGCGTATATATATATATATATATTTTTTAAGTTTTTTTTGGTTTGTATTGGTCTTTTTGGGCAGTGAAGGTTCATAACAAGGTAATGTAAATTTTTTAGATTTTTTCAAAATACTTGATTTTTTTTTTCATTTTAAAACATGCTATATTAGCTAGATATTTGTGTCTTTTTTACTAAATTTTTTTTTTAGGTAAAAAATTATGAGTTGTTGGTGAGAAGCAATGCTTTCGTAGGAGACGAGTCATTTGCTGTTCTTGCAATCGCATAGCGTGTATTTCTATCAGCTATCCCAAATGGGATACCTTTACTAATGAAAAGTTTTTTCATCTTTTCAAGCCATGATTTCGTAGGAGATGTCGAGTCACAAGAATATGATAATATGAAATCCTTTCCCACAAAAATATAATACACGTTTGAATAAAAAAAATAAATTAAATTGGTTTCAGCTAAATTATGTCGAGTCACAAAAATTTCGACAAACATGTCGAATGAAAGGTAATTTTAGTTATCAACCTCCAAGGTCTATAAAACCGGGCTTGTGTCTGTTGGCTTGAACGTAATCATGGTATCTGTCTAGCTGTTCTTTATATACTTCAACCCATGGTGCAGCTTCTTCAGTTCGGTTACCGCGCCAATGCGGATCAACGTATGGCCATGGTACGTCCCCCTGTAATTCAATATTGAGGAAATGATTCCCGCCAGCGTGTAGTAGCGATATCACTCGAGGATTTGTTGTTGGACCAGAATCTAACGGGAAGAATGTATTGTTCATGGTTAGTGAAATGTTGTGGACAATACAATTGAAAGTTTTTGCAATTAGAAGCCCGGTTTCCGGCATAATCATCCAGCATTCCACCGGAGCCGGTCTAGTCCCATACCAATTAAGGCTATTGCGTAGCTCACCGTACTGATCTATGAAGTCTTCGGATTGCTGATCTCTGTTATATGCGTTACCGTTGTATACATTTGTCCAAAATTCTCGATTATTAGTCAGTTCTTTTAATAGTTCTTCCCGGACGTATGGCCATAGGCTTTTAAAAAATCCTAGACCTACGGCAACGGCACGAAATCCACAGTTACCGTCACCGTCGACATTTGTTAGCGCTCTTATATGATGCCTCTTTATGTACCCTGGTATATCTTTTTCGTATATACGGTAATTGTAGTCACTAAGGTCTGGTCTATCTGTATTTACCTTTTTTTTTACCTTTTTTTGTTTGGGTATTTTTTTTCTGTGAGCTTTGGCCTAGGTCTACAGTTTCCTGCGACCCGACATACGAACTATATCGTGCCGACTCCATATTTGATTTTGTCGGACCGGTATACGAACTATGTCTGGCCTGCTCCTGAGACCTCTGATCATCCCTCGCTTCCTTAGCTTTTGTGGATGGGCGACCACGGGTTTTTAACTTGACTTCGGGCTCCTTATATTGTGGCTTCCGCGTTGTTTTCTTCCAAAAGTTCTTAAGTTTATCAAACGCACCACTATGCTCATGTTTTGGTTGCGTGTCTGCGTTTTCTTTAGAGTCGTCTTTAAACGGATCAAACCCGTCGCCCTCTTCAAAATCGTCAACTTTTCCTGGGTACGCAGGTTTTTTATAATCCAGCTTCCGCCAAAATAGATCGATGTACTCCAAAGGCATGACGTAATCTGAAAAAAAAAGGAATTAAATAATATTCCACCGTATTAATTAAACAAGATTATCGTATAACGGTACTGTATTTTTACACACCTGGAATGTCTAGCATTTTTTCTAGCCGGCATGCGCATGGGATCCCACAGCCGGTGTATAGCTGATGACCGTAGGAAAAGTTGTACACCTTCAGTACTGTATGCAGCCTGTTGATCTCATTGTATAACAGGTCCAAGCATTTGATAGACACCCGACCCCTTATACGGTCGAACAAACGAATCTTCGCATGATGGGACATGGTCTTTATTCTAGAGGTGGCTAATTTATTTTTTAGCTCACCTAACTGCAGCTTTTGCGCTTGATCAATAAACCCAACCAACTGATCAAGCGTTGCCCTACGGTGTCTGAGATGTGACTTCAGGGCGTGATGCTCGCTCTCGGCTCTGTTCGTTGTGTTCTCACCGTAATTCCTACGAGCACTAGTCCACATAGTCACAAACCGGAACCTGAAAATGCTTAACCACTGGTCTTCTAGATATTTCAAACACTCTGAAAAAAAACAACGATGATTATTATTTGTTACAAAAGGAAACTAGTTTATTAAATAAAATATTTAGTAAGACTTCTTACCGAGTCGGTCAGCAAGAGTAAGATTTCGAAAGATTTTGTCATAATATTTGTGATAATGTGTTTCATTCGGAGAGTCAACCAATAACCACCAATGTTCTGAAAACGTTTCCAGGTGTAGATTTGGCACTTACCGAAGGTACCCTGCCAATGCTTAGAAATATTTTCCCATATATGTATCCTGCAAAGCTGGTGACTTGCCTGCGGAAACACATTATCGCAGGCATTAACAAGAGCCAACTCTCTATCGGTTACTATAACCGATGGATGGTACACATCCGTTAACGTTTCCTTTACACACTCAAGGAGCCATGTGTAATTCTCCTCACGTTCATTGCTTAAAATTGCATGAGCGAAAAAGAATGAGCTTCCTGTGGATGTTACGCCAACCATTTCAACTAGCGGAAGGTTGAACTTGTTTGTTTTATAGGTGGCGTCCACAATCAGAAGATGCGAGAATGCCCGCCAACAAGTGTACCCCAATGGACTAACGAAGAAAACATCCTGCGTTATGTCGGTTACTGGGTCCGCTCGGATGTGATACACGTATCTGTTTCTGTGAATATTGTTTATGAATATTTCCATAGGTGTCTGACCCTGCCGTCTGCTCGCCTTTATTTTATCTTGAGCGTTATAGATTGTTTTTAACGTCGAAACGTTATCAGGATATTCATTCTTTATCGCTGATAAA
The DNA here is from genome assembly GCA_039602395.1 of Deinandra increscens subsp. villosa. Lineage (NCBI taxonomy): Eukaryota > Viridiplantae > Streptophyta > Magnoliopsida > Asterales > Asteraceae > Deinandra > Deinandra increscens. The sequence goes on from JBCNJP010000003.1 coordinate 77,123,190, forward strand.
ATGTTTCGCGGTGGCATGTTTTGGGTCATAAGGTTACCAACCAAGGCATTCTCGTTAGGTCGTAATCTCCTTACGTAAGGAAGAGCCTCAAGATATGGGGTCCGCCGGTGGTTATGTGAAGCGCATACAATTTCCAACTCGTATCCGGCATGGAAACCATTGTATACGCCATGCAGCATGAAAGGACAGTTACATTTTTTACTACCGGTTTTTTTTACCTTGGCCACGGTTACGAAATTGCCTGAACGATCACACTTTATCCACCCTTTACCCAGATTACCATATAATCTACTCGGGTTGGTCCGTCTTTTGTTTAGCCCGTAACCATTTTCTTTGCCTTTTTGAAAAACCCATTCGAAGAGGTCGTCAAAGGTTTTAAATATCTATACAAAACAAAATTGAAAATAAATATGATTAGTTATTTATGTGGGAGGTTAATTACTTTGACCGATTTAATTTTGTAAAATTTAATAAATTACCTGGTCGGTACTGTAGTCGACATCCGGTGGATATATTTTGCGTACACCGAACTCATCATACTCATCTGTATCGGAGTCCTCTTTAACAATTCTAGGGTCTGTTTCATGGAAGGCATCTCCATGATACTGATTATCGTACTGAGAAACGGCAGGGAGAGGCAATGACGAGTGATCACCGTAAAAATTAGAATATTGAGTGTCGTAATAACTTTCGGGTATCTATAAAAATAAAAAATAGCGAATTAATTATTTTCATTATAAGTAAATTAAATACAATAACTATTTTTCGAACCCCACTGCTTGCCTGGTTTAAATCAAACGTCGGTTCGAAACCGAAGGGTAATGACTTTCTATTTGAGGTGGCTCCTAATAAATAGAAAAATTAATACAAGTAAAAAATATATTAGGGTAAATAAAATAATTAAGTACGAATATTAACTCTTGCCTGGTTTAGATCGAAAGGCGGTTGGGAATACGACCGTTGATACGGTTGAACCGCGTATTCATCCTTCAAAAATATAATTTCCGTTGTATTATACAGAACATTATAAAAATAAGAGTTTAAAATGAAGATAAAATTGCTTACATTTTGTGGCGGATGGTTTAAATCGAGAGGCTCGTCATCGCCATTTGTGAATATATTCCAAAGCGACATTATAATAACAAAATTTGTAGTTTTTTCAAACAACCTGAATGATAACTGCAGTTAAAAGACTTAATATTGGTGGTCCTGCAATTGTACTGCATTTCTATATATAGCTAAAAGTTTGCTTCGTCTTTCCAAACGACGAAAGGCAAATATTCGATTTCAATCGAATTATCTTACACCATTTTCGTCGGCAGAGAATCAATGATCACCTCAACTTAATACGTAGCGTATCACACTAAACGCTGCGTATTGAACCTCCATACGCAGCGTATGTGTCAATACGCTGCGTATAACAGCCAATCAAAAAGCTGGTGCGCCTGCAAGCTTACTGTGGATGCACAGTCTGATAGGATGGCATGCATGATTAAAGGCATACGCAGAGTATTGCCTAATACGCTGCATATGTCAAATTTTTGAAATCTATCGGTGGTTATAAATAGAGTGGTTATCAACGGAGGTATATATCACAAAATATATACCGTTTATTAAAAACCCACCCTAATCTCCCAAAGTACCTCACAAATACAGCATGAGTTTCGGAACCAGATCGTGGACGATTCGATCAACTAACGAAAGTTACATGGGTTTAATCGTAGATGATGCATACAGCTGTAATCCAAGATATTTTACTTTAAATATATATCATTACGGTCATTTTACAGATTCACCTGGTAGGAGATACGTGGAAGGCTGTTGTACTTTGGCGGATTACTGCGATGTAAATGAGTTTAGATTCTATGATATGAGTCTAATCATGCCACATCTGGGGTATGAAAATACAAACAACATGTGGTTTTATTATAGGAACCCTTATCTTAATCTTGACAGTGGCCTCGAACCGTTAACAAATAACATGGACGTCGGTCGTCTTATTTCTTTCATAAATGAAGACATCAGAAGTGTTGACGTCTACGTCATTGACAGTGAGCTGGGAGCAAAGACTGAAAAAAACTACCGGAAGACCCGGGTGAAATGGGAAGCCTCAAGCTCCAAGGCAACAAAAAAGCTTTTTTAAATTGTTAAGACTTTAATGTGTTTGTGTTTTTAAATATTTTATATTTTATGTTCAAAAAAATAAGGGCCCGAAATATATTAACGTCTTTAAAATTAAACTCATAAAATAACGGTTACATTGACATTCTGGTTCAAGATAAAATTAAAGTTTAATGATATTCATCCTCGTTTACCTCGTGACGTTTCTACATCTTTAACGGATTTGAAAAACAAATTAAGTTTAATTTTTTGAGATGGAGGATTTTATAAGATGAATTGGTGTGATAAGTGTTGAAGAGAGAAAATGGATTTATAGTGGTTATGAATACGCTGCGTATTATCAAATACGCAACGTATAATACCTACGAAACCCTAATCCTGATTGACAAATGATTATGTTTTGATTAAAACATTCCATACGCAGCGTATAGAATGTCTGTGCTATTAATTAGTTCTATATACGCTGCGTATTGGCATATACGCAGCGTATATAGATGTTTAATTAGCAGCACCCTATTTCATTCCCTTATGTTTTCTTTCTTTTTGTGTTTTATTTTTTGATTAATCTCCTTATCTTTTCTTTGTTTCTTTGTTTTTTTTTGTTTCTTTTTTTATTTTGTTTTGGTGTTATATAATACAAGCATGACGACCAATGTGTTAAAAGGTGCTTCGTTTATTTTTTTATATAAGACATCATTGATAAGGTTTAAATGTTATGTTTGGTATAATTCTGTTATGTCTTATATCCATTAAACATTTATAAAGAAGGGGTCGTTAGGCCTAAATGTTTGAAGTAACCTTTCCAGGTTAAGGTAAAGTTTTAATACTTAGAACTCACCAACGTAAGTTGACCTTTTAAAGCATGTATATTAGGTGAGGTTAAAGATCCAAGCATCAAGGGAAAGGCTCATGTTTGAGCAAAGTGGATGGGCAAGCTATTAGGAGAAGACTATACGGGCATGCTGGCTTAAGTAATGTAGATAGATGCATATTTTAATCGTTATTGTTATAGTTATCGTTAACCGTTGTAGTAGTTTTATTTTACTTGTACTTGGCATTATAAATAAATAAAAGTTTTAAATTTCCGCTGCTTTAGTTATCTCTGTTATACCTTGTGTTCATGAGTAAATCCGATGAGTGACCCCTTCTAGAGCCAAGTCTGGGAGTGGGCGTCACAAGTTGGTATCAGAGCCTTGGTTTAAGAGATTTAGATACTAAAAGCGGTATCTAGACTTAAACTAGGACTCCGGATAAACAGTAAGGTAAGATAGAATGCCAGCTAGAATAGCCTATGCCCATAAAAAGGACGAGGTTTCATTAGGAGCATAATAAGTAGGACCTAGGATATGTAAATCTGGTACGTACCCAATTGCAATTAGCTACTACCGTTAGGTATTAATCATATTTATGTATCTAGGGTACTAACTGTTATGTGGCCAAAATGCGGGAAGTAGACCGGTTTGAATTAGAATCACCGGTAAAGTTAGAAAGAAGAGGAATATACACTAAGGAGGAGTGTGACGAAAGAAACTGAGTTTTGGACGCATCATGACTATATAATTGTATGACGTATGCACTTATCTAATTGTCATGCTTTCAAAATTTAGAAGCTAGACATCACATGAATTCTGAAATGTCTGTAGATCATGGTGAGAGAAGGACAAGGCGACAGAAGAATTGGTAGACCAGTCGGTAGGCCAGTAGGTTCTGGAAGGCGTGCGCAACCAGACCCTGAACCCAATAATGTTGAGGAAGGAAACATGCTTACTGAAGAACAATGAGCCGCTATGGCTGTGGAAATGGCTAACATGTTTCAGGCAACAATGCCTAACATGATAGCTTAGCTTCAAGGAGCCATCGGAGCCGCTGCTGGAGCTATCGGTGGAGCCGGTATAGGAGGAGCCGCTGGTAGAGGTGGTGCACGAAGAGCCGCTGGCAGAGGTGGTGGCGGTGGTGGTGCTGGAAGGGGAGGCGGTGGACCCGCAAATGAGGAAGCCGAGGTTGCTCAACCTAGAATTGGATGCTCGTTCAAAACATTCTGTGGTTGCAAACCTCCTTCGTTCGATGGCATGAAGGATGCATTAGCTACGTTCCAATGGATTCACGAGATGGAGGCAGTTATTGATATCAGCGAGTGCAGCGAAGCCCAGGCTGTAAAATATGTTGCCCACTCATTCGTTTCAGAAGCATTACACTGGTGGGGAATGATTAAGCAAACTGAAGGTGTAGAAGCAGTTGCTGCAATGAGGTGGAATGACTTGAAAAGGTATGTCTTGGAAGATTACTGTCTTAAGGGAGAGCTGGACCAGTTGGAGAGGAGTTTCTTGGTACTGGAAGCTGGAACGATGACACACCGAGAGTACACGTCAAAGTACAACGCTATGGCAAGGCTGTTAACCAATCTGGTCACCCCCGAGTCTGAGAGAGTAAAGCATTATGTTCAAGGTTTTCCGGAAAGGGTCAGAGAATTGATCAAGGCAACTGAGCCCAAGACATTTAAAGCAACGGTGAATCTGAGTTCGAATCTGTATAGCGAGATGTTTGGAGCAGGAGGAAGGCCGGAAGGGCCTAAAAGAAATTGGTCTGAGACAGGAGGAAGTTCGAAGAAGAATACCGGAGGTCACTTTAAGAGACTGAAGAATGATCCACGAGGCAGCAAACCCAAATGCGGCAAATGTAACCGAAGCCATCCTGGAGATTGTAAGATAGGATCAAATAGTTGTTTCAAATGCGGGAAAGAAGGCCATTACTCTAGCAACTGTCCAGATCTGAAGAAGTGTTTTCAGTGCGGTGAGCCAGGATACATCAAACATAACTGTCCCAAATTAGTTAACAATCCAGGACCACTGCGAGCAAGTGAGATTCCGAAGGCAAGGGGTAGAGCATATACCATAACTGCTGTTGAGGATAGGATAACACCTGATGTAGTTTCAGGTACGTTCTTAGTTAATAATGTTGAGGAAGGAAACATGCTTACTGAAGAACAACGAGCCGCTATGGCTGTGGAAATGGCTAACATGTTTCAGGCAACAATGCCTAACATGATAGCTTAGCTTCAAAGAGCCATCGGAGCCGCTGCTGGAGCTGTCGGTGGAGCCGGTATAGGAGGAGCCGCTGGTAGAGGTGGTGCACGAAGAGCCGCTGGCAGAGGTGGTGGCGGTGGTGGTGCTGGAGTAAGGATCATTTCCATGATTAAAGCACGAAAATTCTTGAAGCACGGGTGTGAGTCATTCTTAGCTTACGCCATTGACTCAAATTTAAAACCGAAGGAGTTAAAGGATATGCCGGTAGTAAACCAATTTCTAGACGTATTCCCAGAAGACCTACAGGGCATTCCTCCTGAACGTGAAATAAAGTTCGGAATCGACTTGGTGCCAGGAGCCAAACCCGTAGCCAAGACACCATATCGATTAGCTCCATCCGAAATGAAGGAACTTATGTCACAACTGCAAGAGTTGCTTGAAAAAGGTTTCATCAGACCGAGTATCTCGCCTTGGGGTGCTCCGGTTCTTTTTGTAAAGAAGAAAGACGGAAGCCTGAGAATGTGCATCGACTACCGAGAGCTGAATAAACTGACAGTAAAGAACATATATCCTCTGCCCAGAATCGACGACTTATTCGATCAGCTACAGGGAGCGAGTTGGTTTTCCAAGATTGATCTGCGTTCAGGTTATTACCAGTTGAAGGTCAAAGACGAAGATATTCCAAAAACGGCCTTTCGAACACGATACGGTCATTACAAGTTCCTAGTAATGTCGTTTGGGTTGACTAATGCACCTGCAGCATTCATGGACCTCATGAATAGGGTATATCGACCCATGTTGGACCGATTCGTGATCGTATTCATAGATGACATTCTAATATATTCAAGGAGCGAAACGGACCACGCCATGCATCTGAAGGAAGTATTAGAAAACTTGAGGACAGAGAAATTGTATGCCAAATTTTCCAAATGTGCGTTCTGGCTAAGGGAAGTACAATTCTTTGGTCACGTTATAAACGCAGATGGTGTACTCGTAGATACCTCCAAAATAGAAAGAGTAATGAGCTGGAAGCCGCCAAAACACCCTCGGAGATTCGTAGCTTCTTGGGACTTGCCGGTTATTACCGTAGGTTCATTCAAGATTTCTCAAAGATCGCAACGCCTCTAACCAAGTTGACCAAGAAAGACGTAAAGTTCATTTGGAATTCAAGTCAGCAGAAGGCCTTCGAAGAATGAAGAACCAGATTGACTCAAGCACCGGTATTAACTTTGCCGGATGGGCCTGATGATTTGGTAGTATACTCCGATGCTTCTTATTTAGGTCTAGGTTGTGTGTTGATGCAACGAGGTAAGGTAATTGCCTATGCGTGACGACATCTAAAACCTCATAAGACAAACTATCCAACTCACAATCTGGAGTTGGCAACCGTCGTGTTTGCTCTCAAAATCTGGAGGCATTACTTGAATGGAGTAAAATGCACCATCTACACTGATCATAAGAGCCTAAAATACTTCTTCGAGCATAAGGATTTTATTATGAGGCAACGTAGGTGGTTAGAATTAATCAAAGACTACGACTGTGAGATCATGTATCATCCAGGAAAAGCAAACGTAGTTGCAGATGCTTTGAGCAGAAAGGATGAACATCCACCTCTTCGAACACTGTCGTATAGATTAATCGTTACTCCTGATTTCCTTGTCCAACTTCGTAACGAGCAGCATAAAGCCCTCAAGGAAGAGAATGTCAAGAAAGAAAGAATGGTCGGCCAGACAGCAAGCCTTGAAGAAAACGAGTATGGAGTGAAGATTCGATTCGGTAGAATGTGGGTACCTCTCACTGGTGGATTTCGCACCAAGATAATGGACGAAGCACACAAGTCATGTTACTCGATCCATCCAGGTTCAAAAAGATGTACCAAGACTTGAAGAAAGAATACTGGTGGCCGGGAATGAAGTTCAACGTCATGCAATACGTGAGCAAATGTTTAACCTGCGCGAAGGTTAAAGCTGAACATCAAAAACCATACGGGAATTTACAGCCTTTAGAACTTCCAGAATGGAAATGGGAACATATCACCATGGATTTCATAACCAAGCTACCAAGAACAGCTAAAGGTCATGACACCATTTGGGTGATAGTGGATATGTTAACAAAGAGTGCTCACTTCTTACCCATTCACGAGAAACATTCTTCAGAAATGCTAGCCAAAATCTTTATTAAGGAAATCATCGCACGTCACGGAGTGCCGGTAACTATCGTCTCGGATAGAGACACTCGATTTACTTCGCGTTTCTGGAAGAAATTCCACGAGAATATGGGTGCGAGACTACACATTAGCACGGCATATCATCCTCAGACAGACGGCCAGAGCGAAAGAACGATTCAAACTCTGGAGGATATGCTACGTGCCTATATAATCGATTTCGGAGGAAGCTGGGATGATCACTTACCATTAGCAGAGTTCTCCTACAACAACAGTTATCATTCGAGTATAGGTATGCCACCTTACGAGATGTTGTATGGTAGGAAATGCAGAACTCCTATATGTTGCGGTGAAATTAGCCAGCGAGAGATAGGAAGCAAAGAATCAGTCGAGAATATGGCTCACGATCTCGACATAATCAAAGCACGACTGAAGGCTGCACAGGATCGACAGAAGTCCTATGCTGATAAAAGACGAAGGTCGATCGAATTCCATGTTGGAGACTATGTTCTGTTGAAAGTTTCTCCATGGAAGAACATTATCCGTTTTCGTAAGAGAGGTAAGCTAGGTCCAAGGTATGTTGGACCTTTCAAAATCTCCAAACGTGTTGGAGAGGTTGCTTATCGTTTAGATCTGCCCGAGGAATTATCTGGGATCCACCCAACATTCCATGTATCACATTTGAGAAAATGCGTGGCAGATAAATCAGAAATTGTGCCGCTAGAGGAAATAGAAGTAAACGACAAATTATCCTATATAGAACGGCCAGTTGTGATTCTAGATCGCAGCGAGAGGAAACTTCAAAATAAAGTAGTTCCTATAGTTAGAGTGCAGTGGATGCACAGGAAGGGTTCTGAGTCAACCTGGGAAAGAGAGGATGAAATGAGAGAGTCTTATCCCGAGTTATTCTCGAGTTGAGCAAGTTTCGAGGACGAAACCCTTTTAAGGGGGAGAGAGTTGTAACACCCCGATATTCACGTACTAGGTAACTAAGTATCTTATTATGTTTACCTATGTGTTTTTATTATGAATATGTGTTAGGAAATAATGTTATATGAATAAACACATGTTTATATGATAAAAATGATGAACGGGTTTAGAAATGATAAAACATGAATAATTACATGTTTTAATTGAAGATACATGTGCGAAACATGTTTAAATAGTAAACGAATGAATCATAAGTGTCCCGACACTTAGAAGTTATTGAAATTGTATCCTAAAATGATTCCTAACATGAAATGATAAGTATACTAAAGTATGAGGGGCTAAAACGTAATTAGCAATAGTAAGTAAACAAATATATATAAGTATATATGTATATATATATATATTATCAAACGTATCCCGAGCCTTAGAACCCTAGAGAATGTTAGAAATATGTTCCCTAATGTTTTGGGGCATAAAATAATAAAACTATAGAAGTTCGAGGGGTTAAATTGCACTTTATAGAAGTCTAGGGGGCTGAATTGTAAAAATTCAAGATTCTGGCCAGAACCCTTGTCCGTCGCGTATCGCGACAGAAACACTCACCCCCTTCGCGATACGCGAGGGGGGTCGTCTGCATCAGTACGCTTTCTGGTTCATTTTTCTCCACGTATTCGGACTTGCAGCTTACGTTTTGCCCTCCTACGCGTCGAATCTTGGTCGTGAGTCACCATGGGACGTGTAAGGATGTTGGGACACATCTTATACTATAAATACATGCCTCAATTCATCCGAATTCCTCACAAATTCACCAATTCTTCCTCCAAAAACCCTAAAAGAACCCAAAAACTTCGTCAATCGAATTCGCACAAACGGTGAGGAGTTAAAGTCTTAAATTCTGCAGTTGAGCTACCCTAGGTATGATCTAAAATAACCTTTTTCAGTTTTTGTAAATTCGATCTATAAGTATGATTTCTAAAATTATGCTTAAATTAGGGTTCTTGAGCTTGTTTTGTCAAAATCGGGTGATCGGGTGGGAATTAGGGTCTGAATTTTTGTAGGTAATCCTAAAATGATGTATTTTAAGAAAGCCCTAAGTTTATTTCACAATTGGAAAAGGTTTGGTAAAGGTTTTATTAACGGGTCAAAATTAGGGTTTTCATAACGTTACTCCGCCCAAGTTAACTAAACGATGTTGAATTAAGCTTTGATTTTTTAAAGGATATTATGAAATGTTATAATGGATAATACCCTAAGTTGGTTTGAATTCAAAATAAGTTTTGATAATAAAACGAGAAATTCATGAAATTAGGGTTTCTAAATATGGATATTTAATATAAAATAATCCAAAGGGTATAAGGGCTTGAATTTTGGTATGCTAACATGTTTTCATATAATATAAGAATATATGAAATTAAATTGGATATATAATCAAGTATTTAAAATACCGAGTTAATCGGATATTAGAGGTTCGCGCGGACCGGAAGGGTAGACACCTGTACACTGGGGTTTCTGGCAATAGCGGGGGTGTCGCCATCCCATCTGGGCAATGGCATCCCAATACTGGGCGATCCCGGAGTGAGTGTCTACTTATAGGAATGCGCGTCTTCATAGTTATCAATAAAAGAAGATAATATGCCTCCAGGGGCATTTTGGTCATTTTGACCCTTAAAAGTAAATAAACTTAATAATATATATTATTAAGTAAATAAAGTGTTAAAATAAACATAAGAAGTGTTTATTATATAAAACCTTGCGTTAACATCATACAATACGCAATTAGGTTAAATTGGAAGACGTAAAGGAGGTTCTGACTGAATTAATTGGCTTAAGGGAATAAGGTGAGTTCTATGAGCCCACTTTTAAATGTTTTAAATGTTTTAATGTTTTTGGGCTGATATACATGCAATGATACATATTCAACTGTTTACTTAAAAAGTATTTGAGATGTCTTTACTTGTTTTGTGTTGATACACATACGTGAAAAAGTTAGAATACTTATAACTGTTTTAAAGTTATTATTACCTGTTATTACTGTTTTCGGGAAGGTTATAATGAACGGGTAATAAAGAAGTTAAACTTTTAGAGAAAAGTTTAAAAAGAGGAAAATGAGTTTTTGAGGATAAAGGAAATGACCCTTGGGGTTATTTTAAAGAAGTTTTAAATCTAAGCACAGGTTGTCTAGTAAGAGGGGGGTTGTACAATCCAAGCAGTGGAAATGAAGCCACTGGAGTAACGACGGTTACTCAAGAGGTCGGGAGGCGACGGCCAACCGAAAGGGGCTAAAGTAGTCCCAGAGGTAGACAATGCTTAGTAAAAAGAGGTTTTGCTTATAATGTTTTGTATGACTTTCTTTATACAAAATGATTATTAGCAGGAAGAATGTTTTAGAGTATAATAAATTTTTACTAAAGGTTTACATGTTATGTTTGGTATAACTCTGTTATGTCTTATATCCATTAAACGTTTATAAAGAAGGGGCCGTTAGGCCTAAATGTTTGAAGTAACCTTCGAGGTTAAGGTAAAGTTTTAATACTTAGAACTCACCAGCGTAAGCTGACCTTTTAAAGCATGTATATTAGGTGAGGTTAAAGATCCAAGCATCAAGGGAAAGGCTCATGTTTGAGCAAAGTGGATTGGCAAGCTATTAGGAGAAGACTATACGGGCATGCTGGCTTAAGTAATGTAGATAGATGCATATTTTAATCGTTATTGTTATAGTTATCGTTAACCGTTGTAGTAGTTTTATTTTACTTGTACTTGGCATTATAAATAAATAAAAGTTTTAAATTTCCGCTGCTTTAGTTATCTCTGTTATACCTTGCGTTCATGAGTAAATCCGATGAGTGACCCCTTCTAGAGCCAAGTCTGGGAGTGGGCGTCACAATAAGATGCAATTTCTCTCTATTCTCATTTATCTTTCAAGTCTATATAATCTAAAAAACTTTGGCATTCACAACCCAAAAAAAAAGGATGTTTAGTTTCGGGTTCTTGGGCAGTTTCTTGTGAGTGAGATCCCAACATCCAACCTATTGAAATAACTTCCACCACCATTTTAGTTGTAGACGGCTTCTTGTAAAATAGATAAAAAAATCAAATAAATACATCAATAAACAACCGACTTACCACCATAGCGGATGAAACTTGGATAGGGTTCAGATCTGAGTATGGCTATGATAAACGCCTTGCCACTCATCAGAAAAACATCACAACCTCTAAATGTTACATGTTCGAATCCCTTCCCATGTAATTCGCCTTCTTATTTAATTCCCTTATGTTGTCTTTCTTTGTGTGTTTTAATTTTTGTTCGAACCCTTAACTTTTCTTTATTTTTTTTGTTAATTTTTTTTATTTTGTTTTTCTGTTAATACAAGCATGATGACCCATGCGTTACATCGTGTTCCATTTACTTTTTAAGTAAGACATCATTGATAAGTTTGGTGTAGTAACATCTCGTTTGTTTGATTTGTGTATTTTTATGATTATTAAGTGATAGTTTCATATTAACCAATAGACACACTTTTGAATTTACATCAAATTAAAGTTTACTTAAGATGCAATCTCTCTCTATTCTCATTTCTCTTTTAAGTCTACATAATTCAAAAACTTTGGCATTCACAACCCAAAAGAAAAAAAAGGATGTTTAGTTGCAGGTTCTTGGACAGTTTCTTGTGAGTGAGATCCCAACATCCAACCTACTGAAATAGCCTCCACCACCATTTTAATTGTAGATCGCTTCTTGTAGAATAGATAAAGAAAATCAAATAAAAACATTAGAAAACAACCAAATTACCACCATAAAGGATAAAACTTCGATAGGGTTCAGATCTACTGAGGTTGTGATAAACGCGTTACAGCGTGCTTCGTTTATTTTTTAAATAAGACATCACTGATAAGTTTGATGTAGAAGCATCTCGTATGTTTGATTTGTGTATTTTTATGATTATTAAATGAATATAAGTTTCATATTAACCAACAGACACACTTTTGAGTTTACATCAAATTAAAGTTTACATAAGATGCAATCTTTCTCTATTCTCATTTTTCTTTCAAGTCTACATAATCCAAAAAACTTTGGCACTCACATCCTAAAAGAAAAAAAAGGATGTTTAGTTTCGGGTTCTTGGGCAGTTTCTTGTGAGTGAGATCCCAACATCCAACCTATTGAAATAGCCTCCACCACCATTTTAGTTGTAGATCGCTTCTTGCAAAATAGATAAAGAAAAATCAAATAAAAACATCAAAAAACAACCAACTTACCACCATAAATGATGAAACTTGGATAGGCTCAGATTTGAGTGAGGCTGTGATATTTATGGTGGTAAGTTGTACACACGTGCACAAGACATCAGTTTTGTTAATAAAGTAACCACCGGGAAATAGTTTATGACACCAAACATTCAGAAAATACATCTCAAAGAGAAACTTCAAGTAATCAACTGAGATTCATTGAAAACGGATCAGATCATAAGAAACTAAGTCATAGAAACGAACCATCAAAAGGCAAACACATATTAGCCATAAAAGATTAAACATAAAAATAACTCAGATCTTAAAGAGGCTGCGATTAAACGCCTCGACATCACCCATAAAACATCATAGCCTAACCGGAATATAATCGAGGCCAATATACAACCAATTCTGAGTAAACAATTGTAATATATATCATATAGTTGCTCATAAACCAGCGAAGGCTAAACATTATTTTATTTTTCGTTGAAAATAGTTTTCAGTAAGGTTTTGGGTTTTGGAAGCGAATGAAAGTGGTGAGTGAATCAAATTTTCTTTTAAGTGGATAAAGCCAAATGTATTTGGTATATTGATCCACGAAATAGATATAGTACTTGTAGTGATCAAAAGATTCAATCGGTGAACACCACACATCAGAAAATATTAAATCTAATGGTGTTGTTGGTGAGAGTTGTTGATACCTAAAATGTGCGTCGTGTGAAGTATCGAATGAAGACCAAGTTCAAGCCAATATAGGGTTGGCCGAACCTGGTCCGAACTTGAAGTTCGGACCGGCCGAACCCGGGGTTCGGTGGGAGTTCGGCCAATCGGGTATATATAGTTGTTTGAGCTTTGTATTCGGTAGTTCTGAGCGTGTGAGCGAATCTTAAGTGTGTGTTTCTGAGTGTGTAATCTCTGTGTCAATTCTCTGTGTTTACACTGGTTGTAATTGTTCGTTTTGATCAATAAATCAATCGATTAATTACGTTTCAATGTCCGATTAGCTAGATCGAGTAGACGTTCCGATGCTCACGCATTTTCAAGTGGTATCAGAGCTTTCTGGTTCATTCTACTGATCTGTGGTTGCGATTTTTCGGACGTTTGAACGTTTTTGAAGTTTTCTCGAGTTTCATTACGTGTTTTCTATCATTTCTGACGTGCATTTTGTGTCAAAACTGTTTCTAAACCATTTTCTTTTGATTTTTCTGATTCACCATATCAAGTTTCATCAAAATCAGTCCGTTTTCACGAGTTTTTGAAAAATGACTTCGAGGTTCGGAGGTTACTGGGCAAGCTCGGAGTAACCGCTCCGAACTTGAGGTTCGGAGGTGACTCGGAGAGTGTTCGGCGAGAGTTCGGTGGTGTATCGGTCTAGGTTCGGTGAGATTTGAGGTTCGGAGGTAGATCGGAGTCTTCATAGGTTCGGAGCTCGTTCGGTGAAGGCTCGGAGGTGGTTAGGTGAGAGTTCGGAGCTAGTAGTTGATTCGGACAAGGTTCGGAGCTCGTTCGGAGTCTGATTTAGGTTCGGACTAAGTTCGGAGTAGGTTCGGACGACAGACTAGGTTCGGAGCAAGTTCGGAGGACAGAATTTTTCAAATTTTCAACGATGTCGGATTTTCAAGCGTTTGCTGCAATGCAGAGTGCAATGCAAACTATGCTCAATTTTGACAATGAAATTGGAACAAGCCAGAAAGTTCCCAAATTGTTAAAGCTTGAAGATTACCAAAATTGGAAGAAACGATTTTCTGCTTATATTAGCACGAATGACATTGATCTATGGATTCCAATTCGAAAGTTGTATGAACGACCAATGGAAGATGGAGATCTTAAAGAAATTCAAGACTTCGATGGTGATGAAAGAAAAAGTTATGAGCTTGAAAAGAAAGTTTATGGTTATCTTACTATGGCTTTACCTACTGAATTGCTTCATCAATTTAGTACTTGCAAGATGCCTTATCCGCAAGATGTGAAGGAAATGCTGATTATAAGAAGAGTCGAAAGAAAGTCTTGAACAAAGAATTTGATAATTTTCAAAATTATGACAATGAAAACATTACTGCTCTAGTTTCAAGATTTTCACATTTGATTAGTGAATTGAAGGTTGTTGGAATTGAAAAATCTGATGCAGATTTAAAGGAAAAGATCATGGAAGCATTACCTGAAAAGTGGGAAAATTATGTTTTGTTACTTACTCATGACAAGGATTATTCTGCAATGACATTTCACGAGCTTACTGGAAAACTTCATGCTCGAGAAATGGAAATGTTAAACTCAAAGAAGTCAACAGCTACCTTGCAACATCCTGAGTTGTATCATGGTGAAAATAGTGCAAGCATGAGTGCAAAGTCTAAGCCAAATCAGAATACAGCACCAAGTGTTGCTTTTATAGCTGGAGCTTCAGGAAATTCTGATAATAATTCTTCAAGAGGTTGCAATTTTACAATTCCAAATTTTTCAAGTCAAAATGCTTTTTCAGCAGAATCAACCGATGATTGTGCCAAAATGATTTCTGCATTGATTTCATCATCTTTTGGATTGATTCTAAAAAATGTTGCTGATGCAAAGTTAACCAGTGAGGATCTTGATGCTCTTGATGATGATCAACTAACCGAATTGGATGTATCTTGGCAATATGCTATGTTGTGTCAAAGATCTAAAAGATTTTTTAAGAAGCATGGAAGGAATATTTCTGGTGATAAGTTGGGTTTTGACAAGTCCAAATTAAAGTGTTATAAATGTTCACAACTTGGA
Organism: Deinandra increscens subsp. villosa; assembly: GCA_039602395.1. Classification (NCBI taxonomy): domain Eukaryota; kingdom Viridiplantae; phylum Streptophyta; class Magnoliopsida; order Asterales; family Asteraceae; genus Deinandra; species Deinandra increscens. Next base: position 77,138,406 of record JBCNJP010000003.1, read on the forward strand.
CATTTTGCTAAAGATTGTCATCAGGCACATGCAAATAAGTCTGTTGTTCCTATATCACCAAAGCCTGGTTTTACTCAACCATCTACTAGTAACACAAGCAAGACCACTGCTTTGATTGCTCAAAATGATGGTGTATATGATTGGGGTCAACAATTTGGGTATGATTCATCAGCTTTAATAGTTACTCATGTTCAACAAGAAGATTATTGTTCAGATACAAGTTCAGATACTAGTTCAGATACTAGTTCAATACCAAGTTCGTATGCATCTGCTGAAAACTTGGAGAGTCTGATGAAGGAAAATGCTTTGTTGATAAATAAAGTTCAACAATTGACTGAAGAATTTGAGGTGATTAAATCTGAATTGAAGATTTCTAAAGAATGTGAAAAGGGTTTGGTTTTGAAGAATGAGGATTTGACTACCGAAATCAAAATGTTGAATGAAGTTTTAGAAGTATTGAAGCAAGATAAGAAGAATGCTGAAACTTCGAAAGCTGAAATTTGTGAAGAAAAGGGTGAGTTAGTCAAAGAAGTGAAGAAATGGAAGGAAGAGGCAGAAGATGCTGCAAATGATTTTCAGAATTTGTTTGATAAATCCAAGATTAAGCTTGATTTGCTTACTAAGCGTGTTGAAGAATCTGATGCTAAAATCAAAGCATATCAAGTTGACATGGGAAAGTTATTGGAGGAGAAGCGGGAGTTAGTTCGTGTCAATAAAATTCAAGCCGCGAATTTGGAGATTCGGAAGCGCAACGAGGTTAAATTGAAGAAGGAGCTACATGAAGGACTTGATAATCTTCGCTTGCAAAAGTTTGAAACTCACAAATTTGCCAAGCGATTGATTGCTAAAGAAAAGGAATTTGCAGAAGCTCAACAGCAAATTTCTGATCTCAAAATTCAGGTTCTTGATGCTAAAAGATTGCTCAACAATGTTTCAAATTCTCAAGTCTTCACAAGTTTCTTAGCAAATGATGCAAATTTTGAAAAGATGTTTGATAAAACTGCATCACCCCCTGCTCATATCAAGGAAGCTGTTAAAGAAGTGAAGGAACCGGTTGATGATTTTGATTATTCAAAGATTTCATCTTCGACTTCTGAAGAAACAAAGATTGTGAAGAAGAAGAAAAGCAAGAAGAACAAGAAAAAGGTCTTGAAATCTGAGATTCCTCCAGCACCAAAGTTTGTATCTGGTTCGTCGTCTGCTGATAATGAGAAATCGGCTACATCAAGTGACAAGATTCAGTCTCAACCTGTATTTGATGAGAAAATTTTTTATGAACAAAAGAGAATTTCTGATGTGAAAGCTGAATTCACAAGATTAGCAAAGAATGGACACCTGGGTGTAAATTCTGAGGAGAAGATTTCTGGTCAACAAGTGGGTCTAGGTTTTCAAGAGAAGAAAGTTGTAGCTGAAGAGGTTCCAGCATCTGAAGCACAAAATTTGAAGAAGATTAAGAAGAAGCAAGTGAAGAAAGATGTTTTCAAAGCTGATAAGGTACAACCTGAGAGATTTTACAAGCTCAAAGGTTCTGAGCAGCTATTTTCCGATAAGGAATTTCCTCTTCACTGCGTGGATGCTCGAAAAATTTCTGAAGTATTTGTGAAAGCTGATATTTCTTCTGAAAGCTCTCAATCTCGTAGCCCAACTTCTAAATGGGTGCATGATCATCGTTATTAGGTATATGATTCTCATTCTGATCATGTAAGAGATATTCATGTGTGTTCTTCGCAGGTACATCAAAGATGGGATAAAACGACAAGAATTTGTTATATTTGCCGTCGCCCAGAGCATATGGCAAAAGATTGTCCCTCACCTGCTGATTCATCACAAAGATTTCATAAGAAATCAGTTTTTGGTAAATATGCCACAACAAAGTTTTTTGATGAACAAGGCAGAGTTTTTGATGAATTTGAACCTACATTCTTTCACAAACAAAAACGTTTTGTTCCAAAGTTTTCAAAGGATCAAAATGTAGGTTCATCATCACAGTCACTTGTGACTGTTTCATCGAAAACTGAATTACCAAAACAACAGGAATGGAAACCTAAGGTGGTTTCAAAGCAAAATCAGGACACTGGTCGACCAGAAGCGATTCGCTTCGGGTCATTTGTGAACTAATCAGGTTGTCCAGTGTGCAGGTACTTCTAGAAGACCTATCGACGATTGAAAAGTTGTTGATGGAGGAGTATTCTGTTTAATTTAAATTTAATGACAAATTTTTCTCATCTGCAAATTTTCTGATTTCTAAAATCTGAAACGTATCCGTGTTGGTTGATCAACTTTCTTTGCTTACGTTTTTCTCAAAAAGCCAAAACTAGAGTTTTGTTTTTGTGTAAAATGAAAATCCAAAAATAGAGCTTTCATTTTAAGGGGGAGAATTGTATGTAAGGGGGAGTAATTGAGAAAATGCATGTTTTGGAAAGAAGGTGAATACATGCAAAATATATAAGGAAATATAAAATGTGTGAGAAATTGATCATTGGGAAATGATGGTACATTGGCATACGTATCTGACTCATGGATAAAGTAGATGAAAGGGCCATAAGATCATTGTTTGATGTGCTTGGTAGGCTCGACAAATCAGAAAGTATTCAGATGTGATATACATTAAATGCTAATGCTTGACCAAGTGGACAACATCTTGATGCGTATTTCATGACACAAAAAGAAAAATAAGTGTGAAATTCAAAATGAGAAATCACTGTGTATACATGTGTTCATTTTGCAAAGATTTAATCTTGTTTGATTTTCTTTATTTTGTCAAACGATCGGACTTTCTATACGTATCGAAAGATCGACCTGATCGTTGTTCATTTGACGTTCTGCTTTATTTTCTTTAGTGTTTCGTATAACTCATCGGACTTTCTCTGCGTGTACGGAAGTACCGACCTGATTGTTGTTGAGTTATACAACTTCAACTTGTTTTATTTTCTTTATTTTGTTAAATCCGAGGCCTTATCTGCGTATCGAAAGATCGACCTTAAGGTAGACGATTTAACGTTCTTATTTCTTTTTGCATGGAACACAGTTGACTATATCATGAAAAATATTATGCAATGTGAGAGTTCACAAATGCAATCACACAAAAGAAAAAGAAAGAAAAACAGAAAATGTCTGAATATGTCTGATAGTGTGGGGTACACTGGTCAAAGCAAATCTAATCAATACCTTAACATATCCAGATGATATGAGTATGATTCTGTCTGAGCTTAAGATGGACAAATTATACCAGCAATCGACATGACTTGTGTGCTTCAATTAATTGAAATTGAAGTGTAGTTTAGTGCGTTATGATCAATATGATCCCATATAGTGTTCTTTCTCATACCAAAAATAGCGTTTGATTCTGTGTTGCAATTTCATTTCATTTGAAAGAAAAGAACAGAAAGATTTTTGGTGTGTTTTAATATAAATCTTCAAAAAGCCAAAAAGATTTTGTTTCTGCTTTATTTTCGATCTGATCAACACGTGATATAAAATCAATTTTCAAAATCATATCTTGGAGTCTCGAAGAGACATTTTGCGCCAAGATTATTTAATTTCTGATGCAGGTTGCTATGTGAAAGATATCATCAACTTCAAGTCTTCTGAAGATGTTGATAAAGACCAGAGATATACTAGATATCATCAAGTATTCAAGATCAAAGCTACGATTGAGTCGAGGAGGAGTTTGTTCGAAGATTCATTTCATTGGATAAACGGATTCTTTACTTGAGGGGGAGCTTGATTGAAGATACATATTTGATGATGTTGAGAAGAAAAGAGATGAGATACTGCACACGACGAGGGGGAGTTTGTTGATACCTAAAATGTGCGTCGTGTGAAGTATCGAATGAAGACCAAGTTCAAGCCAATATAGGGTTGGCCGAACCTGGTCCGAACTTGAAGTTCGGACCGGCCGAACCCGGGGTTCGGTGGGAGTTCGGCCGATCGGGTATATATAGTTGTTTGAGCTTTGTATTCGGTAGTTCTGAGCGTGTGAGCGAATCTTAAGTGTGTGTTTCTGAGTGTGTAATCTCTGTGTCAATTCTCTGTGTTTACACTGGTTGTAATTGTTCGTTTTGATCAATAAATCAATCGGTTAATTACGTTTCAATGTCCGATTAGCTAGATCGAGTAGACGATCCGATGCTCACGCATTTTCAAGAGTGAGGAGTTATGAATAACAATGACTTCTATTAACTTGATAAGAATTGCAATTGTCATTAAAAGTAGAACTGACAAAAATGAAAGATGACAAGAGTTTAAAAACTTTATTTTGGGGATGACCAAGTCGATGATGCCAAAGCAAGGAGTGGGTTCACTCATAGCAAAGACTTGAGGTGCGAGAGATGAGCGAAGCTCATACATTTCCTTTGTTCATATGCCCTTGAGGAGTGTGTTGTGATGTCTGGTCATTTATTACAGAAACAAATGAATAAAATTTGGTTAGAAAGTTATGGTCATGACATAAGCAAGAAATGGTTATGATGTGACATGACAAGGAAGGAACATATAAGACATTATTTAGAATTAGAGGAGTATTAGAAGTTTGAATAGTAGTGGAACCAATATGAGAAATTTTTAAACATGAACCATCACCAATTACTAGCTCTTCCATCCCATCATAAGGTGAATGCATGGAGAGGTTGTTTAAGTCATTTATGACATGATAACTTGCTCCACTATCAAACAACCAATTGACAACATGTGCAACTTGACCATTGTTAAAAGTTGGAGCATTGTTTTGAGTCATCATATGAGCTTGGACATGTTTGATCTTCGAAGATTTGTTAAAAGTGGGAATTGAAATAGTAGGATAATTCTTTCTAAAAATCAACAAATTTATAAATGAGTGTCCCTTTTGATGATACCATTGGCATTTTCCTGAAAATGGACGTTTTTCAGCGAATTCGAAAGGGCTTGGTAGAGGACCATTGTTTGGCCGAGATTTTTTGTTGTTGACTGTGGGGCGAGTTTTGATTGTTATTCATGGTTGGGTTGGAAGAATTTGGTGGGTGGCAAAGGAGGAAGATTTTCTTGTAGTAGAGGGTGAGAACCTTGCTCAAGATACCATATGAAAATTTTAGATAATGAAACTTGTAGAGATAATTTGATTGAAGCTTTGTTTGTATATTCACAATGCTATTACAAATCATATCATAATCCTAATAAATCAATAAGATGGTTGCTACATGGCATTTTTCTAGGGGCTCCACATCATCATGTTCACATGTCAGCACTAGATTAAATCAATATATAATTTTTTTTTAAAAATCAGTGTATTATTATTTCAAATTTCTAAATATAAAACTGAACCTTACATTTAATAAATTTTAAATTTCTAATTAAATGTAATGAAACTTCAAATCTTTTAAATTTTCTAAACTTATACTTTGAAAAATTCAAATTAAAAAAAAAACTATTATTTTAACTTTTCACATATAAAATTAAATATAACATTTAATAAATATTAAATTTATTATTAATATAATGTAATTGTGAGATCTTTAAAACTTCTAAATTTATATTACAAAATTCAAATTCCGAACATTTATTATAATTTTCCACATATAAAGTTAAATAGTAAAATTAATAAATTTCTAATTTCTAATTAAATACAATTAGTAAATTTTAAATTTTTAATTAAATAGCTATTGTAATAGTAAGAAAAATACTTATTTTTTTCTTCACTATTGTAAGATAACTTATTACTATGTTGCAACAATTAAATTGATAATGGTGGTGGTCCACTGTTTACGGCCACCAAATATCTAACCTAAACTACAACATTGAATATAAAACATTAGATCAGTCAAACAATATTAGTGTGATTATTGAATATATTATATGATAAACGAAATTCATATGTATACGGCTATTAAATTTGAACGAATTCAACCTAGGATTAACAAAGTCAAAGTTGATTAAAAAAATTATGCCATTCATATTTTTCAAATCTCTTATCATTTTTTTCTTGCATTTATCTCATTTTATGAGCCTAAATTTAACTCGTATAATATACGGGTTACTAACCTACTATATATATGTATGTATATATATATATATATATATATATATATATATATATATATATATATATATAGGGAAGGGTTCCGTGTAGACCCCTTAAATTTTGTAGACCCGTAGACCCTTATAAAACTCAATAAAACTCAATAAAAATAAAACTCAGTGTTGTAAATTTGGTTTTTTTATTACGATAAGCTTTTAAGAACCAAATAAATAAATAAATAAATAAATAAATAAATAAACAAAAAACATTAAAAATCAAACATTTTAAGACAATGAGTTTTAAACGCAACACTGAGTTTTATTGAGTTTATTGAGTTTTAAACTCATTGTCTTAAAATGTTTAATTTTTAATGTTTTTCGTTTTTCTTTTTTTTTTAATTGTCTTTTTTTGTTCTTAAAAGCTTATCGCAAATAAAATAAACTAAATTAACATAACTGAGTTTTATTTTTTATTGAGTTTTAATGAGTTTTATTGAGTTTTATAAGGGGTCTACGGGGTCTACAAAAAATAAGGGGTCTACACGGATCTTTTACCTATATATATATATATATATATATATATATATATATATATATATATATATATATACCAACGGTTGAGCCAAACAAGGAATTAAACATGGAAGTCTAACTATTGACCAAGACTAATACTTTGACTAGAAATTAAAATGGTTTGACTATAATTAAGTGTCTTTGATGAGTACCATTGACCAAGACCAATTCAAAATATCGTTAATGATAAGTAGGTCTTAGTAATTTTCACGCTAAGTAAAAAATATAAAGGCAACTCTCATGCAATTTGCGAGCATGCAAAGTACACCACTAGAGAGTTAGAGGTGTGAGGGTTATCACTTGTGTCTCCTACTAATTAAATGAATATTTGTAGAAAGTGTTCCTCTTTATAAGCCACTACAATCTAGGACACGTTCCACTCTTTTTCCTTTGAATTTTTGGAATTTTGAACACGCAACTTTGAGTATCATTATCTCATTTATCTTAACTCCGTTTTAAACATGATTTGGTTTGTTACGAAGCTCTCACATAGTAAAAGACAAACCAAATAAATATAAATATATGACAACAGTTGCATATAATAATTCTCGTCCAAAGTTATATAAAAACTTTTCCAACTTGATGAAAAGGTACATTTTCATTATTTTCTTGGACAATAATTTACATAAAAAGTTTCTACTTTAGTTTGACTATTAAAATACTTGACGTGTGAGCTTCCTTTATGTATATTCTCATGACTATAGGGAACTAGTCTATAAGTACTAGTTGGGATGAAACAAAGCCTTGACGAAATTGCCTCTAATATAAGCCTCGTGTTTGACTTGCATCTTTAATGATGACAAACAACTCAAACTACTACAAAGTTACCTTGTTTCCAACGAATCGATGTGTGTGATAGGCAATGAAAATGGTTTGTTTTCCATTACGAATTTGTTTATTGTTTTTAAAGAAAATAAAGAGAAATGTATTGTGTACCTACAAATCAAACCACAAAACCTTTCTTCATGCCGTCTTAGAGAGTAGACGGCCGTATAGGTCGACCCATGTTTTAGAGGGGTCCAAAACGATTTTGAATAGGTATTGTAGAGACGTACATCCTACTTCTCATGTAGTTTATTTATTTATTTGTTTAATTATTTTAAACTTAAGACCACATTAAAAGAAAAAGAAGGTTTAGTGATCATGTAATAAAGTAGATGCCCAATAAACACTAAAGTTGTGTAAAACACAAGGTATCATAACTTTTCAATAACATCGAAGGGCCCATTTTTTTTTAAATAGCACTTCTATAGAACACTCAAAATTTCATAGACGGCACTATCTTTGTTTATTTATGGAGGTGTTTGAACTAGAACAATTATTAAGAACCAGAACTTAAGTGCTACATGTAATAGTAATAGAAACATAAGGGAAAATATACAAATAACACTGACCAAATAATATTTATGTTGCTGAAGTACTTAATTTAATTGTATTGTTAGTTAAGGGTTATGACTTATGAGTCGATCATGTGCATAAGTTGGGATAACTAGATAGGTATGTGTTGACATCGTATTTATAAAAATATTTAAAACATATAATAGAAATTTCAATTTATATTCATTATTTAAAACACAAGTTAATTATCTTATTTTGTTAAACCGTGTGATTAAATTAACTAGTTACATCATGAAAAATATGCTAAAACCAAGCCCAACATAAGTTCATTACGATAACTTATTTATAATTATTGTAGTTTTGTAATTTAACTTTAAATTTCTTAATTTGTAATTTTTCTAATTTTTAGAAATTTTAATTTGTCTTTAAACTCTAGGAATTAAAAATATATTTAAATCTATTGTTTTTTTTTAAGTCAAACTTATGGGCAGATCACATGTGGAATCAAATCCTTGTACGTGTAAGATTGGGTTTGATTTATGGAAAAAAAAATTGCTAAACAAAATAAAAAAAATTCAAAGGTGTCGTCGGTATTCTGTTGATAGAACGGTTGTCGGTATAACTGATCTTCGTTGAAAGAGTGCCGCCCTCTCTAAGTCCATATATTTTTATGAATAAACCACTTTTACTATGAAGATCGATACTATTTTATATTAAAAGTTAAATACCAAACTAAATAAAAAGCCAAACCAAAAGTTATAACTTATAACATAATATTATGTAATTATGTTAAAGTACTATACCCTAAACCTCTCTCGTGAGTTTAGAGTCAATAATTTCACGACGGGTTGGGCTTTCAAAATGTAAAGTAGTTAGACACGAGAAGTTGTGTTTATCATTGGCGAAGCTTAGTATTGTCCTTGGGGGGGGGGGGGGGGGTGATGGCTCATGCGGTTTTTTGGTCCAGTAGTGTAGTTTATATTTACGTGATTTTTTCCCGAAAAATTTATATGTATTGAGTATGACACCCTTGGTTTACGGCCCCGTCCGGGTTTTTATTCATGTGACAATCTGACCCGTCAGGTAAGACCCGAGCATCAAAACCGATAAACTGATAAATCGGAAATCACGTATATAGGTGTAGTATGTCAATTAAGGTATTAGATGAGTCTAGAAGCCTTAAAACACATCACAAACATCACACACAAGGTTGAGTCTCAAGACATTGGTGATTAGCTAAAAATTGATACGTATTGCGATTTATGTGCGAAACTATTGCGTGAATTTAATTGTGTAATTGTATTATGATGTATGACATGCTTATACTTGATTTTATTGGATTCAGTGTGATAAAAATGATGGTGAATAATTTTTTTAACGACAAACATCCGATTACTCGGGGGTCTAATCATGGCAAACGATATTACCCACGACACGCTACGACCACAGTCCGTGCAAGTAACCAGGACCCTCCGTGTTGCGCATCCATCACAGAGGAAACCCACTATCCAAAGGCCCACTGTGATAAAACTTATGACCGAGCTCTATAATATTCTACATTTTTTGTGTCATGTGGGATTTGAACCCTGGACCTCCACACTGGAAGGTAAAGGGATATCCACTTCACCAAATGGTGGGAGATGATGGTGAATAAATAATGTGTGAAAACGTAGAAAACCGTGACCAAAAGTGGTCCGACTGATGACTTTTCGACTCCTCAAATGGTCTGCAATACACAACATACATTTGTTCAAAAGGGTGACAATAAACATTCTATATAAAGAGTTTTCATAAAGTCACTCGTATATACCTTAAGATAAGCTTATAAACTCATTTTACTAATCCGTAAACGGTTTGTTTACCCCTAAGTGAGTGTAAGAGTTTAGCCAAACATGGCCATAAAGATTTGCTTAAAGAAAATGAGTACTCCATAGACAAACTTTAGAAAATTCTTATTAAGTTGATATTTCTTACAAACTTGATGTCGAATGCTTAAAAGTAAAGAGAACAAGTGGCTCAAAAAGAAAAACAAAGATCTAAAATACAAAGGGGAGAAAGAATTAAGCAAGGATCCTTGTGCAATGAAGCTGGTATTTATAGGCAAATTCGGAGATGGAGCATGGGCCATGCTTGGCAGAGAACATGGGCCGTGTTTTTTTAGAGATCGAATATCTTTCTTCTAGAAGCCATCTGAAGTAGGGCATGGGCCGTGCTTGGTAGGGCATGGGTCGTGCTCGGGCCAAAAATCACAAAGTCTTCAGTTTTTTCTTCTTTTTCATGCATATTTGACTTCTTTCGTGATTTTCACCTGAATTAAGCTGAAAAACTAAAAAGGAAACAATAATGAACTGTTTTGTTAATAGTTAGTCAGTTTTAACTCGAAACATGAGGAGTATTTGATATAAAAATATGTATAATTTGGAGTACATCAAATATCCTACACTTGAACATTTGCTTGTCCTCAAGCAAAACTTTATAATTGAGGCCCAACACACCTAAGGATTCTATTTGACTGTGAAGTTAAGACTTCGGGCTTTTTAAAGTGTAAAATCGAGATACGATCTTAATACTGCATGCTAATCTAGTGAAGACGAGAAGTAAATAAGAGAATTCTTATTGAATCACTTGAAGATTACAAAGACTCTCGCTGGTTTCTCTCTCTAACTCACACACAGAAAAGGTGTAGAAATGACAGAAGTGTTAAGCTATCATTCTAACACACGGTATTTATAGTTAGTAACAATCTGTCCTGCGTACCAACTGGTGGACCAATTGATACGGGCGCACCAGTTGGTACGGCACCATTAATATTGCCACCACAACTCACATACTCGCTCTGATCTAGATACAATACCTGAGACACATTGTAGCATAGGTATATGCTCTAACAAACTCCCCCTTAACGTGTAGTGTATCTATTGTCTAACTAAACTCCAGTCTTCAATCTTCAAACTTGCAGCATGCGATCTTTGACTTGAAATCTTGTCAAAAAATAGAGCTTACATGGCTAGATCACTCTTGAATCATCTTTGACCTTCAAGATCCACTTGTGAAAGATACAACAAACTCCCCCTTTCACCATGCTTGAGTCTTGACACACATAACCTGCAATTCAAGAAGACAGAAACGCGGTTTCCTTTTTCTTTTGAAAATTAATTTAATCTTGGCACAAAACTTCTTTTCGAGAATCCAAGATTTTGAAATTTGAATTCGTATCACATGTCGATCGGCCGAAAATAAATAAGAAACAAAATCTTTTTGGCTTTTTGAAACTTTAAATCAAAGAACACCAAAAATCTTTTTGAATTTTATCAGATATAAAACATATATGCAATATTGAATCAGACACTATTTTTGTCTTTTGCGTGAAAGATCACAACTTAGGATCATACTGGACATAACATGCTGAACTACACTTCAATTTCAATTACTTCAGCACAAAAGTCATGTCGATTGCTGGTATAATTTGTCCATCTTAAACTCAGGCACAATCATACTCATAACATCTGAATATGTTAAGGTATTGATTAGATTTGCTTTGATCAGTGTACCCCACACTATCAGACATTCTCAGATATGTATTTTATATCACACTTTGTGATTTCATTTGTGATTTAACACATAATGATTGTATTCATGATATAGTCAACTGTGTTCCATGCAAAAAGAAATCAGAACATTAAATCATCTACCTTAAGGTCGATCTTTCGATACGCAGATAAGGCCTCGGATTTAACAAAATAAGAAAATAAAAGAAGTTGAAATTGTATAACCCAACAACAATCAGGTCGGTACTCCCGTACACGCATAGAAAGTCCAATGAGTTATACGAAACACCAAAGAAAATAAAGCAGAACGTCAAACGAACAACAATCAGGTCGGTCTTGTGGACACGCAGAGAAAGTCCGATCGTTTGACAAAATAAAGAAAATCAAACAAGTTTAAATCTTTTCAAAATGAACACATGTATACATAATGACTTCTCATTTTCTTTTTCACATATCTTTTCTTGATATTACTTGAGATACGCATCAAGATGTTGTCCACTTGGTCAAGCATTAGCATTTTAATGTTTATCACATCTGAATACCTTCTGATTTAATGCCGAGCCTACCAAGCACATCGAGCAATGATCTTATTGCTTTTTCATCTAATTTATCCATGAGTCAGACACGTATGCCAATGTACCATCATTTCCTAAATATGTCGAATACAATTCCTCATTTTTCAATGTTTTTGAATTTTTCTGTTTTTTCATGTTTTTGTATTTTTCTCTTTTTATCCCCCTTAAAATGAAAACTCTATTTTTGGATTTTCATTTTAACAAAAACACAAAGACACTATTTTTTGTTTTTCAATTTTCTCCCCCTAAACTACAAACAAAATGCATTAAAGAAAGAAAATTGACCTTTCGACATGGATACCTTTCCGATTTAGCTTTCAGAAAAATTTCAGTTTTTGAATTTTGATATTGTTGTAATTTTAACTTAAATCAGTAGAATACTCCTCTATCAGCAACTTTGCAATTACCGATAGGTCTTCTAGAAGTACCTGCACAGTGGTCAAACACATCAGTTCATAAATGACCCGAAGCGAATCGCTTCTGGTCGACCAGTGTTTTGGTTTCCTTTTGAAACCACTTTAGGTTTCAAGATTTGTTGATGTGGTAAATCAGTATCTGATGAACCTGTCACAGTAGATTGTGACGAACAACCGATAGATGAATCATTTTGAAATTTACGGAAAAACCTTCTTTGATGTTTAAAATATGTCGGTTGAAATTCATCAAATACTCTGCCATATTCATCAATAAATTTGTATTTGGCAGATTTACCAACATAAGAAACCTGTCTTTTCCTTGAACTAGAAGCAGCAGTGACATGACAATCTTGTGCCATATGCCCTTTTTGTCGGCAATTGTAACACAAACGATTGTTTACATTTTTCCTCTTTAGTCTCTGCAAAGCTTCACAAAAATATTCATCTCCAAAATGATCATAAAATGTATCATATACCTGAAATCGATGATCATAAACCCATTTTAAAGTCGGGCTTATTGGAGTAGAATTTGATCCTCCAAAAGAAAATTTAGCATTTGAAGTCTTCTTGGTCTTCGGATCCTTATGCTTCACGAACACTTCAGCTATCTTTCGAAAATCCACACAGTGAAGTGGAAACTCCTTATGAGAAAAAAATTGATATGAACCTTTGAGTTTATAAAACCGTTCAGGTTGAACCTTTTCAGCTTTAAAAACATCTTTCTTTACTTGCTTCAATTTGACGTGCTTCAGTTTCTGTTCTTTCTGACCTTGAACCGCATCAACTTTAACATTCTTGGTCTTGAACCATAAACCAACATGTTTTCCCGAAACCTTTTCTTCAGAACCAGATGATTTATGTCCGTTCTTTGCAAGACGAGAAAACTCAGCTTTCACTACTTTAACATTCTTTTGTTCATAAAAAATTGATTCATCAATAGCTGTTTTCTCAGTTAAACTCGCTGATTTCTTTTCTTCAGTCGCCGAAGAATCAGCCACATCCGTTTCAGCTTTCTGTTCTTTCTGTGACTTCACAACCTTTCCCTCATCAGATTTCTTATCAACAAATTCAGAATAATCACCAGTTTCTTCCTTTTCCTTCAAGTCATTAACTCCTTCTTTGAGACTACTCGGTGGTGAAACAGTTTTGTTAAACATTTTCTCAAAGTTGTCATCTTTGGCCAAGAAACTTGTAAAAGATTGTGAATTAGTAACATTGTTCAAAAGATGTTTTGAATCAATGACTTCAATCTTTAGTTTAGAAATCCTTTGTTGAGCGTCAGTCAATTCTTTTTCCGTAGCAATCAACTTCTTCGTCACTTTATGAGTTTCATACTTTTGCAACCTCAACTCATCAAGTCCAGCCTACAATTCCTTCGTCAGCTTATTTTCATTTCTTTTCTGAATATCCAAATTTGAATTTTGCAACTTATTTACTCTTGCCAATTCCCGCTTCTCATCTAACAACTTCTCCCTATCAAGTTGATATGCTTTAATTTTAGCAACCGAGTCATCAGAAGCCTTGGTAAGTAAATCAAGTTTAATCTTAGACTTTTCAAACAAATTACTAAAATCATTTGAAGCATCCTCAGCCTCTGCCTTCCATTTTTCAACTTCCTTGACTAAGTCCACATTTTCTTCAGATAATTTTGTAATTTTCTGTTCAAACTCTTTTCCACGACTTTGAAATTTTAATTCTTTCTCAACAACCTCTGCCTGAAAATCTGAAAACTTTGCGTTTTGAGAGGACATTTCTTGAATTACATCTTCAAAAACTTCTTCTATGCATTTGCCAATTCTTCTATCTTCATTTTATGTTTAATAACCAGTAACTCATTTTCTTTTATCAATGCTTGAATCTTTTTATCTTCCTGAGAACAAAACTCACAAACCGATTCATAGCCACTATTTCCAGAACCACTTATTTCAGATTCAGAATCAGTTACTTCTACTTCATCATCACTATGATCAATTTGAGAAATTATCGCAGATGGAGCAAAAAGTGCAGACTCATCAGGAAAGTCGGCAGCCCAATCATAACCTTCATTCGATGTTAGTGATTTTGACTCAAAAGTAATAGCTGTTAAAGCAATTGGCTCAGAAGTTCGTCCCCAGTTATATTGTTTATCAACTTGAGACACCAAAGCTGTTGGAGACTTTGATGAAGAAGCATTTGATTTTGAACATTCACGAGCAAAATGTCCAAAATTAGAACATTTGAAGCATTTTTCCTTTGATTTATCTATGCCAACCTTGCCATCTGGATTTAAGCTTTGGAATCCAGTCTTCTTCTTGGAACTTTTAACTCTTTGAGCTAACATTGCAAGTTGCCAATTAATATCCATTTGTTCAAGATTATTTGGATCGATCGATCAAAATCTTCTTCACCCAAATTAGATGTTGTCAAACCACCATTCAGCAATCCATAATATGAAGTTAATAAAGCAGAAATTAATGCAAGATGTTCATCCGGTGTTTTTGCAGAAAATGAACTCTGACTTGAATGATTTGGAATAGTGAAGTTACATCCCCTTGATGAATTTGCAGAATTTCCTGAACCATGACCAGCAACAAATGTTGATTGAGGTGGATTGATGAATCAAAACTAGATGATTTAGACTTTGCATTGATGCTTGCAAAATTTTGACCATGATTTAATTCCGGATTTTGTAATTGAGCAGTTGATTTGTTGGATGTCATCATTTCCATTTCTCTAGCATGCAACTTCCCGGTTAAATCATGAAATAACAATGTTGAGTATTCCATTAGTTTCTCTTTCAGTTCCTCGTCGGTCTTTTCAATGTTCACCACTTTCATTTCACTGATTAGATGTGAAAATCTGGATACAAGAGCAGGAATATTTTCTTTATCATAGTGTTGAAAATTTTCATATTCTTTGTTCAGCACTTTTCTTCTACTCTTCTTGTATTGATCATTGCCTTCCCATCTTGCAGATAGTGCATCCCACAACTGTTTTGACTTTTTGCAGGTACTAAACTGATGCAACAATTCAGTGGGCAACACCATTGTTAGATAACCAAAAGCTTTTTCTTCAAGCTCATAGAGTTTTCTTTCAGCGGCATCGAAATTGTGAATTTTTTTAAAATCTCCATCTTCCTTTGGATGCATGTAAAGCTTGCGAATTGGAATCCATAAATCGACATTATTTGTGCTGATGTAAGCAGAAATTCTTTGCTTCCAATTGTGATAATCCTCCAACTTCAACAATTTGGGAACTTTCTGGCTTGTTCCAATTTCGTTATTGAAGTTGAGCAAGGTTTGCATTGCAGTTTGCATAGCAGAGAACGCTTGAAAATCAGACATTTTCACTGAAAATGATACTTCAAAAACTTCGAACTCAAAAACGAAGGTCTTCTAAGCGGATTTTGGGTACCAAAATGGAGGGTACTATCCTTTAGGCAGTAATAGTCTAGATCTCGTCGAGACCATCTTTTGGCTGGTATTGGGTTCCGTAACTCTTAACGGTTCTCAAGTTACGTCAGTTTTAATGAACACAACTTTTCTGCCAGCGTACCAAATCACTCTCAGCGGACCAAATCCCTTCTCAGCGTACCACACTGTTAATCAATGTATCATAAATCTTCAACGGATCACCTGCGTACCACAGACTCAGCGTACAAAAAACGGACCAGATTCACCAGCGTACCACTTTGGTACGGTGTAACTGTCAGCGTACCACCAAGTAACCGCCGCGTACCAACTTTGAAGATTTCCTAGCGTACTAGATAGCGTACCAATCAGCGTACCACTTTTCAGATGAAGATTTCCTTGCGTACCAAAGGCGTACCAGAATGTTCATCCGGCGTACCACGACATTTTCGACTTTTCAGAATTTGACAGTTTTGAGCTAGAATTTGCTACACTAAGGTGCGAAAACACTCTAGGAAGATTCAAAAATTAAGTTTAGCACCATAAACACTCAGAATTGAACGAATTCGATGAAAAATAAAGAAACGCCCACTTTCTCTCACTAGAAATCCAAATTTGATCAATAACACAACAGTAGAGCAACCCGGAATGCTCTAAAACCACTTGTAAAACCGAGATACGATCTTACTACTGTATGTTTTGATCAATCTAGTGAAAACGATAAGTAAATAAGAGAATTCTTATTGAATCACTTGAAGATTACAAAGACTCTCTCTGGTTTCTCTCTCTAACCCACACATAGAAAAGGTGTAGAACTGACAGAAGTGTTAAGCTATCATTCTAACACAGGGTATTTATAGTTAGTGACAATCTGTCCTGCGTACCAACTGGTACGGCGTACCAGTTGGTACGCTATCATTGATATTGCCACTACAACTCACAGACTCGCTCTGATCTAGATACAATACACGAGACACATTGTTGCATAGGTATATGCTCTAACATAAAGATTAGCCCTCCATTCATTTTAAACTCATTCGTCTATTGCACTTTTTATGGCTTGTTGAAATAGGTTTGTTTTAGGACAAGCCTACTAGTAATCTTTTTTTTTTATATAAACTCATGTTCCTTAAAAATGATCATTGAACACTGGTTTTGGATGTATATTTATTTTTCTGGAGTGGACACTCATACCAAGGGTGAAAGACAAGCGGAGAGCATAAGCTTGACACGCAATCAAACCTCCATAGATCTCACCGGAATTCATGCATTTATCATAAGGACTTATAAAGGGTTTTTAGGGTAGGTTTGGGGTGAGGGTTTGGATATTTGGATGAAAATTGGTTAAATTTGCAAACATAATCTTTTTTCTGAAATATTTCTTTTTATTGTAACCTTGAAATATACTAAACTCTTTCTAAGAGCTTTCTTGGGGCTTTGCTCTTTTATTTCTCAAGAGCTCACAAGAAAAATGTTGTTTTTCTTTAGACAAACTAATACACAAACGATTTCTGCAACAAACGTCTGGGAAGATGATACAAAACCAAAAAGTCACTTATTTTGAAATTTTAATCAAAGATTTTACCTTTGCGAAAATAAGGGGTTTAAAAGAAAAAGGCTATTTGGCTTTGGGGTTATTGCAAATAAATTTGCTGGTGTTTGAAACGAAAGGGGAAAGCTCAAAGGAGCTAACTAGAGGGATAATGTAAGGGTAGGAAAAAAATTTAGAAGGAGGCGTGGTAATCCTAGGTGCGTTAGTCATTTATATACATGTTCCCAATTTTGTCCATCTTGGGACGCATCGTTGCGTCAAGTTCTACCCTTGCTGACTTTACATGGTTTCTCTCAGAGGTTTGCAAGAAAGGAGCATGGTATATATATTCATGCATAGAAAGCTCAAATTCTCACTATGGTTTTAGAAAAAGGGAAATATGAGTTTGCAAAAAAATTAAACTAGAGTTCTACTTGCTGTAAAGAAAATATTTCAACAAAGTTCAAAAACTTTTGCAATGGAATTTGAGTGTTACATAAATGGAGGTGCATCTTATTATATACTATACGGATTAGAATGTCCTTGATTATTCCTCTTGTGTGATGGATGGATCGATTAGGCAAAATGAGTGATAGACAGAAAGGGGTTAGTTCACCTAATTCTAGCTTATCAAGTACTGATGCAGGTATTAAATTCACACAGAAGCTATCATCTACTTTGGCAATTTTAGGCTTCTTTTTGATAAAAAAATGGAATAAATTTTTTTCTTCATAAAAGTGTTCAAAGTGTAGTGATTGTTGTTTAGTGAAAATAACATTCTGTAATTCTTCTAATTTAGGTGAAGTGACTATATCTTTGAAAAATCTCGTATTATCCGGAACAACAGTAAGATCTTCTAAAGATGGCTTAAATAATGTGTACCTGGTTCGATAAGGGTTTTTCCTTACCCGTGTCTTCTGAGGGCTTAGAGACGAAAGTCTCTTCTGGTACTGGTATAACAGGTTCCTTCTCTTCTGGTTCATCCTCTTGAGGAGTTGGGTCTTGAATCATAGGGGTTGCGTCCAACTCCTTTGTTTCTTTAAAACAAGGGTTGCTACTGGTTTCTTGAGGTTTTTCATATGAACTTACTTCCTTGTCTATGGTTTGTTTTTCCTCACTTCATAGTCTCTTGAAGTAGTCCTCTAGAACTTTTATATGTGTTAGCATTCTTTTCGTGGTTTCTTTGAGGTTACTTTTTGGATGAAAGTATGGTGTTTCTTTTGTATATGGTGGGTAAATATGGCTTACACCTTCATAGGTTTGCTCAGTACACCATTTACAGAAAAAATAAAAACCATGTATGTAAGAAGTAGAAGGTGAAAATGGGGGGGGGGGGGGTTCTTCTATCTCAGCTGGTAGTCTAGTACTTTCTTGCCAATTGTTTCATTTTGGCTCAAAATAATCATTGTTATGGCAATAGGTACTATCTTGCTCTGGTTGTAAAGATGAACATGGAAAATGGTTAGGACTTTCCTCTGGTGGATTATCATCCACTCGCAGTAACGCAGGCTTCTCACTAATATGTAGTAGTCCCTAGAGTAATGGGGACCGCCGCAGATTCTACACCACATAAATTGAGGTCAACCATTATTATAACTGAAAAACTCCTCTGGATATTTATCAATCCTTGAAATATTTCTCAAAGAAAGTAAAAGGGGTTTAAAGAAGAATAAGTAGAAAGAGTAAATAAAAATAAAAAGTTAGGCCATCAACCGAGACTTTTCTCAAAATCCTCGTTTTGTATCCCCAGCAACGGCGCCAAAAGCTTGTTGCGTGTGTGGGTGTATATGAAAATATGAAAATTATGGGTTTGTTTCAACACCACTATTTCATGTGAGATTTAAATTTATAAAACATGATAACAGCAATCTCTATACACCACTTACACGGGCAAGTGTACCCATCGTGGCATAGTATAATGAATGTAAGATGCTGAGGTCGTCCAAGCTATACTCCCTTCTACAGCCTCTGTTTTTAGCTTAGACACAAAATCCATGTTTGTTTGTAAGCATACAATCATCTTATTTTGCTTAAAAATGGGTTTATTCAATAATACTTACCTTGTATTTAACTTTGAACACACCATCTACCTTCTAGAAACCTTTTGTGCACTCCCCACACATCTGGAATTTTAGTTATGCACACATTATGACTATACATGAACATCAAACACTTCATAGTTGATTAATAACATGATTTTTGGGAATTAACTTTTGGTTTGAGGCTTGTTTTTATGCAAAAATACCTATGGCAATGGAGAATAGCCTCTGAGTATTCCCTCGGGACGAAATGGACTGGGAAGTGAGCAGAGAATGGGTTGGATTGGGGTTAAATGAGCAAGCCAAGACAAAACTTAGTTTTTTTCCGTCAGAAGGGCTTCGTGGACTGTCAGGTTACCATATGAAAGTCAGGGTCCGCGACGAGCATGATTCAAGAACACGCAGACCTAATCCGGGTAGCGCACCCGACCCTGTTGGGTTACTGGGTTTCATGGACCGTCAGGGTCCTTAATGTTTCTCACGATCCGCGACGATGACTTGGCAGATTTCTTCACTTTTGTTTTCTTGCATATGTTACACGTTTGTTTTATATTTTCTTTACATGAGTGTCACAAATTAGATGTAAATCTTAACGAAATTAAGAAAAAAAAGCATAACCTTTAGCCAGTAGTGGTTGGTGATGCTCGGTGGTGGTGGGGTGGTCGTTTTTTGGGTTGCTGGAGCTAAAATTTAACCAGTAACAGTGCTACAATGCGACGTCCGAGGTGGTCGTTTTTGGGGTTGGTGCACAAGGAAGAGGACGACAAGGCTTGTGGTCGGCGACAGAAGCAGGGTGGTAGATTGCGACGGTCGTAGGTAGGGGAGCAGAAGAGAGAAATAAGAAATGGTCGAGCAGAAGAGAGAAAGAAGTATGATGTTTTTTAAGATCTTGAAACCTTATGGTGATGATATGGCGCCACCGAATAGTATGAAAAACTCATCGTTTCTTTTTTCTGGGTAAAATAATATAAAAGAAAATCCTAATTACTTTAGGTTACGACATGTCGTCATGGAATCCAAACCCCGTACGATGCCGTAACATTATTTCCGAGAGAAAAGAATAAATAAATAACTGGAAAAAAAAACCTTAACCCTTCGGTAGCGATTAGTCGCCACCACAGATTATTTTTAAAAAATATATTTAATTACTTATTTTAACAAGAATTAAAGAAAATTAGAAATAAATTAAACTGAGGCTATGGTGAAGATAAGTTGCCACCAAGGGTTTTCAGTGAACGGCAAAATTCTCGCCAACCTTATGGTGGCAACAAGTCACCACCTAAAACCAAATTTTAATTATATATGGGGGAACCCATCGGTGGTGACCAATGTCGCCACCTTAGGTTGTCACCAAAAACTCAATTTTCTTGTAGGGCTTGTTTCTTTATGGTATCAGTAATGTTTATTTGTTTGTGTTTAATTGTTGTGAGTCGTCCTTATAAGTCTTCAACAATTTATTGGTTGTAAAATGGTACAATTTTATCTCGCATCCCGGTTGGAAACCCAGGGTGTGACCAATTTGTTACCATAATTTTGTTTTTGCTTCTCATTGTAAAAGTTATATATATATATATATATATATATATATATATATAGGGGAAGGATCCTATGAAAACCCTTTATTTTGTGAAAACGTGAAAACCACTTTAAAACCTACATAACTTCTTTATACGTTAATGTTTATTCATGAAATTTGCGCCAAATGTCTTAGAATTACGTTATCTATAACTCTGGAAAACAATATTTATAAAAAAAAACGTAAAAAAAAAACGTTTTTTTTTTTTCCGTTTTTGGTACACATGTGTACCATCATCACTACTACTACACAAAAACGAATTATAAAGTATAAAAACACTCCTTATGTTAAAAATATATTAAAAACATACTAAAAACAATAAAACATTTATGTTACGAATGATAATTAAACATAGTACACATGTGTAGCAATACTTAAAAAATCATAAAATGTTATTTTTTTTCTTTATATATAAAGATAATAAAACTATAATAATTAGGGTGCAATTTCCTTTTAAAACTATTAGTAACTCATATTAAATTTTGAGTTTTTTTATTGTGGTACACATGTGTACCAAAAACGGAAAAAAAAATAAAAAAAATAAAAAAACGTTTTTTTTTTGTTTTTGGTTTTTATAGAATTAAAGATAACGTAATTCTAAGACTTTTGGCGCAAATTTCATGAAAAAACATTAACGTATGAAAAAGTTATAAAGGTTTTAAAGTGGTTTTCACGTTTTCACAAAATAAATGCGTTTTCACACGATCCTAATCCTATATATATATATATATATATATATATATATATATATATATATAGGGTTAGGTTCAAATGAGAACTTTTTGTTTTGAGAACTAAATCTCCACCACTAATTTCAGTTGGGGACCACTACAATTCATGGGAGGGGGGTATATGTAACTATAACTAGTGGCTTAAAATGGTTCTCAAAAGTTCTCTCAACCAATTAGTTCTCAAATAATCCTCTCCCATATATATATATATATATATATATAGGGTTAGGATCCTGCGAAAACACATCTTTTTGTGAAAACTGCGAAAACACATATTAAAACTCACGTAACTTTTTCATACGTTAACGATTTTTCATAAAATTTGCGCCAAAAGTCTTAGAATTATGTTATCTTTAAACCTGGAGCAAAATATTACAAAAAAATGCTGAACGTTTTTTTTTCCCGTGTGATGCACATGTGCATCATATAATTAAAAAAAGTTATAAAATGCTATTTTTTTCTTTAAATCTAAAGATAACACAACTATAAGATTTAAGGTGCAATTTCTTTTTAAACTATTAATGTATATCACATGTATGAGCGTTTTTTTTTTGGTATGATGCACATGTGCATCATTCAATAAAAACGTAAAAAAATGATGAAAATATATGACATATGGTGCGACTAAGAAAAAAAAATATTAACTCATACTAAAAGTATGAGTTTTTTTTGTGATGCACATGTGCACCACACAAAAAATATTTAAAAAAAATAAAAAAAGCGTTAAGTTTTTTAAAACTTTTATAGGATTAAAGATAATATAATTTTAAGACTTTTGGTTCAAAGTTTTTAAAAAAATATTAACGTATGAAAAAGTTATCTAGGTTTTAAGATTTGTTTACGCAGTTCTCACAAAAAAGAGGTGTTTTCGCAGGATCCTTCCCCTATATATATATATATATATATATATATATATATATATATATATAGGGTTAGGATCTTGTGAAAACACGTTTTATGAAAACGGCGAAAACACATATTAAAACCCACGTAACTTTTTCATACGTTAATGATTTTTCATAAAATTTGTGCCAAAAGTCTTAGAATTACGTTATCTTTAATTCTAGAGGAAAATATTTAAAAAAACGTATTTTTTTTTCGTGTGATGCACATGTGCATCATATAATTAAAAAAAGTTATAAAATGTTATTTTTTTTCTTTAAATCTAAAGATAACACAACTATAAGATTTAAGGTATAATTTCTTTTTAAACCTATTAATGTATATCACATGTATGAGGGTTTTTTTGGTGTGATGCACATGTGCATCATTCAATAAAAACGCAAAAAAAAAATGATGGAAATATATGACATATGGTGTGACTAAGAAAAAAAATATATTAACTCATACTAAAAGTATGAGTTTCTATTTGTGATGCACATCTGCACCGCACAAAATAAAACAATATAAAATAAAAAAAGCGTTAAATTTTTTAAATTTTAATAGGATTAAAGATAACATAATCTAAAAACTTTTGGTGCAAATTTTTAAAAAAAATATTAACGTATGAAAAAATTATGTAGGTTTTATATTTGTTTACGCGTTCTTACAGAAAAATGGTGTTTTCATAGGATCCTTCCCATATATATATATATATATATATACATAGGGAGAGGATCATTTGAGAACCAATTTGGTTTGAGAACTTTTGAGAACCATTCTAAGCCACTAGCTTATATATATGGAAATCCCCCCCATGAATTTGAATGCTTCCCCCCTGAAAATTAGTGGCTCAGAATGGTTCTCAAAAGTTCTCAAAAGAAAAAGTTCTCATTTGAACCTAACCCTATATATATATATATATATATATATATATATATATATATATATATGTACAAAAGAGAAGCAGCAGTGATGACTATGATTAATTTCTTTTCTCTAATTTTTCACTCTCCAGAGAGTTTTACATGCAGAATAAGGGTTCTATAGTTCTATACTCTTTAGAATGTGTCCACATTGAACCCCGTCTCCCATATATATATATATATATATATATATATATATATATATATAGTTTTTAAAAAAATAGAAAAATGTATAAGTGGTACTTTACTCAAAAGAAAACTACCACCCCATTTTTAAAACGACTATAACTTTTTTATTTGAAGTCGTTTTTTATAAAATAAAAAAATACCATTGGACTCTTCGGATTTTTATCTTTAATTCGGATGTGGTCCTGACTTATTTTGAATTTTTTTCGAAGGTCCGTCATTAACATTAATGCTATAATAAAAAGGCACCAGTGATACAAAAAGGAAGCACCAGTGCTATTTTACATGTCTGGATGGACGTTTGAAGAAAAAATTTAAAAAAAGTCAGGACCACATCCGATTTAAAGATAAAAATGTCCCGAGTCCAATAGTATTACTTTTATAAAAAAACCGACTTCGGAAAAAAAAGGTTATAGCCGTTTTAAAACTCGGGGTAGTTTTCTTTTGGGTAAAATACCCAAAATATACCTCCTGATAAAACAAAATAGAGAA
Source organism: Deinandra increscens subsp. villosa (assembly GCA_039602395.1). Lineage (NCBI taxonomy): Eukaryota > Viridiplantae > Streptophyta > Magnoliopsida > Asterales > Asteraceae > Deinandra > Deinandra increscens. The sequence continues at coordinate 77,162,596 of JBCNJP010000003.1, forward strand.
ATGTGTCAACTTTCTGGTGGTTGGATTGGGTTATTGAGTTATGTCTCTAACCCTGGGTTATATTAGTTCCATTCCCTCTTTTAGGTAAAGTACTTGTTGATATATAGTTCCTGATCGTCATGTGAAGTATCAATGTAACACCCCAAAATCTAAAGGTAATAAATATATATGTTTTTATATGTGAGAATATGTGTCGTATATGTGTTTATGTGATTAACATGTTAATATGTTAAGAAATGCGTAACAATAAACTATGCATAAGGTAAGTGTTTATCGGGTTAGATTATCAAGAAAAATTACATGTTTATATAAATATATGTTATTTGAAGGATTAGTCACCATGCTAGGTGTCAATTCTCATGATTAGTCAACATGCTAGGTGTCAATTCTCATGCTTAGTCACTAGGACACTTGTAAGAAGCATGTGAGACACTCTTAGCTATAAATAGACCATGGATCCATCTATTTTTCCTTGCTAATTCACCTAAAATCAACCTAAAACCTCTAAGAAACCTCAAGAACACCAAGAACACTCTAGCTTACATTTTTGAAGATGCAAAGGGAATTAGGAGCCCATCTTCTGGAATAGATCAATTTAAGGTATGTTTAACATAAGCCTTCAATTAGTTTCATGATTCATAACACTTAGATATGCCTTTTAAGAATAATGCAAGATTAAGGTTCTTGAACATGTTTTGTTGAGATTGGGAGTTCTAGTGGGAATCATGGGTTGAAATTTGGTATGAACCTTAGAATAAACATGTTTTAAGAAAGCCTTAAGTTAGTTCATGTTTAAAGAAGGTTTGGTATGGTTTCACCATGTTGGTTTATCAAGAACAAGTAAACCAAGAACAAGAACATAAACATTGGTGTTTTGATCATAGTAATTCCGCCTCCTGGTCGTGATAACGCCTATACGGTCGGTCATGATCATCACCAAACTAAAACACAAATATGGGTGATATCTCATAGTAATCCCGCCTCCTGGTCGTGATAACGCCTATACGGTCGGTCATGAGAATCACTCATCAAGGACATAAAGGCTTGGGCAAGGGTAATGATATTCAGCAAAAGAACATAATTATATATATGTACTAAGTATATATAAGTTAAAACATGGGTTTTGATAAAGTATTGAATGTACCGAGTTACTCGGATATCTAGAAGTTGGTGCGGACTAGAAGGGTGGCACCTGTACACTGGGGTTTTTGGCATAGTGGCGTTGTCGCATAAATCCCAACTGGGACATGGCAAACGCTTCACTGGGCGATCCCGGAGTGAGCGTTTACTTATAGGAATGCGCATCTTCATAAATATCACTAAAAGAATACTTTTTCCCGCAAAGGGCAAAACGGTTATTTTGACAAATGAATGTTAAACCAACAAGTGGTTGGGTTTGGGTTAAAGGGTTAGTCTTAATGACCATTTGTAACCTCTAGGATGTCTTGCTAGGGACATCACGTTAAAGCAAGTTAGATTCACGAAGGAATAAGCCAAGTAACTACTTCGCAACCTAAGGTGAGTTCTATGAGCCCTGTTTTATATTGCTTAAATGCTTTAAACTGTTTTGGGCTGATATACATAACGTCTTGTGTAAATACTTTCTACTGTTTATAAAGTATTGATATATGTGAAATGTTTACGATGTTACTTGCCTTTAGTGATTAAATAATGAAGGGATTAATGGAAAGTAGGATTACTAGGAAGATGTTTTAAATCAGATGATTAGACGTCTTTAAGAGTAGTAATCCACCAGGGAAAGTAAGATGTCCATTAACAGGGTTCTATTTAGCTAAGTAAAACATGTTAAGGATGGTAATCAGTAAGGTCACAAGGGTTGTCAAGTATTAAGTGGGGTTTCTGAAATGGGGAGTTTTATAGTGTTTTTCCTGAAGTGTCGGCAAAGCAGGAATGAAAGACCACTGTCATGTGAGGATCAAACAACACTATTCCCCGAGATGGTACTTGAGATGAGAAGTGACAAAAAGATACATTAGGACAGGTTCTTAATGTGAGGCGAAGATGATAAGGTTATAGAAGGCTATTCTATTCACGAGGTTTATAGAATGATAGGGTAGATGTAATCTACTAAGTATATGGATGATTATGTGTAAACCTATGATACTTTATGCTTAATTGTCTGTTTGCAGAAATGGTTTGATTGACCCAAATAGTATGTGTTCGAAAGATAAAGTTTTAAAAACTTAGAACTCACCAGCGTAAGCTAACTTGTTAAGTTATGTATGTCAGATGAGGCTGGACCATCGGATCGAAAAGGAAAAGCTGAGATGTGAGTAGGAACTAGGGGGCGTACACTATCAAGACAATGTCAAACTATCAAGAGGAGACATTTTCAAAGACTGGCATGGAGATATTTTTCTCTTTTGTATTTGTCTCTCTTACTATGTAATGATTGGCATATGAATAAAAGTATTTATTTCCGTTGCTTTAGTTATCTCTTTTGTACCTTTTGTTCATGAGTAAATCCGATGCGTGACCGCTCCTAGGGCCAAGTCTGGGAGTGGGCGTCACAAGTTGGTATCAAAGCCTTGGTTTAAGAGATTTAGATACTGTTGCGGTGTCTAGACTTAAACTAGGACTCTGGGAAGGCCAAGTATGATGAGACAAATGCCAGTATTGATAGTTATGCCCATAGGTAGAACGTTGCATTAGGAACATAATAGACGGGATTTAGAGTATATGGGTATGGGAAATACCCAATTGCAATTAGCTACTGCAATTTGGTATTAACTATATAAGTATATCTTAAATGCTGGTTATTATGAGGCCAAGTGCGAGATAATTCATTTGACGATAGGATACGTTGTCAATGGAAGTAGGAACTTAGGATGGGGACACTAAGAATGCATGTGAATTGGTGTAGCTAAGTTTTGAAGACATCATATATAAATAAACGTATTGACGTCTGCGCTTATCCATCTATCATGTATTCAAAACTTGGAAACTCTACGTCATATAAATTCTAAAATGTCACTCATCTTAATATAGGAAATGGCTAGAGGAAGTCATAGCAATGACGGTAGAATAAGTCATAGCCATGACGGTAGAATAGTTAGAAGAACCACTCGTGCAAATCCCGAGCCTGAGAGTAACGGTGGAGCTAGTATGTTTACTAGTGAGCAAGTAGCAGCTATTGTCGCTCAAGCAATAGCTCAGCTCTAAGGAGGCGCCGGTAGAGCCAACGGAGCTGGAGGAGGAGGAAACAACAACGGGAATATTGGCGGAGGAGACAACTCCAGAGATAGGAGGGAAGAACAAGGAAGTCAAGGTTGTTCTTTCAAATCATTCAGCGGATGTAGACCCCCAACCTTCGAAGGGAAGAGAGATGCGGTTACAACCGTACGATGGATACGGGAAATGGAAGCAACAATCGACATTAGCGAGTGTCGAGAGGACCAAGTGGTAAAGTATGTATCACACTTCTTCGTGGGAGACGCATTATTTTGGTGGGACTCCGTTAAGCAGTCCCGAGGAAGTGAAGCCATTACCGCTATGAGATGGAACGATCTAAAGGAGATCGTGATGAGCAAGTTTTGCCCAAGGCACGAGCTAGATAAGATTGAGATGAACTTTCTTAGGTTAGAGGCGGGCAACATGACTCATCAAGAGTTTACTAGCAAATTCGACCAGATGGCGAGATTGGTGCCAAGGCTGGTTACCCCCGAGGAAGAAAAGATAAACAGGTATGTCCAGGCCCTTCCACCAGAGGTAAGGAAGATTGTGAAGCCTCACGCTCCTAAGACCTACCAGGAAGCTATCAACCTCAGTGCTACTCTTTATGAGGAAGAGTATGAAGATGAAGGTAGACCAGGGGAGCAAAAGAGGAAGTGGTCTGAGGAAGGTTCGAAAAAAAGAAATAGCAGTCACTTCAAGAAGTCAAAGAATGGTTCGAAGGGAAGCAAGTCTTTATGCCCCATGTGTAACAAAACCCACTCTGGAGAATGCAGGTCAGGTTCAACTGGTTGCTATAAGTGTGGGAAGGAAGGTCACTATGCTAACCGTTGCCCTGACCAGAGGAAGTGTTTTGAGTGTGGAAGCCCCGATCATATCAGGACAAACTGCCCCAAGTTGGTGAAGAATTCAGAACCACCAAAGGCGAAAGAGGCTCCAAAGGCAAAGGGTAGAGCTTATACCCTGACTACCACCAAAGCCAAGATAACACCCGATGTAGTTTCAGGTACGTTTCTCGTTAATAATGTGCCTGCTTCTGTGTTATTTGACTCTGGTGCTGGTAGGAGCTTTGTTTCACATAAATTCTGTGAGCTTTTTGATAGACCAACTGTTAGGGCTAATAGACCATTCGAGGTCGAGATTGCCTCAGGGAAAAGTATTAGGATTACCGAGGTAGTAGATAACTTCTTAATAGAGTTAGAAGGGTACAAACTACCTATTAAGTTATTCCCTATGGCGTTAGGAGGTTTCGAGGTGGTATTAGGAATGGATTGGCTTGCAGAGTACGATGCACAAATTATCTGTAATCAAAAGAAGGTTCAACTTCGAGTGCCAACTGGGCAAATCATATCCATTTATGGAGATCGTGATAGCTCAGCAGTAAAGATCATTTCAATGATCAAGGCGCAGAAGTTCATAAGTAAAGGATGCAAGGCATACCTTGCTTATGCTATTGACTCAAGAATAAAGACTAAGGAGCTAAAAGATGTGCCGGTAGTATGCCAATTTCCAGACGTGTTTCCAGAAGAACTACCTGGCATCCCTCCCGATCGAGAGATAAAGTTTAGGATCGACTTAGTGCCAGGAGCCCAACCCGTATCGAAGTCACCTTATAGGTTAGCTCCATTAGAGATGAAAGAGTTGATGTCACAATTAGAAGACTTTCTTGACAAAGGGTTTATAAGGCCAAGCATCTCACCTTGGGGTGCTCCAGTGCTTTTTGTCAGAAAGAAGGATGGAAGCATGAGAATGTGCATCGACTATAGGGATCTAAATAAGCTAACCATTAAGAATAGATATCCTTTGCCTAGGATCGACGATTTATTCGACCAGCTACGAGGAGCAAGTTGGTTCTCTAAGATAGATCTAAGGTCAGGGTATCATCAGCTTAAGATTAGGGATGAAGATATCGAAAAGACAGCTTTTCGCACACGTTATGGTCATTATGAATTTCTGGTAATGTCATTTGGGTTGACCAATGCCCCTGCAGCTTTCATGGATCTCATGAATAGAGTGTGTCGACCTATGTTGGACCGATTTGTAATTGTGTTCATAGATGACATTTTAATTTATTCCAGGAATGAGCAGGATCACACGATGCATTTAAAAGAGGTTCTAGAGATCTTAAGGAAGGAAAAGCTATATGCCAAGTTTTCAAAATGTGCGTTTTGGCTTAAGGAAGTCCAGTTCCTTGGTCATGTGATAAACGCGGATGGCATCCTTGTAGATCCAGCAAAGATTGAGACGATAATGAGTTGGAAGCCACCTAAGACGCCTTCAGAGATTCGTAGTTTCTTAGGACTTGCCGGCTATTATCATAGATTTGTTCAAGATTTTTCAAGGATTGCAACGCCACTGACTAAGCTAACCAAGAAAGAAACTAAGTTCTTATGGGGACCTAGTCAGAAGAGTGCGTTTGAGGAGTTAAAAGCCAGATTGACTCAGGCACCGGTATTATCCTTACCAGATGGGTCTGATGATTTGGTAGTATACTCTGATGCTTCTTATCAAGGCTTAGGTTGTGTTTTGATGCAGCGGGGCAAAGTCATTGCCTACGCATCAAGGCAACTAAAACCTCATGAGACAAACTATCCAACTCACGACTTAGAGTTGGCGGCCGTTGTGTTTGCTCTCAAGATATGGAGGCATTATTTATACGGGGTAAAGTGTACCCTCTACACTGATCATAAGAGTTTAAGGTACTTCTTCGAGCAAAAGGATCTTAATATGAGGCAGCGTAGATGGTTAGAGTTGATCAAGGATTACGACTGTGAGATTATGTATCACCCAGGTAAGGCCAACATAGTGGCCGATGCTTTGAGTAGAAAGGAGGATCATCCTCCAATCAGGGTGAAGTCATATAAGTTAGTCGTTACTCCCGATTTTCTGGTCCAACTTCGAAGAGATCAGTACGAGGCGTTGAGGGACGAGAACGTCAAGAAGGAAAGGATGGTAGGACAAGTTAGAAGCTTAGTAGAAAACGAGTTTGGAGTTAAGACTAGGTACAGTCGAATGTGGGTACCGCTTTTAGGTGAGATTCGCGGTAAGATCTTAGATGAAGCTCATAAGTCACGCTATTCAATTCATCCTGGTGCGACCAAGATGTACCAAGACTTAAAACGAGACTATTGGTGGCCGGGTATGAAGTTTAATGTCATGCAATATGTGAATAGGTGTTTGACTTGCACAAAGGTTAAAGCTGAGCATCAAAAGCCTTATGGAAAGCTTCAACCTTTGAAGATTCCCGAATGGAAGTGGGAACATATCACGATGGACTTCATAACCAAGCTACCCAAAACAACTAAAGGTTATGACACCATCTGGGTGATAGTGGACAGGCTAACAAAGAGTGCTCGTTTCTTACCTATAAAAGAAACACATTCTTCTGAAGAGTTAGCTACGTTGTTCACAAAGGAGATTATTGCTCAACACGGAGTGCCGGTAACTATTGTTTCTGATAGGGATACGCGGTTCACTTCGCGGTTTTGGAAGAAATTCCATGAGCAAATGGGGTCAAGATTGCATATTAGCACAGCATATCATCCTCAGACGGATGGACAAAGTGAGAGGACGATACAAACTTTGGAAGATATGTTGCGTGCATGCATTATTGACTTCGGAGGAAGTTGGGATAGTCACCTACACCTGGCAGAGTTCTCATACAACAATAGTTATCATGCTAGCATAGGTATGCCACCGTTCGAAATGTTGTAGGGTAGGAAATGTAGAACTCCAGTGTGTTGGGGTGAAGTAGGCCAGCGAGAGCTAGGAAGTAAGGATGAGGTTCAGAACATGGCTCGAAACCTTGATGCGATCAAGGCATGACTAAAGGCTGCTCAAGATCGACAAAAGTCTTATGCAGATAAGAGGAGGAGGCCGATAGAGTTCCAAGTAGGAGACTTCATGTTATTAAAAGTGTCTCCATGGAAGAGTATTATTCGCTTTCGCAAGAGGGGCAAGTTAGGCCCGAGGTTCGTAGGACCTTTTAGAATTGCTGAACGTGTAGGAGAAGTTGCCTATCGACTAGACTTACCTGAGGAAATGTCTGGGATTCACCCAACATTTCATGTATCACACTTAAGGAAGTGTGTTGTAGATGAGTCGCAAATAATACCCTTGGATGAGATAGAAATCGATAACACGTTGTCACTTGTAGAAAGGCCCGTTGCTATTATAGATCGATATGAGAAAAGGCTTAGGAATAAGACCATTCCAATGATTAGGGTGCAATGGATGCACAAGAAGGGTTCTGAGTCTACATGGGAAAGAGAGGACGAGATGCGAAAATCTCATCCTGAGTTGTTTGAAGCCTGAACAGGTTTCGAGGACGAAACCTTGTTTAAGGATGGGAGAGTTGTAACACCCCAAAATCTAAAGGTAATAAATATATATGTTTTTATATATTTTTTATATGTGAGAATATGTGTCGTATATGTGTTTATGTGATTAACATGTTAATATGTTAAGAAATGCGTAACAATAAACTATGCATAAGGTAAGTGTTTATCGGGTTAGATTATTAAGAAAAATTACATGTTTATATAAATATATGTTATTTGAAGGATTAGTCACCATGCTAGGTGTCAATTCTCATGATTAGTCACCATGCTAGGTGTCAATTCTCATGCTTAGTCACTAGGACACTTGTAAAAAGCATGTGAGACACTCTTAGCTATAAATAGACCATGGATCCATCTATTTTTCCTTGCTAATTCACCTAAAATCAACCTAAAACCTCTAAGAAACCTCAAGAACACCAAGAACACTCTAGCTTGCATTTTTGAAGATTCAAAGGGAATTAGGAGCCCATCTTCTGGAATAGATCAATTTAAGGTATGTTTAACATAAGCCTTCAATTAGTTTCATGATTCATAACACTTAGATATGCCTTTTAAGAATAATGCAAGATTAAGGTTCTTGAACATGTTTTGTTGAGATTGGGAGTTCTAGTGGGAATCATGGGTTGAAATTTGGTATGAACCTTAGAATAAACATGTTTTAAGAAAGCCTTAAGTTAGTTCATGTTTAAAGAAGGTTTGGTATGGTTTCACCATGTTGGTTTATCAAGAACAAGTAAACCAAGAACAAGAACATAAACATTGGTGTTTTGATCATAGTAATTCCGCCTCCTGGTCGTGATAACGTCTATACGGTCGGTCATGATCATCACCAAACTAAAACACAAATATGGGTGATATCTCATAGTAATCCCGCCTCCTGGTCGTGATAACGCCTATACGGTCGGTCATGAGAATCACTCATCAAGGACATAAAGGCTTGGGCAAGGGTAATGATATTCAACAAAAGAACATAATTATATATATGTACTAAGTATATATAAGTTAAAACATGGGTTTTGATAAAGTATTGAATATACCGAGTTACCCGGATATCTAGAAGTTGGTGCGGACTGGAAGGGTGGCGCCTGTACACTGGGGTTTTTGGTATAATGGTGTTGTCGCATAAATCCCAACTGGGACATGGCAAACGCTTCACTGGGCGATCCCGGAGTGAGCGTTTACTTATAGGAATGCGCATCTTCATAAATATCACTAAAAGAATACTTTTTCCCGCAAAGGGCAAAACGGTTATTTTGACAAATGAATGTTAAACCAACAAGTGGTTGGGTTTGGGTTAAAGGGTTAGTCTTAATGACCATTTGTAACCTCTAGGATGTCTTGCTTGGGACATCACGTTAAAGCAAGTTAGATTCACGAAGGAATAAGCCAAGTAACTACTTCGCAACCTAAGGTGAGTTCTATGAGCCTTGTTTTATATTGCTTAAATGCTTTAAACTGTTTTGGGCTGATATACATAACGTCTTGTGTAAATACTTTCTACTGTTTATAAAGTATTGATATATGTGAAATGTTTACGATGTTACTTGCCTTTAGTGATTAAGTAATGAAGGGATTAGTGGAAAGTAGGATTACTAGGAAAATGTTTTAAATCAGATGATTAGACGTCTTTAAGAGTAGTAATCCACCAGGGAAAGTAAGATGTCCATTAACAGGGTTCTATTTAGCTAAGTAGAACATGTTAAGGATGGTAATCAGTAAGGTCACAAGGGTTGTCAAGTATTAAGTGGGGGCTTCTGAAATAGGGAGTTTTATAGTGTTTTTCCTGAAGTGTCGGCAAAGCAGGAATGAAAGACCACTGTCATGTGAGGATCAAACAACACTATTCCCCGAGATGGTACTTGAGACGAGAAGTGACAAAAAGATACATTAGGACAGGTTCTTAATGTGAGGCGAAGATGATAAGGTTATAGAAGGCTATTCTATTCACGAGGTTTATAGAATGATAGGGTAGATGTAATCTACTAAGTATATGGATGATTATGTGTAAACCTATGATACTTTATGCTTAATTGTCTGTTTGCAGAAATGGTTTGATTGACCCAAATAGTATGTGTTCGAAAGGTAAAGTTTTAAAAACTTAGAACTCACCAGCGTAAGCTGACTTGTTAAGTTATGTATGTCAGATGAGGATGGACCATCGGATCGAAAAGGGAAAGCTGAGATGTGAGTAGGAACTAGGGGGCGTACACTATCAAGACAATGTCAAACTATCAAGAGGAGACATTTTCAAAGACTGGCATGGAGATATTTTTCTCTTTTGTATTTGTCTCTCTTACTATGTAATGATTGGCATATGAATAAAAGTTTTTATTTCCGCTGCTTTAGTTATCTCTGTTGTACCTTGTGTTCATGAGTAAATCTGATGCGTGACCGCTCCTAGGGCCAAGTCTGGGAGTGGGCGTCACAATCAAATACAAGACAATGTTGCAAGATTGCTATGATCCGAACTATAGGCAAACTCAGAGTTCGGACATGTACGAACATGGTCCGAACCTGAGGTTCGGCTGATCGGGTTTTGGCTTGTGTAGTTCAACTATAAATAGCATTGTCTTGCATAGAATTAAGGACTTCTTGGTCAGATCATAAGTGTGTGTACTCTGTGGGTTCTCTATGGTTATAATACAAAATCCTTTGTATTTACTATTGTGTTCATTCGATTAACATTGATTTCATCACGACCGAGTAGACGATCCACTGCTCACGCAATTTCAAATGGTATCAGAGCTTTCGGTTCTCTCTACTGGTTCGAAATCTGTGTTTTTTTGAGTTTTTCAAGTCAAAATTTGGGTTTTTACAAAAATATTACTCATTTTTGTGTTCGTTTGATCATCTCGGGTGTGCTTTTCGTGAAAAATCTTCTACTATTTCATTCCTCTTGAGTTGTTCTGAATCACTGTCAAAAATCTCATCCAAAAACACTGAAAATCATGAAAATTTTATTAAAATGGTTTCGGTTTGTTTTCAATTCGGCTAGGCTCTAAAGGTTCGGCAAAATAACCGCTCTGAACTCTAGGTTCAGATCAAGTTCGGCTATTTTTGTTGGTTCGGTCAGTGTTCGGATCAAGTTCGTACCAAGTTCGGATATAGTTCGGTTATCTTCTAGGTTCGGATATGGTTCGGTTAAGTTCGCCAATCCGAAGTCCAGTTCGGCTAAGGTTCGGCTAAGAACATCCGAAGTTAAGTTCGGCTGAGGTTCTGAAGAAGTTCGGATAAGCAATTCAAGTTCGGATTAGGTTCGGGTAAACAGTAATCAGGATTTTTGGAAGGTGTTACGAAAACTGACGTAAGTTGAGAACCGTAAAGAGTTACGGGAGCTAATACTAGCCAAAACGACCGTCTCGGAAAGATTTGTACTTTTACTCGCCTAACAGCCAGTATCCTCCGTTTCAATACCCAAAATCCACTTCTAAGACCTTCATTTTTGGGTTTGAAGTTTTGGTATACAAGTTTTCGGACAAGATGAGTGATTTTCAAGCGTTTGCAACAATTCAGAATTCGATGCAAGCTACAATGCAAACTATGATGAACTATGATAATGAAATCGGAACAAGTCAGAAAGTTACCAAATTGCTCAAATTGGAAGATTATTATAGTTGGGTTAAACGGTTTGAAGCGTACGTGAACACAAATGATATTGATATGTGGTTGTCATTCACTAATCAATATGTTTATCCTAAAGATGAAACCGGGGAGCCAATTATTCAAAGAAAACTTATTTCTGAACAAAAGAAAGCGTATCAAGCTGAGAAAAAAAGGCATATGGTACTTTGACAATGGCATTACTTAAAGAGTTACTACATCAATATTCGGGTAACTATACATCAAAGAGTTTATGGGATGCATTGGAAAAGAGATGTGAATGCAATGACCAATATAAGAAAAGTCGACAAAAGGTTTTGAAGAAGGAATTTGATAGTTTCAAGCATTATCAAAACGAATCAATTCCAAATCTGATTGCAAGGTTTGCACATTTAATGAGTGAAATGCGAGAAGCTGATATGAAAGAAAAGATTTTGGAGGTTTTACCTGAGAAATGGGAGAATTATGTGATGATGATTACTCATGATAAAGAATATCCGAGGTTGTCATTTAATGATCTGATTCAAAGAATTCAAGCAAGGGGTATGGAGTTAATGGTAAATAAATCACTTCCGCCACAAATTCAAAATCCTGCGGTATATCATGGAGAAAATGATTCAACAATTAATGTTGTCAAGTCTAATATTCTTAGTTCGCACCTCCTACAGCATTCATTGCAGATAAATCTGAAAATTCTGATTATTTTGCTGGTTGTAGTGTTTCAATTCCTAGTTCTTCAACTCATAATGCTTTGTCTGCTCAAACTACCGATGATTAGGGGTGAGCAAAGTCGGGAAACCGAAAATCCCGACCCGATTCCCGACCCGACCCGATTCCCGAAATCTAAAAAAAACATACCGTATCCCGAGACCGAAACCAAATTCGGGTTTTCGGTTCTTGTGTGCTCGGTTTCGGTCGGGATTTAGCTATTTCCCGAGACTGAATTCTATGCTGTTTAGAGCCCACAAACTGCTTATTTTCAAGTCTAGTTTATGACAGATTGTTATAGAAACCTCAAGCTAAACAAAGAAAATGCATATTGTGCAGGTTGAAGTTGGTTTTAAAAGTCCTATAATTAGCATACTGGTGGACTAGAAAAAATCAAGGAGAAATAAATGAATATTAGAGATTGAAGAAGCAACAACAAAATCGAAAAACATATATAAAAAGAATTAAAATTGAAACTGAGCAGCAGCATTAGTAGCAAACGAAGTAGTAGCAAACGATGATTGACAAGATTCAATACACTAAAAACCTGTGAGTAGTTAGGTGGATGATGAAGGATTCGATTTTCAGCTCCCAGGAAGATGTAGTCGACGTTTCAATTTCTTTTCTTGATTTAGTTGCCGTCATGTAAAAAATCGATTTCTGGGGCAAAATATGGACCATCGGCCCAAGAACATAGCTTGGTATTTGGGGCTGATTCCGATATATGCCTGCAATCCGCCTGAAATTGGGCCAAACTCGGTTTTTCTTATGGGTTTCCCGATCCCGAGTATTAATACCCGACCCGAGACCGATTCCCGATTTGTGCCGAATAGGAAGACCGATCATCGTACAAAGGCATTTAATCTCGGTTCGGTCCATGCCTTTTTTCGGGTCAGGATTCGGGAAAAGTCGGGAATCCCGACTTTCTGCTCACCCCTACCGATGATTATAATGCTTTAATGTCTGCATTGGTATCTTCATATTTTGGGGTTATTACTGGTTCTGTGAGTAACGATGAATTGACAAATGAAGATTACGATCAAATCGATTATGATCATTTCGAAGAAATGGATCTGAATTGGCAGTATGCTATGTTAGTTAGAAGAACGAAGAATTTTTCAATAGAACTAGTAAGAAGAGATTGAATCAGGATGGTAAGATTGGGTTGGACAAATCGAAGGTTAAATGTTTTAAATGTTCCATGCATGGACATTTTGCCGGTGAATGTCTAATGTCCACTGAAAATAAATTGAAGACTGGTCAACATGCGCATTTGGTGTTTACATCATCAAATCTAGATCAAAAAGTTCAAAAAGCATCTGATTCTGCTGATAACTAGATGACAGATATATTTTGGCATCCAGATGAATTTGCTTGGAATGCAGATTCAAATGTCCCAAACTAGTCGAATGTTCCTATCATTGTTGCATTGACTGCTCGTCATGTTGATGATAGTATTCTCACTAATTCGGATTCTAATTCAAGCATATCATTGGTCCAAGAGGTTTCGTTAAAAGTACCCGATAGTTCAAAGGTCGAAGAATCTAAATGTCTAGAGTGTGTGAGGTTACGTAACAAGAATGCAATGCCAGTTTAGAAAGAGGTTCTAAATTATCAACTGAAGAGATTGTGGTGCTCAAGAAAGAGTTGGAAGATTTTCAAAAGAAGTATTATGCTTTAGTTCATGTTCATGAAGATGTGCTGCAAGAAAAGAGTAAATTGGCTGAAGAGTGTGAAAAAGCCAAAGCTGAAGCATTAGATGCAGCACAAGATTTTGAAAATTTATTTTTGAAGAGTTATCTGGTTCAATAAAAGTATGAAAAAGCTAATGCTCTTGTGATTGAATCTGCTACTACAATTGAGAAGCTTCAAGAGAAAGTGTCTACACTTCAAGATTCTAATGTTCTTCTTCGAGATAGGAATGAAGTCTTAACAAAGGATGTGGACATATACATAAAGAAGTGGGAACATGTTACCGAAGAACTTTTTACTGAATGTGAGATCCGGAAGTTGCAAACGTATGAATATGAAGATCTCAATGAAAAATTTATCAAGTCACAAAAAGAAGTGTTTGATGCTCAACAGAAAATTTTTGAGCTAAAACTGGAACTTTTGGAATTAAAAAGGCAAGTGAAGAATTGCAATTTATCGCTAACATTGCTGAATTTCTTATATAAACAGGATTGGAGTGAAGATAGTACTAAAAAGAATGATATTCACATGGTTCCTCAACCGGTGGATTTATCTGAATTTACATCTTCTCCGCTGGATCCTAAAGATAATTTGCGTGATTATTCAAAGTTTGCCACTCCAGCATAGAAGAAGAAATCAAAGTCTGAGAAAAAGCAAAAACCATTGGGTGAAGCTCCGAAGTTTAATTCAAAGTCTATTCTTTTGGAAAATGAACAGATTTTTACTAAAGTTGCCTCAAGTATTTCATCTACAACTGAAGAAGAAAACTCTTTAATTGAAAAGAACAAACTGAAAGACAGCAAAGTTAATTTCACTAGAGAAGCTATGATCCGAACTATAGGCGAATTCAGAGTTCGGACATGTACGAACATGGTCCGAACCTGAGGTTCGGCTGATCGGATTTTGGCTTGTGTAGTTCAACTATAAATAGCATTGTCTTGTATAGAACTAAGGACTTCTTGGTCAGATCTTAAGTGTGTGTACTCTGTGATTTCTCTGTGGTTATAATACAAAATCCTTTATATTTACTCTTGTGTTCATTCGATTAACATTGATTTCATCACGACTAAGTAGACGATTGATGTGTAGCATCTAATACATGTAATTAATTGAATAAATTCCCACATTTAATCATGTTCTTAATTGAAAATTAAAATAATTGGTGCTTAAATGTTTCATATCTAAATCTTAGGTCAATCGATGAATCTTTGGTTATTATTTGAGAAATATCTAAATTTCACATCTAAATTGGTCTTTGATTGATAATTATAAATGTGGTATTTATTGTGTTTAAATGTGAATTTTAGATGGTTGGTGTGATCACGTGAATTTTGAAAGAGAACCGAACACTTGATGCGGATTTGAAGCGGGCAATATTTAAAATATTTAAAAGTTTAAATATAAAAGAAAAGAAAAAAAAAAGAAGAAAAAAAAAGAAATATATAATAATTGAACATGGCATCAGCCGCCATCCATTATTTGGGGGATTGCTCTCATTTCCTATGGTCTACAGTGAGCTTCCATTTTCCACCCTTAGACACAAAAAAAAAAAACTCTCATCTTTCTTGAGGATTAAATTTAGAAAATTAAAGAGAATGAAGAGGGGATTAAAGATCAAGCTTAAGGAGTGAACGTTCAAGATTTGGAGCTAAATCGGGTGGTCACTCCATTTCGGTTTTTTTCTTTATCTTTTATTTTTATTTCTTGATGGTGATAAAGATTGTGTTTTTATTGATATTAAACATCATGTTTGGCTAGATCTAGTGTGTTGCTTGGTTTTGGATGAAATTGGGTTAACTTGATTATTGGATTGATTTTCTTCATGTGATGTGATCTTTTTGCTTATGAATCTAATTTGGATCTATGAAATAGTCATATTAGCATGTTTGGCTTTTGTTGTGATTACTTGATGTGATTAAATCACTTAGGTTCAAAGAACTTTGTCCTAATTAGTGGTTTAATTATTGTTTGGTTTAATTTTTATTAGTTTAAATCAAATGCATGATCCGGTGACCTCCTACATGATCTTGTGATTGCAACTTGTGGCCGATATTGCATGGTATTTGTGTTGGATAGAATTGACCGATTCTTTTGGTACATTAGGTGGTTGTTTGGCTTTGTCGATTGGTTAGAATACTTGAGAACTTAAGGTTTTGACCCGTTGTACGTGTTAGACATTGCCTAGGTTTCATAGGTTCCATTTTAGTATTCTAGTGTGTGATAGATTCCATATAGAGAGACCTCTCGAGTGGCTTTCTGTTTCATATGTGTTTGATCTGCTTTGACCGAAGTGATTAGACCTTTTAGCATTAAGTATCATTTTACTTTCTGGACTTCATGTTAGGATTTCCTAGACTACTTGGATGTGTCTATAGTCTTAGTTATCTAGGTTATCGATTTTAGAGGATAGTTTCACATGAAGTAGTCAATCTAGTAGTCAACCGTCGGCCCAAAGGATTCCTTACCAAGTAGCACCCCTTCCTCTCATTTGAATTTCACCTTAGTACCCGTGGTTTGTTTCTTAGCTATTTAGGTTACATTGCTCTGTTTTCCTTTCATTAGCTTTAAATCAAAACCTTGTTAGACTGAATATTAGCAAAGTCCTTATATCGAGAGCCTGCTTTACGCGTTCTTGGATTGATATCCGGTATTTACCTATACTATACTGCACACGATGAGTATACTTGCTCAGAGCGTGTAGTTGGTCACTTGGGATTTACTGATTTTAAAACTTGGTCATATTTTTATAGACCGCATCTCGTGCTTCAACGATCCACCGTACTAAAGTACCACTTATATCTTTTTCTATTTAAAAAAAAAACTAAGACAGTATCACGTGACACTCATCTATGGTAGCATTAGTGTTTGATCTAGTGGCGAGAAATGAGTCATAAGGTTATGTCATTTAGGGTGGGTTATAAAAGGTTCCAACTCATATATATATATATATATATATATATATATATATATATATATATATATATGAGAGAGAGAGAGAGAGAGAGAATAAGGATCATTGGAAAACCCTTTAAATATTGGAAAATTTGGAAAACCTATTTCAACCAATCACAACATTTCATTTAACTTTTTCTTTTCTTATAATTAAAGGGTAATAAGGTATTTTCAACTATTCTATTTTAGTAAACTATTTTCCAATTTTAATTTCATTCAACTGATTTGATGATTTCCAGGGATTTAATTATGTTCTCTTTCTTCTACATTAACCCTAATCACATTCAACAATCACGTCCAGTTCTCTATTACCCACTTCTTCTGTTCATCTTTTTTCTGTGTTTACCTACGTGTTAGTTAGTTTATTAGCTTAGTCTAGTTTCTTTATGTTCCATTTCTGTTTTCTTTTTTGTTTTTCGTCTGATTATGCGCATTCATCGTCGGAGGAGTCCTTTTTCACCATTGTCCGAGCCTGAGAGGGTTTTTCATAGACTTCGACATTTGGAGGCATTAGTTGTTCCAGTTCCGATGGCACTTCCGCCGAGACGCAGCTCGCCGACTACGCTCGTCCCGACATCGCGGGGGCGCAACCCAGTGTCATACGCCCGCCCGTGGAGGCTAACAACTTCCAGATCCAGCCTCACACCATCTCCATGATCTTAAATTCTGTTCAGTTCGATGGATTTCCGAACGATGACCCGATGGCTCATATTTCAAATTTCCTTGAGGTTTGCGACACGTTCAAACTCAATGGAGTCACATCGGAGGCCGTTAAGTTGAGACTCTTCCCATTTTCCCTTCGCGGTGCAGCAAAGGCGTGGCTTCAGTCTCTCCCTCCTGGTTCGATTACTACTTGGGATTCTTTGACTCAGAAATTCGTTTCCAAGTACTTTCCTCCGTCTAAAGCCGCAATGTTCCGAAACAAGATTTATTCATTTGTGCAGGAGGACGCCGAGAGTTTGTATGAGGCATGGGAGAGATTTAAGGATTTGTTGAGGAAATGCCCATCCCATGGCATCGAGTTGCATCAGCAGGTGCAGATTTTCTATGGTGGTCTGAACGCCCTCACACGCCCGACTGTTGACAGTTCCGCCGGTGGATTTCTGAGCAGAAAAACGCCAGAGGAGGCGCGTGATTTACTTGAGGAGCTTGGGTTGAACGGCTACCAGTGGTCTACCACGCGTACGAGTAGACAGCCCCATACTAGAGAGGTTCATCAGGTAGATCCCGTAACAGCTCTCTCAGCACAGGTCGAGGCGCTCTCGCAGATGATGAAAGGGATGCAGACGAGTCAGAAGCAGATGAACCAGCCACAGGAGACACAGCAGCATGTGAAATCCTGTCAGTTATGTGTTGGTCCTCATGATATTACGAGTTATCCCATTGTTGGTAGCACCGAGCTACCAGAGCAGGTCGATTACATGGCTAGCCAGGCCCACCCACCGCCCAACCAGTATAACTACAATCAGGCTTGGAGACCAAACCAGAATTCGGGGTGGAGGCAGGAGCCGAGCAGTTCGAACCCACCGGGGTTCCAGCCACAACCACCACAGAGACAGCAGGGTGTTTACAACCCAGGGGGCAACAGACAAATCCCGGTTCAGACAGAGGATTCAAGTATGAAGAACCTGATCGACATGGTTTCTCAGTTGCTTCAGCAGAATCAGAAAGCAGCCCTTGACACTCAGAAGGTTACTCAGCAGAATGAGTTGCGTTTTTCGAGAAATGAGCAGGAGATGAGTAACATGGGCACTCATATGAAGAATCTTGAGAGACAGATGGGCCAGCTTGCCAAATCTATGTCAGAGCGCCAGTAGGGAGGTTTGCCGGGTAATACTGAGACAAATCCGCGCCAAACAGCAAAGGCGATTACCACTCGGAGTGGCAAGACCACTCAGGATCCAGTACCAGCAGTCACTGCTGAGCCGGTTACTGAGGAGAGAGATGTTGAGGTTGAGACTGATGTTCCTGGGCAGGTGCACCCTACTAGGCTACGCCCAGCAAGTATAGCACGCCCCAAGGAGCCCGCGAGAGTCTACACACCTCCTGTTCCATATCCCGCACGTTTGAGATAGGATAGAGCTGAAGAGAATTATAGCAAATTTCTTGCTCTGTTCAAACAACTTCACATAAATCTCCCGTTTGTCGAGGCATTAGCACAAATGCCTAAGTATGCCAGGTTTCTTAAGGATTTACTGAGTAACAAAAAGAAACTTGAGGAGTTGTTGACAGTTACACTGAATGAGGAGTGTTCAGCAGTTCTCCAGAATAAGCTGCCACAGAAGATGAAGGATCCCGGGAGTTTTACGATTCCATGTTTGATTGGTAGCTTGTCCATCAGCAATGCTCTTACTGATCTAGGTGCAAGCATCAATTTGATGCCCTATTCTGTATTTGCTAGACTAGATCTTGGTGAGCCGACACCCACGCGCATGAGCATTCAGCTTGCTGACCGTTCGGTCAAATATCCGAGGGGTATTATGGAGAACATGTTGGTTAAAGTTGATAAATTTGTTTTCCCGGTCGATTTTGTGATCCTTGATATGGATGAGGACGAGCATGTGCCTCTTATCTTAGGTCGCCCGTTTTTAGCTACCGCACGTGCTTTAGTTGATGTTTTCAGCGGTACACTTACATTACGTGTCGAGGACGAGACGGTGACCTTTGACATTCGCGATTCGATGTGACGTCCTCAGGGTCAGGATGATACCCTTTACTTTGTTGATACTATCACTCCACACGTGAGTGATCATTTTGAGGATATTTGTGATTCAGGAGTTTCAGATACGCAGCTTTGGGGTGGAGTTGACCCGCAGCTTGGTGTGTATGCTGCTGCTGCGTGTGAGGTGACTAGTACTTTAGATTTGAGCCCGGAGGTTTTTGAGGTCATTGACACTATGCGGGCCAAATCTAGACCGTCTGTTGAGGATCCGCCGACATTAGAGCTTAAGGAGTTACCATCTCACTTAGAGTATGCATTTCTGGAGACGGATTCGAGACTTCCAGTGATCATTGCATCAGATTTGACGGTTGATGAGAAATCGAGGTTGTTAGATGTGTTGCGAGAGCACAACCAGGCTATTGCGTGGAAGATTATGGATATTAAGGGGATTAGCCCTTCTTTCTGCACGCATAAGATTATGATGGAGGATGAATTTAAGCCTGTTGTACAGAGACAAAGACGACTGAACCCAAACATGCAGGATGTGGTGAAGAAAGAGGTTCTTAAGCTTTTGGATGCTGGATTGATTTATCCTATCCCTGATTCACCTTGGGTCAGTCCGGTTCAGGTTGTGCCCAAGAAAGGGGGCATGACAGTTGTAGTGAATGAGAGGAACGAGATGATTCCTACACGCACGGTTACGGGGTGGAGAGTTTGCATTGATTATCGCAAACTCAACGATGCTACGAGGAAAGATCATTTTCCCCTACCGTTCATTGATCAGATGTTGGAGCGTTTAGCCGGTCACAGTTATTATTGTTTCCTTGACGGCTTTTCAGGTTATTTCCAGATTCCCATCGCACCGGAGGATCAGGAGAAAATCACATTCACATGTCCTTATGGCACATTCGCGTACCGACGCATGCCGTTTGGATTATGTAACGCTTCAGCGATATTTCAGCGCTGTATGGTCGTGATTTTTCATGATATGATCGAGGACTCCATGGAGGTTTTCATGGACGATTTTTCTGTTTTTGGGAGTTCCTTTGATCAGTGTTTGACGAGCTTATCGCGGATGTTAGCTCGATGCGAGGAGACGAACCTGGTGCTTAATTGGGAGAAGTGTCATTTCGTGGTTCGTGAGGGTATTGTGCTCGGGCACAAGATTTCACATGCAGGGCTTGAGGTTGATCGAGCCAAAGTTGATACTATTTCTAGACTTCCGCCTCCCACTTCTGTTAGAGCGATTAGGAGTTTCTTAGGTCACGCGGGATTTTACCGGCGATTCATACGCGATTTTTCGAAAATCACTAGGCCGATGACACAGCTTTTAGAAAAGGATGCCCCATTTGTGTTTTCCGATGAGTGTTTGACAGCGTTCAACTTGATCAAAGACAAGTTGGTGAACGCCCTGATTATGGTTGCACCCGATTGGTCGCAACCGTTTGAGTTGATGTGTGATGCGAGTGATTTCGCAGTGGGGGTAGTCTTGGGACAGAGGAGGGACAAACACTTCCATCCGATTTACTATGCGAGTCGAACTCTTAATGATGCACAGGAGAATTACTCTACTACCGAGAAAGAGTTACTTGCCGTTGTGTTTGCCTTCGACAAATTTCGATCATATCTTGTCCTGTCCAAGACCATTGTGTATACGGATCATTCGGCTATCAAGTATTTGTTCAGCAAACATGATGCTAAGCCGAGACTCATTCGATGGATCCTGCTTTTACAGGAATTTGATATTGAGATCCGTGAGAAAAAGGGAGCCGAGAATGTGGCGGCCGATCACCTCTCGCGTTTGGAGAACGCGGATGATGAGAAACTCGAGGGGATGCCCATAAATGACTATTTTCCCCATGAGTTACTCGATTATGTACGCGTGAGAGATGACGATGAGAGTCCATGGTTTGCAGATTTTGCGAACTACTTGTCGAGTGGGATCATGAAGAAAGGATACGGGTTTCAGCAGAAGAAGAAGTTCTTTTCTGACTTGAAACATTACACTTGGGAGGATCCTTATCTTTATAGGATCGGTGCTGATTCTGTGATTAGGAGATGTGTGCATGGGCGTGAGGCATGCCAGATTTTGAGACATTGTCACGAGGGTCCGACTGGTGGACACTATGCAGCCCTTTTCACCGCGAAGAAGGTGTTCGAGTCGGGATTTTACTGGCCGACTATTTTCAGGGATGCGTTTGAGATGATCAGCAAATGTGACAATTGTCAGCGCGCAGGTAGTTTGTCGTGGAGAGACGAGATGCCCCAATCTAAGATTCAGGTTTGCGAGATTTTCGATATTTGGGGTATCAACTTTATGGGTCCGTTTCCGCCATTTCGCGAGAACAAATACATTCTCGTTGCGGTTGATTATGTTTTGAAGTGGGTCGAGGCACAAGCCCTCCCCACTAATGATGCGAGAGTTGTTGTGAGGTTTTTGAGGAAACTGTTCGCGAGGTTTGGAGTGCCGAAGGCACTGATTAGCGATCGTGGCACCCACTTTTGCAACGCACAGATGGAGAAGGCGTTGCAGCGTTACGGGGTTACACATAGACTAGCTACACCATATCACCCCCAGACGAGTGGGCAGGTTGAGGTCACGAATCGCGGGATTAAGCGGATTTTAGAGAAAACGGTTGGTAAGAACCGTAAGGATTGGTCAGAGAAACTGGATGACGCATTGTGGGCTTTCCGTACAGCCTACAAGACACCTACGGGTACTACACCATTTAGGATGATTTATGGAAAGGCGTGTCATTTACCAGTTGAGGTCGAGCATCGCGCGTATTGGGCCATGAAGGCCGTCAATCTAGATATGGATGAGGCGACTAGAGGACGGTTCATTTCAGTTGCATGAGTTAGAGGAGTTGCGCGATCATGTGTATGAGAGTTCGGGTTTGTACAAAGAGAGGACCAGGAGGATTCATGATAGTCATATCAAGAAGAAAGACTTCAAACCGGGAGATCGTGTGCTTATTTTTAATTCGAGGTTGAAATTATTTCCGGGTAAGTTGAAGTCTAGATGGTCTGGTCCCCACGTGGTGAAACAGGTTTTTTGTCACACCCCCAAATTAACCACTAACGGAGTTTATACCGTTAAGGGGTGCGAGCAAACCAGGACCACAACCATTAGTTACAAATACTAAACGAATCAGAGTAAAGTCCAAACATTCATCATAAAACAGTTTAAGAGTTTGCAGCGGAAAGAAAAACATGAGTATCTTAGCACTAACCACGTGCTTAAATTACAAAACATAAATTGTTGTTCAATTCTCAAATTTAAGTTCAAAATGAAATAAGTAACTTCGGGTGCCATGCCAACCTCCGGTGGATACTCCTCAGCGATCTGCAAAAGTGAAAACCACACAAGTGTCAACCTAACGGTTGGTGAGTTCACAGTGGGCATGTCATGCAGTGGCCCGGTCTCATAAGCGTATGTATCAACATATAAATAAGTAATGGTTTTGCAAAACAATGCCAAGTACTGAATTATCGAATATGCACTAGTTAAGTAAAGATTAAAGCGGTCAACCGATATCGCGGGTAGCTAATCCGGTTTCCATGCACTAAGGAAGTTCGTACCAAAGCTGACGTAACAGAGTTCGGCATTTGCCGATGGTTTGTGCCTCCAGTTGTGTTCCTCATGGGACCCACAACTAAAATAGGCTGATATTGAACTCCGTTTCGGCCTCCAACCGGTTGGCTACACATTTGTGTACCGCGGAGCAGGGTTTGTCAAACCCTCAGTAGATCTACCCAACATCCCCTCGCTTCGCAAATTAATGGTACTAAATTGTTGGGGACTTTTAAGTTTTAAGGCATCCTTAGAAATCATGTGATATCATTTGGTTTAGACTTTAACCTACACTAGTCATATTAAAACCGTTTATTCTGGATTTCATTTGAAATCCTAAAAAGAGTTTAAGTGTCAAAACGGTTGTTCCGGATTTCATTTGAAATCCCAAATGAGTTTAAGTATTAAGTAGTTGGTTGCGGATTTCATTTGAAACCCCGAGGATGGACAGTTGCAAGTGCTTCCCATAAAACACTCCAACTTCCATAACATATATCCCATTTGGCAATACCTCAAAATGTCAGCGTTGTTTTCCGTTAAGTAAATTCGTTGTGACCCAAACGGGCTCACAATTAAAGGGTTAGTGAAACTCACCTTAGGTTGCTCAGCTTACACTTCAAATAATCCAATTATGATTGCTAACGAAGACCTAATAATCACATTACGGTCTTATGTGTTAGGTTGTGTCCAAACTTTAACTACGTCACTATGGCCCATAACATAGCACGTTAGAACTACGACTCGACATACCGACGCACGACACCGATGGTTGATCATAAATGAGGGTAAACATGCATGACAGTTTCGCTAGGAAGTACATCAGTTTCGCTATATGCACGGGCAGCACTTTTGCTAGGGAATACCCGATGACACAGTTTCGCTAGCTAGATTCGCTCGAAACTGATGACACAGTTTCGCTAGCATAAATTCGCTCGAAACTGGTTTGAACTTTCGTTCATAGAAGGCACAGTTTCGCTAGATAGATTCGCTCGAAACTGATGACACAGTTTCGCTATCTAGGTTCGCTCGAAACTGATTTGAACTTTCGTTCAGGGAAGGAGTCTATGGTTGTTTCGCTTGGTAGTTTCATTCAAAGTAATACACTTAGTTTCACAGGAGACACTATAATTTCGCTGTATAGTGTCGCTGGAAGAATTTTAAAACAGTTTGCGAAACTACAGTTTCGCCTAACGAACGGTTAGTTTCGCTAGTCGCAGAAAACCCGAAAATCTAACCAAAAATCAATCTAACAGCTTCCATACTTCATATAATTCAGTATCTAGCATGCATAAACATTTACCAACATTACAAAAACAAATCTAACACCCTAAACATGGGTTTTCACCATCAAATTACCAAGAACACTTTTTAAGCACAAAATGACCTAACTAGCATGGATCTTCATTATGGCATGATTTTACACGTAAAGTTGCAGACTTTAGGCTAGATCTAACATCTCTAAACATCATATCAGAAGATCAAACGATTCCATGAAGGTTTACACATTCTTTTTAAGAAAACACAAAGAAAAGCATAGAAATGGTCATGGGACTTACGGGTGGGTTTCCAAGCTCGATGGATGATCTTCAAGGCTGAGATCACGGTGGTCCTTGGTGGTTCACGGCTGGCCAGAAGTGGCTAGGTGGTGGCGGCTAGATGGTTCACGAGAGAGAGAAGAGATGGAGAGTGTATGTGTGTGTTTTGTGGTGGAGCATGCAAATGGGATGAATTAGGGTTTATTTCACTTAAATACTAAAGCTTCCTTTGGGCTTATCATTGGGATTTGGGCCCCAATGATTAGCAAGTGATTAGCCCAAGATTAGAACAAATGCATACACTCTAATTACTCGGTTAAACATTAAACTAGGCAATTTAAACAATTTACCACATAATTCAACAAGTAAACAAATAGTCATGCTTTTGATAATAATCATGCGTTTAAATCACGTTGCACATAATTCCACATAGTGGTAATAAATAAATAAACACATATGGACGGGTTCGGTGATCAACCAAAGGTCGTGGACGTATTCGGCCTAGTTAAGCATTAGTTACTAAGTTAATACTTATAACGTAACTAACGGGGATTGTCTAACGGAAGTTAACCTTGAAATTCTCGGATGTCACATTTTTCCTTATGGGACAGTTGAGATTGAAGGTGTTGATGGTAGCTCGTTTAAGGTTAACGGACATAGGTTGAAGCATTATCTTGCAGATCCGGTTAACGCGAGCGAGGAGGTTGTTATGTTGTTGGATGTTCCGCCGCCCTGATCGCGGGGCCGAGTCTGGCTGACGACTCGTTAATAAATTCAGCGCTTCCGGGAGGCAACCCGAGTACTTGGTTACTTTTGTTTTGCTTGTTTCATGTTATGTTTCTTTTTAGTAGTTTATTTTGATTGTTAGCTAGTTTTTTTACTTTAGTGTTTGTTTATTTTTCTTTTTCTCTTTTATGCGTTCTGTTAGTTTTGCAGGTTGTTATGAAGCATGCCACTGTTGGAATTGCATGGACTTATCATTTTGGTATTGCTTCATGGGGTTGGTAGGTAACTCACAGTTTGTGATCCGTCGGGTACTCAATCTCCATTCCCACGGTTTGCAAAGTGTGTTTTCATGAATTTATTCAGGTTTGGATGATACGAGACCGTCACTTCATAAATGACAATCAACGGTCTTTATCTGGGTTTTTCTTGGGGTTGACTTTTGGTCAAAGTGGACCGTTCACTTCATAATTGACAAACAAACGGTCTATTTTGATCAAATGTTACTTTTCTGTGGGTTGGTATTTGATGTTGGTTGTTGCTGCTAAGCATTTGGTTGCAAATTGGCATAGCAGGTCTATTGATGCACACATTGCGAGTCGTCTGGTACTCAATCTCCATTCCGGGCGGTTTGCATGTTTGTGTTGTAGGCTTGTTGACCTTTTGGTTAAATGTCGGTCGTTCACTTCATAATTCACAACAAACGGCCTGCATTTGATCGATCGTCCAAGAAATCAAATTTTCAAATATCTTTTAAAAGTGCCAAATTTTGCAATCCGATTGCTTTTGTTTCATTTTGGGTTTTGTTTTCTTCCAGATTCACAACGAGACCGCCAGCTACCTTGATTCACCGGTTTAGTGATTATCCGAGTTGTATTTTTTTCATTTTGCATTCATTTGTTGACACACAACTCGAGATATTTGTGCTTTATTGATTTATATTTGTGATTGATATGATTTGGTTGTGCTTGGATGATAGTTTGTGCTGGCGAGACGGTTCTGGCATGTTCGTCGAGAGCTGTTTCATGATACATACTTTGATTGTGGAGGATTTTTGGCATTTGTGGATTCAGCTCTGGCACTTGTTCAGTCAAGAGCTGGCTCGATTCTTTTTTTCAGCATCCAGACACTGGCACATGACAGTGATAGGGGAGTATTTCAGTACCCTTTCCCCTTTATTTTGTTTTGTTTAGCATACATTGGGGACAATGTACGAATTAAGTGTGGGGATGGGGGTAAATTGAACTGAAATTGCTTAAAATTGTGAAAAATTTTCAAATTTTATTATCATATCCCCCTATTTTTAGTTGAAATTGAGATTTTTGCCCGTCTTATTGCACATGGAAGTGGGCCCGTTGATGTAATTCGTGACGTTTTGCTCGCCTATGTATACGATGCTTGTCTCTAGTCAAAACCTTTTCTTCGAGTATCTTGAAAAAAGTATTTCCAAGCAAGTGTTTTTCAAATAAAATCAATAAATGGGATGCTTTACTTAGTGAAACTATCGGATGGGGGATTGATAGCTTGCATCATATCGGTAGCCCTTTTCCATCCGTTTCCGTGAGTTATTTGAGCCTAAATTGCATTATATGTTACATTTTTTACTCACTTTCGTTTGATTGAGTGTTATGCAATCATGTGCTTTCATTTTAGAACTTGTGTTGTTTATGCACGTCGAGATTATGAGCTAAAATTGAGCATAGAAATGATAGAGGCATTAGGATTACCCTTTTGATTTAGCCTTTTTCTTTGATCTTATCTTTTTTTTCCTACCCTAAAACATCATCCCTTAGAAAACCCGTTGAGCCTTATTCCTTCTCGTTTGATTTTCCCACTTTTTAACCCATTTAGCCTTTTGATTAGTCTTTATTTTGTTCTTAAACCCTTGTGTGAAGAAAATCCGGATTAGTTTAGGATTTTGTGTATATATTTTGGTTTGTTTCATCAACTCATACTTAAAAAAAAAAAAAAAAAAGTGATTAAGTGTGAATCTCCTAGTACTCAATCTCCATTCTAGGAATTCATAGGAAAAAAAAAAAGAAAGAAAGTAAAAAAAAGTAAAAAAAAAATGAGATAAAATAAAAAAAATGAAGAAAATTCTAGCTCATTATTGGAGGTCATAGACCTAAGATAAAGCTGAAAAAAATAGATTTGTTCTTAGTTTATGTGTTCGGGTTAAAATTACCCGACTTTGAGTTATTTATGTAAATAGTTTTTCTTTTAGTTTGTTTATTGACTTTTCCGGATTTCTAAACACTTCGCCACTTTCACATTCCCATTCCATACCCTAAACCCTAGCTTAACATTACAACCCTAAATAAGTCCTCTTGATTTATGTTCGATTTTATGTTGTTTGGTGGAGATGCGATTTCGATACAAGCTTATGACAATGAAGTGCATGTTTGGCCTTGAGTGATCCACTTAAATCGACGATCCACTTAATCGTCTATCCACTAAATAAAGCCGAGTTGAGTGATGATTGTGAGGGGTATGATGCTTGTTTGATTGAACCTGGATGTGTGTGAGCTAGTAGGCTTTCCATGTTTTTAATATAATTATCATAATTGCTTGTTGGATTATAAATCTTTTGAAAGTGTAAATCTTGAGAATTGGCGATGCATTGTGGGCTTGAGTAGTTGCATTGGGTTGGGTAGGATGTCATGTTTTTTATTGGCTTGTGGAAGTGTTGCATAAGATTTTGCTTAAGGGGAAGCAAGATTTAAGTGTGGGGATATTTGATGTGTAGCATCTAATACATGTAATTAATTGAATAAATTCCCACATTTAATCATGTTCTTAATTGAAAATTAAAATAATTGGTGCTTAAATGTTTCATATCTAAATCTTAGGTCAACCGATGAATCTTTAGTTATTATTTGAGAAATATCTAAATTTCACATCTAAATTGGTCTTTGATTGATAATTATAAATGTGGTATTTATTGTGTTTAAATGTGAATTTTAGATGGTTGGTGTGATCACGTGAATTTTGAAAGGGAACCGAACACTTGATGCGGATTTGAAGCGGGCAATATTTAAAATATTTAAAAGTTTAAATATAAAAGAAAAGAAAAAAAAGAAGAAAAAAAAAAGAAATATATAATAATTGAACATGGCATCAGCCGCCATCCATTATTTGGGGGATTGCTCTCATTTCCTTTGGTCTACAATGAGCTTCCATTTTCCACCCTTAGACACAAAAAAAAACTCTCATCTTTCTTGAGGATTAAATTTAGAAAATTAAAGAGAATGAAGAGGGGATTAAAGATCAAGCTTAAGGAGTGAAGGTTCAAGATTTGGAGCTAAATCGGGTGGTCACTCCATTTCGGTTTTTTTCTTTATCTTTTATTTTTATTTCTTGATGGTGATAAAGATTGTGTTTTTATTGATATTAAACATCATGTTTGGCTAGATCTAGTGTGTTGCTTGGTTTTGGATGAAATTGGGTTAACTTGATTATTGGATTGATTTTCTTCATGTGATGTGATCTTTTTGCTTATGAATATAATTTGGATCTATGAAATAGTCATATTAGCATGTTTGGCTTTTGTTGTGATTACTTGATGTGATTAAATCACTTAGGTTCAAAGAACTTTGTCCTAATTAGTGGTTTAATTATTGTTTGGTTTAATTTTTATTAGTTTAAATCAAATGCATGATCCGGTGACCTCCTACATGATCTTGTGATTGCAACTTGTGGCCGATATTGCATGGTATTTGTGTTGGATAGAATTGACCGATTCTTTTGGTACACTAGGTGGTTGTTTGGCTTTGTCGATTGGCTAGAATACTTGAGAACTTAAGGTTTTGACCCGTTGTACGTGTTAGACATTGCCTAGGTTTCATAGGTTCCATTTTAGTATTCTAGTGTGTGATAGATTCCATATAGAGAGACCTCTCGAGTGGCTTTCTGTTTCATATGTGTTTGATCTGCTTTGACCGAAGTGATTAGACCTTTTAGCGTTAAGTATCATTTTACTTTCCGGACTTCATGTTAGGATTTCCTAGACTACTTGGATGTGTCTATAGTCTTAGTTATCTAGGTTATCGATTTTAGAGGATAGTTTCACATGAAGTAGTCAATCTAGTAGTCAACCGTCGGCCCAAAGGATTCCTTACCAAGTAGCACCTCTTCCTCTCATTTGAATTTCACCTTAGTACCCGTGGTTTGTTTCTTAGCTATTTAGGTTACATTGCTCTGTTTTCCTTTCATTAGCTTTAAATCAAAACCTTGTTAGACTGAATATTAGCAAAGTCCTTATATCGAGAGCCTGCTTTACGCGTCCTTGGATTGATATCCGGTATTTACCTATACTATACTGCACACGATGAGTATACTTGCTCAGAGCGTGTAGTTGGTCACTTGGGATTTCTGATTTTAAAACTTGATCATATTTTTATAGACCGCATCTCGTGCTTCAACGATCCACCGTACTAAAGTACCACTTATGTCGCACCCCCAAAATACCACTAACGGAGTTTATACCGTTAAGGGGCACGACTAGACCAGGATCCACAACCATAGTTACAAATACTAAACGAATCAGGGTTAGTTCAAACACAAGATAGAAGTCAAAGTCTTAAATTACATACGCAGCGGAAATAGTTATCCTGGCACTAACCACGTGCCTTACAATTTCATTGTTTTAAAATTCCCAAGTTTAGTTTAATTATCAAAAACAAAGGTCTTCAAATGCCATGCCAACCTCCAGCGGATACTCCTTAGCGATCTGCAAAAGTTTAAACCACGCAAGTGTCAACCTAACGGTTGGTGAGTTCACAGTGGGCTTGTCATGCATTGGCCCGGTCTCATAATCATAATTCGTGTCAAGGTATACTTACAAGTTATTTATTTGTGAAAAGCAATGCTCGTAATTAAATCTCAGTTTATAAATGGTTTGTCCGTGACCTACGTCATCGGGTATGTACTAGTTCCGTAAAGTTAAAGGACTCAACCGATATCGCGGGTAGCTAATCCGTTGTTCCATGCTCTAAGGAAGTTTGTACCAAAGCTGACTTATTTTGTGGGGGCCGAGCCATCCCGTACGGTGCGGACCTAGTCATCGCGGTTTCTGCCTCCCCCGTGTCCTCTCGGGACCACGGTCAAATAGGCTGATATTGT
This sequence comes from Deinandra increscens subsp. villosa, assembly GCA_039602395.1. Taxonomy (NCBI): domain Eukaryota; kingdom Viridiplantae; phylum Streptophyta; class Magnoliopsida; order Asterales; family Asteraceae; genus Deinandra; species Deinandra increscens. The sequence continues at coordinate 77,192,695 of JBCNJP010000003.1, forward strand.
TCCTCCGTGCACTTCCCGTGCCACGGGGCGGAGTTTGTCAAACTCCAGTAGATCTACCCAACATCCCCTCGCTTTCACAAATTAATGGCACAATTAAGTTGAGGACTTTTAAGTTATAAGGCATCCTTAGAAAACATGTGATATCATATGGTTTAGACTTTAACCTACACTAGCCATATTAAAATGTTTTCAGTTTTGTTTCAAAAAGCAGTTTGATCAGAGTTCACAAGTGTTCCCATAAAACACTTCAGTTCATCAAGTGGGTGCCGAGCATCCCGAGTTCTCAAGTTTATCAGTGAGGTGCCTAGCACTCTCGAGTTTGTCAGCATTGTTTTTCGTTAAATTGTTCGGTGTGGCCCAACGGACTCACGGTAAGCGGGTTAGTGACACTCACCTTTGGTTGCACTGCTACACTTCAAGTAATCCAAATATTGTCGTTTAACGAAGACCTAGAACACGTTTAGGTCTTAAGTATTAGTTTCGTGTCTATTCTTTACTTAACGTCACTATGGCCCATAACATAGCACGTTGCAACTATGACTCGACATACCGACACACGACACCAATGGTTGATCATAAACAAGGGTTCATATGAATCAGATATCAAGCATGTTTCATCATAGTATAATCATGTAAGTCATGGCATAACACTTAAGCAAATTTCACAAGTTTGGTTTTTAGGTCAGGTCTTAGTTTCGCTAGCATAGTTTCGCTAGGCAGTTTCGCTAGGTGCACGGGCAGCACTTTCGCTAGGCAATGCCTGGTGACACAGTTTCGCTAGGCTAGTTTCGCCCGAAACTGCCGACGCAGTTTCGCTAGCCTAGTTTCGCAGGGAAACTGGTTTGAACTTTCGTTCAGGTATTTCGCTCGATAGTTTCGCTCGAGCTGGTCTGGTCAGGTTACCCGGCGACACTATAGTTTCGCTGGTCAGTGTCGCTGGAAGGAGATATAATTTTGCTACTTAGTTTCGCCCAGAGAACACACAGTTTCGCTGGTCGCGAAAAACATACGGATTTGCCTAAAAATCAACCTAACAGCTTCTGATCATACATGCAATTCATTATCTAGCATCCATAGGCATTTACCAACATAAATCAAGCAGCTTTAACACGTTTAACATGCATTTTAATCATCAAATCTCTAAAAACACTTCTAAACCCTAAAATGGCCAAAATTGCATAAATCATCATCATGGTTTGTTTATAAACGTAAAGTTGCTGACTTTATGGTAGATCTAGCATCCCTAAGCATTATCTCAGAAGCATACAAGTTTTCATGAAGGTTTGAGCATACTTTATAAAGAAACACATAGAAAACACATAAGTAAAGGTTTTTGGGACTCACGGATGATTCTAGGATCGATGAATGAGGTGAGATGATGGTATTGAGGCTGGGGTCTTGGTCCTTAGGTGATCTTCTCGGCTGACCAGGAGAGTGTGTGTGTGTTGTTGTGTGGTTTGAGCAAAATGAGGCTACTAGGGTTTATAATGTTTATTTATATCAGAGGCTAGTTTCGCTGGCAGTTTCGCTGGCCAGGCGAAACTAGCTCCGGTCTCGGGTACATTGATCAGTCTAGCCTTCTACCGGGCGAATCTGTAATTTCGCTCGGTAGTTTCGCTGACTACCAAATTTAAGCACTTTTCACATAATCAAGTATTTACAATTAATCATGCTATTCACAATAATAAGTCATGCATTTAAATCACATTGCACGTAAGGACAATCAATGACGAGCACATAACACATATGGGTGGGTTCGGTGATCAACCAAAGGTCGTGGACGTATTCGGCCTAGTTAAGCATTAGTTACTTAAGTTAACACTTATAACGTAACTAACGGGTTTGTCTAACGGAAGTTAACCTTGAAATTCTCGGGTGTCACATCATTCCCCTGAAATTGGAATTTTCGTCCCGAAAATTATTCTTGTGTCGTAGCGTTCGCAGCATCAGCTGTCGTCGTTGCTATCGTCGCTGGGGAAAGAAAGCAAAAAGTTTTAGGGTTGTCACAACTTATATCTTTTTCTATTTAAAAAAAAAACTAAGACAGTATCACGTGACACTCATCTATGGTAGCATTAGTGTTTGATCTAGTGGCTAGAAATGAGTCATAAGGTTATGTCATTTAGGGTGGGTTATAAAAGGTTCCAACTCATATATATATATATATATATATATATATAGAGAGAGAGAGAGAGAGAGAGAGAGAGAGAGAGAGAGAGAATAAGGATCATTGGAAAACCCTTTAAATATTGGAAAATTTGGAAAACCTATTTCAACCAATCACAACATTTCATTTAACTTTTTCTTTTCTTATAATTAAAGGGTAATAAGGTATTTTCAACTATTCTATTTTAGTAAACTATTTTCCAATTTTAATTTCATTCAACTGATTTGATGATTTCCAGGGATTTAATTATGTTCTCTTTCTTCTACATTAACCCTAATCACATTCAACAATCACGTCCAGTTCTCTATTACCCACTTCTTCTGTTCATCTTTTTTTCTTTCCAACGCCATGGAGATGCAAGATCAAGATCACAAAGGAAAAAATCAAAATTGTGAAACTATGGTTTCTAATTCATCTAATCAAGATCATGAAACAGTTGATGGCGTGAAATGTTTCAGTCATATTCGTGAATCATTCAATCACGAATCTGACAATAATCATGATCCATTTTATACCCCTCCAAATGAATATAATCCTGATCCTTGTTCTTCGATTGCAATGGCTAATGAATATAATATTCTACCGATCTCAACGCTTGTGAATAGCAACAATTTAGCTGTTTTTCAATAGGCGGATATTCCTAGAGTTCATCATGAAGGTTTGAACATTCACTCAATTAATTGTTACAATGATGTAATACTCTATCGTTATCAGGTTATAGTCTCTAAGTAAATTTCAATGTTACATTGCTGTAATACTGTATCTTTCTTAGGCTATAGTTCTGAGTAAATTTTATCAGTGAGTTGAATCTAAAAATATTTTTTATTCATGTCCCCTATTATGAAGAAGATCACGGAATCGAATACGAGTGACAATAAAGATATATCCGGTCATGGAATCTGGATCACGAAATCCACCAAACAACAATGAAGATATATTAGATCATTGTTCGCATGTAATCCACAAAGTCGAGCGAGGAAACAAAGACTAGCGAAGAACACGGTGATTATGTACACAAACCTTATTCTACATCTCAAATGTGAAGATCAGATGGTTATACAGGTTTATGTAGATGTTACACCTCTGTAACCCTAGTCGTGAAGATGTAATTACATGCTTATGATATATGTTACTTTAATGTAACACCTTGTTTTTCTTAGTTTGTAAATTGTATTCGTGGTTCTGTTGTTTCTAGATCTGATTACACGTATCTAACACTTTTATTTCACATGTTTTTAATTGATGTTACACGAATGTAGCACCATGTATTTTCTTTCTAGAAAGTTATGAAATTGTTTCACGTAATTACGCATATGATATTTATTACATAAATGTAAGTAGTAATCTCCTATCAACTTCTTTCTTTTCTAGATTACTTTTCCGAATGGTTAAACACTTAAACCTATGTAACCATCGTTTATTTTCTTGAAACAATACCTAAAATTATTGTTACAACGATGTAGCAATCATTACGCTGGTGATGAACTGCTAATCAAGGATTTTTTTTTCCTTTGTAAATTAGGTTTGTTTTTTTTTCTATAAATTTTGGCCTGAAAATTTAAAATTAAAGGAGAGAGATTGAGAGATTTTAGGAAAGGGGAGATGGGAGAGAGAAAAATGGTTTAACATTTATTAATAAAAATATATTGTATCTATTATGCCCTTGGTGTATTAAATAGATTTCAAATTATTTCAAAAAATGACACATTCGTTTTTAATAATAGATTAACTAATTAATGGTGTAAGGCGGGTTTCCCATTGAACCTTACTATATATATATATATATATATATATATATATATATATATATATATATATATATATATAGGGTGAGGTTCATTGTAGACACTTTCGCATGTGAAATAGCTCTTTTTCACATGTGAAATTTTCTAATTAATGAGAAAAAAGAAAAAAAAAAGAAAATTAATCACAACCATTAGATCAAGAGATCTAATGGTGAAAAAGGGTGTCTACCTGTCTACACTTATGGGAGTGTCTACAATGAACTTTTCACTATATATATATATATATATATATATATATATATATATATATATATATATATATATATATATAAAAGAGGATCATTGGAAAACCTCCTTAACATTGGAAAACCCATAAAACCTGGGTATTTTAGTAAATACCTATATAATATTTTTTAGTTGTCTAACTTTGATTTGAATTTCATTATTTATTTCTCCATTGCATCTCTCTTTTACGTATAACACCAGAAAACTAGTTATTACTGTTACACATATGTAACTATAGCAATGATGGTTACACCTGTGTAACAAAAAATGACTATGTTACACTTGGTGTAACATACTTAAATAAGGTACAATTTCTTGTTTAGAACTAATGTTAGGTCCCGTTTGTTTTCTGTTAGAGATTTATGTCTGAATCTGAATACCACATCTGAATGTTAAGAGGTGGTACAGATGTCTGAAATCTGAATCATTAAGGATGTTTGTTTTTTTTTTGTAAAACATCTGAATATTAATAAACATCTATTTCCCTATTTTAAATGTAACCCAACTTAACGGTTTCTTCTATACATGTCTCTAAAAACAATTTCTCTTGCTCATTCGTAAGTTTTAACCTCTTGTCGCCCATGGCTAATAATCCATCACCACATTATGAATCAAATATAAGAAAAACTCACAAAAAAAAACCTCATAAAGGGTACTGTTTATATGATTTCTGATGAATGATTATCAATTTGTAACTAAACAACTCATACATGTAACTAATTCAATAACAATTACATACATAAGCAGATTCATAAATGATTTGTGATGTATGATTATCAATTTGTAACTAAAAAACTCATACTATACATGATTTGTGATGAATGATTATCAATATGTAACTAAACAACCCAAATCATGTTGAAGTTAATCTATAACTAAACAACCCAACTTATAAATGTAATTTAACTCATACATGATTGGTGATGAATGATAATTAATCTATAACTAAACAACCCAAATCATGTTGAAGTCCAAGATCGATTTATTTAAATAGGGATCGGATTTATACAGGGAGATACATATAGCAAATCATTTAGCATACAGGGAGCAGATTCATATAGCAAAGATCGATTTAAACAGGGTGCAGATTTTTAGATCGATTTTTAGGGTAGACAGTAGGCGACGATAAGAGAAAAGGAGGAAAGATGTACCTGAAAGAAGGAGAACGAGGGGAGTAGAGGCGAGAGCAGTAAGCGACGAGAGGAGAGGAGGAGAGTAGCGGCGGTTCCGCCTTGCCGGAGCTCCGGTGACAATGACAGCAGAGGAGGAGAGCGACGTTTTTTCTTCTTCAGGGGAGGAGAGGACGAGTGACGTTTCTCATTAGGTTAGGTCTTAGAAATTTTTTTTCTTTTTTTGAGAGGAATGTTTAGGTCTTATTTGTTTAGAGGTTGCTAAGACATTTCATCTCTTGATGATAAGTAAAAAAACAAACTAGGGTGGGTATTAAAAGATCTTAGCGAATAAGACCTAAGAGGGTATTAAGATCTTAATGGGAAAAACAAACAGGCCCTTACACTAAAATGACTATGTTATACTTGGTGTAACATGTTTAAATAAGGTGCAATTTCTTGTTTAGAACTAATGTTACAATTGCGTAACTGGTTTTCCAGGTTTTTCCAAAAAGGTGGGGTTTTTCATTGAACCTCCCCCTATATATATATATATATATATATATATATATATATATATATATATATATATAGGGTTAGGTTCAAATGCGAACTTTTTATTTTGAGAACTTTTGAGAACCAAATCTCAATCACTAATTTCAGGTGAGGACCACTATAATTCATGAGGGGGGGGGGGGGGTTCATATATATAAACTAGTGGCTTACAATGGTTCTCAAAAGTTCTCAAAACTAATTAGTTCTCAAATGATCCTCTCCCTATATATATATATATATATATATATATATATATATATATATATATATATATATATATATATATATATATATATATATAGGGGAAGGATCCTGCGAAAACCCTTTATATTGCAAAAACGCGAAAACCAATATTAAAACCTACATAACTTCTTCATACGTTAATGTTTTTTCATAAAATTGGCGCCAAATGTCTTAGAATTACGTTATCTTCAATTCTGGAAACAAATATTAAAAAAATTAACGGTTTTTTTTCGTGTGATACACATGTGTATCACGTGTGATACACATTTGTATCATCATCATTACTACTGCACAAAAACGAGTTATCATGTGTAAAAACACTCCTTATGTTAAAAACATATTAAAAACATATTAAAAACACTAAAACATTTATGGTACTAATGATAATGAAACATAGTGCACATGTGCAACATATAATTAAAAAAAATTATAAAGTGTTATTTTTTTTCATTAGATATAAAGATAACATAACTATAAGACTTATGGTGCAACTTCCTTTTAAAACTAGTAATGTATACCACATATATGAGGTTTTTTTTGGTGTTGTACACATGTATATCATTCAAAAAAATACAAAAAAATGACAGAAATATAACACATATGGTGCGTTTTAGAGAAAACAAATATTAACTCATACTAAATATGAGTTTTTTTGTGGTACACATGTGTATCACAGAAAAAAATTAAAAATAAAAAAACGTTAACTTTTTAATTTTATAGAATTAAAGATAACATAAGCCTCTGTTGTTGACATAAAAACATCTCTTTCCATAATTTTTAAGAAATATATTAACGTATAAAAAAGTTATGTTGGTTTTAAGATGGTTTTCGCGTTTTCGCAAAATATATGCGTTTTCGCATGATCCTTTCTATATATATATATATATATATATATATATATATATATATATATATATATATATATATAGGATAGGGTTATAATACAAAGTACATTTTGCGTGAGAAATATGAGAATTGGATGATGTGTTAGATATTAATACATGGTATTATCTTTTTATTATAGTTTTTGTAATTATATGACACTATACGTGGTTTTTTCTATTTTAAAGTTCATATATTTATCAAAATTAGAATTATAGGATAACACAATGTGTTAACATCATTACACTATGTCCTTTAAAAACTTCTTAATAAATGGTGTTTGGTGGTGTTTGGAATCCAATGAATAGTATTTTCTATTTTAGGATTGTCATATGTTTGCTAAAAACACAATTAAAAGATAACACTATGCACTTCTCACATTTCTTACGTAAAAAGTACTTTGTATTTTAAGCCAACTATATATATATATATATATATATATATATATATATATATATGAGAAAGATAAAATGAAAACCTCTCCGAGTTGGAAAAACCGTGAAAACTAAGCTTAAAAATTCATTTTTTGTTCCAATTTTTTTTATGGTGACTCTCTAACTTAAAAAAACACCCTTTGTGAAAAAAAATAAAAAAAACGCCGAGTAAATTTAAAAAAATATATTTAAGAACCGATTTTTTTTGCAAAAAGAAGTTAACCGGCCAAAAAAAGACGTTTAAAATTTGTTATTTTTTTAGATGTATTTTTTTATAGATTCTACATTCATTTTTTATGGTTTTGGTGGAAAAAAAAATAAAAAAGCGCCTAGAGATTTAAAAAAAATTATTTACAGATTTTGTTACATATGTAACAAGGCATTTTACATATGTAACATGTAAATGTTACATATGTAACATGACGTAACGTCAGATTTCGCAATTTTTTTAAAAAAAAAACTACTAGGCGTTTTTTTGATTTTTTTCCACCATAGGGCTTGTATTAACGCATATAATCACTACAAAAATTTTGAAGAAAAAAATCGTTTTGTGTTAGTTTTCACGGTTTTTCCAACTCAAAGAGGTTTTCATTATATCCATCCCCTATATATATATATATATATATATATATATATATATATATATATATATATATATATATATATATGAGAAAGTTATTGTACAAAGGACGAATTCCATGCGAAACGTGCGAAGGCATCTCGACCGCGCGTTTGATAGATCTAATGGACAGGAATAAACACACCCCATAATAATAAAAACATACGCGTGTTTTTTCTCAAAAAGGGTATATTTGTATTATTTTTAAAAACGAATAACGCATAAAAATAACGCATCACACAATTACCATGAAAATATTCCACTATATCACGCAACAAATGAAAACAGAAAAAAACGCAACCACAAAAAATGTCACGTAACTCTTTAAAGAGGTTACCAAATCACGCACAGACAGAAGAATAACGCATCAATTTTAAAAAATGGTAAAAAAAACACGCAAACTATCTAAAACATCAAAGTAAAAACTAAAAACAGTTTCAAAAATTACGCACACACAACAAAAAATAACACAACTAACTAAAACATCAAAGCAAAACTAATAACAGTTTCAAAAATCACGCACACATAACATAAATCACACAACTATCTATAAAATACTTATTTAAGGGATTTTTTCTTTACAAATATCAAGGATACCTAAAACCCCCAATTTCCAAATCACGCACACATAACAAAAAAATCACGCAAACTATCTAAAACAGATTATTCTATAAGGGCTTCTGCTTTACAACTCTAGAGACTGATCAGGGCATAGTTGATGTAACAAAAAACGCAACACGAGAATATAATTACGCATGATGTTCCTAAAATCACGCATTACAAAAACAAAAAACGCAAACAACAAACTTTTAAATTTTCACTTCATTGATATAATAAACTTTTTCTTTACAATACAGAGAGGGCGGGTTCTTCCCAAAAATTACAACAAAAAAGAGAAATTCAAAAGATAAAAAAAAAACAAACATAGATAAAACGCCTAGAGATCCTTCATCTCTTTCAAGAAGGAAGCTTTGTCCCTTGACTTCTTTATGGCGTTGTCCATAATGCCACGCAGACCATGATGGATCTACTCCTTCAGGGCAAGTTGCTGAGTCATAAACTCAACAATCGCTTGTTGCATGGGGGAAGGTGGAAGATCCACAACCTCCTGCAGCATCTGGGCGTGCGCCTGAATGCTGTTGGTTGTAAGACCAGCCATCATGCCAAAATTATACGCATGATGTGGTTATCCTTGGCTTCCAGCCGATGGTTTTCTTCAATCAGGTTGATCAAGGCATTGGAAGAAGAAAAGGCCATTGTTTTATGAAAAATTGGGAGATGATCAGTTAGAAGAAGATTGTCACACCCCCAATTTCCACTAACGGAGTTTTACCGTGTGGGGTGTGATCCAGACCAGGACCCGAGTCATTAGTTACATCAAACACAAGTTAAGGGTTCAAATTGTAAATATATTTCCAAACGGGAAATATCAAACCAGAGTTAAAGTTTAGCGGAAGCTCATAAAAGTCAAGTTGCGCAAGAAAGCGCCCGATAAGTAAATACCAGTTCAAGTTGAAAAGATTTGAAAACCAATTCCCAAAATACAAGGTTTTAGCCAACGTACGTGCCCAAAATCAGATTCGCCTAGCGTCCTGCAAAGCATGCATAAGAGCAAGTGTCAACTAATGTTGGTGAGTTCACATAAGCACATAAGTATAACTAGTATAGTTATGTAGTACGAATACAACAGTTTTTATTCGTATATAAGCATGTATATTAACAGTACAATCCATATCGTAGGTAGCGAGCCTAACTTCATGTCACTAAAACGTTCGCAACCGAAGCTGACCAATTAGTTGTAGGAAAAATCCTTACGTGGTTTGCCTTCCCCATGTCTTCTCGATCACGGTAAGTTAGGCTGACATTGTCCTTAGTCCGACCGCCAGTCGGGTGGTGCATCTCGTGCCCGCTGAGTGGGGTTTGTCAGACCCCAGTAGTACTACCCAATATCCCCTCGCTATTTGCTATTAACGGTTCGATAAGTAAGGACTTGAAAGATAAAGCATTTTACGTGAACATGTGATATATACTGGATTTCTACTTTAATCATACATAAAAGTTGTTGTGTTATCACCCTAACCCGGGTGTAACGTGTTTGCGTGTGTTATCGTCCAAACCCAGACGTAACGTAAGAGATTGTGTAACTCACCTTAGGGTGCGCTGCTACAAATTTAATTGGACTTCCGAGTCTTGCGTAATTACCGAACACCTATCGATTTTTACATACGTAAGTGCGTGTTTGCACATGAGTAACATAGCCTAGAAGACGATATCGATAACAAGTAATTTCAATTATGACGCAGGTGACAAATTCAATATGTGATAAAAATCATTTATTTGAGAGCAGTAAAAATTAAAATGACGTAAATCATGGACACAAGAATTTATTAAAATCAATACGCGTATATTATTCCAAATAATAAAATGTAGAGATGATCGGTGTTTTGGTCAAAAATTCACTTAGGAATCCTGTATTCCAAACTTAGATTGTGAGGTAGTGTGCTTAACTATCAAATGAGCAAGTAATCCAAGTTGGAATGATAACACAAGGATTTTAACGAGGAAAACTCCAGAATCCTTCGAGTTGCCCCTAGGAATCATGGATAAAAACCTCGGGTGCCGGCTGAAAAACCGCCACCAAGTCAATGTTATTAATGATCAAGCAATTCGTTACAATGGGTTGGAGGTTTGATCGATCAGAGCTAAGTGTTACAATGATTCATATTCGCAAGCAAGCTAATGAAAGTGTGTTGTGTGTTCCTACTGATCGAATCCTCGACTTATATAACAAATACAATAATAACAAACTTTTCGGGATTCCCGGGATCCTATCGCCCAACTAATTCGACCGTTAAGGGCCTCTCCGTTCACTTGGTCCACGATCTTCTTCAGCTGGAGCGTAAGTTTCGGAGGTGGTTGATGACTCCGGTGATACCTGGTCAAATAAACATGTGGCAAATATGAGGGTTAGTAAAAATAATATAATCAGGATACCTGAGTTTACGAGATTCCCAGATGACAATAGGATTCCTGAACTGTCTAAGCTTCCTGTGAGCATCCTGAAAATACACCCCCAACAATTGCCCCTTGAATTTCAACAGCTATGGATAAGTTTGACAGCTGTTAAAATTAAAAAAAGATGCCATTTTAACGGCGTGTAGACGGTAAAAGCAGTTAGGATGTGACTGATTTCTCGGCGTCCAAGAGATGGGACGTTTTTCTTTAAATAGGAGGTAAATCCACGAGATCTTCACCGTATTCTTCACAAAAACCTCTCGAGCTTCTACGGTATTCCAGGTCAGTCCCCTTCTTTCTTTCTCGTTTTCCTTCGCGTTTTTCGGCCATGGCCAAGAAAAACACTCGATCCTCTTCGTCATTAAGCTCTCCGATCGCCGAAGATTTCCATGATCAGGGGTATATCATCCCCTGTGAGGAAGAAAACTGTTCCTTCGACGATCGCGATATCCTCGAACTCAAGAATTCCGGCATTTTTCCGCCGGAAACCGTTTTCCGACCCTATAGTTCTCTCGTCAAGTCCGATTTCACGTCTACAAATTGGGTCTGTTTCATGTACTACCCTTTTTCGCTCGGAATGACATTCCCCTTTCCAGAGCTCGTTACCCAGTTTTTCAAAACCACCCGGCTTTCTTATTCCCAAACCATGCCGATGGTCTGGAGAATCTTGTATTCTCTGGACCAGCTGAACCAAACCAGGAACCTTGACATCGGGATTCCTGAGATCTGTGAAGCATATAAGTTAAGAACCCATGGTTGTAGCCGATTTGTTCTCCAGTCTCGTACCTCCACCTCCTAGTTGATTCCCCGAGCTTCCCACAATGACCATGACTGGAAGAAGCATTTTTTCTTCGTCAAACGAGACTCAATTCCTGGGGGGACGGAGTTGCCGTTGAAGTGGGTTGAGAAGGGTAGGATATTGAAGCTCCTTGTTGTTGCTAACTTTCCGATATGTGTCTAACTTTTCTGTTGTTTTCTTCTTTGCAGCACCCAAATTTGAGAATCTTATCAAGAAGCAGCCTGATTTCAAGAAGCTCGAAGCAATTTATCGGATTCCTGCCAACGAGAGAGCCCTAGTTCTTGAAGCAACAGCCAGCGAAAACAGCTATTCAGCCGACCACACTCCCGCCATGTCTGGTAAGTCTTCGCAGGGTTCTGAATTGTTTACTTATTCGAGCATCCTGGATATTAATAACCTGTTTCTGTCTGCAGTTCCCAAATCCAGCGCCTCATTTTCCCTGAAGGATCTAGACAGTCTCCTCAAAGTCAAGAAGGAATAACTTGAGCATCCCACCGTCTCCAAGCCGCCTGTCAGCCGACCAAAAGCCTCGGCTTCCAAGAAGAGAAAGGCCCCTGAGACTCCAGCAGCTCCCGTGGTGTACCTGGAAACCTTCGAAGATCTTGCCCCTTCCGAGGTCAGCAACAAGATCCTCTCGATGCAGACCATGATCAACCTCGTAAGAAGCTCAAATAATTTCATGTTAGTTTCATACCTGTTACAGCTGTTGATCAGGATTCCTGTTTGCGTAGGATGTTGAGAAGCTGAGCTTCCAGGCTATGGACATGGAGAAGAAGCTCATCGAAGCCAACGAGAAGATCCAGGCTCAAGCCGAGACTGCTAGGGGTAAGACCCTTCTCTATGAGCATAAGCTCACTGAGCAGCGTCAAGCCCTGGAAGCCAAGATGGCCACTGATGCTGAAACCGGCCAACTCTCGGCTGCCCGGAGCGTCCTGGAATGCAAAATTCAAATGGCGGAAGAGGCTGAAGCGGCTGGCTTTCAGGTTTCGGGTTGGGACATAGCAGGCTGGAGGCTAGTCTTGGAATCATTAGGAGGAGATGGCGATGGGGAAGGAAGAGATGGGAATGATGGTGGCTCCTCAAAAATGGTTCCGGATTCTCCGGTGGCGATGACAAGGGCGTATGTGTTGGAGCTGGGAGAAGGCAAGAAGCTGGAGGACGTGGTGAAGCTGGAGGACGTGGTGAAGCAGGTGGAGGAGGAGAAGACAGTGGGCGATGAGGACAATGCAACGGTCTTAGCCCACTTTTTTATGTTTTTTTTTTGGTGGTTTGTTGGGTGAAACATTTTCCTTTTCCTGTAATGAACAAGTAACAAACAACAATGGTAGGGATCCTGGTGGAGGGATCTTGTGTTTACAAGACGAAACCAGGATTCCTAAAAACAATCTTTTGACCTTCGAGCTTCTCAAGTGGAGGGATCCTGAGGTTTTCAGGACGAAGCTTGAGAAGCTCATAATCTTCCATAGTTATCAATAATATTAGTATCTTTTGGCTTCTCAAGTTGTGATTTGTGTTGAAATTTCCATAAATAGGATTGGTTTACAAAAATTAATAAAAAATGACTTGTATGTTGGAAAACCATTTGAGACTTAAATAACATGATAGGTTAGTATTCAAGACAGTAAAAACTGACCTTTGAATTTTATCTTAATCGATTTTCCGATTTCAAACAATCATATCTTCTTTCACCTGATTTGGGATTCCTATGGGAATCCTGAATACACTTCTCTCAGCACTTGTCTCAGCTTCCTCCAAAACCTGAAACAATTGTAAGAAGCTTCCTGGCCTCCGGCCAAAGCTAACACTTCCGAGAGTAAACAAGTTAAAAATAAGCTGGGGATAAACCCGGGATTCTTGGGACTAAGCCAAAACTGAGGACAAGCCCGATAAACTTGGGACTAAGCCAAAACTGGGGACAAGCCCATACGTATGTGACATGAAAATGCCAAAACCTTTGATAATACGTCAGTGTTTTAAACCTTGAGAATCCTCCCAGCAGCCTCCAGTGACAAGATTGTCAGCCACCCCTGGAGTGGACTGGTCCGGCCACCTTTTGCATACTGAGGGACAACGTGCGCTACTGGCGAGGGTCGTGCGCTACTGGCGATTACCCAAACTTGGGAGAGGAGTCAGCCTCTCAAACCTTAGAAGGTATGCAGGATACCTTAGACGTAGGAGAGGTGGCCAACCTCTAACTGGGGATATACCCAAATTTCTCTAGGATTCTCAAATTCTGCAAAACACTCAATGCTTGGTGAGGGGTGGGTGTTAGCTTAGCTAACACCACTCCGATGCTTAAGTCAGTAATGAGTCCTAAAAATAATAAGAATAAATTGAAATAGGATTAGTATACATACCTTGGATTATTTATACAGTGAGGATCCTTGGGATTCTGCCTGAGATTCTCAATGGGATTCTCACATAAAATACGCTTTAAGGTGGACAGCATTCCAAGCTCTTGGCAGAGGTTCTCCTTCCATATTTATCAGACGATATGCCCCCTTTCCTTCTTCAGAATCAATAAGGTAAGGGCCTTCCCACTTGGGTGCCAACTTCCCATCAGCAGGATTGGTAGTATTCTGAAAAGCTTTCCTCAAAACCAGATCACCTACTTGGAATCTTCTCAGCCTGGTGTTCTTGTTATAAGATTTCGCTATCCGCTGTTGATAAGAAGCCATCCGGATTTTGGCCATATCTCTGAGCTCCTCAACTGTTTCGAGATCCTGAAGGAGATTCTGGCTATTGGTTTCAGGATCCTGGCAGTTGACTCTGGCTGTCGGGAGTACCATTTCTGTAGGGATCACAGCTTCTGCCCCAAACACTAACGAAAATGGTGTTTGGCCAGTAGCATTTTTAGGTGTAGTTCTGTCTGCCCAAAGGACAAATGGCAGCTCCTCAGCCCATTTACCTTTCATGGAGCCCAACTTCTTCTTGAGATTGTTGATGATGATTTTATTGCCGGATTCTGCCTGCCCATTAGCTTGAGGGTGGACAGGTGTTGAAGTGATCATCTTGATGCCCCAGCTTTCACAAAAAGCTTGTTGTTCTCTTGCCTATAAACTGGGAGCCATTATTGCATATGATCTCTGCCGGAATTCCAAATCTAGTGAGGATGTTCCTCTTGATGAAGGATATCACTTCTTTCTCTCTTACTTGAACATAGGCTTCTGCTTCAATCCATTTGGAAAAGTAATCCGTCATGGCAAGCATAAACACTTTTCCTCCGGGAGCCTTTGGCAGCTTACCCACAATATCCATGCCCCATTTCATGAATGGCCATGGGGATACTATAGAATGCAGATGCTCAGCAGGTTGGTGGAGGATATTGCCATGCCTTTGACAAGCATCACATTTTTGTGAGAAGCTCGCGGCATCCTTCTTCATGGTTGGCCAATAGTATCCAAACCTGAGAACCTTAGAGAACAGTGCCCTGCCCCCGGTATGGTTCCCACAATCTCCACTATGGATGTCTTTAAGCACCTCTAGAGCTTCTGACTTCTCTAAGCACCTTAAGTAGACACCTGCAAGAGATCTTTTATATAGAATATTATCAATTATAGTATAGGGTACTACCTTTGTGCGAAAAGCTCTGGGGTTTTCGCCCTTGGGAATCTCCCCATCTTTGAGATATTTCTGGATCGGGTAGGTCCAGGATTCCTGAGCATCTTCAGGATTCTCAACATCTGGACCTGTATCATCGTCAACAGCCTGAGCTTCCTGTAGAGCTATCGCTGGCGTCAAGATGTGAGTTATTGGAATTTTGACATTCTCAGGAATCCTGAGCGATGAAGCCAAGTTTGCCAAGGCGTCGGCTTCTGCATTATCTTCTCTTGTTACCTGCGAAATGCTAAAATTTTCGAAAAATAGAGACAATTTTTTAACAATTTCAAGATATTTGATCAGATTCTCCCCTCTCACTGCATAAGAGCCATTAAATTGGTTAGTTAATAAGAGAGAATCCACAAACACTTGTATAGATAGGATTCCCATATCCTTAGCCAGTTGTAATCCAGCAATTAAAGCCTCATATTCAGATTCATTGTTGGTAGCCTGGAATTCACAGGATATGGATAGAGGTATTATGTCCCCCTGCGGTGATTTTAGCAGGATTCCCAGCCCTGTTCCTCTTACATTCGAGGAGCCGTCGGTATAGAGGATCCAGTCTTCTTTGAGCTTCTCAAGTTGCTGGACTTCCTTTTCAACTTCTGGTTCAATGTCACAGCTGAAATCCGCCACAAAGTCAGCTAATGCTTGGGATTTGATTGTTGTTCTTGGTTCATATTTGATGTCGTAGGCACTCAGTTTGACTGCCCACTTAGCCATCCTTCCTGACATTTCCGGCTTCCTGAGAACTGCCTTGATAGGATAGTTAGACATCACAATTATAGTATGGGTTTCAAAATAATGTCTAAGTTTAGTGGAAGCCATTATTGTTTTGGTCAAAAATTCACTTAGGAATCCTGTATTCCAAACTTAGATTGTGAGGTAGTGTGCTTAACTATCAAGTGAGCAAGTAATCCAAGTTGGAATGATAACACAAGGATTTTAGCGAGGAAAACTCCAGAATCCTTCGAGTTGCCCCTAGGAATCCTGGATAAAAACCTCGGGTGCCGGCTGAAAAACCGCCACCAAGTCAATATTATTAATGATCAAGCGAATCGTTACAACGGGTTGGAGGTTTGATCGATCAGATCTATGTGGTACAATGATTTGTATTCGTAAGTAAGCTAATGAAAGTGTTTTGTGTGTCCCTACTGATCGAATCCTCGATTTATATAACAAATACAATAATAACAAACTTTCCGGGATTCCCGGTATCCTATTGCCCAACTAATTCGACCGTTAAGGGCCTCTCCGTTCACTTGGTCCACGATCTTCTTCAGCTGGAGCGTAAGTTTCGGAGGTAGTTGATGACTCCGGTGATACCTGGTCAAATAAACATGTGGCAAATATGAGGGTTAGTAAAAATAATATAATCAGGATACCTGAGTTTACGAGATTCCCAGATGACAATAGGATTCCTGAACTGTCTGAGCTTCCTGTGAGCATCCTGAAAATACACCCTCAACAATTGCCCCTTGAATTTCAACAGCTGTGGATAAGTTTGACAGCTGTTAAAATTCAAAAAGATGCCTTTTTAACGGCGTGAAGACGGTAAAAGCAGTTAGGAAATGACTGATTTCTCGGCGTCCAAGAGATGGGACGTTTTGCTTTAAATAGGAGGTAAATCCACGAGATCTTCACCGTCTTCTTCGCAAAAACCTCTCGAGCTTCTCCGGTATTCCAGGTCAGTCCCGTTCTTTCTTTCTCGTTTTCCTTCCCGTTTTTCGGCCATGGCCAAGAAAATCACACGTGCGTCTTTGTCGTTGATCTCTCCGACTGTCGAAGATTTCCATGATCAGGGGTATATCATCCCCTGTGAGGAAGAAGCTTGTTCCTTCGACGATCGCGATATCCTCGAACTCAAGAATTCCCGCATTTTTCCACCGGGAACTGTTTTCCGACCCTATAGTTCTCTCGTCAAGTCCGATTTCATGTCTACAACTTGGGTCTGTTTCATGTACTACCCTTTTTCGCTCGGAATGACATTTCCTTTTCCGGAGCTTATCACCCAGTTCTTCAAAACTACCCGACTTTCTTACTCCCAAACCATGCCGATGGTCTGGAGAATCTTGTATTCTCTGGACCAGTTGAACCAAACCAAGAATCTCAACATCGGGATTCCTGAGATCTGTGAAGCTTACAAGTTAAGGACCCATGGTTGTAGCCGATTTGTTCTTCAGGCTCGTACTTCTAACTCCCAGTTGATTCCCCGAGCTTCCCACAATAACCATGACTGGAAGAAGCGTTTTTTCTTTGTCAAGCGAGACTCGATTCCTGGGGGACGGAGTTGCCATTGAAGTGGGTTGAGAAGGGTAGGATATTGATGTTTTTTGTTGTTGCTGATTTTCCGACATGTGTCTAACTTTTCTGTCGTTTTCTTCTTTGCAGCACCCAAATTTGAGAATCTCATCAAGAAGCAGCCTGATTTCAAGAAGCTTGAAGCTATTTACCAGATCCCTGCCAGCGAGAGAGCTTTGGTTCTTGAAGCAACAGCTAGTGAAAACAGCTACTCGGCCGACCACACTCCAGCCATGTCTGGTAAGTCTTTGCAGGATTCTGAATTATTTACTTATTCGAGCATCCTGGATATTAATAACCTGTTTTTGTCTGCAGCTTCCAAATCCAGCGCCTCGTTTTCCTTGAAGGATCTTGACAGCCTTCTGAAGGTTAAGAAGGAGCAACTTGAGCACCCCACCGTCTCCAAGCCGCCTGTCAGCCGGCCAAAGTTCTCGGCTTCCAAGAAGAGGAAGGCCCCTGAGACTTCAGCAGCTCCTATCGTGTACCTGGAATCGTTTGAAGATCTTGCCCCGTCTGAGGTCAGCAACAAGATCCTCTCTATGCAGACCATGATCAACCTGGTAAGAAGCTCAAGCAATAATTATATTAGTATCATACCTGTTACTGCCGCTGATCAGGATTCCTACTTGTGCAGGGTATCGAGAAGCTGAGCTTCCAGGCTATGGACATGGAGAAGAAGCTCGCCGAAGCCAACGAGAAGATTCAGGCCCAAGCTGAAACTGCCAAGGGTAAGACCCTTCTCTATGAGCATAAGCTCACTGAGCAGCGTCAAGCCCTGGAAGCCAAAATGGCTGCTGATGCTGAAGTTGGCCAACTCTCGGCTGCCCGGAGCACCTGGAATGCAAAATTCAAATGGCAGAAGAGGCTGAAGCGGCTGGCTTTCAGGTGCCAGGTTGGGATATCGCAGGCTGGAGGCTGGTCTTGGAATCGCTGGGAGGAGATGGTGATGGGGAAGGAAAGGATGGGACCGATGGTGGCTCCTCAAAGGTGATTCCGGATTCTCCGGTAGCGATGACAAGGGCTTATATGATCGAGCTGGGAGCGGGCCAGAAGCTGGAGGACGTGGTGAAGCCGGTGGAGGAGAAGACAGTGGGCGATGAGGACAATGCAACGGTCTGAGCCCACTTTTTTTATGTTTTTTGGTGGTTCTTTTGGTTGTCTTTGTGGTTGAAATAATTTTTCTTTTCCAGTAATGAACAAGCAACAAACAACAACGATAGGGATCCTGGTGGAGGGATCTTGTGTTTACAAGACGAAACCAGGATTCCCAAAAACAATACTTTGACCTTCGAGCTTCTCAAGTGGAGGGATCCTGAGGTTTTCAGGACGAAGCTTGAGAAGCTCATAATCTTCCGTAGTTATTAATAATATCAGTATCTTTTGGCTTCTCAAATTGTCTTTTGTATTGAAATTTTTGGTTGGTAGAATTAGTTTATAAAAACTTATCAAACATCTAAAAAATGGCTTGTATGTTGGAAAACCATTCGAAATTTGAATAACACGTTAGGTTAGCCTAAATAGTAAAAACTGACCTTGGAATTTTTCCTTAGTCGATTTTTTAATTCAAAATAACTATATCTCCTTCTACCTGATTTGGGATTCCTACGGGAATCCTGAATGCACCTCTCTCAGCATTCATCACAGTTTCTTCGAAAACCTGAAACAATTTTGAGAGGCTTCTTAGCCTCCGGCCGAAGCCGATATCTCCAAGAATAAACAAGTTAAAAATAAACTGGGGTTAAACCCGGGATTCTTGGGACTAAACCAAAACTGGGGACAAGCCCGATAAACTTGGGACTAAGCCAAAACTGGGGACAAGCCCATACGTATGTGACATGAAAATGCCAAAACATTAGATAACACGCTAGTGTTATAAACCTTGAGAATCCGCCCAGCAGCCTCCAGTGACAAGATTGTCAGCCACCCCTGGAGTGGACTGGTCCGGTCACCTTTAGCGTACCGGGGGACAACGTGCGCTACTGGCGAGGGTCGTGCGCTACTGGCGATTACCCAAACTTAGGAGAGGAGTCAGCCTCTCAAACCTTAGAAGGTATGCGGGACACCTTAAACGTAGGAGAGGTGGCCAACCTCTAACTGGGGATATACCCAAAACTCTTTAGGATTCTCGAAATCTGCGAAACACTCAACGCTTGGTGAGGGGTGGGTGTTAGCCTAGCTAACACCACTCCGATGCTTAAGTCAGTAACTTATCACAAAAATAATAAGAATTAATTGAAATAGGATTAGCATACGTACCTTGGATTTATATATTGAGGATCCTTGGGATTCTGCCTGAGATTCTCAACGGGATTCTCACATAAAATAAGATTTGAGGTGTATGGCATTCCAGGCTCTTGGCAGAGGTTCTCCTTCCATATTCACCAAACGGTATGCCCCCTTACCCTCTTCAGAATCAATAAGGTAAGGGCCTTCCCACTTGGGTGCCAACTTCCCATCAGCAGGATTGGTAGTATTCTGAAAAGCTTTCCTCAAAACCAAGTCACCTACTTGGAATCTTCTTAGCCTGGTGTTCTTGTTATAAGATTTTGCTATCCGCTGTTGGTAAGAAGCCATCCGGATTTTGGACATATCTCTGAGCTCCTCAACTGTTTCGAGATCCTGAAGGAGATTCTGGCTACTGGTTTCAGGATCCTGGCAGCTGACTCTGGCTGTCGGGAGTACCATTTCTGTAGGGATCACAGCTTCTGCCCCAAACACTAACGAGAATGGTGTTTGGCCAGTAGCATTTTTAGGAGTAGTTCTATCTGCCCAAAGGACAAATGGCAGCTCCTCAGCCCATTTACCTTTTTTGGAGCCCAACTTCTTCTTGAGATTGTTGATTATGATCTTATTACTGGATTCTGCCTGCCCATTAGCTTGAGGGTGGACAGGTGTTGAAGTGATCATCTTGATGCCCCAGCTTTCACCAAAGCTTGTTGTTCTCTTGCCTATAAACTGGGAGCCATTATCGCATATGATCTCTGCCGGAATCCCAAATCTAGTGAGGATGTTCCTCTTGATGAAGGATATCACTTCCTTTTCTCTCACTTGAACATAGGCTTCTGCTTCAATCCACTTGGAGAAGTAATCCGTCATGGCAAGCATAAACACTTTTCCTCCGGGAGCCTTTGGCAGCTTACCCACAATATCCATGCCCCATTTCATGAAGGGCCATGGGGATACTATAGGATGCAGATGCTCAGCAGGTTGGTGGAGGATATTGCCATGCCTTTGACAAGCATCGCATTTTTGTGAGAAGCTCGCGGCATCCTTCTTCATGGTTGGCCAATAGTATCCGAACCTGAGAACCTTAGAGAACAGTGCCCTGCCCCCGGTATGGTTTCCACAATCTCCACTATGGATATCTTCAAGCACCTCTAGAGCTTCTGACTTCTCTAAGCACCTTAAGTAGACACCTGCAAGAGATCTTTTATATAGAATATTATCAATTATAGTATAGGGTACTACCTTTGTGCGAAAAGCTCTTGGGTTTTCGCCCTGGGAATCTCCCTATCTTTGAGATATTTCCGGATCGGGTTGGTCCAGGATTCCTGAGCATCTTCAGGATTCTCAACATCTGCACCTGTATCGTCGTCAACAGCCTGAGCTTCCTGTAGAGCTATCGCTGGCGTCAAGATGTGAGTTATTGGAACTTTGACATTCTCAGGGATCCTGAGCGATGAAGCCAAGTTTGCCAAGGCGTCGGCTTCTGCATTATCTTCTCTTGGTACCTGCAAAATGCTAAAATTTTCAAAAAATAGAGACAATTTTTTAACAATTTCAAGATATTTGATCAGATTCTCCCCTCTCACTGCATAAGAGCCATTAAATTGGTTAGTTAATAAGAGAGAATCAACAAACACTTGTATAGATAGGATTCCCATATCCTTAGCCAGTTGTAATCCAGCAATTAAAGCCTCGTATTCAGCTTCATTGTTGGTAGCCTGGAATTCACAGGATATGGATAGAGGTATTATGTCCCCCTGTGGCGATTTTAGCAGGATTCCCAGCCCTGTTCCTCTGACATTCGAGGAGCCGTCGGTATAGAGGATCCAGTCTTCTATGAGCTTCTCAAGTTGCTGGACTTCCTTTTCAACTTCTGGTTCAATGTCACTGCTGAAATCCGCCACAAAGTCAGCTAATGCTTGGGATTTGATTGCTGTTCTTGGTTCATACTTGATGTCGTAGGCACTCAGTTTGATTGCCCACTTAGCCATCCTTCCTGACATTTCCGGCTTCCTGAGAACTGCCTTGATAGGATAGTTAGACATCACAATTATAGTATGGGTTTCAAAATAATGTCTAAGTTTAGTGGAAGCCATTATGAGAGATAAATTAACTTTTCAAGGTGAGAATACCTGGATTCTGCGTCTAGCAGAGTTTTACTTACATAATATACCGGATGCTACTGACCTTGATGGTTTTTTACCAGGACTGCACTAATTGAGCTTCCGGAAACAGCGAGATATAAATATAGCGGCTCCCCATCGTCTGGTTTTATCAATAACGGGGCTGCTGACAGGTAGTCTTTCAGGCATCTAAGGGCTTCTTCATGCTTCTCAGTCCATTCGAACTTCTTGTTTTTCCTTAGGATATCATAGAAATCCTTACTTTTTTCTGAGGATCTTGAAATGAACCTGTTGAGCGTTGCGATTCTCCCTGTCAACCTTTGTACCTCTTTAACATTCGATGGAGACTTCAAATTTAGGGTCGCTTTGATCTGCTCTGGACTTGCTTCTATCCCTCTTTCAGTAACCATGTAGCCTAGGAATTTTCCAGCTCGCACCCCAAAGTGGCACTTAGAGGGGTTGAGCTTCATGTTATACTGATCAATGATATCGAAAGCTGTTTGGAGATCCCTGACATGATCTTCAGCCTTTTTGGATTTCACTACCATGTCATTTATGTAGACTTCCATCGTGTCCCCCAGTTGCTCTTTAAACATCATATTAACGAGCCTCTGGTAGGTGGCACCTGCATTTCTCAAACCAAAGGGCATAGCAGTATAACAATATATACCTGTTGGAGTCATAAATGCCGTATGCTCCTGATCGCATGGTTCCATCTGAATTTGTTGGAATCCTGCTGAGGCATCCATGAAGGTGAGCATCTCGTGACCAGCCGTGGCATCCACCATAGCATCAATATGGGGAAGTGGAAACGGATCCTTAGGACAGGCTTTGTTCAAGTCTGTGTAATCGACACAAACTCTCCACTTTCCATTCTTCTTCTGGACCACCACCACATTTGCTAGCCATCTAGGATACTTGACTTTTCGGATCATTTTTGTTTTGAGAAACTTGTCGACTTCCTCCTGGATGATTATATTCTTCTCTGGAGCGAACTTCCTCCTTTTTTGCTGTATAGGCCTGAAAGAAGGATCTAAACCAAGTTTACGAGTAATTACATGTTTAGGGATACCTGTCATATCTTCATGCTTCCAGGCGAAAGTTGAGGTCCTGGCTTTGAGAAGCTGGAATAATTCCTGCTCAACATTTGTTGGGATGCTTGTTCCCACGAGCACCTGGATTTCAGGATTCTCAGGATCTAGAGGTACTTCTTTGACTTCCAGCCCCCCTGTCCTCCTGCACTTCAGGTGTCTTTTTCTGTAATTGCTATCCCTTCGTCACCTTAGTGGTGTTCTTCATCGAAGTTGAATAACAGTTCTTAGCTTCCTGCTGGTCGCTTTCAATTCTCACAACTCCCCAGGGTGTAGGAAGCTTGATACATTGGTGATAAGTTGAAGGGACTGCCTTCATCTCGTGAATCCATGGCCTGCCAAGAATAATATTGCAACAAGAGAGAGAATCTATAACACAGAATTTTTGCATAGAGTTTACCCCCTCTATATATACCGGCAGCCTGATATCCCCAACGGTGCTTTTAGTTTCACCGCTGAAGCCAACTAAGACTGAGGATCTTGCAACTATTTCAGTTTCCGGGATCCCCATCTTTTTTAGTACATCAAGACGGATTATGTTTACTGAGCTTCCATTATCAATCAGGATCCTACGAACAAAATGGTTAGCAATATATAAAGTAACCACAAGACTATCATGATGAGGATCCTGAACATGAGAACGGTCACTCTCATCAAAGGATATAAGTTTGTCCTGAGTTAGGGTGGACGTCCGGACAGGTTTGTCACCCTGTTCAGATTTGGATTCCTTAGCATGCTTCTTGGCTGAGGAATACGAAGTGCCGCAGATGTCTGAGCCTCCTGAGATGAAGTTGATTATCTGGGCATCCTGGGGTGGAGAAGCTGCCCTCTGAGGCACCTTGTCGGCTTCCTGAGTCTTTATCTTCATTCTACCAATCAATTCTTTAAGATGCCCCTTGCTGAGTAGATAGCTGATTTCCTTTCGGAGTGCTATACATTCATATGTTAGGTGGCCAAAATCTTCATGGAAGGCACACCACTTGGTCTTGTCTTTCCAGTATCCTTGCTTGGTATCCTTCCTGGGCCATCTTGCTTTTTCACCTAGATCCTGCATAGCACACATCAAACCACCAATGTCAACGGAAAAACAGTATTCAGATACCTTAGGATACTCCTCCTCATCATCATCTTGGTCGACGGCATTGACTTTGTGATTTTCCGGTTTGGAGTGTGGACGAGATCTATATGGCTTCCCGGGGGATTCCCCCTTCTTGCTGTTAGGGTCATATTTAGGAACCTCCAATCTTTGGTGGATCCTTTTGTCATCTTCCAAATGGATAAATCTCAAAGCTCTACTGCGTACTTCGTCAAGGTTCCTGCAAGGAGCCATGACAAGGTCATCATAAAATCGTGAATCTTTGGAGAGCCCCATTTTGAAGGCTTCCACGGCTGCTGCCATATCCAGATTAGGAATCTCAAGAGATTCTCGTCCAAATCTGGCAATGTAATCCCTGAGAGGCTCATCTGGCTTCTGAATTATTCGGTACAGGTCACCTGTGAGCTTCTCAAAGGTCCTGCTGCAAGAAAATTGATTGTTAAACAAGTTAACTAAGTGAGAAAATGATGTAATAGTGTTAGGAGGAATGCTCAGTAGCCATTTCATGGCTGGTCCTGTTAAGGTTGAACCAAAGCCTTTGCATAGAGAGGCTTCTTTAATTCCTGCCGGAATGGGGTTGATCTCCATACGCTCCCGGTAATGTGCCACATGTTCTTCAGGATCTGTGGTTCCATCATAGAGCTTCATGCTTGGAGTCTGGAAACGCTTCGGGATCTCCACCTGAGATATTGGCCAGGCAAATCTGGAGATCTTGTGGCTTTCCAAAGGAACTTCAGGGATAGGTTTCAGGATCCCTGGAACATTTGATATCATTTCTTTCAACTTCTGGAGCTCCCTGGCGATACTTGGATGAATACCTGCATCATAAGGAGCACCCTGGTTAGAAACAATAGGGATTGAATTGGACATGTTACCTGGGTCAGGATTCTGGACTGGAATCCCGGAACCGTATCCATAGCCCGCTGGGAAGCTCGGCTCTGTGGTGGTCGCTGTTTGCATGCGGATAACGTCTCCGTCATGCACTTCTGAGGAGCTGGTCTTAAAGATTCCTGCAGAAAGAGAAGGGTTAGAGTATTGATATCCTTGAGGGTTCTGGCTTGGATTTCCAACAGAAAAAGGATATCCTTGAGACGGCAAGGCTGAGGATCCCAACAATGGCGGAATCCAAGGACTCTTGTAGCTTGACTGTGAGGATTCTGGTGGGAAAGCTCCTGGGAATCCAGCGGTTTGAGAAGTTATTGTAGGAGCCGTAGTGAAGCCTGATGCTGATTTGTAATTGTAGCGAGACGGATCTGAGGATCCTGAGGCATTGAAATCAAGATGCCTAGGGAATAAAGGGCTTTGTTCTTCCATGGGCTTCCTAGATTTCTTTAGCTCTTCAATCTCCTTCATCACCGTTAAGTTGGTTTTTTCTTGCTGGTCCATTTGATTCTTTACCTGCTTAATCAAAGAAAACAAATCATTGTTAGTAATAACAGGATCAACAGATGGGACCTGAGATCCTGTGAAGACAGGATAATCAGTTTTTCTCGGCTGCTCGTCCACTTTCTTCTGACGGTCATTGGTCTTCTTCTGGCTTCCTGGGATGGAAGGAAGAGGAGGAATGGAAGACAATGTAGAGGCCGAGACAGTTTTCTGCGGGTTTGACATGTTTGGGATTGGAGATCAAATGAAGTGAATGATATATGGGATTTTGGTAGGATTAAGCACCACTTGCCCCACGGTGGGCGCCAAACTGTTTTGGTAAAAAATTCACTTAGGAATCCTGTATTCCAAACTTAGATTGTGAGGTAGTGTGCTTAACTATCAAGTGAGCAAGTAATCCAAGTTGGGATGATAACACAAGGATTTTAGCGAGGAAAACTTCAGAATCCTTCGAGTTGCCCCTAGGAATCCTGGATAAAAACCTCGGGTGCCGGCTGAAAAACCGCCACCAAGTCAATATTATTAATGATCAAGCGAATCGTTACAACGGGTTGGAGGTTTGATCGATCAGAGCTATGTGGTACAATGATTTGTATTCGTAAGTAAGCTAATGAAAGTGTGTTGTGTGTCCCTACTGATCGAATCCTCGATTTATATAACAAATACAATAATAACAAACTTTCCGGGATTCCCGGGATCCTATTGCCCAACTAATTCGACCGTTAAGGGCCTCTCCGTTCACTTGGTCCACGATCTTCTTCAGCTGGAGCGTAAGTTTCGGAGGTAGTTGATGACTCCGGTGATACCTGGTCAAATAAACATGTGGCAAATATGAGGGTTAGTAAAAATAATATAATCAGGATACCTGAGTTTACGAGATTCCCAGATGACAATAGGATTCCTGAACTGTCTGAGCTTCCTGTGAGCATCCTGAAAATACACCCTCAACAATTATAAGAGATAAAATTAACTTTTCAAGGTGAGAATACCTGGATTCTGCGTCTAGCAGAGTTTTACTTACATAATATACCGGATGCTGCTGACCTTGATGGTTTTTTACCAAGACTGCACTGATTGAGCTTCCGGAAACAGCGAGATATAAATATAGCGGCTCTCCATCTTCTGGTTTCATTAGTAATGGGGCTGCTGACAGATAGTCTTTCAGGCACTTCAGGGCTTCTTCATGCTTCTCAGTCCATTCGAACTTCTTATTTTTCCTCAGGATATCATAGAAATCCTTACTTTTTTCTGAGGATCTTGAAATGAACCTGTTGAGCGCTGCGATTCTCCCTGTCAACCTTTGTACTTCTTTAACATTCGATGGGGACTTCAAATTTAGGATCGCTTTGATATGCTCTGGACTTGCTTCTATCCCTCTTTCAGTAACCATGTAGCCTAGGAATTTTCCAGCTCGCACCCCAAAGTGGCACTTAGAGGGGTTGAGCTTCATGTTATACTGATCAATGATATCGAAAGCCGTTTGGAGATCCCTGACATGATCTTCAGCCTTTTTGGATTTCACTACCATGTCATCTATGTAGACTTCCATCGTGTCCCCCAGTTGCTCTTTAAACATCATATTAACGAGCCTCTGGTAGGTGGCACCTGCATTTCTCAAACCAAAGGGCATAGCAGTATAACAATATATACCTGTTGGAGTCATAAATGCCGTATGCTCCTGATCGCATGGTTCCATCTGAATTTGTTGGAATCCTGCCGAGGCATCCATGAAGGTGAGCATCTCGTGACCAGCCGTGGCATCCACCATAGCGTCAATATGGGGAAGTGGAAACGGATCCTTAGGGCAGGCTTTGTTCAAGTCTGTGTAATCTACAGAAACTCTCCACTTTCCATTCTTCTTTTGGACCACCACCACATTTGCTAGCCATTTAGGATACTTGACTTCTCAGATCATCTTTGTTTTGAGAAGCTTGTCGACTTCCTCCTGGATGATTATATTCTTCTCTGGGGCGAACTTCCTCCTTTATTGCTGTATAGGCCTGAAAGAAGGATCTAAACCAAGTTTATGAGTAATTACATGTTTAGGGATACCTGTCATATCTTCATGCTTCCAGGCGAAAGTTGAAGTTCTGGCTTTGAGAAGCTGGAATAATTCCTGCTCAACATTTGTTGGGATGCTTGTTCCCACGAGCACCTGGATTTCAGGATTCTCAGGGTCTAGAGGCACTTCTTTGACTTCCAGCTCCCTGTCCTCCTGCACTTCAGGTGCCTTTTTCTGTAATTGCTATCCTTTCGTCACCTTAGTGGTATTCTTCATCGAAGTTGAATAACAGTTCTTGGCTTCCTGCTGGTCGCTTTCAATTCTTACAACTCCCCAAGGTGTAGGAAGCTTGATACATTGGTGATAGGTTGAAGGGACTGCTTTCATCTCGTGAATCCACGGCCTGCCAAGAATAATATTGCAACAAGAGAGAGAATCTATAACACAGAATTTTTGCATAGAGTTTACCCCCTCTATATATACCGGCAGCCTGATATCCCCAACGGTGCTTTTAGTTTCACCGCTGAAGCCAACTAAGACTGAGGATCTTGCAACTATTTCAGTTTCCGGGATCCCCATCTTTTTTAGTACATCAAGACGGATTATGTTTACTGAGCTTCCATTATCAATCAGGATCCTGCGAACAAAATGGTTAGCAATATATAAAGTAACCACAAGACTATCATGATGAGGATCCTGAACATGAGAACGGTCACTCTCATCAAAGGATATAAGTTTGTCCTGAGTTAGGGTGGACGTCCGGACAGGTTTGTCACCCTGTTCAGATTTGGATTCCTTAGCATGCTTCTTGGCTGAGGAATACGAAGTGCCGCAGATGTCTGAGCCTCCTGAGATGAAGTTGATTATCTGGGCATCCTGGGGTGGAGAAGCTGCCCTCTGAGGCACCTTGTCGGCTTCCTGAGTCTTTATCTTCATTCTACCAATCAATTCTTTAAGATGCCCCTTGCTGAGTAGATAGCTGATTTCCTTTTGGAGTGCTATACATTCATATGTTAGGTGGCCAAAATCTTCATGGAAGGCACACCACTTGGTCTTGTCTTTCCAGTATCCTTGCTTGGTATCCTTCCTGGGCCATCTTGCTTTTTCACCTAGATCCTGCATAGCACACATCAAACCACCAATGTCAACGGAAAAACAGTATTCAGATACCTTAGGATACTCCTCCTCATCATCATCTTGGTCGACGGCATTGACTTTGTGATTTTCCGGTTTGGAGTGTGGACGAGATCTATATGGCTTCCCGGGGGATTCCCCCTTCTTGCTGTTAGGGTCATATTTAGGAACCTCCAATCTTTGGTGGATCCTTTTGTCATCTTCCAAACGGATAAATCTCAAAGCTCTACTGCGTACTTCGTCAAGGTTCCTGCAAGGAGCCATGACAAGGTCATCATAAAATCGTGAATCTTTGGAGAGCCCCATTTTGAAGGCTTCCACGGCTGCTGCCATATCCAGATTAGGAATCTCAAGAGATTCTCGTCCAAATCTGGCAATGTAATCCCTGAGAGGCTCATCTGGCTTCTGAATTATTCGGTACAGGTCACCTGTGAGCTTCTCAAAGGTCCTGCTGCAAGAAAATTGATTGTTAAACAAGTTAACTAAGTGAGAAAATGATGTAATAGTGTTAGGAGGAATGCTCAGTAGCCATTTCATGGCTGGTCCTGTTAAGGTTGAACCAAAGCCTTTGCATAGAGAGGCTTCTTTAATTCCTGCCGGAATGGGGTTGATCTCCATACGCTCCCGGTAATGTGCCACATGTTCTTCAGGATCTGTGGTTCCATCATAGAGCTTCATGCTTGGAGTCTGGAAACGCTTCGGGATCTCCACCTGAGATATTGGCCAGGCAAATCTGGAGATCTTGTGGCTTTCCAAAGGAACTTCAGGGATAGGTTTCAGGATCCCTGGAACATTTGATATCATTTCTTTCAACTTCTGGAGCTCCCTGGCGATACTTGGATGAATACCTGCATCATAAGGAGCACCCTGGTTAGAAACAATAGGGATTGAATTGGACATGTTACCTGGGTCAGGATTCTGGACTGGAATCCCGGAACCGTATCCATAGCCCGCTGGGAAGCTCGGCTCTGTGGTGGTTGCTGTTTGCATGCGGATAATGTCTCCGTCATGCACTTCTGAGGAGCTGGTCTTAAAGATTCCTGCAGAAAGAGAAGGGTTAGAGTATTGATATTCTTGAGGGTTCTGGCTTGTATTTCCAACAGAAAAAGGATATCCTTGAGACGGCAAGGCTGAGGATCCCAACAATGGCGGAATCCAAGGACTCTTGTAGCGTGACTGTGAGGATTCTGGTGGGAAAGCTCCTGGGAATCCAGCGGTTTGAGAAGTTATTGTAGGAGCCGTAGTGAAGCCTGATGCTGATTTGTAATTGTAGCGAGACGGATCTGAGGATCCTGAGGCATTGAAATCAAGATGCCTAGGGAATAAAGGGCTTTGTTCTTCCATGGGCTTCCTAGATTTCTTTAGCTCTTCAATCTCCTTCATCACCGTTAAGTTGGTTTTTTCTTGCTGATCCATTTGATTCTTTACCTGCTTAATCAAAGAAAACAAATCATTGTTAGTAATAACAGGATCAACAGATGGGACCTGAGATCCTGTGAAGACAGGATAATCAGTTTTTCTCGGCTTCTCGTCCACTTTCTTCTGACGGTCATTGGTCTTCTTCTGGCTTCCTGGGATGGAAGGAAGAGGAGGAATGGAAGACGATGTAGAGGCCGAGACAGTTTTCTGCGGGTTTGACATGTTTGGGATTGGAGATCAAATGAAGTGAGTGATATATGGGATTTTGGTAGGATTAAGCACCACTTGCCCCACGGTGGGCGCCAAACTGTTTTGGTAAAAAATTCACTTAGGAATCCTGTATTCCAAACTTAGATTGTGAGGTAGTGTGCTTAACTATCAAGTGAGCAAGTAATCCAAGTTGGGATGATAACATAAGGATTTTAGCGAGGAAAACTCCAGAATCCTTCGAGTTGCCCCTAGGAATCCTGGATAAAAACCTCGGGTGCCGGCTGAAAAACCGCCACCAAGTCAATATTATTAATGATCAAGCGAATCGTTACAACGGGTTGGAGGTTTGATCGATCAGAGCTATGTGGTACAATGATTTGTATTCGTAAGTAAGCTAATGAAAGTGTGTTGTGTGTCCCTACTGATCGAATCCTCGATTTATATAACAAATACAATAATAACAAACTTTCCGGGATTCCCGGGATCCTATTGCCCAACTAATTCGACCGTTAAGGGCCTCTCCGTTCACTTGGTCCACGATCTTCTTCAGCTGGAGCGTAAGTTTCGGAGGTAGTTGATGACTCCGGTGATACCTGGTCAAATAAACATGTGGCAAATATGAGGGTTAGTAAAAATAATATAATCAGGATACCTGAGTTTACGAGATTCCCAGATGACAATAGGATTCCTGAACTGTCTGAGCTTCCTGTGAGCATCCTGAAAATACACCCTCAACAATTATAAGAGATAAAATTAACTTTTCAAGGTGAGAATACCTGGATTCTACGTCTAGCAGAGTTATACTTACATAATATACCGGATGCTGCTGACCTTGATGGTTTTTTACCAAGACTGCACTGATTGAGCTTCCGGAAACAGCGAGATATAAATATAGCGGCTCTCCATCTTCTGGTTTCATTAGTAATGGGGCTGCTGACAGATAGTCTTTCACGCACTTCAGGGCTTCTTCATGCTTCTCAGTCCATTCGAACTTCTTATTTTTCCTCAGGATATCATAGAAATCCTTACTTTTTTCTGAGGATCTTGAAATGAACCTGTTGAGCGCTGCGATTCTCCCTGTCAACCTTTGTACTTCTTTAACATTCGATGGGGACTTCAAATTTAGGATCGCTTTGATATGCTCTGGACTTGCTTCTATCCCTCTTTCAGTAACCATGTAGCCTAGGAATTTTCCAGCTCGCACCCCAAAGTGGCACTTAGAGGGGTTGAGCTTCATGTTATACTGATCAATGATATCGAAAGCCGTTTGGAGATCCCTGACATGATCTTCAGCCTTTTTGGATTTCACTACCATGTCATCTATGTAGACTTCCATCGTGTCCCCCAGTTGCTCTTTAAACATCATATTAACGAGCCTCTGGTAGGTGGCACCTGCATTTCTCAAACCAAAGGGCATAGCAGTATAACAATATATACCTGTTGGAGTCATAAATGTCGTATGCTCCTGATCGCATGGTTCCATCTGAATTTGTTGGAATCCTGCCGAGGCATCCATGAAGGTGAGCATCTCGTGACCAGCCGTGGCATCCACCATAGCGTCAATATGGGGAAGTGGAAACGGATCCTTAGGGCAGGCTTTGTTCAAGTCTGTGTAATCTACAGAAACTCTCCACTTTCCATTCTTCTTTTGGACCACCACCACATTTGCTAGCCATTTAGGATACTTGACTTCTTAGATCATCTTTGTTTTGAGAAGCTTGTCGACTTCCTCCTGGATGATTATATTCTTCTCTGGGGCGAACTTCCTCCTTTATTGCTGTATAGGCCTGAAAGAAGAATCTAAACCAAGTTTATGAGTAATTACATGTTTAGGGATACCTGTCATATCTTCATGCTTCCAGGCGAAAGTTGAAGTTCTGGCTTTGAGAAGCTGGAATAATTCCTGCTCAACATTTGTTGGGATGCTTGTTCCCACGAGCACCTGGATTTCAGGATTCTCAGGGTCTAGAGGCACTTCTTTGACTTCCAGCTCCCTGTCCTCCTGCACTTCAGGTGCCTTTTTCTGTAATTGCTATCCTTTCGTCACCTTAGTGGTATTCTTCATCGAAGTTGAATAACAGTTCTTGGCTTCCTGCTGGTCGCTTTCAATTCTTACAACTCCCCAAGGTGTAGGAAGCTTGATACATTGGTGATAGGTTGAAGGGACTGCTTTCATCTCGTGAATCCACGGCCTGCCAAGAATAATATTGCAACAAGAGAGAGAATCTATAACACAGAATTTTTGCATAGAGTTTACCCCCTCTATATATACCGGCAGCCTGATATCCCCAACGGTGCTTTTAGTTTCACCGCTGAAGCCAACTAAGACTGAGGATCTTGCAACTATTTCAGTTTCCGGGATCCCCATCTTTTTTAGTACATCAAGACGGATTATGTTTACTGAGCTTCCATTATCAATCAGGATCCTGCGAACAAAATGGTTAGCAATATATAAAGTAACCACAAGACTATCATGCTGAGGATCCTGAACATGAGAACGGTCACTCTCATCGAAGGATATAAGTTTGTCCTGAGTTAGGGTGGACGTCCGGACAGGTTTGTCACCCTGTTCAGATTTGGATTCCTTAGCATGCCTCTTGGCTGGGGAATACGAAGTGCCGCAGATGTCTGAGCCTCCTGAGATGAAGTTGATTATCTGGACATCCTGGGGTGGAGAAGCTGCTCTCTGAGGCACCTTGTCGGTTTCCTGAGTCTTGACCTTCTTTGAGCCTATCAATTCTTTAAGATGCCCCTTGCTGAGTAGATAGCTGATTTCCTTTTGGAGTGCTATACATTCATATGTTAGGTGGCCAAAATCTTCATGGAAGGCACACCACTTGGTCTTGTCTTTCCAGTATCCTTGCTTGGTATCCTTCCTGGGCCATCTTGCTTTTTCACCTAGATCCTGCATAGCACACATCAAACCACCAATGTCAACGGAAAAACAGTATTCAGATACCTTAGGATACTCCTCCTCATCATCATCTTGGTCGACGGCATTGACTTTGTGATTTTCCGGTTTGGAGTATGGACGAGATCTATATGGCTTCCCGGGGGATTCCGCATTCTTGCTGTTAGGATCATATTTAGGAACCTCCAATCTTTGGTGGATCCTCTTGTCATCTTCCAAACGGATGAATCTTAAGGCTCTACTGCGGACTCCGTCAAGGTTCCTGCAAGGAGCCATGACAAGGTCATCATAAAAACGTGAATCTTTGGAGAGCCCCATTTTAAAGGCTTCCACGGCTGCTGCTATATCCAGATTAGGAATCTCAAGAGATTCTCGTCCAAATCTGGCAATGTATTCCCTGAGAGGCTCATCTGGCTTCTGAATTATTCGGTACAGGTCACCTGTGAGCTTCTCAAAGGTCCTGCTTTAAGCAAATTGATTGTTAAACAAGTTAACTAAGTGAGAAAACGATGTAATAGTGTTAGGAGGAATGCTCAGTAGCCATTTCATGGCTGGTCCTGTTAAGGTTGAACCAAAGCGTTTGCATAGACAGGCTTCTTTAATTCCTGCCGGAATGGGATTGATCTCTATACGCTCCCGGTAATGTGCCACGTGTTCTTCAGGATCTGTGGTTCCATCATAGAGCTTCATTCTTGGAGTCTGGAAACGCTTCGGGATCTCCACCTGAGATATTGGCCAGGCAAATCTAGAGATCTTATGGCTTTCCAAAGGAACTTCAGGGATAGGTTTCAGGATCCCTGGAACATTTGATATCATTTCTTTCAACTTCTGGAGCTCCCTGGCGATACTTGGATGAATACCTGCATCATAAGGAGTACCCTGGTTAGAAACAATAGGGATTGAATTGGACATGTTACCTGGGTCAGGATTCTGGACTGGAATCCCGGAACCGTATCCATAGCCCGCTGGGAAGCTCGGCTCTGTGGTGGTCGCTGTTTGCATGGGGATAACGTCTCCGTCATGCACTTCTGAGGAGTTGGTCTTAAAGATTCCTGCTGAAACAGAAGGGTTAGAGTATTGATATCCTTGAGGGTTCTGGCTTGGATTTCCAACAAAAAATGGATATCCTTGAGACGGCAAGGCTGAGGATCCCAACAATGGTGGAATCCAAGGACTCTTGTAGCGTGACTGTGAGGATTCTGGTGGGACAGCTCCTGAGAATCCAGCGGTACTCTCCACATTTCCAGCGGCTTGAGAAGTTATTGTAGGAGCCATAGTGAAGCCTGATGCTGATTTGTAATTGTAGCGAGACGGATCTGAGGATCCTGAAGTATTGAAATCAAGATGTCTAGGGAACAAAGGACTTTGTTCTTCCATGGGCTTCCTAGATTTCTTTAGCTCTTCAATCTCCTTCATCACCGTTAAGTTGGTTTCTTCTTGCTGATCCATTTGATTCTTTACCTGCTTAATCAAGGAAAACAAATCATTGTTAGTAATAACAGGATCAACAGATTGGACCTGGGATCCTGTGAAGACAGGATAATCAGTTTTTCTCGGCTGCTCGTCCACTTTCTTCTGACGGTCATTGGTTTTCTTCTGGCTTCCCGGAATGGAAGGAAGGGGAGGATTGGAGGACGATGTAGAGGCCGAGACAGTTTTTTGCGGGTTTGACATCCCTGGGATCGGAGATCAAATGAAGTGAATGAAATATAGGATTTTGGTAAGATTAAGCACCACTTGCCCCACTGTGGGCGCCAAACTGTTTTGGTCAAAAATTCACTTAGGAATCCTGTATTCCAAACTTAGATTGTGAGGTAGTGTGCTTAACTATCAAATGAGAAAGTAATCCAAGTTGGGATGATAACACAAGGATTTTAGCGAGGAAACTCCAGAATCCTTCGAGTTGCCCCTGGGAATCCTGGATAAAAACCTCGGGTGCCGGCTGAAAAACCGCCACCAAGTCAATGTTATTAATGATCAAGCAATTCGTTACAATGGGTTGGAGGTTTGATCGATCAGAGCTAAGTGTTACAATGATTCGTATTCGCAGGCAAGCTAATGAAAGTGTGTTGTGTGTTCCTACTGATCGAATCCTCGATTTATATAACAAATACAATAATAACAAACTTTCCGGGATTCCCGGGATCCTATCGCCCAACTAATTCGACCGTTAAGGGCCTCTCCGTTCACTTGGTCCACGATCTTCTTCAGCTGGAGCGTAAGTTTCGGAGGTGGTTGATGACTCCGGTGATACCTGGTCAAATAAACATGTGGCAAATATGAGGGTTAGTAAAAATAATATAATCAGGATACCTGAGTTTACGAGATTCCCAGATGACAATAGGATTCTTGAACTGTCTAAGCTTCCTGTGAGCATCCTGAAAATACACCCCCAACAATCGGATAAATAAATAAATATATATATATGTGTATATTTATTCGTAAATATAAATATCAAGGCGTAGTCACAAGGGTGAAAAATAAAGCGTCCTAAATATATATTTATATGTCGTGTAAAAATTCCGAGAGTTTAAAGAAAATATTTAAAACGTTTGCATGACCATAAATCAAATATATATATGTATGTACTCATATATATAAAACTAATTTTTTTTATAATTAATAACGAGACTATACAATTTTAATTCTTTTAAATAATAATGTTTTCATAATATACAAGTTCAACGAATATCACGAGTATAGATTTGATAAACATGTATTAGTAGTTTTAGGGTTTTTGGACCAAGTAATGCTTGAAAACTCTAAAATAAAATAAAACATAAAAAAATGAAGGTCACAAGACTCGAACTCGTGACCTGTACGTTATAGCACAGCACTCTAACCACTAGGCTAGGGGCGCGTTCGTTAATAGATACAAATCCCCACTGATTTTATTCATTCAGAGTCATGGCGACCGGATGAGGAGAAAAAGAACAACAATAAAAGACTTGGGTCTGGGAAGATTAGAACCCGCGACCTTCTCGTAACAAATCAAAAGCCTGACCATTCGGCCAGACCCTGAGGACAGTTTTTATCCCGTAAGTTTAATATATAATCAGTTGCAGTGTGTTGTCATATTCTTCATTCGTTAACCCTAAAACACCCCACCACCATATCTAACGAACGAAATTCATTTACAGAGGTTGGTTCATGATGAAAACCCCACGATGATACTGTAAATCAACTACGAAGGTGTTAGAGAATTACCTCTGATGCGAAAACAAAACCGAACGCGAAGATGATGACGATGAAACAAAGTTTAAACCGAACTCGATGCCGGAAAATCTCTGATGCTCCGACCCTCGCAATTTTGCTCGCTGCTATAGGCAGTGTCTATGGCGATGTTAGTCCGGAAACAGGCACACCCTCGAACGAACGGGATTAAACATGGTGACGGTGGCCGGAAAACTTAACGGTGGTTCACAGGGTTCTTGGGTTTTGAGAGAAAACGATAGAGATGGGCAGATGTGTGATTATTTTTGTAGGGAGAATGAGAGTATTGATCAATTGATGATTAAACTTAATTGCTCGGACGTTTGAGAAATCGTAACTGAAGGTTTTGTCGACGGTCGGTTTCCACGGTTCTCTTCATCGTGTTTAAGAGAGTCATTGAATTGACTTTCACGAATTAACAAGGATGGTCCCTCATACTTTAACATGATAGGTCACGAGATTTAGATAACTACACAATAGGTCCTTCCAAGTTTGTATATATAATATAAGTTTAGAAAATTACCAGTTGAGTCCCTCAATGTATGAAAATATTAACGATCTCACTAACGGAGTTAACGAAAATAACTTGACGGTGAATACTCGAGTGTATGCCAAAACATATATAATGAACGAAATTTTTATAAAAAAAAATATAATCTATATATGCTTTGCATAAAATCATAGTTACAACTCAATAACTATACATTTTAAATTCCTATAAAAATATAGAAACGCTTCATGTAACTTACGTAGCACACCGCCACATAAAATCATAAATGACATGCGTATATATACACATATATAGGGGTGTTCAAAACCGGATACCCGGAATTTCGGATATCCGAATTTCGGGTATCCGAAAATTTCGGATATCAGTTTTCTTTGTCCAAGTCCAAGTCCGAAATTTTGGATATCCGAAATTTCGGATATCCGAAATTTCGGACTGGACTCGGATAGTTAAAATGGATATCCGAAAATCCAGTTTTTATTTAAAAAAACACAATTTAACCAAAAAAACGATAAAACGACAAAACAAATAAACATATTCCAAATCTTCAAATACAAATAAATATAAGTTCAACCTAAAAAACGACAAAACAAATAAACATAGTCCAAGTATTCAATAATTCCTTATTTTTTTAATATAAAATTTATTTTAATTTATTTAAGTTTTCGGATACCGGGTATCCGAAACTTCCGAAAATTTTGTAAATTCTTGTCCAAGTCCAAGTCCGAATTTTCGGATATCCGAGTTTCGGATATCCGAAATTCCGGATATCCGAAATTTTCGGATAATTCGGATACGGAATTTCGGATAATTCGGATACGGATTCGGACTCGGATATTTTTGAACACCCCTACACATATATACCACATAAAATTAATAAATACCATTGTCACATAACATGACAAAGCGTTTTCATGAAATTATAAAATATAATTTATATAAAATTATAAATTATAATTATTCAAGTTAGTCTAGACTCATGTGCAATGTTTGTGTAACTATTCTAGTTAACCGAGGTAACGGACGTTATCGAAATATAACACAAGTTATTAACGGGGTTAACCTGGGAAATTGCCGGTTGTCACAAAGATAGTTGAGTAAGGAGGGTTTCTGGGTTTTCTACTTGTAAAAATGCATGGTCACACCAAAAGAGCCGATATATACTATAAGTGCTAAAATTGAAGGGGAAACGAAACGTCGCGTAAATAATAAAATTAAAAAAACACAATAAAAAAATACACACGGTTAAAATAAAAAATGTAAAATAACATAATAACGCAAGAATTTATTAAAAATAACCCATGCTGAAATAAAAATAGAAGATATAAATAAATGATGTGACAAAATGCTATACTATAAATTACGCAAATATTATTTTAAATCACGCATGATTAAAGTAAATAAAAATATACGAATATTTAATATGAAGCATTATATACTCACATAGAAAATCACACAAAAAGCAAAAATACACACAATTAAAATGAACAATGTGTAACAATATTTACTTTCAAGATAATTAACAGGCGCGCTAACAAATAATAATTACATCTCATTCACATTCATCTCCCAGAAAAGCGTACCCCACTACACACGGTTACCAATTAACGCATTTAATACCCCACTGGACACTCATCAAACCCTCTATAAAACTAGACACTCAATTACACTGATAAATCACGCTGCCACGGCATCTGCGCAAAAAAACTTCAAATCACCTCTCACATCAAACAACCCACACCGTAAAAAATGTCTTCATCTTCTTCCAACGCACCAGAAGCCAACAACAACGTACTCAAGGAAAAACTAACCAGGCAAATTATGCTTGAGTTAAACAAAGAAGTCTTAATGATGGGCGTCTTGAAGCAAACATGCGAGAGCCTAACCGATACGATGGTAGCAAGAGACAAAGTAAATTAAAAACTGATGGCTTTGCCAAAAAATTCTGTTCGAGACCTTGTCAGAGTGTTCATGATAGACAAGGAAAAAACAGATCTGGAACAAATCAACGAGATTGCAAACATCCGAAAGAAAATGAAAGCATCTGTGGAATTGAAGATGACTTTTATAGAAATGTATCATTATAATAAGAATAATGTTATAAATTTATGTTTTTGGTGTTTTTATATTATTAATAATGTGAATATTTTTAAATTATTCAATTTTTGCTTATAATTTTACCTTTAAAATACAGTTTATCAGACAAAAAAACTAACATTTAAGAAAAATGTTTATAAATAACGCATCAATAAATTATAAAAATTACGCATGATGAAAAAATCTCACTAATAAATGTAAAAAATATATGTAAAAATAAGGCACACTATTAATGTAATTTATGTTTATTATCACGCATCAAAATAGAATTGACATAAAATCACTCATAAACTAAAATAACGCAAAGAATAAAACTAAATAACACACTCAATATAACATAAAAAGCTACACTTAATATCTGAAAAGTGTAATTAACAAATAATTAACGCAAGAATTAATTAAAAATAGCACATGCTGAAAGAAGAATAAAAGATGCAATTAATTGATATGAGAAAATGCTATACTATAAAATCACGCAAAAACACATAATGTACGCGTATTATAAAAGAAAAGACACATATAAACGTTGATAATAATCACGCTAAAAATAACGCAACCTGTAGTAACGAATATTTAATAATAATTGAAAGAAATTCACGCAAAAAAAAATGATTCGCCCCGGTAACCTTAGACATAAAAAATACGTTGTTTTGTGAAAAAGATAATAATGTCCCTCCGCATAAATATACAACAAACACGTGTCACGCTCTCCTCCCTTCGCACGCAAAAAAGCCTTTGTATTTGAACTTTCACACACACACACATATATATATATATATATATATATATATATATATATATATATATATATATATATATATATAGGGTTAGGTTCAAATGAGAACTTTTTATTTTGAGAACTTTTGAGAACTAAATCTCAACCACTAATTTCAGGTGGAGACCACTATAATTCATGGGGGGTTTCCATATATATAAACTAGTGGCTGAGATTAGTTCTTTTTAGTTTTCAAACCCAATTGGTTCTCAAATGAACCTCTTCCTATATATATATATATATATATATATATATATAGGGGAAGGATCATGCGAAAACACTATTTTTTTGTGAGAACTGCGTAAACAAATCTTAAAACCTACATAATTTTTTCATACGTTAATATTTTTTAAAAAAATTTGCACCAAAAGTCTTAAAATTATGTTATCTTTAATCCTATAAATGTTTTAAAAAACTTAACGCTTTTTTTATTTTTTTTTTATTTTTTTTGTGTGGTGCACATGTGCATCACAAAAAAAACTTATACTTTTAGTATGAGTCAATATTTTATTTTTCTTAGTCGCACCATATGTCATATATTTTCATCATTTTTTTACGTTTTTGTTGAATGATGCACATGTGCATCATACCAAAAAAAACACTCATACATGTGATATACATTAATAGGTTTAAAAAGAAATTGCACCCTAAATCTTATAGTTGTGTTATCTTTAGATTTAAAGAAAAAAAATAACATTTTATAACTTTTTTTAATTATATGATGCACATGTGCATCACAGCGGAAAAAAAACGTTCAGTTTTTTTTTAATATTTTGCTCCAGATTTAAAGATAACGTAATTCTAAGACTTTTGGCGCAAATTTTATGAAAAATCGTTAACGTATGAAAAAGTTACGTGAGTTTTAATATGTGTTTTCGCAGTTTTCACAAAAAAATGTGTTTTCGCAGGATCCTAACCCTATATATATATATATATATATATATATATATATATATATATATATATATATAACTAGTGGCTTAGAATGGTTTTCAAAAGTTTTCAAAACCATTTGGTTCTTAAATTAAATTATCCTCTCCCTATATATATATATATATATATATATATATATATATATATATATATATATATATAGGGTTAGGTTCAAATTAAAACTTTTTGTTTATAAGAACTTTTGAGAATCAAATCTCAACCACTAATTCCAGGTGGGGACCACTATAATTCATGTGAGGGTTTCCATATATATATACTAGTGGCTTAGAATGATTCACAAAAGTTCTCAAACCTAATTGGTTATCAAATGATCATCTCCCCCTCTCTCTCTCTCTCTCTCTCTCTATATATATAAATATATATATATATATATATATATATATATGGGAGAAGAGGGTTCACAGTAGACACATTCTAAAAAGTGTAGAACTATAGAACACTTATTCCGAATGTAAAGTTCGTTGTCGAGTGAAAAAATAGAGAAAACAAATTATTCAAAGTCATCAGATGAACAGATCCAACTTCTAAGGGGCAAGAATGGTGTCTATAGTTTTATATTTTTTAAGGTATCTACAATGTACTCTTCCCCCTCCCTCCCCCCCCCCCCCTCTCTCTCTCTCTATCTCTCTCTCTCTCTCTACATATATATATACATATAATTTATATATATAAGGGATGAATATATTGAAAACCTCTCTGAGTTGGAAATACCGTGTAAACTTCCCCAAAACGTTTTTTTTTCCTTCAATTTTTTAGAGATTGTATGCGTTAATACAAGCCCAATGGTGAAAAAAAATCAAAAAACCGTCTAGTGAGTTTTTTTTTTTTTTTAATTTCCGAAATCTCACGTTACGTCATGTTACATATGTAACATGTCTTGTTACATATGCAACAAAATGTGTAATTAATGTTAAAAAAAATTCTCTCGGCGCTTTATTGTTTTTTTTTATCAAAATCATAAATTTTGAATGTAGAATTGTAGAATCTATAATAAAATAACTCTAAAAAAAGAACAATTTTTGAACCATTTTTTTTTCGATTAACATTTTTTTATAAAAAATCGGTTTTTAAATATTTTTTTTTTAAAATGGACTAGGCGTTAAGTTCAAATTACACAACTAGTACCGGTGGTTTACCCAAAGTAACAGGCTAAGGTACTAACTTTTAAATGTAACGCCATTGAGTTCTAACCTTTCAATTTGTCTCATTGTCAGGTACTAAAGCCGACTTATGTGAATTATTTTGTTAAAGTAAAAATGGATACTAATAATACTAAGTATTGTCTATTGGTAAAAAATAATCATACCTATATTTTTTTACATAAGCAGTCTTATAAATGTACCCGTTTTTTTCTAATAATCTTTTCCGTTAAAATACTAACCCCGTTAGTTTTTTATGACGTGGAGGACCAAAAATGTCATTTTCTAAACTTCTTCCTATTTAAAAACCGGGGGGGGGGGGGGGGGCAATCTTGTTATTATGTAAACTTTATTTAGATAAAAATAAAGAAAAACAACCCCTTCTCCGGCGCGACCCCGTCTCCATCTCCGGCGAAACCCCGTCACCAGCGAACCCGTCTCCGGTGAACTATTATTGGACCTTGAGAAGTTCGTTGGCTTCTAGGGTTTCGACGAACGCAATGGCGACGACATCGGTAACGCCGGACTTCCCCACCTGTTAAGACTTGAGTTTTTCCCACCGAAAACGGTGATTGCCGGAGACGGGGGTTGGTTTTAGATTTTTCTAATCTTCCCAAACTCAATAATTCTCCAAAATTCCGATCTCATTTCATTCAGTGTTGAATTTTAGAGGATATATACATTGTCAATTTTGTGATTCATTCAAGTTTTGATCAAAATCAGATTCACAGTTCGTTATCTTCATCGACATGGTTGTTCATCATACTTCAAATCTTCAACAAAAGCTATCAACAATGGTACTAGTTTGAATCTTATCGTTTTCATGAATCCATAGCAACTTTCGGAATCGATTTTCGTTGTGAATTGAGAGAGATATCAAGTTTTAAAAATCAGAGGTTTCTCGCCGGAAAATCATAGCTCACCGGAATTCTCTGTTTTGGCCAGAAATCCAGTTACACTGTGGTGTTGATTCATCGTAATTGTTCTCTAGTTCGTCGGTGTTTAATTGGACGTGGCGGTGGGACGGTGGCTCCGAGATAAGTAGGGTGGCGGAATGGGGGTTGGTTTGTGGGAGAAATATAAGGTCGTCCGGTGAAGGGGAATTAGTTTTTAATTTGGCAAAAAGAAACCTTTAGGTTTTTAAAGTTTACATTTTTGTCCCCCAGGTTTTTTAAATAGAAAGAAGTTTAGAAAATGACATTTTTGGTCCTCCACGTCATCACAAACTAATGGGGTTAGTATTTTAACGGAAAATGTTATTAGAAAAAACTGGGTGCATTTATAAGACTAATTATGTACAAAAATATAGGTATGATTATTTTTGGCCAATAGGCAATACTTAGGATAATTGGTATCCATTTTTCCTTTCTTAAAATATAGTAAAATGACCAAAATAACCTTTTCAGTTACATGGGTTTTTAATGACAATTACTTATTTATACAGGGACTATATGTGACACATAGTAAAGAAAACCCTTCCTCGTCGTCACCAACACCCCCCCCTCCTACCACCATAGCATGCACCGCCAATCGATTGAACGCCCGACCTTCGTTTAACAAGAGATGAAGCAGTACAACGAGTATGCTTAATACTCCCTTCAACCTCAATCGATTGAACACCCGACCTTCGTTTAGCAGCCAAACGAGTGTTACACGTCGGTGGTTCAACACAACCCTCCA
This sequence comes from Deinandra increscens subsp. villosa, assembly GCA_039602395.1. Lineage (NCBI taxonomy): Eukaryota > Viridiplantae > Streptophyta > Magnoliopsida > Asterales > Asteraceae > Deinandra > Deinandra increscens. Next base: position 77,236,413 of record JBCNJP010000003.1, read on the forward strand.
CAATCATCGGTTATGAAGATGAAAGAGCGACCATAAGAGGACCAGAATCAAAACAAGCATTCGAAACCTTACCATCACCAGAAGATGCCATTCCAATTGACGGAGCAACATCAGAGTAAATAATTGATCGGATGAAGGAATTGGGTTGGATCTGGTGGCTTCAAATGAGGCTTCTGACTTGAATTCTTAGCCACTAGGTTAGAACCCGTGTATTACACGGGTTTGAAATAGTAAAATTGATATAATTCATAATTCTATATATACTTTTCTTATATTTTAAAGAGTACGCTGGAACAATAAACGGGTATAACCATCTTATATAGTGAAACATATCACTTTTAAATAATAATTTGTAAATATTTTTATAATAAAAAGTATAGAGTTAATTACTTCAAATAACAAACAATAAAATAACAATATTTATTTACAAATCTGTAAAATTTCTTGCTATACAACATTTGAAGTTTTATTTGTCACATTGTCATCTTTATCAACGATCAATAGTTTAAGTCCAGATCTACTCTTCATTCTTGACAATGCTAGAACTGACCATGACTAAAAACGGGGTGCTCCAAATTGAAAAGTTAGAACTCGATGTCGTTACAATTAAAAGTTAGTACCTTAGCCTGTTACTTTGGCTAAACCACATGTACTATTTGTGTAATTAACTCTTATTAATTTTTTTTCCATGAAGTGTGTTTTTTTTAACTCAGAGAGTCACCATAAAAAAATCAAAACAAAAAATGAAATTTTTAGCTTAGTTTCCACGGTTTTTCTAACTCGGAGAGGTTTTCATTTTATCATTTCCATATATATATATATATATATATATATATATATATATATATATATATATATATATATATAGGGTTAGGTTCAAATGAGAACTTTTGAGAACCAGATCTCAACCACTAATTTTAGGTGGGGACCACTATAATTCATTGGGGGGTTTTTCATATATATAAACTAGTGGCTTAGATTGGTTTTTCATATATATAAGTTTTAGTTGAAAAACCGGAAAACCAAAGAAAAAATATATTAAATAAATGCTATTTAGGTAATTTTTATGCTCCTTTTTTTTTCTTTTATAAATATTCGTGTCTATCTAACTAATGGCCACCTAACGACCGTAAAGAAAAAAAAACCCTAAAAACGTTCTTTTTTTTTGTTCGTCTGACTATGTTGCATATATGGAACATAGTATGTCGCATATATACAACATAGTCGGATGGACAAGATGAACATACTATGCAACGTATGCAACATATATATGCAACGTATATATGTTGGACGGACAAGATGAACAAAAAAAAGTCTTTTTTTATAAAGTTATCATGTGGATATATGTGAAATTTTAAAATAAAAGGAAAGAAAGAAAGTCAAATTACCCAAATAGCCTTCATTTAATATATAGTTTTCCTTTGATTTTCCAGTTTTCCAAATAAAAGTAGTTTTTCAAAGAACCTGAAGATTCTGTTTAACAACTCCATATATATAAGCCTTGAGTTCAATTTACTTAGACTACCCGCAACGCTAAGCAACGTTAATCTCAAATGCAAGCCTAATCACCATGGCACATCATACTTGATGAACCACAAAACCCTACCGCTAGTAGATTTGATTTAATGATCCAACATGGAATTGAGATAACTGATGAGGATAGGTCAAGGCCGGACATACAAATGGCCTAGCAGCTACATTTCCGATGATAAAGACCTCAAGAGCAAGTGTCGTATAAAGAACAAGTCGGAAGTGATGCAGTTACGGATGGACAAGACGCAAGTGCGTCCAATCGTCCTGCGAATATGCGACTCTAGCAACTCTATAAATAGTTCACTTGTTCATTAACAATGCAAATTTTAGTTCCAGGAAATCACACATTCACTGTGTGTTTTCTCCAATTGTACTCAAATGGAACAATATCAATAAAACAATCGATTCATCTATTATTCTTCATTAATTAGTTCGTTCCTAGTTGAATTATAATCTCATATCTGCGTGCGGTGTGTTTTTGTGTTTCATCAATTGGCGCCATCCGTATTCTCAGGAATTGGTGAAAAATGGAGAAGTAATCGGATGAGTCCGTGAAGAAGAAGTCATTTTTTGATCTAGGAGAATCACCGAAAAACATTCATAGCTCGAAAGGATCAGCTGGAAAAATTAGTGCTAAAGCTTCGGTGTTTTCATTACTGAATCAATCTGATGATAATCCGTATTCAGATCATGGTGATGCTGATGATAATGTCGATCCGAATGATGCCTTAGTTGCCTTACGAGGCTTTGATCGTGATTTTCTGATGAGAAATTTGCAGGTTTTGAAATAGTTACAGGATAACGAAAAACGTGAGAAATGGTTACAGGAAGTCCGCGCAACTCTCAAATTTACTCCGGAAAAGGATTCTGGAAAAACTGATGCTCAAAAGGATCTAGATGATCTTCTAAATGAAGATCGTACAACTGTAAAACAAACAAAATCATCAGGTATCGATTTAAAACTTTGAATGCGTAGAGAAATTCGTTTTTTGAAAACATTGGACCAATACACATATTTTGGACCGATAAAATTAATTTGAATTTGTTTAATTCAATAATTAATGATCAATTGTTGATTTGATAATTTGATGAATTTTGATCTCTGTGATATGATAATGGTTTAATGATTATACGAAATCCTGATGAATGAATGAACAACCGAGGATCGTTTGGCGGAATGCGAAATCTAGAAATTCATTGAATGAATACCGGATGAAGATTTGAAGATTCAAAGATGATCCTATGAAGATTGCCTATAAAATCTGGAAAGCTATGGAACAAAAATTAAGGCGGGAAAAAATTTCTTCAAATTTGAATCTTCGATACTTCAAATGCACACTCACGAGTTGAGTTGTAAAAAAAAAAGGGGGACACGGATATACACTTCCGAGTAAGACACACGTGCATCGGAAGTGGTGTCGATATGATCTCTCAAAAGTGGATACTAATTTGAAGACTTCTGAGTAACACGTACGCGCGTCGGAAGTAATTATAATAGTAATTGAAGACTTCCAAGTAAGACGTACGCGCGTCGGAAGTGATTATAATGAGATCTCTTGCGAAGTAGATACCATGTGACACTTCCGAACAAATTGCACTTGTGTTGGAAATGTCACCCTGAAAGACCTCATATAAAAGGCGGATATGAACAATTCTGAATAAGCTGTAATTGCTATGGTTGAATTATAATATTAAGACCCTAGTTCTCAAAAAAGGCATTGATCTTATGTAACATTTGCAAATTACCCGATTGAGAAATCCGACCCGTTTTGAAAATTCACGATTTACCGATTTGCAAATTATTGGGAACCGGGAGAATTTTCGGGTGTTTACACCCCAATTAATGAATCTAAATGATTTATAATCAATTTTCGAAACTGGATACTTAATTACAATCAATTGGAACCAAATTGGGTGCCTCGAATTGAAAATAAAGCAATTTCGGGTTTTTACGCAATTTCTGTACGCGATCCGTCGTTTACCGGGAACCTCGTAGTTGGTCACCTTATATCAAATTAAACATTTTTAGTTGTCTAATAATAAATTGTCATGTCACGAGTCATCACACACATGATCGAGTCGCAAATCGTTGGTGAATTGCCCAAAATCGATACGTACACCAAAACCGACCAAAAACGTGTTATGTTTGATTGACTGTTGATCATAATTTAATATATGACATGTTTATATTCAATTTTATTGGCTTTAATGTGGTTTTTATGATGGGAAATGAAAAATGGAGAAAAAAAAACGGGACTCAAAAACGAAGAAAAATGAAGAAACTGGAACGAAAACGGTGAAGTAGCAAAATTCTGGTCATGAGACTTGTAGGCGTATCGCCTGGAACTCCCAGGGGCTGTAGGCGATACGCCTGGAAGTGACATTTCAGCAAAACCCTAAAATTCGGGTATTTAAGCATCATTAGCCTCATTTCTCATCATTTTCAGCCCCCATCACCTCTAGAACGACCCTAAACCTCTGTAAAACACACTTTCAAACCCTAATAACCTATTTGGAGTTGGAAGCTTGAAGATTTAAGCTTTGATCCTCTCTTTTCATGCTTTTTCTTCACCTTTTCGGTTTACCGGTAAGTGATCATCTTCATCTTTCATCATCAAGATCAGACCTTTATGGGTTCTTATGACTAGATTTAAGCTCTAAATCATCTCTTCATCTAGATCTATTGATTTCTTGGTCCAAGATTGAAACTTTATCATGATTTTGGCTTGGATCTATGTTCATGCATGTTTATATGTTGAAGATCTAGGTTTAATTGAATCAAGATTTGATTTTTATGTTGGATTAGGAGGAGATCTGATCATGTATGCTTCAAAGTACTAAGATCCATGTTACATGACATAAAGTTTGAATCTTTATGTTAGATCTAGGCTAGATCTATGTTTTGAATGATGGATATGACCTAGATCTAGGGTTTTCTCATCTAGATTGTGAATTTTGTGCATTATATGACTATGATCTTCCACATGAACGGTATATTATGATAGATCTTCATGCTAGATCCATAAAAGTTGAAAATTTATGACATTAGGTTGCTAGATCTGTAATTGGTATGATGTTTCGAGTTAGATATATACATGATAATCATTAAGGATGCATTTTTATGTCTTATATATGACTAGATCTATAAATTGCATGACACTTAGGTCTAGATCTACGTTCCTTGATAATCAAGTTTGTGTTTGCATGTCATAAAATATTAGATTTACTAGGTTGCATGTCATCTAGGATTAGATTTACATATTCCATCATCAAGGTGTGTTCTTATGCTATGAATGACTAGATCCATGATTAGGTTAATCTTGCTTAAGGAACCCCATGATTAAATGATTAGGTTTGCATGATAAGATTATTTGCTATGCTTATGACCATGTTTGACCATGATGACCTCTGTTTGACTATGTTAACTTATGTTTGACCATGATGACCTCTGTTTGACCATGTCGACTTATGTTTGACCATGATGAGTTCTGTTTGACCATGTTTACTTATGTTTGACCATGATGACCTCTGTTTGACCATGTTTGACTTTCATATAAATAGTCAAATTAGGACTCTTTGACCTTACCTTTAGTCTAGGATTGGACTCTTACTGTACGTATCACCTCACCAAATCATCAACGAGTCATCGAGTCGGTCGTGTCGCGAAATTAAGCTATTTATTTATTTAATTAATTATTTATTTATTCTTCATCTACCTCTCTAGTCATCAAGATTATCATCGGGTCTATCCTTCTTCGTGTCGTGGTGTCTTTTCTCTCAGATTGTGTCTCCTCCATCAAGTGAGTATTCATAGCCCCTCTTTCATTTTAATGTTTTGGGGTGCAACATGTACCAGTATTCAAAAATCTCTAAACACTTTATTATGAAATCAAACATGCGATTCTATGTGCTCTACGTGTGATTCTCTAATTATGTGATACTTGTGATTTGTTTGTTGTATTCTCTAATCGCCAGTCGCTAGTCTCTAATCGCATGTGTACCATTAACCATCGAGCCGTGGCAACAATGATAGATCTATTGGCTGACAACCCACCCGGCCTGCCTCGCGTGTGGCGCCGGGTGATTGCTCCATTACTTGTCTAGGTTTGGTGCACATCACTCATGCTTGTTGATCATGATTTAGATGTTTTACACTTGACTCATTGAATCGCAATGTTTTATTCTATGTTGTATACTAACCCTATGTTTACTCACCAACTATTCGTAGTTGACCTTTATTTTATACATGTTGCATGATTTGCTGTTAGTTGATGACTTCTTGCTGATGACACCATAGGATCACATGTGGACTTAGTGTGACCATAATTAATTAAGCTTAATTGCTCATTATTGATGTACTATGTCGTGTATTGTAATGAATCTTGAATTATCTTTGAAACGGGTTGATTAAGAATATCGCAACATCAATTAGTGTTGTGTGCATCTGGACAATCATCATGCCCCGACGTATTCCGCCGTCGGTTGGGGTGTGACATCTTATTCTGACCTATGGATTTTATGATATCAGGAACGAAGGATGTATTTGTCCCTTATTTTCCTGCTTCAATGCAAGAGCATTCTAAGTTTCAAGATTGGATCGCAAATGCTAAGTTCCCAGCAAAGCTAAAAATGCCAACTTCCATAAAAAGTATGGTGGACTAACAGATCCTGATGATCATATATTTGATTTTATTACTGCCGGGAGGCTTGAGCGATGGTCAGAAGAAACATGGTGCCACATGCTGGTACAGACCTTACTGGACCTGCAAGAGTATGGTTTGATGCACTTCCAAATGCGTAGATAAGTGGCTTTGAAGACCTAAGGACGAAATTCCTAAGGCAATTTAGCCAACAACGGAAGTGCACAAAGGAGGTGACGGAAGTGCATAACATCCGAAGTAGGAATGACGAAAGCCTTGAAAGCTTCGTTATGCGCTTTAATAATTAAACTATGAAAATATCTGGTGCACAGGATCAATTACGCATATCTGGCTTTTGTCATGGTGTTCGACATATGCACCTAGTGGAAAAATTGCATGAGGATCTGCCTTAGACAATGGAAGTGCTTATGGATCGTGTTAGGACCTATGTAAAGGGAAGAAGCGCTTCCGGAAACATTCAGGGTGTCAATACCCAGAAACCATCTCAAAAAAGTGGTAATTACCGGAATACAAATGCAAGTGTCTCCGCTGCACCAACAAGAAATCAATCCTGGAGAAAATTCAGATCTCAACCCTATGACCGTAGGGGGGAGGGTAATTACGAAGGATACAAAAAGGCCTGGGAGCCCAGATCCAATGATTTCTCGTCACTTACAAAAACTCCAAGTGAAATCTTAGCAACAGAGAATGTCCAATTTTCAAAACCTCAAAAGGACTTATAATCCTTTGGGAAGTGACATGGGTAAACATTGTGATTATCATAAGGATTGTGGTCATGACACAGACAATTGTAGACACTTGCGAGGCGAGATTGAAAAAGCCATCAAATATGGAAAATTATCGCATCTGGTTAAAAATATCAAGGAGGGGCGTCCTCCAGCTGTTAAACAACCTGTGATCGCAATGATACGAAGAGGATCGAACACTTGGCATCGTAGTGTTAAAACAAAGTTTGAAGAAGAAAAATGGAAAAGTCAAGAGATTACATTTCCACCATTTATTGAAAAAGAATCAAGAGAAGATCCAGTAATTGTGACTGTCGGTATTGCTGGGTTTCTAGTGAAACGGACCTATCTCGATACCGGAAGTGCATCAGAAATTATGTATGAGTCTTTCTTCCAGAAGATGGGATTGGATGTGCGGCTGAAGCCTCATAATTCCACTCTCATTGGTTTTTCTGGAGAGGTGGTACATCCAATGGGAGAGATAACTCTCCCAGTGATCTTTGGTGACGATAAACTCTTCCGAGAAGAAATGATGACTTTTATTGTGGTTGCAACTCCTTCTCCTCACAATGTCATTATTAGTCGCCCTGGGCTTAAAGTTTTGGGCGCTATAGTTTCAACAACACATGGACTACTTCGGTTCCCAACTCCAAGAGGAATCGCAACTGTTAAAACAGATGCAGATCCACAAGTAGCCTTGGTTGAAAAACCACTAATATTAGAAGAAGGCTTGAAGGATATAAAAAATGATACTGTAGAGAAAAATAAATGGATCATAAATGAGAAGTTTCCGGATCAAACAATCGAAATTGGATCACAGCTACAAGGAGAAACAAGGAAAAGGTTGTTTCAACTACTAATAGACAATGTTGATATCTTCGCATGGGAACCATCGGATATGACGGGGGTCCCTAGACATCTTGCTGAACATAAACTAAACGTCTATCCGGGTGTCAAGCCTATTCAGCAGAAGCGAAGAATTTATGATCAAATTCGAAACAACGTGGTTAAAGAGGAAGTGGGTAAGCTTGTGGAAGCAGGGATCCTTCGGGAAGTGCTTTATCAAACATGGGTCGCAAACCCTGTTTTAGTCCTAAAACCTGATAAATGTGGCGAATGTGCATTGATTTCAAAGATCTTAATAAAGCATGTCCAAAAGACTGTTATCCACTTCCGGAAATTGACCTAAAAGTTGATTCTTTGGCGGGATATCGATGGAAGTGTTTCCTTGATGCATATAAATGATATCATCAGATCTTTATGGCTGAAGGAGATGAAGACAAAACTGCGTTTATTACAAATGAAGGTTTATTCTGTTATAAAAGGATGCCATTTGGATTAAAAAACGCTGGTGCAACTTACCAGCGTCTCATGGATAAGACCTTTCAATCACAAGTGGGCAGAAATCTTGAAGCCTATGTGGATGACGTAGTCATTAAAAGTTCTCATGAACAAGATATGATCAAAGACATTAAAGAGACCTTTAAAAACTTGCGGGGTATCAATATGAAGTTAAACCCCAAGAAATGTTCATTTGCAATGGAGGAAGGCAAGTTTTTAGGGGTCCTAGTCAATAAAGATGGGATCCAGGCACATCCGAGGAAAGTCAAAGCGGTCATGGAAATGGAACCACCTAAAACTCTTAAAGATATACAAACTCTAAATGGGCGTTTGGTGGCTATGCATCTATTTTTATCAAAAGCAGCTGAAAGGGCCACACCCTTTCTGAAAGTTTTGAAAGGAAGCTTTGAATTGAATCCTGAGGCCAATCAAGCCTTTGAAGAGTTAAAAACAGCTCTAGCTACACTTCCGACTCTGACCGCACCGAGAGTTGGTGAAGAATTGATAATGTATTTGGCGGTAACTGATAATGCAGTAAGTGATGTGCTACTAGTCGAAAGGGAAGATAAAGAACTTCCAATTTACTACATAAGAAAAATGCTAAAAGATTACGAGACCAGGTATCCCATGATCGAAAAAGTTGTCCTAGCACTTGTGCAAGCTTCAAGAAGACTTCGTCGTTATTTTCAAGCTCATACTGTAAATGTTCTCACTTCATATCCTATTCAAGGGATCTTCATAAAACCGGAAATGTCTGGGAGATTGATCAAGTGGGCAATTGAAGTGGGACCATTTAACGTACAATTTAAATCAAGGGTTTCAATAAAAGGTCAAGTGGTAGCTGATTTCCTGGCGGAAGTACCAGTTGGCGCAAGTGTAAATGCCATTACCATTCCTGAAGTCAAAGAACAAGTATGGATCTTACATACTGATGGTTCTTCTAACTCTGATGGCTCAGGAGCAGGTTCGATCAATTATGAAATTATCTTTTCTTTTGAAAGTGATCGAAATTCAAAGTATTGAAAATTTTATACGCCAAATGCAGGCTTGATCTTGAAAAGTCCTGAAGGGGTTGAGCTGACATATGCAATCCGCTTCAATTTCTCGACTTCTAATAATGAAGCAGAATATGAGGTATTGTTGGCAGGTTTGAACACTCAAACTTTATAAGTCTTTGTGTTTTTTCGATAAAAAATATATATATATATATATATAGATACGAATGTTTATGATCTACGTAATGAAGATCAAAAGCGCTGACTACACATGCATTTGCTCCATGAATACATGTGATATGCATGAACAAAGTTCACATGCACTTGCTCTGTAAAAGTATAAGATAAAAGACCTAAACGTCAAAATTTATTTCAGGTTTAAGGTTAGCAAAAAAGATGGGTGCAATGCAAGTGACCGCTTATGTAGATTCGCTGTTAGTCGCTAGTCAAATCGCTGGAACGTACGAGGCCAAAGGCAAGTACATGGCGTTGCACTTGGAACAAGTTCAAGAATTAATTAAGATCTTCAGCAAGTGTGAAGTCCTACATATTTCTAGGGCTCAAAATAGGAAAGCAGATGCGCTGAGCAAGTTAGCCTCTGTAGCATTTGAACATCTAGCTAAAGAGATTCGAGTGGAATTGTTAGAAGCTCCAACTGTCAATCTGAAAATGACTGCAGACGTGCAAACGCAAGAAGACAGTTGGATGACCCCAATTATTCAATATTTGACCATGGGAAAACTTCCAAATGATAAGGAACAGGCCCGCCAGATACGAGTAAATTCGCTTCAGTACCAACTGCAAAACAATGTTTTGTATAGAAGAAGCTTTTTAGGACCCTTGTTGAGATGTTTAACCCCAAGTGAAGCCGAAAAGATCGTTAAGGAGGTACATGAAGGAATATGTGGCATTCATGCTGGTGCAAATATGGTAGTTGTTAAAATCATGAGTCTTGGATACTTTTGGCCAGACATGTACCGAAGCACTTGGGAAGAACTCCGCAAATGCCAAGCTAGTCAAGCACATGCTCCGGTGAGCATGCGAGCAAAAAATAAATTGATCCCTGTTACATCAGCGTGGCCCTTCCAAAAGTGGGGAATGGACATAGTTGGACCTTTTCCACCAGCAAGCGGAGGGGTAAAGTTTCTATTGGTTGCGATCGATTATTTTACAAAATGGATTGAAGCAAAACCACTTGCTTGTATTTCTGGTAAACAAGTCAAGAAGTTCGTATGGGAACGTATCGTGTGTCGATTTGATTTACCTCTCTACATTATAACTGATAATGGACAACAATTTGTTGGAAACCCATTTGCGGAATGGTGCGAAGAACTTCATATAAATCAGATCTTTACATCAGTTGCACATCCACAGGCCAATGGCCAAGTTGAAAGAGCAAACCGGAGTCTTGTTGAAGGTATAAAAATGAGACTGGAAAAGTATGGGGGTAGTTGGGTCGATGAATTGCCACATGTCTTGTGGGCACATCGAACCATGCCTAAAACTAGCAATAGTGAAAAACCATTCAATCTTGCATATGGAACTAAAGCCGTCATTCCGGCTGAAATCGGAATACCCAGTGACCGTCTGCAAGTACAAGTGACAGGTAATGTTGAAGAATTAAGAACCAATCTGGATCTTTTGGAAGAGCGAAGAGAAATCACGGCTATACGTGAAAGCAGATACAAAAAAGAAATGGCAAAATATTATAACGCCAAAGTCAAAACCCAACAGTGTAAGGAAGGAGAATATGTGCTAAGGAGCAATGAAATGAGCAGAGCACTTCCGCTTGGAAAGATGTCTCCCAAATGGGAGGGACCTTATATAATCAAAAAAGCGATCGGAAATGGGTCTTACATACTCCAGCAGCTTGATGGAACTGAACTAGTGCGAGCTTGGAATGGAGTTCATCTTCGCAAATGTTATATGTGAAGCCGCAAATGCAAATTTTAGATGAAAGTTAGAAAATGTTGATCTTTATGTTCTTGTTTCTGCATTTATGATCTTGTAATAAGTTTGATGAAGAATAAGATACTTTTGCTTCTAGTACTTACAAAGATCTATGGAGATACTTATTTCATTTCTATATGAAAAGGCTATGCAAATGCTTGATCATTCTTATGCAAAATACTAAGTAAAAATGTTTGCTTAAAAATGCTGTGTAAATAAACACATGCATATGCTACACAAATGACCTCTTTAAATTGTACGAGATTCACATGTGATATGATTCACTTTTTATGATATGGTTCATGAGTCATTAGCGGGTGAATTTAAAAAGTATTACATACCAATACCTTAATGCAGTATCTCTGTTATTCCTTTATTTGTAAAGGGTAACCCAAGATAAAGTAAAAATGCTTTTCTTGTCCTCAACTGTCTCATTGATAATTAAAGAGTACATGTTGGGAAGAGGTGATCAGGCTAGACACCTTGTTAGTACAATGGTTGCTAACAAAAGCCCAAAAGAGAGATGGCCAAACTTAAGTGGATAAAGGTATGCTATGATTATCAATAAAAGATCCAACTTAAGTTCTCTGAGGTTCGCAAGTGCTGCTGAATAACTAATGTCATGAAGTGGTCTTGTGAGTTGGTCATGCAAAGAAAAAAGATCAACTGAACCTTACCAAAAGATGTAAGGACTTTAATATACCACAAAGAAAAGATTCGTATTCGAAATAAGAAATATTTAACTTAAAAGTGGTATTGACATCATGTTGTTAAAACCCTTCGAGGATGGACGCATCTGATAGGGGGGAAACACATATGACAACCTTCTTTAAAAAGTTAATGATTTTATTAGAATCTTATCAAAGTACTTGTGAAGGAGAACTCATGAAGTTGCTCAAAAGCTTGTAAGAAAATATTTTGCAAGTTCAAAAGGAAATGCGAAGAATCGAATGATAAAGTATACAAATGATTCAAAGCATAAAAAGTTGTGTATGATCATTTTGCAACTGCAAGTGCAAACAACAATACATTTCGATCGCAAATGATATATCACAAATATAATCAAACAAGACTCATATTCTACGAACCATAAGAAGATAAATATTCAAGCACAAGGAAGAAAGCAGATAAAGCAAACATACATATGCATCATCATGCGTGCTAATATAATCGAAACTGCATACAGTTGCAGTTCCGATGAAATCCATAGTTAAAAGTACTAGAAAGCGTTAAATGCAAGATCAAAAGTAAATTGTCTGATGCCACAACATAAGTGGACTTCGGGAAATGACTAGATTGTTCAATAAAAGATCATGATTGAGAAAAAGATCAATTACCAGTGGGACCAGAAGCATCTGCCTTTGAAGTTGAAGGAGCATCAGCCTTTGGGGGAGCAGGACCTTTCGGTAGTGAAACTAGTTTCAGCATGTCCCTCATTATTTCTGTATCATCCAGGCTCAACTTCGAAACTTCATCAATGGAATTAAACTTCATTGATTTTAAGGCATCTAGTTGCTTCAAGAGCTTTACATTGGCCTTTTGATCAAATTCTTTGAAGGACAAGAAGTTGGCTTCACCCTTCACAGCATGTGCTAGTCCGCATTTGATCCCTTCATTGTAACCCATGGCATTGGCAGCTGAGTTAACTTTAAGGGTCATGGGGATCATTTCAGAATGTACACGCTTGGCCACCATAACAAGGCCTTCTTCAATCAACCACTTGCTCTTTTCCTTCACAGATGCTAGTTCCTTCTGCATTTGCTCCCTTTCTTCGGTCAACGCTTTAACAGTCTCAGCAAGGGCAGCATTTTCTTTAAGGAATGAAAGCGCAAATGTTAATAATGGTAAAAAAGTGTGCAAGTGCAAGTAAGAAATTGCAAAAATAAAAGGGATACAAGTTATACCTTTGTTGACAGATTCAATTTTTGCATCACATTGAGAAGTGATCTCTAGCATCTTGATGGCTTGCTCATCAAAAATTTTCTTCTGATCCAAGAACTGGCTCTTGAAAGCCATTGCATCATCTTGTGCTTGCTTGAGATCTCTTTTCGCTTCTTGTTCAAATAATACCAGCTTTCGATTCTTGGTCATAAGAAGCTCGATCTTTGCATGCAAATCATTGATCTTCACTTGATCGCTGATGGAACCAAAACAGGCCTTATGTGCCAACAGCTTCTTGGTTAATTCCTCCACTCTCGCTTCAGCAATGATCCACCGGCCATACACATCCGCTACTAAGCTCTGCTGCTTTGCTTGTGCAAGCATGAATTCATTTGAAAAGGCCTCATTAGGGATCTGTTGAAGGCTGAAAATATCAGTGGGAGTGCTTCCGAGAAGGGTGATCTTCTTTGCAGTTGGACCTTCGGTGCAAGTGTCACCATTTTTAATTTCCCATTGGGGAACAAAGGCTGCATTTGCATCAACAGAATCTAAACTTCTACCAATATTGCTTCTAAGAGCGACCAAATCTATTTCCTTCTTCAACCACTCAGAGGTGGGAACAGCAAAACTAGGAG
>JBCNJP010000003.1:77250633-77306784 GCA_039602395.1 Deinandra increscens subsp. villosa
ATGTGTGGAAAAGAGTAGTGTTGGCCACATCTTGCTGCTTGGCTAATGAATAAGCTTCCCTCAATGTCTTAGGCCTAAACATCTTAATCATGCACTTAATTTCTGGTTTTAATCCTCCCACAAACAGACTCACAGCATATTCTTCTGTGATTTGAACCTTGTTCAACAACAGATCAAATGATTCACAGTATTGTTTGAGTGAATCAATTTGATGTAATGCTTTCAATTCTTCCATAGCATCTTCCAAATCATTATCTGCAAATCTTGCTATTGCTGCTCTGATGTAATCGGACCAAGAAATTTTGTCAAGAACTCCGCCATGCAATTTCACATGAGCTTGATGCCATTGTAGAGCACTGCCTTCTAAGTTGACCACAGCGACTCGTAACTTCATATTTTCCGGTGTATTGTCCATCACAAAAAAAGTGCTCGCACTTGTAAATCCATCCTTCAACATCTGTGCCGTCAAATTTGGGAAAATCGACACGGCCGTAACGAGTGAATCGCTGATCTGCACCCGCACCACCTTTGACAAACCTCGCTCCTCCATTAGCGGTCGCGAGCTGCTTCTCTTGCCATTTCTCGAACAATTGCTCCTGTTGTTGCGCCATCTTCATCATCAATTGCTCCATGTTTTCTTCCATGCTCTGTTTCAGATCCAATTGTACTTTCTCCAAATTGGACTGTAGATCCGCCATTGATCCATGAGTGTTTGATTCCAATCGGAAGAAATTCTTTTCGTGATCCTTTAGTGTTTTTTTTGTCAAGTTCTTTGATTGTCGTCATCGCTACTGCAGTATCTTCACGCTCGCCGGAATCGGCTCGCCGGAAAACGAATGGTCACCGGAGCTCCGAGAGATCGGAAGCTCTGATACTAATTGATAGCAACAGATTAGAGAGAGAAAGTAGAGAGAGAGAGGACTCAACTATTGCTTACCCCTCTCATTACACTAACAGCTTATAACTAACATTTGAATGTTAGTTACCGATATTACAATTCAGCCCCTCTAGTTACATTTATTACAAAAACAGCTATAACTATCTAAAAACATATCACTATAGGAAACTAGTCTATAAGTACTAGTCGGGATGAAACAAAGCCTTGACGAAATTGCCTCTAATATAAGCCTCGTGTTTGACTTGCATCTTTTATGATTACAAACAACTCAAACTACTACAAAGTTACCTTGTTTCGAACAAATCGATGATGTGTGATAGGCAATGAAAATGGTTTGTTTTCCATTACGAATTTGTTTATTGTTTTTAAAGAAAATAAAGAGAATTGTATTGTGTACCTACAAATCAAACAACAAAACCTTTCTTCAAGCCGTCTTAGAGAGTAGACGGCCGTATAGGTCGACCCATGTTTTAGAGGGGTTCAAAAACGATTTTGAATAGGTATTGTACAGACGTACATCCTACTTCTCATGTAGTTTATTTATTTATTTGTTTAATTATTTTAAACTTAAGACCACATTAAAAGAAAAAGAAGGTTTAGTGATCATGTAATAAAGTAGATGCCCAATAAACACTAAAGTTGTGTAAAACACAAGGTATCATAACTTTTCAATAACATCGAAGGGCCCATTTTTTTTTTAAATAGCACTTCTATAGAACACTCGAAATTTCATAGACGGCACTATCTTTGTTTATTTATGGAGGTGTTTGAACTAGAACAATTATTAAGAACCAGAACTTAAGTGCTACATGTAATAGTATAATAGAAACATAAGGCAGGAGGGAGTGGTGCACAATTAGCCGCTGGCGCCGGCGGCGTCGCCGGCGAACACCGCCGCCAGGCCTGCGGCGCCGCCAAAATCGAAGCCTTCAAACTAGTTTTCGCCGGAGTAGTGTGGTGGTGGGGCCTGCTCAAAGAGCCGTTGGTGAACGGCTATTTCTATTAAAAAAAAAAATTTTTTTTTTTCAAATTTAACACTATATATATATATATACCCACTACCTATCAAATACCCACATTCATCTCAAATACTCATTCACTTCAAAATTTAACTCCAACTTCACCTCAAAATGTATCAACCATGGTCTACCGACGAAAAGGTTGCGTTAGCTAACGCTTGGGTGCACGTCTCCAATGATAAAGATAGTCACTCAAAACCGCTTAGTTTCTGGTGTCAAGTACTTGAGCACTTCAACAAAGAACTTGGTGGTACCAACAAAACCAAAGACCAGTTGAACTCGAAGTGGCAGAAAATGAACGACAAAGTCAACAAGTTCGAAGCTGTGTACTCCGAGATTGAACGAAAAGCTACACTAGCGGATCTTGAATCGGGTTTGATGTTTAAGGCGTTTCACGAATACCGCAAAGTTCATGACAAAAAGGGTTTTCAACACGTCGATGTTTGGACAATAATGAGGGAGCATTTCCAACGGGCGTCAACTTCGGGGAGTAACTAAAATGTTTGTGATGTCCTTTTTATTTAAATAAATGTATTGTTTTTTAATAAATGTAGTATGTTATTTTTAAATAAATGTATTGTTTTTTAATAAATAAAACATTAAAATAAACCCACAACTTAAGATATTTATTAAAACTGAAATACAACATAAGATACTTATTCAAACTGAGACACACGCACGTAGATTATTAACCAGACGAGTAGCCATCTGAGACATAGTCCTCTGGATAGTGTATTTGGCCATAGTACCAAGCCTCAAAATCATCAAGGTTGTTTATCCTAGGTTGTTCATCCCCAGCTTCTGCTTCTGCTTCCCTTTGCATCTCAAAGATGACTTCCCACTCTTCAGCATGGTCATCATCAACAAATGGTGGGGATGGTGTACGACCAACACGAGGTTGTCGTACTCTTCTTGCAGCAGCAGGTTGTCGTACTCTTCTTGCATTACTTGACTCACCGGAGTGGAGGTTGTTCATTTGGGTAATTGGTGGAGGTGGTGGTGGTTGGTAAGGTGGAGGTGGTGGTGGTTGGTGAGGTGGAGGTGGTGGTGGTTGGTGATGATGTTGGTGGTGGTGGTGCTGGTGCTGGTGGAGGTGATGGTGGATGTGGTTGAACTGGTTGGGTACTTGAGGTTGAGGTGGTGGTGGTGGTGGTGGAAGTTGTTGTTCATAGCGGGTTAACCACAACATCCGGTAGTGCTCTGAGACATCTTCAGGAGGTGTGCTAGACATGTTGGTGGAGGTTGGTTGATGGTGGTGAAATGAGGCTAGATGTGTGAAGCTGAGTTCCATTTTATAATCTTCTGGAAACTAGCCGTTGGCTAAAATACAACCGTTTGAAAATCTAGCCGTTGGCTATTAAATATTATTATTCAAATAACAATTAAAATAATGTTTTTTTAATTAATGTAGTGTTTTTTTAAATAAATCTAGTATTTTATAAAAAATAATTCAAGCTTTAATTTATAAAATATAAAAAGAAATAAATAAAAACATTAAAATAAACCCACCTAGAATTCCTCAAAAACCTCACCACTCCTTCCCAAAATCCTTCAAAATCCTTCAAAATCCTTACTTTTTCTCTCTCCTGCGTGGCACACTCCTATTGGTTCTCCTCCAACTTCATCTACCTCAAAACTTCACCACTCCCTCCTCCCTAAGGGAAAATATACAAATAACACTGACCAAATAATATTTATGTTGCTGAAGTACTTAATTTAATTGTATTGTTAGTTAAGGGTTATGACTTATGAGTCTATCATGTGCATAAGTTGGGATAACTAGATAGGTATGTGTTAACATCGTATTTATAAAAATATTTAAAACATATAATAGAAATTTCAATTTATATTCACGAGATGTTTATCCACCATGCGCGTTGTTAGGTTATACGCACGCGGAAGCAACACACACGATCAACGAACACACTGCAGAAAATAAACGAACACGAGAACACACAAGGATTTACGTGGTTCGGTCGATGTGACCTACGTCCACGGGCTGCAACCAGGATTCTTTTATTGCTTTATGCCTTACACCTCTCGTGATACAGGATTACAAGTACTAGCTACAATATATAGAGACTAATTAGGGTTTACAACTTAGGGAACAAGAAAACTATTGACGGGCTATAATTAAATAAAACGGCCCGAGTCTTCAATTTAATTATTATGCCACCGAATGTCTTCTAAACCGGATTAGGCCCAAACCAATCGAGCCTCCACAAAACCCAACAATCTCCCACTTGGAGGCTTGATCATCTTCAGATGCCATCCACTACTGTGAATACTTGTACGTCTAGTAATCCTTATCAACTATCCTGGTTGCATCGGCCTTTTCATCAGTCAACTGAAAGGCCCGTTGAAGCTCCACCGAGCTCCAACACATCAGTCATGGCGATATATGCCCCTGACTCATTCTCCGTCCCTACCGGCTCCCATTGACACGCACTGTCGGATCCTGGAACACCATTAGAATAAACACTCTCCGAATAAAGCAGATAATCATCTGGAGAGACTTTAACAGCTGGAGTACTGGTTCTCGCAACCCACTGTCTAGTAACTCTGGCTGAAGCTTTGACTGGCTGACTACCAATGCTCCCACTGCCACGAAAACCCTTGACACGTTTTCCTGAACCTTTCCTAGCACGTTCAACCTGAATCTGACCTGTGGCTCTGGGTTTGTCATCTGCAAAACAAACCTTCTTCTGCCCACGAGACTCTGTGAACCAGATTTTGTTTTTCTTCTGATCTGGGACGGTCACTCCCTCAGATGGTAAGCTAACCATATATAACGAACCTTGTTTCTTTCCTCGAGCAATAACTAGATTCCCCTTAACAACTTTCCACTGCCCGTTTCTGAACTTAACCTCATGTCCTTGTTCATCCAACTGCCCAACAGAAATCAAACGTTTCTTCAAACCTGGAATAACTCGGACATCCTTCAAAGTCCATGAACCGGCTGAAGTTTTTAGATCTATGTCACCCATGCCCGTCACGTCAAGAACCTCATCGTTCGCTAGCCTTACCTTTCCAAAATCACCATCTTTTAGATTCTGCAATGCTTCGCCGCTGTGGGTAGCATGGAATGAAGCACCGGAATCCATAACCCAGGAATCCACCATGCTCTCTACACTACAGACCAAGGCGTCATCTTCTTCATCAGTGTAGTTTCCTGCATAGTTTGCTTGTTTCTTTTCATTCGGACATTGATTCCTAAAATGTCCCACCTCCTTGCAGTTCCAACATGTTACCCCAGAGTAATCCCGAGTCTTTGACTGACTCCTCTGTCTGTTCCTGCTCCCACTACCTCTACTATTTTTTCTTCCTCTACTGACATTTAACAACCCACTTGATGATTCCCAGAACTCTTTCTTCTGACATCCTCGCCCAGAATGAGATCACGAATCTTCTCAAAAGTGAATTTATCGGTTCCTAAAGAACTAGTAACCGCTGTAACCGTTCCAGACCAACTGTCAGGCAATGACGATAACAGTAGCAAGGCTTGAACTTCATCATCGAACTTAATGCCCACAGACACGAGTCTGGCTAAGATCGAATTCAACAGATTAACATGCTCGGTAACTGAACTGCCCTCTTTCATCCTTGTGTTAACCAACTCACGAATTAAGAAGACCTTATTTGCTGCCGACGGCTTCTCGTATATGTTAGAAAGAGCCAACATCATACCACTAGCGGTGGTCGCCTCGGGGATGTTAAATGCCACACTTCTAGTCAATGACAACGTGATAACTGCCCTCGCTTTCTTGTCTTTTAATTCCCACTCGGCTGGTTCCTTCTTTTCCAGTCTCTTCCCCGTTAACACAACATCAAGATCTTTCTGACACAATGCAGCCTCAATCTGCATCTTCCACCAACTAAAATCTGTACCATTAAACTTATCGATTGAAAATTTCCCATCCTCTACCATGTTAAACACAAACACGACTAATATAAACTGAATCGAAAAAAAACAAGAACAAAACTTAAACAACCGAAGCAGAAAACCCTAATTCACGTTTCTCCGGTCTTCAAAAACGGCACCCTAAATGCTCTCGGTGGACAAAATCAAAAAAATGTTGATCTGATCTTCGATTTGTTTGCCATGGAATTAAAATGAATTCTTCTCGTCCGGCGTGTCAAAACAATTAACAAAGAGAACTAATATAAAAAAAGCACGTTTGCTTAATGGTGACGTAGCACGGCCAAATCGATCTGCTTTTCTTTTATTTATCCTTTTTCATCAATTTGACGCCAATTTAAACACGGTATAATACTAACCTCGATCGGCAAATCAAACTCAAATTGGGGAGAAAGAATTTAAACCAGTTACGATCGCTGGATGACGGTGGCGGCTGCCGACTCCCGAAACCCTAGATCCGACTTCTGTGACTGCGTGTTCACGTGTGTAACGAACGTAGCTCTGATGCCACTTGTTAGGTTATACGCACGCGGAAGCAACACACACGATCAACGAACACACTGCAGAAAATAAACGAACATGAGAACACACAAGGATTTACGTGGTTCGGTCGATGTGACCTACGTCCACGGGCTGCAACCAGGATTCTTTTATTGCTTTATGCCTTAAACCTCTCGTGATACAGGATTACAAGTACTAGCCACAATATATAGAGACTAACTAGGGTTTACAACTTAGGGAACAAGAAAATTATTAACGGGCTATAATTAAATAAAACGGGCCGGGTCTTCAATTTAATTATTATGCCACTGAATGTCTTCTAAACCGGATTAGGCCCAAACCAATCGAGCCTCCACAAAACCCAACACGCGTTGCTGCGGGGTTGAATTTGTATACTAAACGAAAGTAAAAAAAGTTAAATGGTATAAAACATAAAAGTTTAAAAGTCTCATGGTGAAAGTATAAAACTATAGAAGTATACTAAAAGCGAAAGTAGAAAAGTTAAAAGTTTCATGCCCAAAGTAGAAGACAAAAAAACTTTAAAAGTTAGAGGATTAAAAAATTAAGGAGTATAAAACGTAAAATTATAAAAGTCTTGTGGTGAAAGTATAAAACTATAAAAATATACTAAGTTAAGTGGTATAAAACATAAAAGTGTAAAAGTCTTGTGGTGAAAGTATAAAACAATAAAAGTATACTAAAAACGAAAATATAAAAGTTAAAAGTTTCGTGGCCAAAGTAGAAGACAACAAAACTTAAAATAAAAAAAAATTTAAAAGTTAAACGGTACAAAATGTAAGAGTATGAAACAATGTGGTCAAACTATGAAAATTAAAAGTTTACTATTACGTTAAAAAGAAAAAAACAAATCGTAAAAATTTAAGGGTAGAAAGCGTCAAAGCACCAAACTTACGTGACCAAAATTTAAGAAACCAAAAATCTACTATTGATGTTTGAAATTTGGTTGTATAATATAATAATTATTTAAAACACAAGTTAATTATCTTATTTTGTTAAACCGTGTGATTAAATTAACTAGTTACATCATGAAAAATATGCTAAAACCAAGCCCAACATAAGTTAATTACGATAACTTATTTATAATTATTGTAGTTTTGAAATTTAACTTTAAATTTCTTAATTTGTAATTTTTCTAATTTTTAGAAATTTTAATTTGTCTTTAAACTCTAGGAATAAAAAATTTATTTAAATCCATTGTTTTTTTTTAGGTCAACCTTATGGGCAGATGACATGTGGAATCAAATCCTTGTACGTGTAAGATTGGGTTTGATTTATGGAAAAAAAAATTGCTAAACAAAATAAAATCTGGTCCATATCAGGTGTCGTCGGTATTCTGTTGATAGAACGGTTGTCGGTATAACTGATCTTCGTTGAAAGAGTGCCGCCCTCTCTAAGTCCATATATTTTTATGAATAAACCACTTTTACTATGAAGATCGATACTATTTTATATTAAAAGTTAAATACCAAACTAAATAAAAAGCCAAACAAAAAGTTATAACTTATAACATAATATTATGTAATTATGTTAAAGTATTATACTCTAAGCCTCTCTCGTGAGTTTAGAGTACAATAATTTCACGACAGGTTGGACTGTCAAAATGAAAGTGGTCAAACAAAAGAAGTCGTGTGTTACACGGGTGACTTTTTTAAAAAAACTACGACAACTATGTGTTACCGAAAAATTTATATGTATTGAACTAGTTTTTTATCCCCGTGTGTTACACGGGTGACTTTTTTAAAAAAACTATAAATACAATCATAATCTACGACAACTATGTATTTTTATATATTTAGTAATTAAATAATTGGTTATTAAATAATTAGAATGCAATAAATAAAAAATTAGAAATACAAATCACTTCCATAATTAGGAGAATTGGCGGGAAAAATTATTGAGAATGAATGTGGTGGTGCCACATGGCAAATTGTGATGCCAAAAACTTTTCTTTTATTATATATATAGATATAGATATAGATATAGATATAGATAGATATGACCCCCTTGGTTTACGGCCCTGTCTGGATTTTTGTTCTTGTGACAATCTTACCCGTCAGGGACGGTGGCCCATGTGGTTTTTTCGTCCAGTAGTGTACTTTATATTTTTGTGATTTTTTACCGAAAAATTTATATGTATTGAATATGACCCCCTTGGTTTACGGCCCTGTCTGGAGTTTTGTTCTTGTGACAATCTTACCCGTCAGGTAAGACCCGTGCATCGAAAACCGATAAAACTGATAAACCAAAAATCACGTATATAGGTGTAGTATGTCAATTAAGGTATTAGATGAGTCTAGTAGCCTTAAAACATATCATAAACATTAGGGGTGTTCAAAAATATCCGAGTCCGAATCCGTATCCGAATTATCCAAAAATTTCGGATATCCGGAATTTCGGATATCCGAAACTCGGATATCCAAAAATTCGGACTTGGACTTGGACAAGAATTTACAAAATTTTTGGAAGTTTCGGATACCCGGTATCCGAAAATTTAAATAAATTAAAATAAATTTTATATTAAAAAAATAAGGAATTATTGTATACCTGGACTATGTTTATTTGTTTTGTCGTTTTTAGGTCGAACTTATGTTTATTTGTATTTGAAGACTTGGAATATGTTTATTTGTTTTGTCGTTTTGTCGTTTTTGTTGGTTAAATTGTGGTTTTTTAAAAAAAAACCGGATTTTCGGATATCCGTTTTAACTATCCGAGTCCAGTCCGAAATTTCGGATATCCGAAATTTCGGACTTGGACTTGGACAACGAAAATTGATATCCGAAATTTTCGGATACCCGAAATTCGGATATCCGAAATTCCGGGTATCCGGTTTTGAACACCCCTAATAAACATCACACACAAGGTTGAGTCTCAAAACATTGGTGATTAGCTAAAATCCGATACGTGTTGCGATTTATGTGTGAAACTGTTGCGTGAATTTAATTGTGTAATTGTATTATGATGTATGACATGTTTATACTTGATTTTATTGGATTCATTGTGATAAAAATAATGGTGAATATTTTTTTTAACGACAAACATCCGGTTACCCGGGGGTCTCATCATAGGAAACGATGTTACTCACGACACGCTGCGATCACAGTTCGTGCGAGTAACCAAGACCCTCGGTGTTGCATATCCATAGCAGAGGAAACCCATTGCCCAAAGGCCCATGTGATAAAACCTCTGACCCATCTCTATAATATTCAACATTTTTTTGTGTCATGTGAGATTTGAACACATGACCTCCACACTGGAAGGTAAATGGATATCAACTCCACCAAATAGTGGGGGATGATGGTGGATAAATAATGTGTGAAAACGTAGAAAACCGTGACCAAAAGTGGTTCGACTGATGACCTTTCGACTCCTCAAATGGTCTGCAGTACACAAGATACATTTGTTCAAAAGGGTGACAATAAACATTCAATATAAAAAGTTTTCATAAAGCCATTCGTATATACCTTAAGATTAGCTTATAAATCCATTCTACTAATCTGCAAACGGTTTGTTTACCCCTAAGTGGGTGTAAGAGTTTAGCCAAACATGGCCATAAAGATTTGCTTAAAAGAAAATGAGTAGTCCATAGACAAACTTTAAACAAGATCTTATTAAGTTGATATTTCTTACAAACTTGATGTCGAATGCTTAAAAGCATAGAAAACAAGTGGCTCAGAAAGAAAATCAAAGATCTAAACTACAAAAGGGAGAAAGAATTGAGCAAGGATCCTTGTGCAATGAAGTTGGTATTTATGGGCAAATTCGGAGATGGAGCACGGACCATGCTTGGCAGAGAACATGGGTCGTGTTTTTTAGAGATCGAATATCTTTCTTCTAGAAGCCAGCTGAAGTAGGCCACGGGTTGTGCTTGGTAGGGCATGGGTCGTGCTTTGGCCAAAAATCACAAAGTCTTCAGATTTTTCTTCTTTTTCATGCATATTTGACTTCTTTCGTGATTTTCACCTGAATTAAGCTGAAAAACTAAAATGGAAACAATAATGAACTGGTTTGTTAATAGTTAGTGAGCTTTAACTCGAAATATGAGGAGTATTTGATATAAAAATATGTATAATTTGGAGTACATCAAATATCCTCACACTTGAACATTTGTTTGTCCACAAGCAAAACTTTATAATTGAGGCCCAACATACCTAAGGATTCTATTTGAGTGTGAAGTTAAGACTCCGAGCTTTTTAAAGATTACCCTTCCATTCATTTTAAACTCATCCGTCTATTGCACTTTTTATGGCTTGTTGAAATAGATTTGTTTTAGGACAAACCTACTAGTAATCTATTTTTTTTATCAACTCATGGTCCTTACATATGATCATTGAACACTAGTTTTGGATGTATATTTATTTTTGTGGAGGGGACACTCATACCAAGGTGAAAGACTGTTGGGTTTTACAGTGGATATCCGGGTTACCAATTTTAATTTTTATCCGATTAAAATCGATTTAATATAAATTAATCCCAGATTAATTTAGCAGCGGAAACGATTTAAATAAAACACGCGAATATTACTGTAACAGGATCAATCAATGTAAACGACAAACACAGAAAAATATTTATTTAAAATAAATAAATAAATAAATATGTAATCGAGTTAGATATACCTTGGTGGGATTCGAGCAACCGCTTGAGACACCCGGATCTAACAGACTCTCGCTAGTACGAACTGAGACGTCCGACTCGAACCTGCGAGACAGATTGTCAACAGTGGCGGCGGTGGCGGCAATGGTGGGGTCGGTGGTGGAGTTACCACCGGTGGTGGTGACAAAACTGTCTCCACCGGGATCGCGACAGGAACGGTCCCCACTAATATCTCGTCACCGGTGACTGGCGATAACGCGGTGGCGGTGGCCGGCGGGTAAAGCAGCGCGGGCCACAACGAGGGAACGGGGCACGGAGGCCTCGGCGGCGTCGACAGCGCGAGGACCACCGGCCGACGATCGACCGACGGTGCGATGGAGGCAGCGGCGGCGGCTTGGGCCGCGGCTGCAGCTCGGTTCGCGGATTCGGCTTCGGCTCGGGCTGCGGCTTCGGCTCGGGTGGCCGCAGCTTCCTTTTCGAGTCCGGAACAAATGTTGGTCAAACGGGGATCGATCGAAACACGGCGATGATCGGCGGTGGTGGTGGCGGCGTCGAACGGAGGCGACCGGCGGCTAAGGTGGGCGCCGGTTTGGTGATCGACGCAGAGAGAGAGAGAGAGAGAGAGAGAGAGAGAGAGAGAGAGGGGGGAGATTAGGGTTTTTTTTCTGATTGATTACTTCTTCTTCAATCTACCCTCTATCCCTATTTTATTATTTAAATCGCAAACCGGGGCTCTGACGGACTGGGTTCGATCGCGATTTCCTCTAGTCCACCATAATTATCAGTCTGTTAATCCAGTAACAACTGATCAGTCCGTTTAATTTGTTTTGCGCGCGTTTTTACCCGAAAAAGGTTTCTATCATTTAATTAAATAAATAATCAAGTATTTATTTAATTGACCACATAGTTCGTTTTAATACTAATTAACTGTTGGATCTTAGAATGATCGATTACACAAACTAGAGAGAATTTTGACTCAATTGAAATTTTGATTATGATAATTGTTGTGTGTATCGATGATCTACACATCGACATATACATATATACGTACGACACATACAGGAAGTTGTAGACTTCCAATTTTGACAAACAGACCCCTGAACTATATACATATTTACAAATAACACTAAAACTTAACTTTAGACATTTCACACAATTAACCCTTGGACTTTTATAACTTAGTAAATACTTAGGTAGATGATTGTGATTAATCTCACATTCACCCCCTTAATCATATCATCTTCATTCTTGATTCTTCAAATCTTGAACGCCAAGCAGTTCTCGCATTGTGATAAACTTGACTCTTGCTAGTGCCTTTGTCAGTATGTCTGCTCGTTAAATTTCTCCGCTTACATGTTCAACTTGAATCTGATCATTCTCTACGCATTCTCTGATGAAGTGATATCTTTTATCAATGTGCTTGCTTCTTCCATGAAACACTGGATTCTTCATTAATGCTATTGCTGAGATGTTATCAACCATTAGTGTTATCTTTTCTTCTTTCCATCCCGTCAAATCTTTGAGTAATCTTTGTAACCACAGTGCTTGTTGTGCGGCTGCAGTGGCTGCTATGAATTCTGATTCACATGATGAGAGTGCCACCGTTTGTTGTTTCTGAGTTCACCAAGTAATAGGTGAGTTTCCAAAGTAGAAAACATAACCTGTAGTGCCTCTTCCTTTTTCAGTGTTGACACCATAACTACTATCACTGTAACCTGTTATCTTGCAACCTCCAGTCTTCTTGTAGGTTATTCCATGATCTTTGGTTCCTTTGATGTAGCGTAGTACTTGTTTGATTCCCTTCAGATGATGTTCTTTTGGTTCTTGCATGAAACGATTGAGTAGATTAACTGAGTAACTCAGATCTGGTCTCGTATGTAGTAAGTACCTCAAACATCCTATTAAGCTTCTGTATTCCGTAGGATTCACCAGTTCTCCTTCTTCAGTTCTTGTGAGTCTTGTTCCTGGTTCCATAGGAATCTTTGTTTCGTTACAATCAAGCATATTAGTTTCTTTCAGGATCTTGTTGATGTATCCTGTTTGCTTGATGGATATTTCACCCCCTGCTTGGGTGACTTCTATACCAAGATAGTATGCTAGGAGCCCTAAGTCACTCATTTCGAATTCTTTCTCCATTTGTGACTTGAAATGATCTATTTCCTTCTTTGGTGCTCCAGTGACAATGAGATCATCCACATAAACTCCAATTATTATAGTTGATGTGTTGCTCTTCTTTATGTAGACTACATGTTCCAATGAGCATTTCTGAAAATTGAGCGTTTTCAGAGTATGGTCTAACTTGATATTCCATGCTCGTGGTGCTTGTTTCAATCCATACAGTGCCTTAGAGAGCTTGTATACTTTCTTCTCGGTTCCTGGTTTTACAAATCCTTCTGGTTGTAATACGTAGACTTCTTCCTTTAAGTCTCCATTAAGGAATGCGGATTTTACATCGAGGTGATGTACTTCCCATTCATTATATGCTGCAAGTGCTAGAATAAGACGAACTGTCTCTCTTCGAGCTACTGGTGCAAATACTTCATCGAAGTCTATTCCTTGTTCTTGCACATAGCCTTTTGCTACTAAGCGAGCCTTATGCTTTGTAATCTTCCCATTTGCATCTCGCTTTGTCTTGAATACCCATTTAAGACCTATTGCCTTTTGGTTGTCGGGTAAGTTAGTTAATTTCCATGTATTATTCCTGTTTATGGATTCTAACTCACTATTCATTGCTTCGATCCATTTTCTATATTTAGCAGCTTCTTTATAATTTCTTGGTTTTTCTTCTGCTAACATTAATTCTCCATAGATACCTCGTGGATCTACACTTGGAGCCTTTTGAGTAAGTTCGGCCAAGTCTCTAAAACCTTTTAGTGGTGTGTGATCAAAAGGTCTTGCTGAACTTTTGTTTGAGTCATACACCGTAATTTGTGATGAGTTAGGCTCATAGGTGTATGTATAAGGAGTGTTGGTCCTTGAGGTATTTTGAGGCGTGTGGGAATTCTCCGAATGATTCAGAGGTGATTGATGCTGATCATTTTCATATGCTTCTTCTTCTTCAGATTCATCTTCCGAATTGGATGACTCTTCTCTTTGAGTAACGTGAGCAGTCTCTAACTGCTTTTCTGACATTACAAAGTCAGTCCATTCAGCATTCCCATTATCCATATCATCCAAGTATTCTTTCCAGTTCCATATCTCATCTTCCTTGAACTTTACGTCTCTGCTAACACAGATTTTGTAGTTAACTGGATCAAATAGCCTATATGCCTTTGATCCCTCTTCAGATCCTAGGTAGACCATTTTAACACTTCTGTCATCTAACTTCTTCTGGTTAGGAATGGTTACCTTGGCATATGCTATACAGCCAAATATCCTCAAATGATCCATTTTGGGTTTTCTACCCTTCAAAGCTTCGTAAGGAGTACTGTTCAACACAACCTTGGTTGGAACTCAATTTAGTATGTAAATAGCATGTCTGACTGCTTCAGCCCAAAAATCCTGTGGCATATTTGTAGCCTTTAACATACTACGAGTTGTGGACATTATTGTCTGATTTCTTCGTTCAACCACTCCATTCTGTTGTGGGGAGTATGGGGCAGTAAGTTGTCTTGCAATTCCATTGTCTTTGCAAAACTTAGTGAACTCGTGAGATGTGAACTCTCCACCTCTATCTGTCCTTAGGGAGGAGGGAGTGGGGAAGTTTTGAAGTAGATGAAGTTGGAGGAGAACCAATAGGAGTGTGCCACGCAGGAGAGAGAAAAAGAAAGGATTTTGAAGGATTTTGAAGGATTTTGGGAGGGAGTGGTGAGGTTTTTGAAGAATTCTAGGTGGGTTTATTTTAATGTTTTTATTTATTTGTTTTTGTATTTTATAAATTAAAGCTTGAATTATTTTTTATAAAACACTAGATTTATTTAAAAAAAAACACTACATTAATTAAAAAAACATTACATTAATTAAAAAAACAACACACTACATAATAAAAATACATTTATTTAAAACTTAATCATCACTAAAAATCACAAACCCAACCATGTTTCTCCGCGATCTTTCTTTTTTGGGCGAGCTTGATTTGCAAAGAAGCCCCGGTCAAGTGGTCTTGTGGGGTTGTGAAAATCTCCACGTCGCGGTTGAAGTTTTCGGTGTCGATTTGATCCGCAATTTTGTCCATTGCCACTTTAAACGACCTCTCTCGTTCAATTTTAGCCAACTTGAACGAATCATCTCGGTCAAGTTTTTTCTCTTTGATGAGATTGAAATTCCTCAACTCATCAACCAAACTTGTGCTAGACGAGGACTCGGCCGACTTCTTCCCCTTCCTAGTTGGGGGTGATGGATTGTTTTTTTCATTCAAGTCGGGCATATCAAAAGCCGGAGACTCGTTGGAAGTTGAGTATTGGCCCGACTCGTTATTTTTCGTCCTTTTGGAGGACGACTCTTCAAATTGACCACCAACCCTCTCAACAGGCGCCCACTTCATGTGATCCTTCATAATGCTCCACGCTTCCATGTTCGAGAAACCTTTCTTCTCGTAAAGCTTTTTGTATTGAGTTTGAGCGTTCTTGATCACATCGGCATCCGACGATCCGCTCGCCCGAGAAAGATTCTACATTTTTAATAAAAATATATAAACGACAATCTAACGAATTTAATAAAAATTGTCAAAAAAAAAAATATATACCATTTGTTGGTAGAGCCCGTTGAAATTGTTCACCTTCGTAAGCATCTTGTTCCACTTTGAGTTCACTTGGTCTACGGTTCGATGTGTAGGCCGTGGAAATTGCTTGTTGAAGTGATCAAGAACACGAGCCCAAAAACGACTCGAATTTTGGGCGTTTCCAATAACCTTGTCCTCGGAAATGTTTAGCCAAGCTTTTGCCAAAGCTGCCTCTTCGTTAGAGGACCAGTTAACACGGGCGGTTCGACCCGAAACATTTTGTGTTGCTTGAGGTTGAGTCTCGGGGACGGCTTCATTATCATCTTCATCATCATCATCATCATCGTCGTTGGCAGCTTGGTTTTGGTAATGTTGATGAACGTTGTCTTCATGATAAGACGTGTATTGTTGTTCACGAACTTGTTGGCTAAACACGTTCGATTCGGGGAAAGCGAATCGACCGTAATCGATTTGAACCGGCATACCCGGAGAAGGTGGATGGAAAGGGTAGTTTGTGTAAGATGGTGGTTGCATCGAACCACTTTGTTGTTGTGGGTTTAAGACACGGGGGCGTATTTTTTTCTTGGCTTGACCCTTCGATGAACTTGAGTTAGCTCGATCCATCGGTTTGAAGAAGTTGGAGGTGTAGTTGGGAGGTGTTTGAAGAAGTTGGGAGGTGTTTGTATATATAGAGTTTAATTAATTAAAAAAAAATTTTTTTTATTAATGTTCATAGCCGTTGAACGGCTTTAAGGTCCCTGGCCCACCACACAAAACTACCGGCGAGAAGTAGTTTTCAAACCTTGGTTTTAGCGGCGCCGCAGGCCTGGCGGCGGTGTTCGCCGGCGACGCCGCCGGCGCCAGCGGCAAAGGCGGCACCACTCCCTCCTGCCTTAGCATCTTCAAATTTGTCTTTACTTCGTTTTCCACCTTAATCTTGAATTCTTTGAAAGTCTCAAAAGCTTCGTCTTTTGACTTAAGAAAATACACCCACATGTACCTTGTACAGTCGTCTACTAGAAGGAACATGTATCTCTTTCCTGAGGGTGTTGGTGGTGATATAGGACCACATAGATCTCCATAGACTAAATCTAAGGGTTCTTCTGATTTGAATTTAGCCTTTTGTGGGAATGGAGTCCTAGTGTGTTTTCCTAATAGACAAGCATCACAGATTTGGGTTGTGTGACTGATCTTAGGTATCCCATGTACGAGATCCTTTTGAGTCATTGTCTTGATTGATTCGAAATTGAGATGTCCCAATCTTGCATGCCATAACCATGCCTTATCCTTCAAACTTGACATTAGGCAGGTTGGTGACCCGATCTTCAAATTGATGTTGTAAAGTCGGTTCTTCGCACGTTTGACCTTTAGTAGAAGTTCCCTACTAGGGTCATAGAGAGATAGGGTATCGTTCTCCATAATGACTTTGCAACCGATCTCAGTTAATTGTCCCTGACTTAGAATATTGCTTCTTAGACTAGGGATATAATAAACTTGAGATATAACTCGTTGCTCTTGATTTTTGCATTCTATCAATATGGATCCTCTGCCTTTGATAGTTACACGTGAACCATCTCCAAAACGAACATTTCCCGAGATCTTCTCGTCTATCTCAGTAAAATGTGTAAGAGTCCCCGTCATATGGTTACTTGCACCGTTGTCTAAGTACCATAGACTCTTGTTGGTGGACGTGTAGTTCTTTGGATGAACCTTCTCTTCATTAAGGCAAACTTCCTCATTTTCCGTAACCTTGTCATCGAAAGCCATCAGCAGTGTCGGTTCTAAATCTTCTTCTACAAGATTAGATTGTTCAGTCATCTGGTCTTTCTGACGACAATCTTTAGCGTAGTGTCCAAACTTGTTGCAGTTATAGCATTTCTCTTTGCTCATATCCTTCTTAGGCTTGTTTCCTTTGCTAAAGTTATTTTCTCGTGACTTCTGAGATGAGGTTTCTTCTTTATCATTTTGCCTAAACTTCTTATTTTTCCACTTCTTGTTGTAAGACTTGAATCTTCCTGATCCGTTATTCCCAGATCCTTTTCCACGATTGTACTGGTTGTCTTGACGCGTAAGTAGGAGTTTGTCTTGATCGTCTGACTGTCCTCCTTTCTTCACTTTAATTCTTTCTTCGAAAGCTTTCAAGCGTCCTATTGTCTCGTTTAGACTCATTTCGTCTAGATCACAAAATTGTTCGATAGTGGCGACAATATGTGAAAATCTTTCGGGCACAGAACTTAAGAGTTTCCGTGTTAGTGCCGATTGTTCTAACGTTGAACCTAAGGCACTTGCCCGTGAGACGATGTTATTTAATCTAGAAGTGAAAGAATCTATTGATTCTTCCTCTTTCATTTGCAACAACTCAAACTCAGTTTTGAGTGTTTGCAATCGTGCCTTCTGCACGCGATCTACTCCAACGTGACGTGTCTTTAATGCGTCCCAAATTTCTTTCGCCGTCTTGCAACTTGCGACTTGGAGTATCATATCTTCCGGTAATGCCTGGAATAAATACGCACTTGCGGTCTTGTCCTTCTTGACATCCGCTTCCGTATTGTCTGTCGGTTCAATCCTTTCCCAAAGTCCATTTGCCTCTAGTATGGTTTTCATTTGAATGGCCCATACCGTGTAATTTAGTGATTTTAATATAGGGCATTTGAAATTCGGTGAGGACATCGTTTCCTTTTGTACAATAATTGCGTTACCAGTTGGGTTGTCACCTTCCGACATATTTTTCAAGATCTTCGTTTTGAAAAAACAAAGTAGTAGAAAAAATATACTTTATGCAATTCTCTTCTAGAATTCGTATAGTATAATAGTAATAATCTAGAATTTGTAATCTAGATAAATTCCAAAGTAAATAAACGATAAAACCTGGAATTTGATGATTCTGAATTCCCGCAACAAACTAACAGCCCGTAGCCTTCTGGGTTTTTGCGAAAATTTGATGTTTCCTGTTGTGTTCTTCATTTTCAAATCCACACAATCCTGAAGCAATCCCCGATTAACTTCTGAATTCGATCAACCAGTATGGCCTCTTTCGAATTGGTGATTTGCGGATTAGTATTTGTAGTTTTAAAGAAAAAAAATCGATTTGAATGATGAAAAAGAACAGGGACGAAAAATCCGATTCTCGGCCCTTCTTGATTCGCAAAAGAAAGTTGTGGAAATCCTTGATTCCACAAAATCCGATCAACCCTTCTGATGGTCTCTTTCGAATTCGTAAATTGCGATCAACAAAAAAACTGCAAACCGATTTGAGCAATTTGTGACAGGAACAAAACAATGATAATTTTCGGATCTTCAATCTTCAAATCGAGAGTGTAATCGATGATAAAACGTGGCTCTGATGCCAAATGTTGGATCTTAGAATGATCGATTACACAAACTAGAGAGAATTTTGACTCAATTGAACTTTTGATTATGATAATTGTTGTGTGTATCGATGATCTACACATCGACATATACATATATACGTACGCCACATACAGGAAGTTGTAGACTTCCAATTTTGACAAACAGACCCCTGAACTATATACATATTTACAAATGACACTAAAACTTAACTTTAGACATTGCACACAATTAACCCTTGGACTTTTATAACTTAGTAAATACTTAGGTAGATGATTGTGATTAATCTCACATTAACACTTAATCAGATTTATAGTCCGTTGACCCAGGTGTAACTCTTACGGGTCAATATCGGTTGGGTTCGTTAATTCGGCGGGTCAGGACACCCTATTTCCAACAGTCTCCCACTTGGACTGAACGCGACAGTTTAACGAGCGCAGTCAGAGGCACTCTAGCTATGCATGGCTACACCAACCAATATTGACACCAACCAACTTGCACATTGATTGTCATATGTTCCTTTCTGTATAAGACATTGATGAATTATGAGACATGGACTCTCATATATAATTCATCGATTCTCGTTCTCGATATAATTCGAATTGATCCAACAAACAAACAGTAAGTTTGGGTGAGGCCTCACACTTATCACTTGGAACCAACGAGGGTGCCTTTATGTCTAATAGTTGCCGAAGCAAGAGTACATAATTTCTTGTTGAGGCATATAGCTCCCACTAAACCTCAGAGCTATTCCCAAAAGTAATCGTTATGGTTAGCAGTTACGCGACAACGTTAGGCTATAATCAAATAATGTTCTTTAGTAGAAGGGAGTTCGAATATGCGTCTCAGGTCTAAGGATACATAAGAGCATGCATTAATCAAGCAAGAAAGACTTCCATGTTTGCATTGCATGATGCGAGTTACGTCCAACGTCATTCACCAATGAGGTCCGTGAGTTTGAACGTTAAACGACTTTAAGGTTCAAGTAGTCACAATAGTCTTACTTTAGTATAACTCCCACTAAACTAATCGACTACGGACATTTAGAACAAGAACTTATTGTCGAAGGATTAAACGTATTAATACTGAACACAATTATGTAATTCATTATTGCATAAAAACATATGGAATAAGAATGATATAGATAAATGTTGGTGTTCATACATCCAAATACTAAATAAAAACATGTCTTTAGCTAATCTAAGCCCTATCACTTCTCTGTGGCGTATATGAGTCTCCTGAGTCATATGCTTAGTGAAGGGATTAGCTAAGTTTTGATCTGTGTGTACTTTGCTTATTTTAATTTCATTTATGTCGACTACTTCTCTTATGTAGTGGAATTTCCTCAGGATGTGCTTAGCCTTCTTGTGAGACCCTTGCTCTTTGGCTTGAGCTATAGCGCATGTGTTATCGCACAACATCTCGATTGGCTTCCTAATGCTTGGCACGGCATCGAGATCGGATATGAACTTCTTCATCCATACAGCTTCCTTAGCAGCTTCTGACGCGGCTATGTATTCGGGATTCAGTAGTAGAATCAGCTACTACTAGTTGTTTTGAGCTTCTCCAGGAAACAGCCCCTCCGTTAAGAGTGAATACGAATCCCGACTGCGAGCGAGAGTCATCTCGGTCAGTCTGAAAACTAGCATCAGTGTAACACCTTACAGTGAGCTCTTCATCAACACCTCCGTATACGAGAAACATATCAGTGGTGTTTCTCAAGTATTTCAATATGTTCTTTACAGCCGTCCAGTGAGCTAGTCCTGGCGTCTGTTGGTATCGACTAGTCACACTCAGTGCATACGAGACATCAGGTCGTGTGCAGAGCATGGCATACATGATAGATCCAATAGCAGAGGCAAATGGGATCGATGCCATTTGGCTTATCTCTTGCTCCGTTTTAGGTGCTTGAGATTTGTCCAAGATTGTTCCCTTAGTCATGGGAACGGCTCCTTTCTTGGAGTTGCTCATGTTGAACCGTGCTATGATCTTATCAATGTATGTGCTTTGACTGAGACCCAAAAGGCGCTTAGATCGATCTCTGTGAATTTTAATTCCCAGAATGTAAGCGGCTTCTCCAAGATATTTCATAGCGAAACAAGATGAAAGCCATTTCTTAACTTCGTTAAGCATGGGTATGTTGTTTCCTATGATCAATATATCGTCTACGTATAGTACGAGAAACGATACAGCGCTCCCACTTGCCTTTCTGTAAACACAAGGTTCATCTTTATTTTGATCAAAACCAAACTCTTTGACCTTTTGATCAAAACGAAGATTCCAGCTTCGAGATGCTTGTTTGAGTCCATAAATGGACTTGCTCAGCTTGCAAACCTTATTTGGATTCTCTGGATCGACAAAGCCATCAGGCTGAACCATGTAGACATCCTCTTCGAGTTGTCCGTTCAGGAAAGCGGTTTTGACGTCCATTTGCCATATCTCATAATCATGGTATGCGGCTATGGCAAGGAGAATCCTGATCGATTTGATCATGACAACGGGCGAGAAGGTCTCATCATAGTCAATCCCTTGGGTTTGAGTGAAACCTTTCGCTACAAGCCGTGCCTTGTAGGTTTGCACATTTCCATGCATGTCAGTTTTTCTTTAAAAGATCCACTTGCTCCCTACTACCCGTATACCGGGGGTAGCTCAATCAAGTCCCAGACATGATTGTCACGCATGGATTGCATCTCAGCATTCATGGCTTCAAGGCATTTATCAGATTCCGGATCTGACATAGCAACTTTGTAGTTAGTAGGCTCATCGTTAGAATCAGCTACTAACAGAACGTCAAAGGCTTCATGATAGCCAAGGTATCTTTCAGGCTCTTTGCGCGTCCTTTCGCTCCTACGAACGCTTGCGCTTGTGCTTGGGTCTGATGGTGCGACAACCATTTGTCGGTCAGATGCAGCGACCGTCTCGGGGTTAGGTGTATCTCGAATCTCTTCAAGATCCACTGGATCACTATTTGTTCCTCGAGCAAGAAACTCTTTCTCAAGGAATTTACCTTTCCTTTTGATGGGAATAGTATTTGCATCAGGATGGTAGAAGTAATAACCGGTATTACTATAGTATCCAACGAAAGTTACCTTTTCGCCTCGGGGATCGAGCTTGTTGTCAGATTCGCTAGTGACATAAGCATCACATCCCCATACCCTGAGGTATGAGAGTTTGGGAAGAGATCCATGCCATATCTCATATGGGGCCTTCTCTACTTTCTTGGTCAGTGCCAGATTTATTAGGGCGAGCAGCGGTTAAGATGGCATATCCCCAAAAGGAGTGTGGTAAGGTGGTCCTGCACATCATCGATCGAACCATGTTAAGCAGAGTTCGATTCCTCCTTTCACTTACGCCATTTAACTGGGGTGTGCCAGGAGGAGTAGGCTGTGAAACAATTCCACAATCCTTCAGATGATTCAGGAATTCAGCGTTTAGGTATTCACCACCTCTATCAGATCGAAGTATTTTAATAGTTCGACTTAGTTGATTTTGCACTTCGTTTTGAAACTCTTTGAACTTTTCAAAAGTTTCATGCTTGTGTTTCATCAGATAGACATAGGCATATATGTTGTAGTCATCGATAAAAGTCACGAAGTACCGTTCATGATTTCTCATTTCGGTTCGAAAGGGTCCACACACGTCGGTGTGAATAATGCCTAACAATCCTTGGGCCCGTTCACCTGTATGGGTGAAGGGTTACTTGGTAAGTTTACCAGATAAGCACGAATCGCATTGATCGAAGGAATATGCATCTTGGAACTCGAGAATCCCGGCAGTTTGCAGCTTCTTAACGCGAGCCTTGCTTATGTGACCAAGCCTATGGTGCCATAACGAGGACTCGTTACTATCAGCTTTGCTTCTTTTAGAAACATGATAGAGCCGATCGTTTGTTTGAACATCTATCTCATATATACCATGTCGAGGTTTAGCCTCGAAATAAAAGATATCATTAAGGTAAGCAGAAATCGAATTTCCATTAAATTTATACCGAAAACCTTGTTCAAACAACGAAGAGACAGAAATAATGTTTCTGGATAAACCAGGTGCATACAAAACAGTTAACTAGAGTAACTACAAGGCCAGAAGAGCATGAAAAGGAATATGTGCCGGTAGCAAGTACTGGGACCTTTTTCCCGTCACCAACGATGAGGTCCATGCAGCCTTGTTCTGTCTTCTTCCACTTCTCAGGTTCCTGCAAAACATTAACGATGTGATAACCACATCCAGTATCAAATACCCATGAATTGGAGGAAACAGTGAAAAGTTCAATAACATTTATTGACATACCTGATGAGCAACCCTTATTAGAGTTCTTGGTCATCTTCAGCTGCGTAAGATAAACGGGACAGTTACAATGCCAGTGTCCCATTTTGTTGCACTCATAGCACAGGCGCTCCTCGGGAGGCTGCACATGTGGTTTCTTGCCTTTGCCTTCTTTAACCTTCTTGGCTTTGGAGATCTTTGTATTAGCAACTATAAGCACGTCTGGCGTGGTCCTGATCTTCACGTTGGGTATCAACGGAATAACCTTCTCGATCGACTGAGCCGAACAATTAATCGCAGGAATGCGATAATGTTCAGGCAAAGATCTGAGTACTACATTAAGACCCATCCCGTCAGAGATGGAGTAGCCAAGGTCGATCAGCCTATCTCGATACACTTTCATCAACATGACATGATCGTATGGCGAGGAGTCATTAGCCATAGAGCAGTTCAGAACTGTAAAGTGCATCAGTCGCTCAGTCCTCTGACCTAACTCAAATAAATCCTTGAGTTTACGCATGATGTCATAAGCAGACATCCCCAATATGAAATTGTACCGGTAGTCCTGAGACATGCTAGATAACATCAGGTCAGTGACGTCCTTATCATCGTCAGTGTGCTTCTGGAGCTCATATCGCGAGTTCTCATTTAACAAGTAAGATGGAATACTCGCGATAGGTCGGTCAATGACATAGAGTTTCCCGAAGAGCCTTAAATGGTTCCTCAGGGTAGTCTGTCATGCGAGAAAGCCAGTCTTAGTGAAGGAGTCGAGTTGTACCATTGAACTTAATGGAGATGAGTTTTCATTAGCCTTCTGTAATAAGCAAAGTAGATTTAAATTAGTATTTTCGACTGTTTTATATTTATTTTAAAAATAAGTTGGTACGGTTTATTTTTTAAGAAATCGAGAATTCGTTTAGGCGACATTACTTGAGACCGCCAAATGAGTCTCAGGAGCAAGGCCGTGTAAACAAACTGACATTGGTTGTCAATTGTGAGACTCAAGTCACAACTCTCGGTATGAGGCCGGTATATACATACAATTGTATTTTGCGATACGTTTAGCCTCATCCGTGCCCACTTTAGCATTACACACCCGTGGCGCGGTGTTGAAATACCCCAACACCACGAACATATACGTCTAAAGCGATAGTAATCCTAAATGGTCGAAGTGACGAACACGGTGTTAAAATACTCCAATGTCCTCACCTTAGAAGGTACCCTCGGCACCAAGTGCGGTGTTGAAATACTCCAACACTGATGCTCCGGTAAATACGCTTCCAAGTTCGACTTGAGATAGGATGGCACGAACTATCAGCTTTTAAGAATTACCATATAGGGATATTAATTACTTTTAATATTTAATTATCGTCAGACACGAACGATAAACCCTATCACCACTCGGGACTAGTAAATTAATTTAACCTAATTAAAATTACTAAGTTGTTGCGAATGGCATATTGTGTGTTAAACGCCATAAGGTCTTGATCTCGCTCGAGCCATACTAAGCGAGATCATAAGGGACTTATTTAAATAAAATTAAATATAATAAATGGTGAACAACCAAGGAGGCAACTCAGTGCGTTCTTGGATCCAATTCAGCTCCCACTTGCTTCGACATCCCTCCGGCGTGTGTCCAGTCTTCGAGTCTTGGTTTTTACAAAATTTACAATTACTAAAATTGTAGTAACCTAGCTCTAAATTTTGTACAACTTTGAAACCCTAAAACCGGGTCCAATAAACCAAAAAATTCGAAATACATAAATGGGCCAAAACATTTGGGCCAACCAGAGAAAAACCAAACACGCCACACATATACAATTATGCAATTTTAAATAAGGGGTCGGCCGTAACACACAATAATAAAATTTAATAGAATTAAAATTAAACAAGTAAAATTAATTCTAATTCGCAATTTGGATTTAAGTCGAAATTGCGAACTACCGGTTACGAAAAGACCGGTTCTGGTTTGCGCGCGGTGATAATGGATCTGATACCACTGTTGGGTTTTACAGTGGATATCCGGGTTACCGATTTTGATTTTTTATCCGATTAAAATCGATTTAATATAAATTAATGCCTAGACTAATTTAGCAGCGGAAACGATTTAAATAAAACACGCGAGTATTACTGTAACAGGATCAATCACCGTACACGACAAACACATAAAAATATTTATTTAAAATAAATAAAAAAATATCTAATCGAGTTAGATATACCTTGGCGGGAATTCGAGCAACCGCTCGAGACACCCGGATTCAACAGACTCTCGCTAGTACGAACTGAGACGTCCGACTCGAACCTGCGAGACAGATCGTCAACTAGTGGCGGCGGCCGGCGGCAATGGTGGCGGCGGTGGTAGGGTTACCACGGGTGGTGGTGACAAAACTTTCTCCATCGGGATCGCGATAGGAACGGTGCCCACTAAGATCTCGTCACCGGTGACGGCGGTGACGCGGTGGTGGTGGCCGGCGGATAGAGCGGCGCGGTGGCCTCGGCTGTGTCGGCGGCGTAAGGACGACCGGCCGGCGACCGACGGACGAGAGGAAGCGGCGGTGGCCGGGTCGGCTCGGGTCGCGGCTACGGCTTCGGCTCGGCTGCGGCCTCGACTCGGGCGGTTGCAGCTTTTTTTCGAGTCGGGAGCAAACACCGGCAAACGGGGATCCATGGAATACGCGATGATCGGCGGTGGTGGCGATGGACGAGTAGGCAGCGGTAGGGGTGGCGCCGGTTGGGATCGACGCAGAGAGAGAGAGAGGAGATTAGGTGTTTTTTTTCTAATTGATTACTTCTCCTTCAATCCACCCTCTCTCCCAATTTTATTATTAAAATCGCGAACTGGGGCTCTGACGGACTGGGCACGGTCGCGATTTCCTCCAGTCCACCATACCGATGAGTCTGTTAATCCAGTAACAACTGATCAGTCCGTTTAATTTGTTTTGCGAGCGTTTTTACCCGTAAAAGGTTTTTGTCATTTAATTAAATAAATAATCAAGTATTTATTTAATTGACCACATAGTTCGTTTTCATACTAATTAACACTTAATCAGATTTATAGTCCGTTGACCCGAGTGTAACTCTTACGGGTCAATATCGGTCGGGTTCGTTAATTCGTCGGGTCAGGACACCATATTTCCAACAAAGACAAGCGGAGAGCATAAGCTTAACATGCAATCAGACCTCCATAGATCTCACCGGAATTCATGCATTTATCATAAGGACTTATAAAGGGTTTTTAGGGTAGGTTTGGGGTGAAGGTTTGGATATTTGGATGAAAACCGGCTAAATTTGCAAACATAATCTTTTTCTGAAAAATTTATTTTTATTGTAACTTTGAAAAATACTAAAAGCTTTCTTGGGGCTTTGCTCTTTTATTGCTCAAGAGCTCATAAGAAAAATGTCGTTTTCTTTAGACAAACTAATACACAAACGATTTCTGCATAAAGCGTTTGGGAAGATGATATCAAACCGAAAAGTCACTTATTTTGAAATTTTAATTAAAGATTAAACTTTTGCGAAAATAAGGGGTTTAAAAGAAAAAGGCTATTTGGCTTTGGCGGTTATTGCAAATAAATTTACTGGTGTTTGAAACGAAAGGGGAAAGCTCAAAGGGGCTAACTAGAGGGATAATGTAAGGGTAGGAAAATATTTTAGAAGGAGGGGTGGTAATCCTAGGTTCCTTAGTCATTTATATACATGTTCCTGATTTTGTCCATGTCGGGACGTATCGTTGCGTTGAGTTCTACATTTGCTGACTTTACCTGGTTTCTCTCAGAGGTTTGCAAGAAAGGAGCATGATATATATATATTCATGCATAGAAAGCTCAAATTTTCGCTATGATTTTGGAAAAAGGAAAATATGAGTTTGCAAAAAAAATTAAACTAGAGTTCTACTTGCCGTAAAGAAAATATTTTAACAATGTTCAAAAACTTTTGCAATGGAATTTGAGTGTTATATAAATGGAGGTACATCTTAGTATTTACTATATGGATTATAATGTCCTTGATTATTCCTTTTGTGGCATGGATGGATCGATTAGAGAGAATAAGTGATAGGCAGATAGGGGTTAGTTCACCTAAGTCTAGCTTATCAAGTACTGAAGAAGGTATTAAATTCACACACAAGCTATCATCTACTATGGCAATTTTAGGCTTCTTTTTGATAAAAAATGGAATATAATTTTTTATCATCAAAGTGTTTAAAGTGTAATGATTCTTGTTTAATGAAAATAACATTTTGTAATTCTTCTAATTTAGGTGAAGTGACTATATCTTTGAAAAATCTTGCATTATCCGGAACAGCAGTACGATCTTCTAAAGATGGCTTAGAAATGTGTAGCTGGTTCGATAAGGGTTTTTCCTTACTTGTGTCTTCTGAGGGCTTAGAGACAAAAGTCTCTTCTGGTACTGGTATATCAGGTACCTTCTCTTCTGGTTCATCCTCTTGGGGAGTTGGGTCATGAATCATAGGGGTTGCGTCCAACTCCTTTGTTTCTGTAAAACAAGGGTTGTAACTGGTTTCTTAAGGTTTTTCATCTGAACTTACTTCCTTGTCTATGGTTTGTTTTTCCTCACTTCATAGTCTCTTGAAGTAGTCCTCTAGCTAGAACCATTATATGTGCTAGCATTCTTTTCGTGGTTTCTTTCAGGTCACTTTTGGATGAAAGAATGGTGTTTCTTTTGTATATGGTGGGTAATTATGCCTTACATCTTCATAGTTTTGCTCAGCACACCATTTACACAAACAAGAAAAACCATGTATGCAAGAAGTAGAAGGTGAAAATGGGGGGTTCTTCTTCCTCGGCTGGCAGTCTAGTACTTTCTTGCCAATTGTTGCATTTTGGCTCAAAATAATCATTATTATGGAAATAGGTACTATCTTGCTCTGGTTGTGAAGATGAACATGGAAAAGGGTCAACACTTTCCTCTGGTGGGTTATCATCCACTCGCAGGAACGTAGGCGTTCGCACTAATATGTAGTAGTCCCTAGAGTAATGGGGACCACCGCATATTCTACACCACATAGATTGAGGTCAACCATTATTATAACTGAAACACTCCTCTGGATATTTATCCATCCTTGAAATATTTCTCAGAGAAAGTAAAAGGAGTTTAAAGAAGAGTAAACAGAAAAAGTAAATAAAAATAAAAAGTTAGGCCATCAACTCAGACTTTTCTCAAAATCCTCGTTTTGTATCCCCATCAACGACGTCAAAAGCTTATTGCGTATGTGGGTGTATATGAAAATATGAAAATTATGGGTTTGTTTCAACACCACTATTTCATGTGAGATTTAAATTTATAAAACACGATAACGAACAATCTCTATACACCACTTACACGGGCAAGTGTACCCATCGTGGCATAGTATAACGAATGTAAGATACTGAGGTCGTCCAAGTTATACTCCCTTCTACAACCTCTATTTTTAGCTTAGATAAAAAATCCATGTTTGTTTGTAAGCATACAATCATCTTATTTTGCTTAATAATGGGTTTATTCGATAATACTTACCTTGTATGTAACTTTGAACACACCATCTGCCTTCTAGAAACCTTTTGGGCACTCTCCACACATCTGGAATTCAGTTATGCACACATTATGACTATACCTAAACATCAAACACTTCATAGTTGATTAATAACATGAGTTTTGGGAATTACCTTTTGGTTTGAGGCTTGTTTTTTATGCAAAAACACCTACGGCAATAGAGAATAGCCTCTGAGTATTCCTCGGGACAAAATGGACTAAGAAGTGAGCAGAGAATGGGTTGGATTGGGGTTAAATGGGCAAGCCAAGACTAAAACTTAGTTTTTTGCCATATGAAAGTCAGGGTCCGCGATGAGCATACACGGACCTAATCCGGGTAGCGTACCCGACCCTGTTAGGTTACTGGGTTTCGCGGACCATTGGGGTCCTTAATGTTTCTCGCAATCCGTGACGATGACTTGGCAGATTTCTTCACTTTTGTTTTCTTGCATATTTTACTCATTTGCTTTATATTTTCTTTACATGAGTGTCACAAATTAGATGTAAATCTTAAAGAAATTAAGAAAAAAAAAGCATAACCTTTAGCCGGTAGTGGTTGGTGATGCTCAGTGGTGGTGGTGGTGGTGGGGGTGGTCATGTTTTGGGTTATTAGAGCTAAAATTCGACCAAAAACAGTGGTACAATGCGATGGCCGAGGTGGTCGTTTTTGGGGTTGGTGCACAAGGTAGAGGACGACAAGGCTTGTGGTTGGCGATAGAACCAGGGTGGTAGATTGCAACCGTCGTAGGTAGGGTTTTCGGTGGGGAGTAGAAGAGAGAAATGAGAAATGGTCGAGCAGAAGAGATAAAGAAGTCTGATGTTTTTTAAGATCTTGAAACCCTGTGGTGGTGATATGTCGCCACCGAATGGTATGAAACATGTCGTCGTTTCTGTTTTCTGGGTAAAATAATATAAAAGGAAACCCTAATTACTTTAGGTGGCGACATGTCGTCACGGAATCCAAACCCCGTACGAGTTCGTAACATTATTTCCGAGAGAAAAGAATAAATAAATAATTTTTAAAAAAACCTTAACCCTTCGGTAGCGATAAGTCGCCACCACAGGTTATTTTTAAAAAATAGATTTAATTACTTATTTTAACAAAAATTAACGAAAATTAGAAATAAATTAAACTGAGGCTATGGTGAGGGTAAGTTGCCACTCAAGGTTTTCTAGTGAGTGGCAAAATTCTCGCCAACCCTATGGTCGCAACAAGTCACCACCTAAAACCGAATTTTGATTATATATTTGGGAAAACCATCGGTG
Source organism: Deinandra increscens subsp. villosa (assembly GCA_039602395.1). Taxonomy (NCBI): domain Eukaryota; kingdom Viridiplantae; phylum Streptophyta; class Magnoliopsida; order Asterales; family Asteraceae; genus Deinandra; species Deinandra increscens. The sequence continues at coordinate 77,280,648 of JBCNJP010000003.1, forward strand.
GCGAAATGTCGCCACCTTTGGTCACGCTACGATGAAGACCAATGTCGCAACCTTAGGTTTTGTCACCAAAAACTCAATTTCTTGTAGGGCTTGTTTCTTTATGGAATCGGCAATGTTTATTTGTTTGTGTGTAATTGTTGTGAGTTGTCCTTATAAGTCTTCAGCAGTTTATTGGTTGTAAAATGATACAATTTTATCTCGCATCCCGATTAGAAACTAAGGGTTTGATAAATTTGCTACCATAATTTTGTTTTGCTTCTCATTATAACAATTATATTTATATATATATATATATATATATAGAGAGAGAGAGAGAGAGATACAAAAAAGAAGCTGCAGTGATGACTATGATTAATTTATTTTCTCTAATTTTTCACTCTTCAACGAATTTTACATGCGGAATAAGGGTTCTATAGTTCTATACTCTTTAGAATGTGTCCACAGTGAACCCCGTCTCCCATATATATATATATATATATATATATATATATATAAGAGTTGGAACCATTTATAACCCACCCTAAATGACATAACCTTATAACTCATTTCTAGCCACTAGATCAAATAGTTATGCCATCGACGAGTGCGACGTGAAACTTCCTTAGTTTTAAAAAAAATTATGTTGATACATAATCTATGCGACGTGTGAAGTATTTGAACAAGACGATGTGAAGATGAAGACAACGTGAAGTATTTGAACAAGACGATGTGAAGATGAAGACAAAGCCAAGTTGACAGTTCGGATCACGCGAACTGGGGTTCGGCCAGTCGGGTATATATAGATGTTTTGTCTTTGTACGTATTTCATTACAAAGAGAGATAGGTCTGAGCTTAAGCGTGTGTTTTCAGTGGTGTTTCTCTGTGATTGTTCTCAGTGTTTTTGAGTTGTAATTGTTTTTTCGTTTGTTCAATAAAACGACTCTTAATTACTTCTCGTATCCGAAATAGCTAGATTGAGTGGACGATCCGATGCTCACGAACTTTCAAGTGGTATCAGAGCTTTCTGGTTCATTCTACTGATCTATGGTTGCTATTTTTAGACTTTTAGAGTCAAAAAGTGTTGTTTTTCAAAAAATTGAAGTGTTTTTGCGAGTTTTGATCGTTTCAGTTGAGAATTTTATGAAAAATTTGTTTCTTAATCATTCCTCATCGTTTGTTCTGATCCTCTGTTGAAAATCTCGTTCAAATCTGTCAAAAATCGTGAGTTTGGAGTAAAAATGTTTCAGTTCGGCTAAGAAATTGTCTGTTCGGAATAACCGTCATCCGAACTCCCGGTTCGGCTATAGGTCGCACGTCCGAATTACCAGTTTGTTTGGGTTCATTTGGTTCCTGTTCGTCTCCGCTTCGGATAAATCCTGGTCGGCTACAGTTCGGATAACATTTCTTGTTTCAGTTCGGCTAACATTTCAGTTCGGATAAGGATTTTTTTTAATTTGGTTACAGTTCGGCTACCAGAATTTGATATTATCAAAAATGTCGGATTTCCAAGCTTTGCCGTTATGCAGAATGCGATGCAAACCCTGATTTATTTTGACAACGAAATTGGAACAAGTCAGAAAGTTCCCAAGTTGTTAAAGTTGGAAGACTATCAAAATTGGAAACAATGGTTTTCAGCTTACATAAGCACAAATGATATCGACTTATGGATCTGATTCGAAAACTTTACATGCATCCAACTGATCAAGGAGATTTTAAAGAAATTCATACTTTTGTTGCTGCTGAAAGGAAAAGTTATGAACTTGAACAAAAGGTGTTTGGTTATCTTGCTATGGCTTTACCTACCGAATTGCTACATCAATTCAGCATGTGTCTTCACAATGATGAATACAAAAAGAGTCGACGAAAGGTGTTGAATAAAGAGTTTGACAACTTTCAGCATTATGAAAATAAGAATATTACGGCTCTTGTATCAAGATTTTCACATCTTATCAGTGAATTGAAAATTGTTGGGATTGAGAAAACCGATGAAGAAAAGATAATGGAGGCTTTACCAGATATATGGGAAAATTACGTTTTGCTACTTACACATGACAAAGAATTTTCCACATTATCATTTCATGATTTAACAGGAAAACTTCATGCTCGGGAAATGGAAATGATGAATTCAAAGAAATCAACTGCTAAATTGCAAAATCCAGAACTATATCATGGAGAGAATGCTGCAAGCATAAATGCTAAGGCTAAACCAAGTGGTCTTAGTTCTGCACCAACTCCTACTTTTATTGGAAATATGTCTAAAGCATATGGTAATGCTGCTTCAAGAGGTTGTAAGTTTACAATTCTAGAATCATCAAATCAAAGTGCATTTTCTGTCAAGTTAGTTGATGATTGAGCTAAATTGATTTCTGCTCTCATTTCATCTTCTTTTGGAATGATTATCAATGATATCAACAATGCTCGTTTGACTGAAAAAGATCTTGATGAAATTGATGATGATCGGTTAAATGACATGGATATAGCCTGGGAATTGGTTATTTTGAGTCAAAAGTCAAAACGATATTTCAAGAAAACTAGAATAGAACATTTTGGTTCAAATAGAAAGCTGGGTTTTGATAAATCTAAGATAAGATGTTACAAATGTTCAAATCTTGGACACTTTGCAAGAGAATGTCAACAAGCTCATACTCACAAATCTGATTCAAAAGCTACTAATGGTTCTCAACCTTCATTAAGTAATTCATATACAACAACATTGGCAGCTCAGAATGATAAAAATTATGATTGGGGTAAAGTGTTTCTTGATAAGTCCGCATTGATTGCTACACATGAACAAGATGAATATTATTTTGATTCAAGTTCTTATGAATCTGCTGAGAATGAAAATCGGCGTCTAAGATTGAAAGTTTGATAAAAGAAAATCAGAGATTATTGAATGAAAATGGTTCATTTGTAAAGGAAGGTAAGATGCTTACCGAAGTTCTTCAGTTGGTAAAGAAAGATTTGAATATATCTAAGAACGATGTTAAAGATCGTGAAGCAAAGAATGAAGAGTTGATTGAAGAAAAGAATGATTTGGTTAAAGAAATTAAAAAATGAAAGGATGAAGCAGAAGATGTTGCAAATGATTTTCAGAATTTATTTGATAACTCAAAAATTAAGCTTGATATGCTTACCAAGACTTCTGATGAGTATGCTACTAAAATTGAGGCTTATCAGATTGACATGGAAGATTATTGAATAAAAGAGAGAATTAGTAAGTGTGAATAAAATGCAAGCTGTAAATCTTGAAATTCAGAAAAGAAACAAAGAGAAATGGAAGAAAGAATTGTTTGCTGAGTTAGATAATCTTCGACTGCAGAAATTTGAAACTCACAAAGTTGCTAAGTGGTTGATAACTACTGAGAAGGAATTGCTGAAGCACAACAAAAGATCTCCGATTTGAAGATCCAAGTGATTGATGCAAATTTTCTTTTAAATAATGTTACCAATTCACAATCTTTCACAAGTAAATTAGCAAATGATGAAAATTTTGAACGAATTTTTGATAAGACAGCTTCACCTCCAGCTAGTATCAAAGAAGCTGTTAATGAAGTGAAGGAAAATTTGAAGAATGTGATTATTCAAAGTTTTCATCATCAAGTTCAGAAGAAGAGAAAATTGTGAAGGAGAAGAAAACCAAGAAGTCTGGTAAATCAAATGCGAAGAAATCTGAAATTTCTACATTTTCAAAGTTTGTATCTGGTTCGTCGTCAACAGAGAATTAACAATCAGCTAATTCTACCGAGAAGATTTGTTCTCAACCTGATTTTGATGAGACGTTTTTCTATGATAAGAAGAATGTTAATAAAGTCAAAGCTGAGTTCGCTCGTTTGGTGAAGGATGGGCATAAATCGTCAAGTTCTAAAGAAAAGGTTTCTGGTAAAAATGTTGGTTTGGGATTTAAATCAAAAGGTATTGCAGATTGTGAGGTTCAAGGTTTAAAACCACAAAATCTGAAGAAAATGAGAAAGTTCAACCCGAAAGGTTTTACAAACTAAAGGGTTTGGAACAAATATTTTCAGATAAAGAATTTCCACTTCATTGTGTTGATGCTCAAAAGATTCCTCAGCTTTTGTGAAGAATGATGTTTCAAAGAACAAGAAGAATCCAAATGCACAATTTTCTTCTAGAAATTCTACTCCAAAATGCCCAACATCCAGATGAGTTCATGATCATCACCATCAGGTATATGATTCTTTCTATGATCATTTTGGAGATATTCATGTTAGTGAGGCTTTGCAGGTTCCAAAATGGAAAAACATAAACAATCGTTTGTGTTATATTTGTCGCCAAAAAGGGCATATGGTAAAAAATTGTCTGGTTCTTGCTGCTTCTACTCAAAGATCACAAAAGATTCCAGTTTTTGGTAAATTTGCCAAACCAAGGTTCATTGATGAACATGGCAGAGTTTAGATGAATTTCAGCCTACATTCTTTCAAAAACAAAAACATTTGTTCCAATATTTTCAAAGGTCCAATATGTAGGTTGTTCGTCACAGTCATCTGTGATTGATTCATCAAAAACTGAATTACCAAAACAACAACAACAATGGAAACCTAAGGTGGTTTCGAAACAAAATCAGGACACTGGTCGAACAGAATCACTCCGCTTTGGGTCATTTTAAAACTAATGAGTTTGACCAGTGTGCAGGTACTTCTAGAAGACCTATCGGTGATTGAGAAATTACTGATGGAGGAGTATTCTGCTTAACTTAAAATTCATGCTATATTTTTCTATCCTGAAAGTTTTCTGAAACTTCAAACTACAAGGTATCCGTGTTGATTGATCAATTTTCTTTCTTTATATTGTGCTTGTCGTTTAGGGTGAGAAAATTGAAAAAGCAAAAATAGTGTCTTGTTTTTATAAAATGAAATAAATTCCAAAAATAGAGTTTTAGTTTTAAGGGGGAGAATTGCAAGAAAGGGGGAGAAATGACATGTTATGGGGAGAAGATGAATAAATGCAAAATATATAGTGAAGATGAATACATGCAAAATATATAGTGATGGAGAATACATGCAAAATGTATACTTTTTGAGAAATTGATCATTGGGAAATGATGGTACATTGGCTTACGTATCTGACTCATGGATAGAGTAGATGATAGAGCCATAAGATCATTGTTTGATGTGCTTGGTAGGCTCGGCAAATCAGAAAGTATTCAGATGTGATATACATTAAATACTAATGCTTGACCATGTGGATAACATCTTGAAGCTTATTTCATGCAAAAAAAGGAGAAGAAAATAAGTGTGAAAAAGAAAATGAGAAGTCATTGTGTATACATGTGTTCTTTTTACAAAGATTTAAACTTGTTTGATTTTCCTTATTTTCTCAAATGATCAGACTTTCTCTGCGTATCGAAAGATCGACCTGATTGTTGTTCGTTTGAGGTTCTGCTTTATTTTCTTTGGTGTTTCGTATAATTCATCAGACTTTCTCTGCGTGTCCACAAGACCAACATGATTGTTGTTGAATTATACAATTTCAACATGTTTTATCTTTCTTATTTTGTTAAATTTGAGGCCTTATCTGGGTATCGAAAGATCAACCTTAAGGTAGACGATTTAAAGTTCTTATTTAATTTTGCATGGAACACAGTTGACAATATCATGAAATCAATACGCTATGTGATAATCACAAGTGTAATCACACGAGAATAAGAAATATGTCTAAATATGTCAGATAGTGGGATACACTGGTCAAAGCAAGTTTAATTAATACCTTAACATATCTAGATTTATGAGTATGATTCTGCTTGAGTTTAAGATGGACAAATTATACCAACAATCAACATGACTTGTGTGTTTAAATTAGTTGAAATTGAAGTGTAGTTCAATGTGTTAAGACCAATATGATCCCATATAGTGTTCTTTCTCATATAAAAAATAGAGTTTGATTCTGTATTGCTATTTCATTTCATTTCATTTCAGAAGATCCAAAAAGATTTTTGGTGTGTTTTAGCATAAGTTTGAAAAAACAAAAAGATTTTAGGTTTGTTTTGATATAAAGTTTCTAAAAGCCAAAAAGATTTTGTTTCTGATTTACTTTCGATCTGATCAACACGTGATATAAACCAAAATTTCAACATCATATCTTGGAGTCTCGAAGAGACGTTTTGCACCAAGATTATTTATGATTGAACGGGTTGTTGAGTGAAAGGATGTCATAACTTTAAGTCTTCTGAAGTTGCTGATAAAAATGGAAACACACTGTGCATCGTCAAAGTATTCAAGACCAAGCTACCATCTAGTTGAGGAGGGGTTTGTTTGAAGAATATGTTCTAATTGGTGAACAGATACTGCACACGTCGAGGGGGAGTTTGTTGATACATAATCTGTGCGACGCGTGAAGTATTTGAATAAGACAATGTGAAGATCAAGACAAAGCCATGTTACCATATGAACTGGATTCGAACTGACAGTTCGGATCAGGCAAACCGCCAGCTCGCCTGGGGTTCGGCCAGTCGGGTATATATAGATGTTTTGTCCTTGTATTTCATAACAGACAGAGATAGGTCTGAGCTTAAGTGTGTGTTTTCAGTGGTGTTTCTCTGTGATTGTTCTCAGTGTTTTTAAGTTGTAGTTGTTCTTCGTTTGTTTAATAAAATAACTCTTAATTACTTCTCGTATCCGAAATAGCTAGATTGAGTGGACGATCCGATGCTCACGAACTTTCAAAATAGAAAAATGTATAAGTGGTACTTTACTCAAAAGAAAACTACCACCCCATTTTTAAAATGATTATAACTTTTTTATTGGAAGTCGTTTTTATGAAGAAAAAAAATACAATTGGACTCGTCGCATTTTTATCTTTAATTCGGATGTGGTCCCGACTTATTTTGAAGTTTATTTTCGAATGTCCGTCACTAGTGCTATTTTACATATCTGGACGGACGTTTGAATTTTTTTTTTCAAAAAAAGTCATGACCACATCCGAATTAAAGATAAAAATGTCATGAGTCCAATGGTATTACTTTTATAAAAAAACGACTTCGGAAAAAAAAGTTATAGCCGTTTTAAAACTTGGGGTAGTTTCTTTTGGTTAAAATACCAAAATACCCCTCCTGATAAAACAAAAGAAAGACCATGTGTCAACTTTCTAGTGGTTGGATTGGGTTATTAAGTTATGTCTCTAACCTTGGGTTATATTTAGTTTCATTTCCTCTTTTAGTTAAGTACTAAAGTGCCACTTTTTCTATTTAAAAAAAAACTAAGACAGTGTCACGTGACACTCATCTATGGTAGCATTAGTGTTTGATTTAGTGGCTAGAAATGAGTTATAAGGTTATGTCATTTAGGGTGGGTTATAAAAGGTTCCAACTCATATATATATATATATATATATGTGTGTGTGTGTGTGTGTGTGTGTGTGTGTGTGTGTGTGTGTGTGTGTCTATATATATACATATAGAGAGAGAGAGAGAGAGAGAATAAGGATAACTGAAAAACCCTTTAAATATTGGAAATTTTGAAAAATCTATTTCAACTAATCACAACATTTCATTTAATTTTTTCTTTTCTTATAACTAAAGGGTAATAAGGTATTTTTCAACTATTCGATTTTAGTAAACTATTTTCCACTTTTAATTTCATTCAACTGATTTGATGATTTCCATGGATTTAATTACGTTCTCTTTCTTCTACATTAACCCTAATCACGTTCAACAATCACGTCCAGTTCTCCATTACCCACATCTTCTGTTCATCTTTTTTTTCTTTCCAAACGCCATGGACATGCAAGATCAAGATCACAAAGGAAAAAACCAAAATCACGAAACTATGGTTTCTAATTCATCTAATCAAGATCATGAAACAATTGATGAAGTGGAATGTTTCAGTCATATTCGTGAATCATTCAATCAAAAATATGACAATAATCATGATCCATTTTATACCCCTCCAAATGAATATAATCCCGATCCTTGTTCTTCGATTGCGATGGCTAATGAATATAATATTCTACCGCTCTCAACGCCTATGAATAGCAACAATTTAGCTGTTTTTCAATACGCGGGTATACCCGGAGTTCATCATGAAGGTTTGAATGTTCACTCGATCAGTTAATTGTTACACTGGTGTAATACTGTATCGTTATCAGGTTATAGTCTCTAAGTAACTTTCAATGTTACATTGTTGTAATACTGTATCTTTCTTAGGTTATAGTTCTGAGTAAATTTTATCAGTGAGTTGAATCTAAAAATATTTTTTTATTCACGTCCTTGTTATGAAGAAGATCACGGAATCGAGTACGAGTGACAATAAAGATATATCCGATCATGGAATCTTGATCACGAAATCCGCCGAACAACAATGAAGACATATCAGATCATTGTTCGCATGTAATCCATAAAGACGAGGGAGGAAACAAAGATTAGCGAAGAATACGGTGATTATGTACACAAACCTTATTCTACATCTCAATTGTGAAAATCAAATGGTTATACAGGTTTATGATAGATGTTACACCTCTGTAACCCTAGTCGTGAAGATGTAATTACATGCTTATGATATATGTTACATTAATGTAACACCTTGTTTTTGTTAGTTTGTAAACTGTTTTCGTGGTTCTGTTGTTTCTAGATCTGACTACACGTATGTAACACTTTTATTTCACGTGTTTTTAATTGATGTTACATGAATGTAACACCATGTATTTTCTTTCTAGAAGGTTATGAAATTGTTTCACGTGATTACGCATATGATAGTTATTACATAAATGTAAGTAGTAATCTCCTATCAACTTCTTTCTTTTCTAGATAACTTTTCTGAATGGTTACACCTATGTAACCATCGTTTATTTTCTTAATAAAGTACCTAAAATTATTGTACAACGATGTAACAATCGTTACGCTGGTGATGAACTGCTGATCAATGATTTTTTTCCTTTGTAAATTAGGTTTGTTTTTTTTCTATAAATTTTGTCTAGAAATTTCAAATTAAAGTAGAGAGAGAGAAGAGATTTTAGGAAATGGGAGATGGGAGAGAGAAAAATTGGTTTAAACATTTATTAATAAAAATATAGTGTGTCTATTATTCCCTTGGTGCATTAAATAGATTTCAAATTATTTCAAAAAATAACACATTCGTTTTCAATCATAGATTAACTAATCGATGGTGTAAGATGAGTTTTCCACTGAACATTACACTATATATATATATATATATATGGGAGAGAGGGTTCACAGTAGACACATTTTAAAAAGTGTAGAACTATAAAACCCTTATTCCGCATGTAAAATTCGTTGAAGAGTTAAAAAATAGAGAAAAAAATTTAATCAAAGTCATCAGATGAACATATCCAACTTCTAAGGGGCAAGAAGGGTGTCTATAGTTTTATATTTTTTAAGATATCTACAATGTACTCTTCCCCCCCCCCCCCCCCCCCCCCACACACCCCCTCTCTCTATATATACATATAATATATATATATAAGGGATGAATATATTGAAAACCTCTCCGAGTTGGAAAAACCGTGGAAACTTCCCCAAAACGTTTTTTTTTTCCTTCAGTTTTTTAGAGATTGTATGCCATTGGTGAAAAAAAATTCTAAAAAGCACCTAGTGGGTTTTTTTTTTTTTCAAAATCTCACGTTACGTCATGTTACATAATAACATTTACCTGTTACGTATGTAACATGTCTTGTTACATATGTAACAAAATGTGTAATTAATGTTTAAAAAAATTCTCTCAGCGGTTTTTTGTTTTTTTCATCAAAATCATTAAAAATGAATGTAGACTCTATAGAAAAATAAATCTAAAAAAAAGAACAATCTTTGAACCTCTTTTTTGGCAGATTAATATATATATATATTTTTGCAAAAAGTCGGTTTTTAAGTATTTATTTTAAATAAAATTGACTAGGCGTTATTTTTTTTATTTTATTTTCATAAAGTGTGATTTTTAACTTAAAGAGTCACCATAAAAAAATCAGAGCAAAAAACGAATTTTTTAGCTTAGTTTCCACGGTTTTTTCAACTCGGAGAGGTTTTCATTTTATCCTTTCCCTATATGTATATAAATTTAATGGAAAACTAAGTTTTAGTTGGAAAACTGGAAAACCAAAGAAAAAATATATTAAATAAATGCTATTTAGGTAATTTTTGTGTTTCTTATTTTTTTTAAATTTTCATGTCTATCTAACTAATTGCCACCTAACAACCTTAAAGAAAAAAAAACCCTAAAAACGTTCTTTTTTTTTGTTCGGCCGACTATGTTGCATATATGCAACATAGTCAGGCGGACAAGATGAACATACTATGCAACGTATGCAACGTATGCAACATATATATGCAACATATATATGTTGGACGGACAAGATTAACAAAATAAAAAAAAAGTTTTTTTTATAAAGTTAGCATGTGTATAAATGTGAAATTAAAAAAAAAGAAAAAAAAAGAATGTCAAATTACCTAAATAGCCTTCATTTAATATAGTTTTCCTCTGTCATCCAGTTTTCCAAATAAACGTAGTTTTTCAAATAACCTGAAGGTTCTCTTTAACAACTCCATATATATAAGCCTTGAGTTTAATTTACTTAGACTACCCGCAACGCTAAGCAACGTTATTCTCACATGCAATACTAATCACCATGGCACACCATACTTTTACAAATCCTTCCCACATAATCTCTTAACCCCAACACTAAAATACATATCATTTCCCACGTGCACCCCTATTAAATACAATATATGTATACAATATATATGTGGAATAAATTTAAAATACGAAGGGCTTTTTTCCGTGCGAAGGGAGGAGAGCGGGACACGTGTTGTTCCAAGTTTTACACGGAGAGGCTTATTCGTCATTTATACATATGTGTTAAATGGGCGAATCTTTGCCTGATTTTTAAAGTGCGCGTTCTGTTCTGGATTTTTTTGCGTCATTTTTATACTTGCGTTATTACTTGCCTAAGTTATAACATAATCCCTTTTGCGTTATTTTGCGTTATTTTTTTCATGTGTTATTTTATGCACTGTAATAGACGAAGAACTACAAATTGCATTTAGATAGGGTTTGACAAAAAGAAAACTAAAATTACAAAGAACATTCAAAGCAGAAACCAAACTACTTATATTTTGACAAAAAAGACTTCTTCAAATCGGCAGACGCTTGAAGGACTCTGACTAGGTTGGTAATCGTTTGCATATGTTCTATGTCAGTTTTGTTCATATCTAACATGAACAAAATTACCAAATCATGAACGACACTATTCTGCAAGATGAATAGATTTTTTTATTTCATTCCTTTCTCCGATCGTCTCTCGTAGAGTGTAGAAGGTTTGGTTGAGAACGTCTACCATGTGTTTTCCTTCTGATATTCGATCATTATCTCCATCTTCAACTTCCTGTTTATGAATAAATCTTCAGCAGAGGGGGTAGATGATGGTGAAGATGAGGAAGCCATTTGTATGTTTTGTTTTTACGGTTTTTGGAAATTATGTGTTTTCTTTGAGCAGTTGCAGAGGGTTGCCTTAATTTTTCGAAGCGAATCAAGTGCCTATTTTATAGAGGGGGAGGGGGCGGGAGTTATGATTGATATTCTGAGCAGACGGAAGGACGCAAGTTATGTGGGTAGTTGCGTATTTTTAATTATAGTTATGCGTAATAAAGAAACTGAAAACGTGTTTTTAATAAATGCGTGATTTTCAAGATTACCTTTGCGTTTTATTTTTACAGTTACTAAATTATAATTATAAATTCTAGTTACAATAACTTATATAGGATTTTTCATTTTTTTTTCATGAAATTATGCATTAATTGTCTGTATTTCGGGTGGTTGTGTGTAAAGGCTAAAATAATGCAAGTAGAAACAAACAATTATGGTTATTTTTCGAAACACGCAATATATAATGAAAACCTTTTGTCAGATGGTTTTTGAATTTACGCATGTAGTTTTTCTGGTCTATGATGTTGAGACGTTTCCGTTATTTTTAACCTGTATGCGTGATAATGATAACGTTTGTGAGAAACAATAAATCTGCTTGAAAGTTTTGCGTGATTAAACAGTTGCGTGTTTATTACATTTGCGTGATTAAATCGTTGCGTGATTTATATATATATGCGTGATTAAAGAGGTGCGTTATTTTTTATTGACATCTGTTGCGTGAATATTATGCGTTTTTTTATGATGACACGCTAATTTGATTTTTTTTTTGTTAAAAGACAAGGATACCCTTTTTAATAAGTTTAATGAACTGTACAGCTTTTTTTCCGGTGCGTATCAACCCTATCCGTTAGATCGTTTTTATTGTTCTCAATCGACGGCTGGGATCCCTTCGCACGATTTTACCCTTTCTATAATAACTTCCTCCTATATATGTGTGTGAGAGAGAGAGAGATGAGAGAAAAAAATCAACGCACGCTAGGACGAACTTGAAGCCCGTATGCATTCTCTTCAATAGTATATGCATGGCATGCCTCCTCCACCCCAGCCCACATGCGCCCACGGAGGTACGTGTTAGAGGTGGTCTTATCCCAATATGCGCCCCACGGGCGTACGCGTTAGAGGTGGTCTTATCCCACATGTATTGTAAGACATAATTCCTTATTCTATAGTTTAGCTTTTAATTAAGATTGAATTATTTTACACCCACTAGTTTAGCCTAGTGGAAAAGGGTATGACCCCTTATCAAGAGGTCTTGTGTTCAAGTCTCACTTGTAACAAAAGAATAAAAAAATGAGGGTTACAAGTTGGGCCAGAGGGTTTTCTTACTAGTTGTGAGTTTCCTTCTGATAATGATTGAAGATCGGATGAATGGTATAATATCCCTATTATTGATCCAAATTTACCGTTCAAAAAAAAGATTGAATTATTTTATTGTAGAAAATAACTTTAATAAATGCAAAATGACATGTACCCGACATGAAAGAAAAAGAAATAAACCATCACCCTCGTTTACTCATACCCAAAGACCATAGTTATCGTCTTTTAATTAAATATCATATATAGGGTGTGGTGTTAATTAAACGAATACATGCAACTAGCAGTCCTTATCTCTCACGAACCAAATCGTCAATGTCACCCAATAATACGTACGACACTACGACTTCACTCGCATCAATTTTACATCACATGCATCATACATATATCTTATAATTGTTAATTAGTTTTTATTACTTAGTTAATCATTTACACATCTAGTGACCGATTATAAAGGCGGTAGATATATCCATCCACCAAATTGATAAATTCGATCATCTATTTTCCACGGCCGTTTCATGTGAAACGACCTCAAAACGACCGTTTCAAACAAAACGACCTCAATACGATTTGTGGAAAATGGGGGCCCCTGAATTTTAAGGTTGTCGTCGTCGCGACACGTCACCTCGTTTTGCCTGAAATGACCGTTTTGGGCAAAACAACCGTAGAAATTGGGTTTCTCTAATAAACTCACTGGGTTTCTCTATAACCACTCATTATAAAACACTTAAACTTCTTTAACTAACACTAGTAGAAAAAGGGCCTTTCTTGACGCGCGAACGATGACGTGCAGTGATTTTGACGCGCAAAAACGCATGTCATAAAAAAACTGTCAAGAAATGTAAAATTTTAAGGGTAGACGACGCGCATTTTCGTGCGTCATAAATATCTGTCATAAATTTAGAAAAAAAAAACACGGAGTACACCTTAAAACTGCGCATCATCTTGAACTGTCACCTTATGTTTTTCACTTCCCGCCTATAGTTTGCCCTAAAATTTCATTAAGCGCCCAATTTCACCCGCCGGTCTCCATTTTCATATTTTTTCTTCCTCCACCTCCTTCCTTCTTTCTCATCCAGTTTTGATATCTAAAAACCCACCCCTCCTCAACCTACTTAGAAGCTCGTTATCAAGCTAAGCTAGTTAAAGGTCTTCCATTTTGAAGCCCTAAATCACCTCCATTTTCATCTTCAGTAGGCGAAAATTGAAGCCCCTCCATTTTGAAGCCCTAAATCGCCTCCATCTACATTCTGTGCTTACACGAATTTTGAAGCCCTAATTCAAGCTTTTCTCTGCTCCTCCTTCATCTTCAGTAGGCAAAAATTTAAGGACCCTCCATTGAAGCCCTAATTCACCTCCATCTCCATTTTGCGCTTACACGACTCAAGATATTCATTAGGCGAAAAGAAGGGATTTGATGTCTTATTCTAGGTACTCTTTCTCTGATTCTTATTTTAGCCCTAATTCATAACACCTTATGTTTCCGTCGGTAACTCTTTCTCTGATTCTCCCGTCGGTACCATTAACGACGATTGTTTGTACTCTTTCTCTCTGATTCTTCCGCCGTTTATCACAATTTTAGTCACATATTTTTCCATTAAACCACTAATTTGGTGTCTTGTTGTAGGTGTTGGGAAGCAATTGTTGTTCGTTGATCCATCAGGTATAATTTTACTCACTTCACATTCTTTCTTTTCACTTGTTCTAAATTCACCCTAAAGTCGATGTTAGGAAGAAAATATGTGTACATAATTAGTCATTGCTTGTGTGATCTAAATTTTGCTTATAATCTTCAGTACTGAACTTTATGTTTTGACTATTAACTATAAAGTTGATTATATGGTAAGCTTCTGTGTATAGCTTATGGTCTTTTAGTCATGCTCATAGGTTGATTATATTTTTGAGTAATTACTTGTTTTTTCCCTACGATTTGGTTTAAATTGTAATTATCTGTATATTTTTTGTTTTGTTATATGTCCATCATAGTTCCCTAATCCAGGTTTGGAGTTTATGTTTGCTTACTTACAAAATAAGAACTTGATTTATTTGTGGCTTAATGCGGGTTGTGAGAAGTTTCTCATTGGGTAAAAACATAAAATTCTTGGCATGGTAGGTTGAGTAGTGGGAGTAAGTTTATGTTGTGGCTGTTTGAGCCTATAAGGACACACTCACACACACTTTTGATGGAGATTGCAGGCCTACAACTTTTTTTTTAAAAAAAAGTAGGAGGGACAGTTTCATTTTTTGCAAAGCTAGGAGTGAATTTTTTTCTGACAAATACAGGGAACCAAAGTAGTTTAGGCTTTGTTGTTTTTTAGGTTTTGATCATCGTGTAGATGAACCGAAACTTTTTTATATTTGCTGTGTTTTGTTACTTTACAACCTGTTCCATATAGAAATTATACGGCATGTTTGTCCAGTAGTTTAAGGCATGTTTAGTTCATATTTCATAAAACGTTTGCATCACTATTATTAGATTGCATCACTAACGTTTTAACGTTTTTATTGCTATGATACCAACCACAAGTAAAAATGGAATCTCTGCAAATGGACCTCTTTCTGTGGTCAACCAAATAGTGCTCATAAATGACTTAGTTGAAAGAGCTGCTCAAATCAAAGGTGTTTCAGCCACTGATCTTGTCACTACAAGTTCGAATCTTGATCAGGTAGTTTCTAACGAAATACAAACACTTGATATTAAGGAAAGAAAAGATCAGTATTGAGCCAAGTCATCCCATTTTTGACCGTTTTTTAATTAAATATATTTATGATGCAGGGGCGATGATGATGAATTGGTATTGAATGTGAAATGTCATTATCTACAAGCAAAGATTGAGACATTTGTTTTTGATCTTCAGAGAGGTTCGCATTTCACAATACTATTTAATATTTATAGAACTTTTTTTCTGGAACTGTTGTTTATGAAATGTCAGTGTATATATGCATCATTTAAAGAGTCTTAGAAATGGAGTTCCATTTATAGCTCTGTTTTGGAATTTCTCTTCAGCTTCTTATCCAGATCTAGAAGCCCTAAGTCACAGGGCCTAAACGGAAGTATTTTCTGCTGAGACATTTGTATGGAAACTGAGGTTGTTTGATTCAGCTTGTTCGTACTCCAATTCAACCCTACATGTTGTCAAAGCTCAAACACTAATTCTTTCCAGGTTCACCATCTCAAACATTTTGATTTGTTCAACTAAATGGCATCTATTACTCTGGAAACTGAAGTTTTGTTTATTTTTGACGATTTGTCAAGCTATTGCTTTGTTTTTAAACGCTGGCAGCTGCAAATTGGCCTTTTCTGGCACATGTTTAGTAACTATAAAACCATATATTGTGTGTTGCCACCCTTTAGTTTATGGTTTTATTTATTTTGGAATGTGAGTAATTTTGAAACCTTCAATTACTGAAATTTAATTCTTTTGTCTACTTTTGGTGTCTGCCTTTAAAGGATGATTTTAGATATAGAAGTTACAAGTTTTGACATTAAAGTGTCAAAGGAAAATATCTCAAGTGAAGGCATCCTAAATAGTAAATTTGGTGGCTTGTTGGTCCAGGTATTTTCTCTTTGCTAACATGTATTTTTAACACCTGACAGCACAACAGATTTCTAAATAAATTCAAGAATCAATAACTGTTCAAATATAAAAATATTGGGAGTGTTCTATTGCATCTCAATCTGATCTTTTTGATTATTGAGGGTCAAAGTAATTAGCCTTGGAGGAGCAGGTAGAAGTTGTAAGAAAACTATACCTTTTGAAGTTAATAGGAATACAGAAACCATTAGTTATCCTCCAAAGCATCATAGAAATTTCTCTGTTTCTTCTGATGCAGTGCCCTTCTTCAAGTTTCGGTTGCTATTTTCAACTTCCATTACTTCATTAACAGAATTGGCTTACCTTCAGAGGTTAGCATTTTCTATGATAAAGTTCTAGCTATTCATTTACAAACACTTGACAACAGAAAGATAGAAACTATTGTTTATACATTTTGATATTTGAAAATGCATATTTGGATTATTTTGATATTTGAAACTGCATATTTGGATTATTTTGGTTAAAGTTCAGTCCAGGCTGAAAACAGAAATATTTGTATGATTATGTGGTTTATCTGATTGGACAAAATTTGCTTATGCCCCAACCAGTACAAGGAAAAACTTATGGTGAAGGTGGAAAAACAAAGGTCTCACTATTGCTAAAACAATACAAACATTTTAACCCATTTCTTTACTACTGGTTGAATTAAATACTTCATTTCTTTTCTTTACGATTGATTCTAAAGTTTCAGTTCTTGAATGTTGAACAAATCCTGATAGCCCAATAGATTATTTATCCTGTTTCTACACAAAATTCTTTTTATATTCTTAACATACTTTTTTTCGTATTTAGGATCGCGTTTTTGTCTACGAGGCAGCGGTGATTGAGTTACAGAAATGAACAACATGGAAGTTCATCAACCTCACTAAAAGTCATACTACATGAACATGCTGATTTTGAAGCTGTTGATGCTAACATTGAGGTTAGAACTGCACAAGGATCAAAAAGCACCTGTTCTTCTTCCATTATATTTCTTCTTCCATCATCCATTTGTAATGTAGTTAGTGCAATGTATACTAATGGTACATTTGTAATGTTTGCTCTATATATATATAATGTATTATTTTGCTACAAGTGTATTGTATTTTGATTAGGAGGTTGATTGTCATTAATGTGGAAATTAGTGAATCTACAAAAATATTTTTTTTTAAAAATTTTGTTTTAATTCATGACGCGCATTTATGCGTGTCATAAGCATATTTAGGACGGGGGCTTCCTTGACACGCTTTTTATGACACGCTTTGTGCGTCATAAAATGCGCGTCATTGTTCGCGCGTCAAGAAGCAGATGACGCGCATTTTGCGCGTCAAGAGGATTCTTGACCCTACCTTCCTTGACGCTTTTTTGCGCGTCATCTGGGCCCTTTCTTGACGCGCAAAAAGCGTCAAGAAAAGCCATTTTTTTAGTAGTGTAACCCATTATAAACTATATATTACACACCCAAATTGTTAAAATAAATAATTAAAAAGTTATCTAAACATTGTTTTACAATGAACGTTTATTTAAACAAATGCAAACAAGAACTAGATCAATGTTAATCTTATATTATGCAGCCGGATACTGACCTACCGTCAGGGGGATTCACCTAAGAACCAATGATGTCTTATACACTCACTCAAATGATAAACTTTATTGGTAATTACTTAAATTGAATAATGTCAGCACCGAAGGTATTTTTTAGACACTCAAGTTGCTTTTTAGTTGTTTTTGGCTCCTAATGCACCCAAGGTTTATGTAACTTTTTATAGATTTTTTTTGCACCCACTAAACAAATTTTCTGGATCCAGCACTGCCTACAATGTAGAAGAAATAATGGCGGAACTAGATAAAATATTTAAAGACGTCACAATTTCTTAAAGGGGTGCACACACATAAAATTAGAAAACTTCCAATGCACGTATGAAATTGAGGGGTGCACGATGACATCCTGGGCCCTTCATAGTCTCGTCCGTGGAAAGAAATCTCCTGCATAGTTGAGTGTTATGTTGTAATATTGATTGGTAATATTGACATGGTTAAGTATGTAAAGAAAAACATATAAAGTTACAGTGGCTATATTTTGAAGGAAAAATAGATATAAATAATCCTATCTATTCACGATTGGCCGATAATAATCCTATCAATTTTTTTGGAACAACAGTCTAATCTTTATACCATACCTTTTTAATAACATTCCCGTTAAAATAACTAACACCGTTAGTAAATTCTGACGTGAAGGACTAATCATGTCATTATCTAAACTTGTTTTTGTTTAAAAAAACCTAGAGGACCAATATTGTCATTTTCATAAACTAGAATTAAATAAAAATCTCGAGCGACGGCGCGGCTGCAACCATCGTCGTCGTTTGGCCGGCAACGTCGCCTGAATCGAAACCACCTTCGTCGTTTGGCCGCATAGAAACCATAACTGCCGCCGGAGTCGAGCGGGACAGCGGCGCTCCGTCGCTCTTCGCGAACCAGAAAACGCATGGAGAGCCGAGCTGGAAAACGTCAGAGGTTGCTGTAGATGGCCGCAAGTTCGTTGGATGGTGAGGGTTGCCGAAGACGAGGGTCGCCGTTTGCGGGAGGTCGAGGTGAGTTGTTGGGTGTGATGGTTACTGCTGGGGTAAATTGAACAGGGGAGAGAGGAGGTTGATTGGGTTCGCCGGAGCAGGGAGGGTCAATCGGTATGTGTACGAAATGGAGTGAAGCCGCCGTTGTTGGGTTTGCCGCCATCCGAAGGATCGTCGCTGGTTAGAGTCGCCGGTATTCGATCGGGAAAGAAAGGGGGAGTCGCCGGTTTTCTTAAAATCACGTTTATGAAAATGACAATTTTGGTCCTCCAGCTTTATTTAAATAGAAAACAAGTTTAGATAATATTCATAATAACATGATTAGTCATCCACGTCAGAATTTACTAACGGTGTTATTTTTTTTAACCAAAAGATTAATAAAAATAAGGTATAAAGATTAGACTGTTATATTTAAAAAATTAAATAAGATTATTATCGGTCAATCGTAAATTGATAAGATTATTTATATCTATTTTTCCAATAAAAAATTATATTGCAATTGTGCTTCGTTTTAGGAATCAAGTAAATACTATGTCGTTATAAACTGAGCATTTAAAAACATGAAAGCGGTTAATTTATATCGAAACGTAAATCAACCTGGTTGTTTTTTTAGGATATCCGAATGACCAAGTTTTGAAAAAAAGAAAGTTGATACCAAAACGTAGATAAAAAAAAGGTACCTCGTAGCAGTATATTCGAATTATAGAAAAATGCTATTTTTTGAAAGCTATAAACCAAACAACAAAATATAAATATTAAAATAATATAAAGAATAAAATAATTAAAAGGGATAAACATGTGTCATGTGTGTCGAAACCGGATGAGTTGAGGGGAAGGAATGTCTAAAACTAATGGATGGAGTCCTTTGTGGGTGTTATGCGCCATGTGGCGTACACGTCATTAATGGAGCTCCATGGAAAAAGTGGTGTAGTGGTAACCCCTCATAACGCCCCTCTAATTATTACCCAATTATATTATATATATTATTTTTAAAAAACCAAACAATAAATCTATCCAATAAAAAAAAGAATGAAAAAAACAACCAATGAAGAAGGAGGAGGAGGGGCGTGATGTTAATAACGCCGGAGAACAAATTTCTTAACATGGCGCCCCGGGGGTGGTTTTGGACCCCATAAGGGCGCCATCTTAGGGATTTTTGTGGGCATAACGCCCCGGATAGCCTAAAGTGTAAAAAATTGACTTGATACATAAATTAGCGACTACATACAAAATACGTTATTTTTTCTTTTGTCTTTTTAGGGTTTTTTTATATTTTATTTTTGACATTATTTTTATTATTTTTTTATTTTATTTTGTTCTTTACTTTTTGTTTATTAGATCTTTTCTTTATTGAATTTTTTATTTTATCATCCTAGCACACATCATGTTAATAAATAAGTTGATGGTGTAATATATACATTCTTATAATATATATATATATATATATATATATATATATATATTATTTTTAAATTTTAAATGTCAACAAATTTAGCACATGAGCTGATAGTATAATATGTACAGTCGTGTAATATAGCTTTTAGGTCAAAAACTCGATTGTGTAAGCGCTTTAGTCGTTAGACAGTTAATTTTATTTACCAAGCTTTATAGCAATGCAACTATTTTGTGTATTCGCTTATCTTTGCAGCAATACCTTTATTGGTATTTTTCCATTCTTTTCTAATCAATTTTTAAGCTTTTTATTGGTTTTGATTTTAGTTTCACACCATTAATTTTAGGCATGTTATTGTTTATAGTGTTATATAAAACACACTTCTAACTTTAACGTTGTTGTGTTGTTTTTTATCATTTTCGTTTTCTTTATATTGTATTTTAGCAATACAACTATTTTGTATATATGTTTCTCACTACCTAGCTATACGTCACTAGCACATAAATCTCACTGATCTTCATTAATCTTATTGCTTAATTACAATACTTTTTCCTAAGATAATACAATATTTTAATTCTCTTTCAAGGAAATGCAATACACAATGGTCTTTTATAAAATAAATACGTTGTTTTTTCTCACAGATAGAACCTTTAGGATTTTACTAATATTCTGCAAATATATATATCATTAGACAAAACATAGCTTCCACCCAACAAATTAGTTTAAATAAAAATTTATTCATAAATATACATTATTATACTTTTTAATAATGTATATTACAACCTAACACATCACAACCTGCATACTAAGCATTATTAGATAACTTTTAAAAAACAATTTAGAAAGTTGTTTTTATTGTTATAATGTTTTTATTCCAAAATTCACTTATGAATAGAAAATGCTTATTTAAGTTATATATATGCTAAATACAATATATTTTTCTACTTTACTTTCTTTTGGACAATTAGAAGAAACCCACAAAATGAACATGTGAAGCTGTGAGCCCTTGGTCCTCCACATGCAACACTATAGCCCATGCATTATTGGTCATGTGAAAATAACAAAAGTTGCATGTTCTTTCTCTATCGATTTATATCTATATATATATATATATATATATATATATATATATATATATATACATGTGTGTGTACGTACGTGTTACAAGTAATTTATAATTAATTAGCAAGTAATTTATAATAAATAACTGCAATTTGTTGCAAAAAAAAACTGCAAATAGATTAGCAACTGAGAATGCATTATTGGATAAATAAAAATGTGAAATAGACAAAGAACAAAGAAACATTTATGCATGGTTGTATGCTTGGATTTTTTTTTTCTTCATCAAAATGCACTTTCTTTTCTCATATATATCCATCGTGAGCGGACGTGCAAATTGTTTGCGTATGATAAACTAGTTAGACGATGTTGAATATTTTTTTTTAAAAAAAAGGTAGAAAATCGTTTGTATCTACTACAGGTCACAATAAAACATATTTAATAAAATAGATTAAAGATTTTCCCCTTTAGAAAATAGAAAGAAAAAACAATGCATTTTATTGATTCGATCTACTTCAAAATATCACAAACAATTTATTAAGTTCTAAACTAATAAATGGTGCCAATACTTTATTCACACATCAGTAATCAAGTATGTTTTCTAGTGTTTTATTAAAGTCATTTAAAAAATTTCCCTCTAAAGTCACTCTACTTTTATTAATGTTCAAATCTTATATAAATATTTTAAAAATACTGAAATTTAATAAAATTAAGTAAGACAAACGAAACATAATATTGATTACGACCTTTTGATTAATTTTTCCAAATTAACAGTGAACCAAATAAATTCACTAAATAATAATCAATTTTAATAATGATTATTTAATATTTAATTTAGGTTAAATTGAAAAAAAAAAGTAATAGTAATCAAATTTCATATATATTTTATATTTGCCTTATTTTTACCAAATTAACATTTATAAAAATATATAAAAATTGAAACACTTACTAAAAAATAGATTGACTTGAAAAATAACTTTAATAAAACATTTAGAACACTTAATTACCGTTTTACAAAGTTATTATTATCACAACCTAAACGTCCGCAAACAAGTGGCATAACAAGTGGCATACAATTATACAAAGATATCACGCCTTACTTTTAGCGACGATTCCATGATCACCCGTCGCTAAAACATAACCCGCAGTCACTCTCCGTCTGAAAACAATCGACTCAGAAACCGCAGACGTTCTCTTGCAAGACAAATACATACCGACCCCGAATCCCGATCGGTCGCTAGTCGTCGGACGCTTCGAGCTCTCAAACTCTTTATCTTTGGCACACTCAACAAAGGCCGCAAGAAACGGGTCGTTTCTGAAGCTCCGGCTGCTGCTGTACTTTTTGGTCGTCGGAGATTGGTTGACGGAGGTGGTTGACGGCGGGAGAGGGAGGAGGTTTTGGGAGGACTCATGGTTGTTCTTGTGGGTGTTGTTTTTGGGGATTCCGGGGAATTGTTCCCAGGAGAAAGGGATGGCGAAGAGGGTGGCGGAAGAGTCGTCGGAGATGGTGTCGGAGAAGGAGAAGGAGTTGCTCCGGCGAGAGCGTCGGAGGGTATCCATGGGAGTGGGAGGTAGAGACAAAAGAGGTTGGTTTAAAGTTTATGCGTTTGTTGTCATGTATACATATATACATACATATATAAAGGGTTATATAAAATATTTAGAGAAATTAAAATACAAGGGTATAAAATATTATAAGAATCTTGACGTTCATGTGATCGAGAGGGGTAGGAAGAGATGTGTCGGGTCCTTTTTTTTATATTTTTAAATAGAACAAAAAAGTCCTTTTTTATATTGTAATAATTTTTGGATTTAATTAAATGGTTAAAATTGATTGGGTGCAAAATTTGTAAATAATAAGAAGTGAAGTATGTGTAAAAAGAGTAAAAGAAGGAATGGAATGCATGTGCATGTTTGATTTTGCATTTGAATCGAAAATAAAAGAAACTTTCAGTAATTCTTTAGGTTGCTTCTTGAAAATAAATTGATTTCTTTAGTTTAAACGTGCGATGTTTGCAAGGCCTGACCGTTGATCGATCACGCCCTTCTTCGATGCGAGGTGGCTCAAGATGTTTGGATTCCAATTCTGCGGTGGTGTAAGAAGCCTGATGACGTATGTCCACCCGTGATGACGTTACGGTCGTCCTCCAACACAAACCTGCCATACCGACCGGTAACCCACAAGACCACTCGGTCGGGCTCGACAGTCGTCTACACAGACGGTACAGACCAAAGCTCAAGACCACACGACCGGCCGGACACTACACCACCCGGCCGGGCTCACTGATCAAGGATTACTCGAAATAGGCACTGTAGCACGCGGCGCTGCCTGACAGCCCAGTCCTGCAGGTCACTTATTCGGGAAAGGCTCATTAATGGCGCATCAAGACAAGGGTTGAGGGCTATAAATACCCCTCAACCACCAGGTTAGTTGACATTCAATAGAGCACCACTCGTCCTTCTTTCTTTCTTGATCAAACAAATACTTATCATCACGCCGGAGCTTGGTCACGGGACACCCCGTCCCGCCCCCAAGAACAACGGTATTTCTTTGTCTTGCAGGTCCTCAAGATTCCTAAGCATCCCAGTCAGTCTCCCGACTAGTCTGAGACTTACCTGGTAGATCTGATATCCAGACGTGCCGTCCTAGGGCCCGTCCCGGTTCTCCTAATCCGCCCGTCCGGGATCCCAAGATTCTACATTGGCGCCATCCGCACGGTCTTACATCAAGGAAGAATGTCAAGTACTTCAGATGCTGAGATAGGCTTCACCACCCCGACAGGGGATCAGCCTGGCGCGAACACGACAGAATCATAAGATTCCATGGTGCTGACACTAACATCGGAGTTGGTTAGTTGGTTAGCAGAAACTTCCTCCATATCCGACAGGTAATGAACGAGTATGTCGCAGCAGAGCGCCTCAAAGGTGTATGTTTACAACTGTCGTACGACGACGAACTGCCAAACATCAGCAGCACGATACCAGCGTTGACATGCACAGCACACGAGTACGGGCCAAGAGTTGTAGTCACAGACAGCACAAGAGTTTCAAAAATGGCAAACACATCGGGGAGCAACACCACCGGTGTCACCACAGAGGCAAGCAGGCTAACCAGCGCAAGTGCCGACACAAGAATTTCTATGGCGGCAGCGTCCTCCACAATGACACAGCCAAACAGCTTCGCCCACATGTATGGATACCAGCCATACCAGTCGGGTTTTCCACAGCAGCAATTTTTCCAGCATACTACCCATACGGGCCATAAGGATTTTAAATGCCACACATCTTAAACCGCTCACTCGGTTTCGCGACACATTCTCAATCGGGCACCACAACTGTCACATCTCAGACAACTCCTATCTTCGGCACACACGACACCACAGATGACCTCGCACTGTCATACGTACCAGAGGAGGAGAGCAAATTCACAGATAGAATTGAGAACTTCAAGTGCCAACCTAAGACAAAGCTACCATCAACAGTCAAAACATACGATGGAAGTGGAGACCCGGAAGATAACATCCATGACTTCAAGTCAGCAGCGTCCATCCTGAAATGGCCTTTGCCCGTCTGGTGCAAAATGTTCGCTCAAACCTTGTCGGGGCCCGCCCGAGTCTAGTTCAACGCGTTGCCAAACAAATCCATAGACAGCTATATACAACTCAGACAGTCCTTCCTTCAACATTTCGGCCAGCAAAGGAAGTGCACAAAAGATCTGATTGAGCTCCACAACATCAGACAAGGCGAACAGGAGTCTCTCCAGGCATTCCTAGAAAGATACAAGACGGAGTCATTAACAATCGGTCATGCTGATGAAAGACAAAGGATATCAGGTTTCATTCACGGGACCCGAACCAGGAAATTAGTCAAAGAAATGAGTGCCCGTGTACCACAAACAATACCAGAAGCTTTTGATCGAACAGAGGTATTCATTCTAGGGGAAGAAGCAGCACATCTACGTGATAAAACACAGCAGACACAAGGGAAGACCCATGGCCGACAAACAAATCAACGAGACGGGAGACACCCATGGCAGTCAGGCAACGAACGGTCGGGCAGAGACGATAAACGACACACGGGTTTCGCACCGTACGACCGACCAGCACCCTCTAACCAGCGGGGAGATAGGAAATATGAATACCCAAGACTGACAAAGACCCCCAAAGAAATACTCCAAACGGAGGATGCAAGTAGAAGTTTCAACAAACCAAGGCCAATGGGACCTAACGCCGTTAACAAGCATGCAAATAAATATTACGCGTTCCACTTCGACAGAGGGCACGACACGGTTGAATGTCATCAGCTGAAAAAAGAAATCATACAAGCAGTGAACAAGGGGCAGCTGGCACATTTACTCAAAGAAATTAAGGAGCAAAAGCAGAAAAAAGACAGGAAGGTAGATCCGTTGATCATCAGCATGACGACCAACCCTAAGCAAAAGAAACCTCGACTCCACACAAATGAATGGGCCAGACAACCCATACACTTCCCACCATTGGACCAGGCTGTCTCATCTTTAAGCCCAATGATTATCGCACTGGTCGCAGCCGGGTGCCACATCTATCGCACCTATGTTGACGGAGGCAGCGCCTCCGACATCATGTATGGAGAATGTTTCTCCAAGCTTCCAGAGGAGATAAGAGCCACAATCAGGCCTACACGAACAACCTTAATGGGATTCAGAGGGGACACTGTCTTCCCCGTAGGAGAACTAACCCTCCTAGCGACGTTAACAGACAGGCGCAACCAAAGGTCGGAACGAATCACCTTTCTTGTTGTCAACCGAACGTCGAAATACAACATCCTCTTCGGCCGACCGGCAATACTTCAGTTCGGTTGTTGTCACACCCCAACCGA
>JBCNJP010000003.1:77307284-77343527 GCA_039602395.1 Deinandra increscens subsp. villosa
AAAAGAGAATTCAAAGTTTATAATTCATCAACCATATCTCAAACCTAGCAAGAAAGGTTTCGTCACTAACACCAACTGAACACACTATTTTTAATTATATAGCCATGCAACATGAAACCAAAGGAACTTGTAGCCTGCATAAAGCTAACTAAATTTAGACCCCTGAAATACATTAAAAAAAAAAGGAAAAACACTAAAATGACCATTGTTGACTTTGAAAATTGAGTTTTGATCAGCTGACTTTATTTGCACCAAAATGACCTTTTCAACTCCGAGCCTAACTCCTAACCAATTTATTTGCACCAAAATAACCTTGACACATCATCATCTTCTTCAACTTTACTCTGCATTTTTTCACTCTCTCTCTCTCTTCACCTAAACCCAAAACCAACAAAGAAATCCGGCGACCATTTAACTCAACATTCCGGCCACTATACTCAACGATAAATCACGCGCGACCCGTCTACGAACTCCTCTCGATCATACGAACACAATGGGACTAGCCTTAACCACCGATGTGCACTGTCTCGAAGAATTTAAACTTTATTATTATTTCGTAGGCCCTTAAAAAATTAGCTACATTTTAGGAGTAAAATTTAAAAATTATTTGTATGTAGTTTATTATTAAAACATAGTAATAATGAAAACACAATAAAATTAAAAAAAAATTAACAAGAAAGAGAATTTAGGCTTCATTTACGTTCATCTGTAATTAAATATCCAAGTTTTTTTTGAACGAATTATAATTAAATAGCCAAGTGTATTAATAATTTTTTTGATGGATAATAATGAGTTATAAAAATAGAATTAAATGCATATGTCGGACAATAAATTATAGAAGCCAATCAACCTCTCTTTTGTTTTTAATATAGAAAAGAACTTCATTTCCCAACACCCAATGTTTCATCTTCATATTCTCTTTCTTCTTCTCTCTTCCGAACGATTCTCCTTCCGCCATTTTTGTACAATAGGAACTCAAGCTTGTTCAGTCGGATTTTAAGCTATTTAAGTCATTGATAATCCATTTTCAGGGGCCTCTTAATAAAACACACAGGGACCTAACTATTTTTAGCTTGATGACGGAATCCCGGTTAAACTATCACAGTTCCGGTTGAACGATGAAGTGAAACCGTGTTCTCTGGTTGAAGACCAAAATTCCGCTTGAAGTTGGAACTTCCGGCTCAAGTCGTTTTGCCGGTTGAACTCCATAATTTCCGGTTGAAGTTCAAGCTTCCGGTTGAAGTCGATATTTCCATTCAGAGTTGAGTTTTCCGGTTGATCTTCGTAGTTCCGGTTGAACGATGAAGTGAAACCGTGTTCTCTGGTTGAAGACCAAAATTCCGCTTGAAGTTGGAACTTCCGGCTCAAGTCGTTTTTCCGGTTGAACTCCATAATTTCCGGTTGAAGTTCAAGCTTCCGGTTGAAGTCGATATTTCCATTCAGAGTTGAGTTTTCCGGTTGATCTTCGTAGTTCCGGTTGAACTAGCTACTTACGGTTGAAGATGAGTTGAGCCGGATCCATCTTCAACTTGGTAGACACCTGAATCTCCGATCAACAGTCTAAATTTTCATCATCAACGTTAACCTTATCTTTAAAATTAATAGCCAGGATTAGACGTGTATATCCTTATCTTTAAAATTAATGTGTGTACTTTTTTAGGCAAAATTCCGATGAACTGACGTGTATATCACTATTATTATTGGGTTTTCGAGGCGGTGCACATCGGTGGTTAAGGCTAGTCCCATTGTGTTCGTATGATCGAGAGGAGTTCGTAGACGGGTCGCGCGTGATTTATCGTTGAGTATAGTGGCCGGAATGTTGAGTTAAATGGTCGCCGGATTTCTTTGTTGGTTTTGGGTTTAGGTGAAGAAGAGAGAGAGAGAGTGAAAAAATGCAGAGTAAAGTTGAAGAAGATGATGATGTGTCAAGGTCATTTTGGTGCAAATTTTTTTTTTTTTTTTGAACGGCCAACGAATGCCCCGGAAAACCAGGGGACTATTTACACCAGTTGAGCTCATTCCAGGGAAAATCCACCTCCGCGAGCGGCCGGGTGGTAAAACCTGGGAGCTCAGGGATCGAACTTGTGACCTTTCAGCCTCAAGTCTCCCATCATCGCCAATGCCCCTTCCAAAGTGTTGCCTGTAAGAATCGAACCTGTGTCTCAAATAGAGAACACAAGCTTCCTACCACTACACCACATTAGAAGTGGTTAGGAGTTAGGCTCGGAGTTGAAAATGTCATTTTGATGCAAATAAAATCAGCTGAGCAAAACTCAATTTTCAAAGTCAACAATGGTCATTTTGGTGTTTTTCCCTAAAAAAAATATACAATAATACCCTCGAATTCAATCTTCGAGTGCTCTATTTTTGTTTCCCAACCACCCACCAATCCATTCCAATCCAGAAAGAGTTGTATGAAACTCCACATAAGATACTAGTATCACTTACCTAGGACACAATTACTATCCAAACTAAGCTGATATGTGTTAAACATTAGTTTGTATAGGGGTCTTATTTGTATTTCATTCATTCTTGGTGTATGTATGTTGTACTTTATTTGTATTTATAATAGTGTGCCCTCCTACCTAATTTCTCGGTTTAGAGGTATCTAAAAATCAAGGTAAATTGTTTCTAAGCCAAACTAAATATGCTCGCGAAATACTTCAACGAGCAAATATGCTTGATGCCAAGCCCATCTCTACGCCTCTTGCTCCCAATATTGCAATCACAAGCAAAGGTGAACTCTTTGATGACCCAACGCTCTACCGTTCTCTCGTTGGTGCTCTGCAATATCTTACGATAACTCGGCCGGATATCTCCTATGCCGTCAATCAAGTAAGCCAATTTTTACAATCTCCAACTATTGATCACTTTCAACATGTGAAACGGATTCTACGATATGTCAAAGGGACTATCTCCTTTGGTCTCACGTTTGCTCGGCAACATCATTCTTCCGTCATCGGTTATTCCGACGCCGATTAAGAACACGAGGAGCATCTGCGTCTTATTTTGGAATTGCTTCGCAAGGAACAGCTCTACGCCAAGTTTTCAAAGTGCGACTTTTGGATCCGCGAAGTCCAGTTTCTTGGACACATTGTTAATGAGGAAGGAATTCATGTCGATCCAGCCAAAGTGGAAGCAATAAAGAACTGGTCTACCCCAAGAGCGCCAACAGAAATTCGACAATTTTTAGGACTTGCCGGATATTATCGAAGGTTTATTAAGGGTTTCTCTCAATTGGCCCAACCCTTAACAGCCTTAACGCACAAAGGAGTGCAATACAGATGGGGTGAGAAAGAAGAGCGCGCGTTCCAAACGCTTAAAGATATGCTATGTTCAGCTCCAATTCTTGCGTTACCGGATGGAATTGACGACTTTGTAGTTTACTGCGATGCATCGATTCAAGGACTTGGTTGTGTGTTGATGCAACGGGACAAGGTAATTGCCTACGGGTCCAGGCAACTGAAGGATACTGAAAAGAACTACACGACTCATGATTTGGAATTAGGAGCCGTTGTCCATGCACTTAAGATTTGGAGACATTACCTCTATGGAACAAAGTGCACAATATTTACAGACCACAAGAGCTTACAACACATCTTTGATCAAAAGGATCTCAACATGCGACAACGACGGTGGGTCGAGTTACTAAATGACTATGATTTGGCAATTAAGTATCATCCTGGAAAAGCCAATGTTGTGGCTGATGCCTTGAGTCGAAAAGAGCATGAAAAGCCTCGAAGGGTACGAGCGCTACAACTTACTATTCACACGGGATTGCCGGATCGAATCCGTGACTGCCAACGAGAAGCTTTAAAAGCAGAAAACTTCGCAGCTGAAGCACTGCGTGGTGTAGATGGCCATTCTGAAGTTAAGTCCGATGGACTCACGTACTATAATGACAGAATCTGGATTCCTTTGTTTGGAAATCTCCGTGAGCTCGTGATGGACGAGGCTCACAAGTCAAGATACTCGGTACACCCCGGATCAGATAAAATGTATCAGGACTTGAAAAATCTTTATTGGTGGCCGAATATGAAAGCCGACATTGCTCGATATGTGGCTAAGTGTTTAACATGCTCAAGAGTCAAGATTGAATACCAAAAGCCTTCTGGTTTACTGCAACAACCAAAGATCCCAGAATGGAAATGGGAGGACATCTCCATGGATTTTGTAACGGGACTACCTCATCGATCAAATCAACCGGATGCGATTTGGGTTGTCATCGATCGATTAACCAAATCTGCACATTTTATCCAGATGAAGGAAAGTGATAATATGGATAAATTGACAAAGCTGTACATTGATAAAATTGTGAAGCTTCACGGTGTGCCTAAGACTATCATTTCTGATCGAGATCCTCGATTTACTTCCCGGTTATGGCAATCAATGCAGGAAGCATTGGGAACCCGACTAGACATGAGTACAGCTTATCACCCGCAAACCGACGGTCAGACGGAACGAACAATTCAAACCTTAGAAGATATGCTCCGAGCTTGCGTCCTTGACTTTGGGAAAGATTGGGAGACTCACCTTCCACTGGTGGAGTTCTCTTACAACAATAGTTATCATTCAAGTATAGGTGCTGCACCTTTTGAAGCACTTTATGGCAGAAAATGTAGATCGCCCGTGTGTTGGGCCGAAACGGGTGAGAAAGGACTCACTGGACCGGAAGTTATCCATGATATGACCGAGCGAATTATTCAAATCAGGCAACGGCTATCTGCAGCGCGTGATCGACAAAAGAGTTATGCCGACAAACGCCGAAAACCTCTAAAGTTTGAGGTGGGTGACAAAGTATTGTTGAAGGTATCTCCCTGGAAGGGAGTGATACGCTTCGGGAAGCGTGGAAAGTTAAATCCTCGCTACATCGGTCCGTTTGAAATTATTGGGGAAGTAGGCCCGGTGGCCTACCGACTTCAACTCCCTGCTGAACTCGATGGAGTTCACAACGTGTTTCACGTTTCCAATCTAAAGAAATGTCTGGCTGAAGACATCGAAATAATTCCTCTGGAGGAATTGGAAATCGACGAACATTTAAGATTTATCGAGCAACCAGTAGAAATCATGGGACGCGAGGAGAAAACCCTCAAACGTAGCAAGATTCCGATCGTCAAGGTGCGATGGAACTCAAGGCGTGGACCTGAATATACTTGGGAACGTGAGGATCAGATGAAGAAAAAGTATCCTCACTTGTTTGAGCAAACTTCCACGGAAACTCAAGGTATGATTTAATTTTGGGGACCAAAATTCCTTAACGGAAGGAGGATGTGACAACCCTAAAACTTTTTGCTTTCTTTCCCCAGCGACGATAGCAACGACGACAGCTGATGCTGCGAACGCTACGACACAAGAATAATTTTCGGGACGAAAATTCCAATTTCAGGGGAATGATGTGACACCCGAGAATTTCAAGGTTAACTTCCGTTAGACAAATCCGTTAGTTACGTTATAAGTGTTAACTTAAGTAACTAATGCTTAAACTAGGCCGAATACGTCCACGACCTTTGGTTGATCACCGAACCCGTCCATATGTGTTATGTGTTCATCAGTGATTGTCTTTATGTGCAATGTGATTTAAATACATGACTTATTATTGTGAATAGCATGATTAATTGTAAATACTTGATTATGTGAAAATTGCCTAAATTTGGTAGCCAGCGAAACTACCGAGCGAAACTACAGATTCGCCCGGTAGCAGGCTAGACTGATCAATGTAACCGAGACCAGAGCTAGTTTCGCCTGGCCAGCGAAACTGCCAGCGAAACTAGCCTCTGATATAAATAAACTTAATAAACCCTAGTAGCCTCATTTGCCTCATTTCACAACAAACACACACACACTCTTTTCTCCTGGAGATTCTGGTCAGCTAAGAAACCATCAAGAATCATCATCTCAGCCTTGAGACAACACCCATTTGGATCCTAGATCAAATCGTGAGTCCCAAAAACCTTTCTTTATGTCTTTTCCTTGTGTTTTCTTTAAAAGCATGCTCAAACCCTCATGTAATTGCTTGATCTGCTAATATGTTGTTTAGGGATGCTAGTTTTATCATAAAGTCAGAAACTTTACGTGTAAAAACAAACCATGATGATGATTTATGCAATTTTGGTCATTTTAGGGTTTAGAAGTATTTTTAGAGATTTGATGATTAAAATGCATGTTAAACATGCTAAAGCTGCTTGATTTATGTTGGTAAATGCCTATGTATGCTAGATAATGAATTGCATGTAAGATCAGAAGCCTTTAGGTTGATTTTTAGGCAAATCCGTATGTTTTTCGCGACCAGCGAAACTAAGTAGCGAAACTATGTCTCCTTCCAGCGACACTGCCCAGCGAAACTATAGTGTCGCCGGGTAACCTGACCAGACCAGCTCGAGCGAAACTACCGAGCGAAATACTTGAACGAAAGTTCAAACCAGTTTCCCTGCGAAACTAGGCTAGCGAAACTGCGTCAGCAGTTTCGGGCGAAACTAGCCTAGCGAAACTGTGTCACCGGGCATTGCCTAGCGAAAGTGCTGCCCGTGCACCTAGCGAAACTGCCTAGCGAAACTGTTCTAGCGAAACTAAGACCTGACCTAAAAACCCAACTTGTGAAATTTGCCTAAGTGTTATGCCATGACTTACATGATTATGCCATGATGAAACATGTTTGATATCTGTTTTATATGAACCCTTGTTTATGATCAACCATTGGTGTCGTGTGTCGGTATGTCGAGTCATAGTTACAACGTGCTATGTTATGGGCCATAGTGACGTTAAGTAAAGATTAGACACGAAACTAATACTTAAGACCTAAACGTGTTCTAGGTCTTCATTAAACAACTATATTTGGATTTCTTGAAGTGTAGCAGTGCAACCAAAGGTGAGTGTCACTAACCCGTTTACCGTGAGTCCGTTTGGGCCACACCGAACAACTTAACGAAAGACAATGCTGACAAACTCGAGAGTGCTAGGCACCTCCCTGATAAACTTGAAAACCTGGAGTGCTCGGCACCCACTTGATGAACTGAAGTGTTTTTATGGGAAACACTTGTGAACTATGAACAAACTATTTTTCTGAAACAAAACTGAAAACGTTTTAATATGGCTAGTGTAGGTTAAAGTCTGAACCACATGATATCACATGTTTTCTAAGGATGCCTTATAACTTAAAAGTCCTCAACTTAAATTGTGCCATTAATTTGTGAAAGCGAGGGGATGTTGGGTAGATCTACTGGAGTTTGACAAACTCCGCCCCGTGGCACGGGGAGTGCACGGAGGAACAATATCAGCCTATTTGACCGTGGTCCCGAGAGGACACGGGGGAGGCAAAAACCGCGATGACGTATGTCCGCACCGTACGGGATGGCTCGGCCCCCACAAAATAAGTCAGCTTTGGTACAAACTTCCTTAGAGCATGGAACAACGGATTAGCTACCCGCGATATCGGTTGAGTCCTTTAACTTTACGGAACTAGTACATACCCGATGACGTAGGTCAGGAACAAACCATTTATAAACTGAGAATTAATTATGAGCATTGCTTTTCACAAACAAATAACTTGTAAGTATACCTTGACACGAATTATGATTATGAGACCGGGCCAATGCATGACAAGCCCACTGTGAACTCACCAACCGTTAGGTTGACACTTGCGTGGTTTAAACTTTTGCAGATCGCTAAGGAGTATCCGTTGGAGGTTGTCATGGCACGAGAAGATGTTTACTTTTATTTAAACTAAATTGGGG
The DNA here is from genome assembly GCA_039602395.1 of Deinandra increscens subsp. villosa. NCBI lineage: Eukaryota > Viridiplantae > Streptophyta > Magnoliopsida > Asterales > Asteraceae > Deinandra > Deinandra increscens. Next base: position 77,315,015 of record JBCNJP010000003.1, read on the forward strand.
ATTTAAAACAACATTTATGTAAAGCACGTGGTTAGTGCTAAGGACAATTATTTTTCCGCTGCGTATGTAATTTAAGACTTTGATTTATAACTTGTGTTTGAACTAACCATGATTCGTTTAGTATTTGTAACTATGGTTGTGGATCCTGGTCAAGTCGCGCCCCTTAACGGTATAAACTCCGTTAGTGGTATTTTGGGGGTGTGACAAGGATGTAACGACTACATTTGCAGAAGCGACCTGTTTTAAAGACAAGTAAAGTCTTATGATCTATTAGATCCTGCTTCACAAGCATTTCCTATTATGATCTTTGTACCTTAGTCCTTAGTCATTTCTATAAAACAACATAAGGACTAGGGGGACTTGATGACCAGATCTATGAAATCGTTAAAAATTGAGAAAATTTTTGATCTTTGAAATCTATGATCTGCACAAAGGAGAGATGTGTGTTACACTCTTTTTTCCCTTTGTATCGATTTTTTCCCACAGGGTTTTTCCAAACAAGGTTTTTAATAAGGTAATGATGAAGTAAAAGGGTTTTTGGATGTGTTTACACATCCGACCCGGTCTCATCAAGTCCTCTCTTGCAAACTGATGTGTTATACCGAGCTTGACAGGATGACGACAATATGATTATGAGGACAGGTGCTAGAGACGGATGTGCATGTGCTGGACAGGTGCGAGGACGGATGTGCATGTGCTGCCGGAACATGTCGAATGCTCTATAAATAGCTGGGACCAAGGCTGGTGAAAGGATCTTCGAGACTTTTACTTTACACCTTTAACTATGTGTTACTACACTTCCGTCTGTAATAACACTTGTATCAATAAAATCATTAGTTCCTTTCTATTTCTCAAGATCTCTCTTATTCTCCTTGATTCTGATAATACAAATCATTCCTACCTTATTCCATGGAGGATAATTTGATTTTTCAGGTAACAAATCTAAAATACATGTGGACCTAATGAAGATGATCGATAAAATCCTCCAAACTTGTCGGAAGTGCAAGGTACTTTTAACTTCTAGTCCAATAATTATTGCTCGAATAATCAATGGACTAGGGGGACTTGATGAGGATAGGTCAAGGCCGGACATACAAATGGCCTAGCAGCTACATTTCCGATGATAAAGACCTCATGAGCAAGTGTCGTATAAAGAACAAGTCGGAAGTGATGCAGTTGCGGATGGACAAGACGCAAGTGCATCCAATCGTCCTGCGAAGATGCGACTCTAGCAACTCTATAAATAGTTCACTTGTTCATTAACAATGCAACTTTTAGTTCCAGAAAATCACACATTCACTGTGTGTTTTCTCCAATTGTACTCAAATAGAACAATATCAATAAAACAATCGATTCATCTATTATTCTTCATTAATTAGCTCGTTCCGAGTTGAATTATAATCTCATATCTACGTACGGTGTGATTTTGTGGTTCATCAATAACAAATAGAAAAGTATTGGAACGAATGGCATTTTATTGATTCAGGAAATAGACATAGTTAAAGGTGAAATCCTAGGTCTGAAAGTTAACCTTTACAAGCTATGAAATGGCCTATTTATACTACTCCGAAATCGTATCTTCACAAGTCAGAGAAATGCACTTGCGTCTTGAACATCCGCAACTGTATCGCTATGTTCCTTGCCTCCATATGCGATGTTAATCTTTTGGAAGTGTCACCTCTGATGCACTTGCATGTCCAATCTTGACCTATCCTCATCAAGTCCCCTAAGTCCATTATTTATTCAAGCAATAATGATGGACTTTAAAGGTTAAAGGCATGTTGCACTTCCGGTTTGTAGATCATCCTTTTATGCCTGTATGCGTTTTTGATTTGTTGCCTCGTTAAAAAGAACCTTATCTGGGAAAACCCTATGGGAAAAAACCAAGATTAAGGAAAAAGAGTGCAACACGCATCATTCTTCAATCGAGAAAAAATTCTCCAAGTTGTATTAAATTCAGCAGATTTTGACAAAACTAGTCATCAAGTCCCCCAGTCCTTATGCTATTTTTGAAGAAAAATGGCTAAGAACGACATCGTGCAATTTGGAGGGGAGAATGCATGTATTACTGACTTTCTCAGTTTTTATTTTGAGTTTCACATGCATGTGTTACTGGGACATTTGCATTTGAGATTTTGTGACGTGTCGCATCTGCAAGTGTAGTAAATAACTACCTTGTCAGACGGATACTCGGCGTGACAGTACTTAAGTACTTATAGGGGACACATGTCGACCCAGAACTATTTGATAGGACAGTTTTTCAGTTTTTCTTTTGAATTTTTAAATTCAACTTTAAACTGTTTAGAGAATCCTTTTTTTTTAAAACGTAATCGCCCCCACAAATTCCCCCTTTTTTCTTCATTTTTTCTTTCACTTTCTTCTGCCGTCTATATTTCTCTCTTCGAACCCTAATTGTTTCTTCACAAGATTCTCTAGTGCAGGTTAGTTATTCACCCTTCTTTTACTTTCCTGTTTCGATTTTTACAATGGCGTCCCCATCTGATAAAGTAGAAGATGAATCAAGTAAACATAATATGCATGTATCATTTTCAACTCTTTCCCCCAAAGATTTAGATGATTTGATCGTGAAATATCACATTCCTCTTTCTCTGAAACCTTCGCTTCCGCCTCTCGATACACCAATTTTTCCATTTGTCAAAGGCAAAATTGGGATTTATGCGGAGATGTTCCGATTTGGAAACTATCGTTTGCCCTTCACCAAATTTCTTATTAAAGCCCTGATGTTCTTTGAGGTACACATCTCGCAGATGCATCCGCATGGTCTGTCCCAATTGAGTCATATTGAGGCCACCAGTAGGGCTGTAGATATTTCCCCTAGTGTCACATTGTTTAGAGCCTTTTATAGGATAACCATGGCGGGAGATTGGTACACATTTGAACGGAGAAGAGGAGTATCTAGGATTAGTACTCTTCTTCCTCAAAACCCGCGATCCTGGAAATCTCGATTCTTTTATGTAGACAATAGGTGTGTGCCCTTGGAGAAGGAATGGAGAGTTGTGGAAGATGTTGTTCATGACTCGATCCCAGAAACGGGTGATTATAAAAAGGAGTTTTTTGATAAACTGGTTGAATGTGCTAGCCCTATTCGCGAATTGCCGGAGGCAGTGTTACTCTTTTGTAGGATCAGTAGGGCTTGGTTTACACGCGATTTATGGCCCATTTTGATAAATAAAGGGAAGGGTAAGAATTCCCCTCCCCTTTCAACATTTTATTGATTAATCTAAAATTCAAATTTTTACTGACTTCTTTGCTTGATTTGCAGAGATGGATTTGCTTGAAGCAATGCAATTGAAAAGTTATGTAGATGTTGATCTCGATGCAGAAGTTATGGAAGAAGGGGCCATGCCATTTCTTCGGCAAACAGCCTCTTCCTTTTTTGATTACCGTCCTGAGGAACCCCCTGAAGATCAAGGTGATGTGCAGAAAGAAGTTTGTGCAGAGGGCACTGCCGTTGAAATGACAGTTGAAGGATCGGAAGTGGAAGTGAGACCGGATGATGTTGCCAATGATGCTGCTGTGACACGAAGTGAGCCAAGTGGCGGTAATGGTAATTCCAAGGGGAAAGTGAAAGCGATTACAAGCGATCAAGTGAAAACTGTGTCAAAAGCATCTCTTCCTCCCAAGGGTGCTGGAAAATCCAAGCGTCCTACCAAGACAACCGTGTCCAAGTACATTACTGTTTCCAAGAGAAAATCTCCACGCTGGAACCTCCAATCCTCACCTGGACAATCCAAGGTAAACACTTTCGATGCTTCTGATATTGTTGAAGTGGAATCTTGTCAAGAGGAGAATGTGTAGAAAACCAAGGAAACTGTGGTAACTCCTTCTTTCAACGAAGATTTTGACATTAATGATTATTTGCTAAATTCTCCTTAAATACCTAAGGGTCAAACTACTTCTGACGCAAATGTTTTGCAGAAGGATATTACCCCGTTGATTACTTTAGCCACTCTTGCTCATACGTCTTCTTCCTCGCATAGGGTACTTCGAGTTTTGCTATTCCTACTTCTTCTTGGTTGAAGAAAGAAATAGATTTGGTAACTCTAAGGAGCAACATAGGAAGGAACTTAGATGCTGCAAGTGCTAGTGCAGCTTTTATCCCTCAATGGGACCTGAAGAACGATGACTCGTGCATGGAGACTCCCACCGCAAGAAAACTCACACTTCTAGGATGCACGCCTATCGATATCTCCAGTATGCAAAAAATCTCTAATGAGGACCTTTCTGATGAACTGATGTTATCCCAAACAAAACAACAGAGTTTGGTTGCAGATCTGTATGGAAGATGGATTATTGCTGAGGCAAGAATTGAGGAGCTGAATGATGAATCACAAAATCACACCGTATGTAGATATGAGATTCTAATTCAACTAGGAACAAGCTAATTAATAAAGAATAATAGATGAATCGATCATTTTATTGATATCGCTATATTTGGGTATAATTGGAGAAAACACACAGTGTATGTGTAATTTTCCAGAACTGAAAGTTGCATTGTTAATGAACAAGTGAACTATTTATAGAGTTGCTAGAGTCGCATCTTCGTAGGGCGATTGGATGCACTTACGTCTTGTCCATCCACAATTGCATCACTTCCGACTTATTCTTTATACGACACTTGCTCTTGAGGTCTTTATCATCGGAAGTGTAGCTGCTAGATCATTTGCATGTCCGCTCTTGACCTATCCTCATCAAGTCCCCCTAGTCCATTGATTATTCAAGCAATAATTATTGGACTAGAAGTTAAAAGCACCCTGCACTTCCGATAAGTTTGGAAGATTTTATTGATCATCTTCATTAGGTCCATATGTGTTTTTGATTTGTTGCCTCATTAAAAACCTTGTTCGGAAAAACCCTATGGGAAAAAACCGACATTAAGGTAAAAAGAGTGCAACACACATCTCTCCTTTGTGCAGATCATAGATTTCAGAGATCAAAAATTTTCTCAATTTTTATCGACCATTAACGACTTCGCAGATCCGGTCATCAAGTCCCCCTAGTCCTTATGTTGTTTTGTAAAAATGACTAAGGACTAAGTTGCAAAGATCATAGTAGGAAATGCTTGTGAAACAGGATCCAATAGATCATAAGACTTTACTTGTCTTTAAAACAGGTCGCTTCTACAAATGTAGTCGTTATATTCTCATAAGAATATTGAAAGTATTATTGTAAAGAATCGCTTCTGCAAGTGTAAGGAGTAACTGCCTTGTCAGGCGCGTCTTGCGTGTTAAATCGTACTCGAGTACTTTTTATACCCGTCTGTACACGTGTCATTTGGGGATCAATTGACGGGACAGTTTTCGGCTTTTTCATTTTGAATTTAGAAAATTCGAACGGTTATTTTGGTCCAAAATTCTTGGCCCATATAAATACACAATCTTCCCCAATTTTTCATTCTTCACTTCTCTCATCACCGTCGCTTTCCTTTTCTTTCTTCAAGCCCTAGTTCTTTGTCGAGATTTTACTCACAGTCAGTCGGTTTTTCCTTTCGCTTTTTATTACATTTTTAATGGCATCTCCTTCGGTTAAAGTTGATGATGATTCAAGTAAGCACAATATGCACATTTCATTTTCATCTTTGTCGCCTCGCGATTTAGATGAAGTTATCGAACGGTATAATATTCCGCTTTTGAGGAATCCGACCCTTCCTTTGCCAAAAACTCCAATTTCCCCTTTCCCGGAGGGTAAAATTGGGGTTTATGTTGATATGTTTAAGCTTGGGAACTATCGTCTCCCCTTTACCAAGTTTCTCATGAGAGTTTTGTTGATACACGAAATGGCAATGAGCTGGATCGAACGAAGACACAAAGTTTTGGTTTTGGTCTGTCGGCTGAACTCCGGCCGAACCTTGGCCGAGCCTTAGCCGAACCTAGGGTTCGGACAAGCTATGGAGTTCGGACGTCCGTAGGTCTATATATATGTTTGTCTTTGTAATTTGTAAGTTTTTGAGAGAGTTTGAGCGAACTTTGTCTGTGAGTTGTCTCTGTGTAATTCTCTGTAACTCTGATTCTCTATCAATAAGAGATTGAGTTTTATTTACGTTTGTATGTTGTTTCTCACTTGATTACGTTTGCATTCGATCAATTCGTCCAAACCGATCTGTATCCAGTCACTTTCAAGTTTTGATGTTTTTTAAGATCCATATTTCACAGATGCATATTCAGGGTTTTTCTCGTTTAAGCCATTTTGAGGCAACTTGTAGGGCTGTGAATATATCCCCAAGTGTTACCCTTTTTAGGGCTTTCTATAGGATTACAATGGCTGGTGATTGGTACACCTTTGAACGTAGGAGATCTGTTAAGAGAATTAGTACTCTTCTTCCACCAAACCCCCGTTCTTGGAAGTCAAAATTCTTTTATGTTGATGATCGATGTGTTCCCCTTCAAATGGAATGGAGGGATGTAGAAGATGTGGTTCATGACCCAATTCCAGACAATGGGGATTATAATCAGGAATTCTTTGATAAATTAGTGTCTTGTGTAAATCCAATTCGAGAACTTCCAGAAGCCATTCTTCTTCTTTTTAGAATGAGTAGGGCCTGGTTCACTCCTGAACTTTGGCCGATTTTAACGAATCATGGGAAGGGTAAGGAATTACCCTTTCATCATTTGCGATCAAGATTTAAAGTATATTTTTTGTTTTTAACATATTCTTTTTCCATTTGTTGCAGAAATGGATCTTTTTGAAGCAATGCAGTTGAAGAGTTTCGATGATGTGGATCTTAGCGCTGAAATTATGGAGGAAGGATCCATGCCGTTTCTTCGGCAAACCGCTAGTTCCTTTCTGGAATATCGCCCAGAAGAAGCACATGCTGATCAGGTAGAGTCGCAAGTGGAGGCTCAGCCGGAAGTCGTTGTGTCTGACAAAATGCAGGAAACTGAATCTGGAAGTGGTGATGTTACTGATGTTGCGAAGATCACAAAAAATAGTGCTAGCAAAAGTGGTGAAAGTACCCTCAAAGGTATAAGCAAGGAAATCACTGACGGTCATGCTAATGTAATTTCAAAGGAATCATTACCACCCAAGGGAGGAAGCAGGATCAAGAGATCCTCCAAGGTAGTTATTACTAAGGAAACAAGTGAACCCATAGTAACTAAAAGGAAGTCTCCCCGTTGGAACTTGCAGTCTTCTCCCCATCATTCTAAGGTAAACACTTCTGAAACCACTGAGATCACTTCCGAATCTACGGAGATTGTTGAAGTTAATGCACAACTGGGAGAGGGTGTGCAGACATAAATTGATGCTGTGGTAACCCCTCCTCCTACTGATGATTTTGATATTGAAGATTATTTATTGAATTCACCTGATATGTCACAAGATCCAGATTTTTCTGACGTAAGTATTTTGTAGAAAGGTACCACCCCTTTGATCACTTTGGCTAATTTAGCTCATGCATCCTCTTCTTCGCAGAAGGATGCTCCTAGTTTTGCTGTTCCCACCTCTGAGTGGTTAAAGAAGGAAATAGATTTGGTCGCTCTTAGAAGCAATATTGGTAGAAGTTTAGATTCTGCTGATGTAAATGCAGCCTTTGTTCCTCAATGGGAAATTAAAAATGGTGACACTTGCACCGAAGGTCCAACTGCAAAGAAGATCACCCTTCTCGGAAGTACTCCCACTGATATTTTCATCCTTCAACAGATCCCTAATGATGCCTTCTCGAATGAATTCATGCTTGCATAAGCAAAGCAGCAGAGCTTAGCAGCGGATGTGTATGGCCGTTGGATCATTGCTGAAGCGAGAGTGTAGGAGTTAACCAAGAAGCTGTTGGCACATAAAGCCTGTTTTGGTTCCATCAGTGATCAAGTGAAGATCAATGATTTGCATGCAAAGATCAAGCTTCTTACTACCAAGAATCGAAAATTGGTATTGTTTGAGCAAGAAGCGAAAAGAGATCTTAAGCAAGCACAAGATGATGCAATGGCTTTCAAGAGCCAGTTCCTGGATCAGAAGAAAATATTTGATGAGCAAGCCATCAAAATGCTAGAGATCACTTCTCAATGTGATGCAAAAATTGAATCTGCCAACAAGGGTATAGCTTGTATTCCTTTTATTTTTGGAATTTCTTACTTGCACTTGCATACTTTTTTTTTACTATTTTTAACATTTGCGCTTTCTTTCCTTTAAGAAAATGTTGCCCTTGCTGAAACTGAAAGCGTTAACTGAAGAAAGGGAGCAAATGCAGAAGGAACTAGCATCTGTGAATGAAAAGAGCAAGTGGTTGATTGAAGAAGGCTTTGGTATGGTGGCAAAGCGTGTGCATTCTGAAATGATCCCCATGACCCTTAAAGTTAACTCAGCTGCCAATGCCATGGGCTATAATGAAGGGATCAAATGCAGACTAGCACATGTTGTGAAGGGTGAAGCCAACTTCCTGACCTTCAAAGAATTTGATCAAAAGGCCAATGAAAAACTCTTGAAGCAATTAGATGCATTAAAATCAATGAAGTTCAATTTCGTTGATGAAGTTTCGAAGTTGAGCCTGAGTGACATAGAAATAATGAAGGACGTGCTGAAACCAATTTCCCTACCGAAAGGTCGTGTCCCTCCAAAGACTGATGCTCCTTCAACTTCAAAGGCAGATGCTTCTGGTCCCTCAGGTAATTGATCTTCTTTCAATCATGATCTTTTGTTGATCAATCTAATCATTTCCCAAAGTCCACTTATGCTGTGGCATCAGACATTTTACTTTTGATCTTGCATTTGATACTTTCTAGTACTTTAACTATGGATTTCATCGGAACTGCAACTGTATGTAGTTTTGATTACATTAGCATGTATGGTGATGCATATGTATGATTGCTTTATTCGATTTCTTCCTTGCGCTTGAATATTTTATCTTCTTATGGTTCGTAGAATACGAGTCATGTTTGATTATATTTGTGATACATCACTTGCGACCGAAGTGTATTGCTGTTTGCACCTGCAGTTGCAAAATGATTGTGCACCACCTTTAGTATTTTGAACTGTTTGTATACTTTATCATTTGATTCTTCAAATTTTCCTTTGAACTTGCAAACATTTCTTACAAGCTTTTGAGCAACTTCATGAGTTCTCCTTCACAAATACTTTGATAAGATTCTAATAAAATCATTAACTTTGGTTTTCACATGCGTTTCCCCCCTTTCAGATGCGTCCACCTTCAAAGGATTTTAACAACATGATTTCAATACCACTTTTAAGTTAAGTATTTTTTATTTTGAATACAAATCTTTTCTTTGTGGTATATAAAGTCCTTACATCTTTTGGTAAGGCTCAGTTAATCTTTTTTCTTTGAATAATCAACTCACAAGACCACTTCAAAACACTAATTATTCAGCAGCACTTGCGACCCTCGGAGAGCTTAAGTTGGATCTTTTATTGATAATCATAGCATACCTTTATCCACTTAAGTTTGGCCATCTCTCTTTTTGTTAGCAACCATTGTACTAACAAGGTGTCTAGCCTGATCACCTCTTCCCAACATGCACTCTCTAATTATCAATGAGACAGTTGGGGACAAGAAAAGCGTTTTTGCTTTATCTTGGGTTACCCTTTATAAATAAAGGAGTAACAGCGATACTGCATTAAGGTATTGGTATGTAATACTTTTTAAATGCACCCGCTAATGACTCATGAACCATATCAAAGAAAGTGAATCATATCGCATGTGAATCTCTTACAATTTAAAGAGGTCACTTGTGTAGCATATGCATGTGTTTATATACACAGCATTTTGAAGAAAACGTTTATACTTGATATTTTGCATAAGAATGAACAAGCATTTGCATAGCCTTTTCATATAGAGATGAAATGAGTATCTTCATAGATCTTTGTAAGTACTAGAAACAAAAGTATCTTATTCTTCATCAAACTTATTACAAGATCGTAAATGCAGACACAAGAACATAAAGATCAACATTTTCTAACTTTCATCTAAAATTTTCACTTGCGTCTTCACATATAACATTTGCGAAGATGAACTCCATTCCAAGCTCGAACTAGCTTAGTTCCATCAAGCTGCTGGAGTATGTAAGACCCATTTCCGATCGCTTTTTTGATTATATAAGGTCCCTCCCATTTGGGAGACATCTTCCCAAGCGGAAGTGCTCTGCTCACTTCATTGCTCCTTACACATATTCTCCCTCTTTATATTGTTGGGTCTTGACTTTGGTGTTATAGTATTTTGCCATTTCTTTCTTGTATCTGCTTTCACGTATATCCGTGATTTCTCTTTGTTCTTCCAAAAGATCCAGATTGGTTCTTAATTCTTCATCATTATCTGTCACTTGTACTTGCAAACGGTGACTGGGTATTCCAATTTCAGCCGGAATGACGGCTTCAGTTCCATATACAAGACTGAATGGTGTTTCACCATTGCTAGTTTTAGGCATGGTTCGATGTGCCCACAAGACATGTGGCAATTCATCGACCCAACTACCCCCATACTTTTCCAATCTCATTTTTATACCCTCAACAAGACTTCGATTTGCTCTTTCAACTTGGCCATTGGCCTGTGGATGCGCAACTGATGTAAAGATCTGATTTATATGAAGTTCCTCGCACCATTCCGCAAATGGATTCCCAGCAAATTGCTGTCCATTGTCAGTTATAATGTAAAGAGGTAAACCAAATCGACATATGATATGTTCCCATACGAACTTCTTGACTTGTTTACCAGAAATACAAGCAAGTGGTTTTGCTTCAATCCATTTTGTAAAATAATCAATCGCAACCAATAGAAACTTTACCCCTCTGCTTGCTGGTGGAAAAGGTCCAACTATGTCCATTCCTCACTTCTGGAAGGGCCATGCTGACGTAACAGGGATCAATTCATTTTTTGCTCGCTTGCTCACTGGAGCATGTGCTTGACAAGCTTGGCATTTGCGAAGTTCCTACCAAGTGCTTCGGTACATGCCTGGCCAAAAATATCCAAGACTCATGATTTTAACAACTACCATCTTTGCACCAGCATGAATGCCACATATACCTTCATGTACCTCCTTAACGATCTTTTCGGCTTCACTTGGGGTCAAACATCTCAATAAAGGTCCTAAAAAGCTTCTTCTATACAATACATTGTTTTGCATTTGGTACTGAAGCGAATTTACTCGTATCTGGCGGGCCTGTCCCTTATCATTTGGAAGTTTGCCCATAGTCAAATATTAAATAATTGGGGTCATCCAACTGTCTTCTTGCATTTGCACATCCGCAGTCATTTTCAAATTGACAGTTGGAGCTTCTAACAATTCCACTCGAATCTCTTTAGCTAGATGTTCAAATGCTACAGAGGCTAGCTTTGCTCAGCGCATCTGCTTTTCTATTTTGATCTCTAGAAATATGTAGAACTTCACATTTGCTGAAGATCTTAATTAATTCTTGAACTTGTTCCAAGTACAACGCCATATATTTGCTTTGGGCCTCGTACGTTCCAGCAATTTGACTAACGACTAACAACGAATCTACATAAGCGGTCACTTGCGTTGCACCCATCTTTTTTGCTAAACTTAAACCTGGAACAAATTTCAATGTTTAGGTCTTTTATCTATCCATACTTTTACAGAGCAAGTGCATATGAACTTTGCTTATGTATATCACATGTATTCGTGGAGCAAATGCATGTGTACTCAGCACTTTTGATTTTCATTACTTAGATCATAAACATTCGTATACATATTTCTTTCTTTCTTTTTTTTTATCGAAAAAAAACACCAAAAACTTATAAAGTTTGAGTGTTCAAACCTGCCAACAATGCCTCATATTCTGCTTCATTATTAGAGGTCGAGAAATTGAAGCGGATTGCATATGTCAGCTCATCCCCTTCGGGACTTTTCAAGATCAAGCCTGCATTTGGCATATATTAAATTTTCAATACTTCGAATAGCGATCACTTTCAAGAGAAGAAATAATTTCATAATTGATCAAACCTGCTCCTGAGCCATCAGAGTTGGAAGAACCATCTGTATGTAAGATCCATACTTGTTCTTTGACCTCAGGATCGATAATGGCATTTACACTTGTGCTAACTGGTACTTCTGCCAGGAAATCAGCTACCACTTGACCTTTTATTGAAACTCTTGGTTTAAATTGTATATCAAATGGTCCTACCTCAATTGCCCACTTGATTAATCTCCCAGACATTTCCGGTTTTCTGAAGATCCCTTGAATAGGGTATGAAGTGAGAACATTTACAGTATGAGCTTGAAAATAACGCCGAAGTCTTCTTGTGGCTTGCACAAGCGCTAGGACAACTTTTTCGATCATAGGATATCTGGTCTCGTAGTCTTTTAGCATTTTGCTTATGTAGTAAATTGGAAGTTCTTTATCTTCCCTTTCAACCAGTAGCACAACGCTTACTGCATTATCAGTTACCGCCAAATACATTATCAATTCTTCACCAACTTTCGATGCGGTTAAAGTCGGAAGTGTAGCTAGAGCTGTTTTTAACTCTTCAAATGCTTGATTGGCCTCAGGAGTCCACTCAAAACTTCCTTTTAAACTTTCTTTCAAAACTCTCATGAATGGTGTGGCTCTTTCATCTACTTTTGATAAAATTCGATGCAAAGCCACCAAACGCCCATTTAGAGTTTGTATATCTTTAAGGGTTTTAGGCGGTTCCATTTCCATGACCGCTTTAACTTTCCTCGGATGTGCCTGGATCCCATCTTTATTGACTAGGACCCCCAAGAACTTGCCTTCCTCCATCGCAAATGAACATTTCTTAGGGTTTAATTTCATAGTGATACCCCGCAAGTTTTTAAAGGTCACCTCAATGTCTTTAATCATGTCTTCTTCATGGCAACTTTTAATGACCACATCATCCACATAGGCTTCAAGATTACTGCCCACTTGCGATTGAAAGGTCTTATCCATGAGACGCTGGTAAGTTGCACCAGCATTTTTTAATCCAAACGACAATTTTTTATAACAGAATAAACCTTCATTTGTAATAAACGCAGTTTTGTCTTTATCTCCTTCAGCCATAAGGATCTGATGATATCCTTTATATGCGTCGAGGAAACACTTCCATCGATATACCGCTAAAGAATCAACTTTTAAGTCAATTTCCGGAAGTGGCCTGATAACAATCCTTTGGACATGCTTTATTAAGATCTTTGAAATCAATGCACATTCGTCAAGAATTATCAGGTTTTCGGACTAAAACAGGGTTTGCAACCCATGTTTGATAAAGTACTTCTCGAAGAATCCCTGCTTCCACAAGTTTATCCACTTCCTCTTAAACCACGTTGTTTCGAACTTGATCATAAATTCTTCGCTTCTGCTGAATAGGCTTTACTCCTGATAAACATTTAGTTTATGTTCAGCGAGACGTTTAGGGGACCCCGTCATATCCGACGGTTCCCATGCGAAGATATCCACATTGTCTATTAATAGTTGAAACAACTTCTTCCTTGTTTCTCCTTGTAGCTGTGATCCGATTTTGATTGTTTGATCCGGAAACTTCTCGTTTATGATCCATTTGTTTTTCTCTAAAGTGTCATTTTTTGTATCCTTCAAGCCTTCTTCTGGTGTCAGTGGTTTTTCAATCAAGGCTACATGTGGATCTGCATCTGTTTTAACTGTTGCGATTCCTCTTGGAGTTGGGAATCGAACTAGTCCATGTGCTGTTGAGACTATAGCACCCAAAACTTTAAGCCCAGGACGACCAATAATGATATTGTGAGGAGAAGGAGTTGAAACCACAATAAAAGTCATTCTCGGAAGAGTTTATCGTCACCAAAGATCACTGGGAGAGTTATCTCTCCCATCGGATGTACTACTTCTCCAGAAAAGCCAATAAGAGTGGAATTATGAGGCTTCAACCTTTGTTGCACATCTAATCCCATTTTCCGGAAGCAAGACTCATACATAATTTCTGATGCACTTCCGGTATCGAGATAGGTCCGTTTTACTAGAAACTCAACAATACCGACAGTCACAATTACTGGATCTTCTCTTGATTCTTTTCCAATCAATGGTGGAAATGTAATCTCTTGACTTTTCCACTTTTCTTCTTCAAATTTTGTTTTAACACTACGATGCCAAGTATTCTATCCTCTTCGTATCATTGCGATCATAGGTTGTTTAACAGCTGGAGGGCGTCCCTCCTTGATATTTTTAACCAAATGTGATAATTTCCCAGATTTGATGGCTTTTTCGATCTCGCTTCGCAAGTGTCTACAATTGTCTGTGTCATGACCACGATCCTTGTGATAATCACAATATTTACCCATGTCACTTCCCAAAGGATTATAAGTCCTTTGAGGTTTTGAAAATTGGACATTCTTTGTTGCTAAGATTTCACTTGGAGTTTTTGTAAGTGATCTGAAATCATTGGATCTAGGCTCCCAGGCCTTTTTGTAACCTCCGTAATTACCCTCCCCCGTACGGTCATAGGGTTGAGATCTATATTTTTTTCAAGATTGATTTCTTGTTGGTGTAGCAGAGACACTTGCATTTTCATTTCGGAAACTACCACTTTTTTGAGATGGTTTCTGGGTATTAACACCATGAATGTTTCCGGAAGCGCTTCTTCCCTTTACATAGGTCCTAACACGATCCATAAGCACTTCCATTGTTTGAGGTAGATCTTCGTGCAATTTTTCTACCAAGTGTGTATGTCGAACACCATGGAAAAAGCCAGATATACGTAAGTGATCCTGTGCACCAGATATTTTCATGGTCTCATTGTTAAAGCGCATAACGAAGCTTTCAAGGCTTTCATCATTCCTTCTTCGGATGTTACGCACTTCCGTCACCTCCTTTGTGCACTTCCGTTGTTGGCAAAATTGCCTTAGGAATTTCGTCCTTAGATCTTCAAAGTCGCTTATCTGCACATTTGGAAGTGCATCGAACCATACTCTTGCAGGTCCAGTAAAGGTCTGTACCAACATGTGGCACCATGTTTCTTCTGACCATCGTTCAAGCCTCCCAACAGTGATAAAATCAAATATATGATCATCATGATCTGTTAGTCCACCATACTTTTTTATGGAAGTTGGCATTTTCAGCTTTGCTGGGAACTTAACATTTGCGATCCAATCTTGAAACTTAGAATGCTCTTGCATTGAAGCAGGAAAGTAAGGGACAAATACATCCTTCGTTCCTGATATCATAAAATCCATAGGTCAGAATAAGATCAATGCCTTTTTTGAGAAATAAGGTCTTAATGTTATAATTCAATCACAGCAATTACAGCTTATTCATATTTGCTCACATCCGCGTCTTTCAGGGTGGCACTTCCAACACAAGTGTAATTTGTTCGGAAGTGTCACATAGTATCTACTTCTCAAGAGATCTCATTATGTTACTTCCGACGCGCGTACATCTTACTCGGAAGTCTTCGTTTATTATTATAATCACTTCCAACGCGCGTACGTCTTACTCGGAAGTCTTCAATTTAGTATCCATTTTTGGGAGATCATATCGACACCACTTCCAATGCACGTGTGTCTTATTCGGAAGTGTATATCCGTGTCTTTTTTCAAAACAATCCCATGCATAAGCACCATAGGGTACTTTCTCTCTCTCTTTTTTTTACAACTCAACATTTGAGTGTGCATTTGAAGTATCGAAAATTCAAATTTAAAGAAATGTTTTCCCGCCTTAATTTTTGTTCTTATAGCTTTCCAGATTTTATAGGCAATCTTCATAGGATCATCTTTGAATCTTCAAATCTTCATCCGGTAATGAATTTCCAGATTCCGCATTGCACCAAACGATCCTCAGTTGTTCATCCATTCATAAGGATTTCGCATAATCATTAAACCATTATCATATCATAGAGATCAAAATACATCAAATTATCAAATCAACAATTGATCAATAGTTATTGAATTAACAAATTCAAATTAGCCATATCGATCCAAAATATGTGTATCGGTCCAATGTTTTCAAAAACGAATTTCTCCACGTATTCAAAGTTTTAAATCGATACCTGATGATTTTGTCTGTTTTACAGTTGTACGATCTTCATTTAGAAGATCATCTAGATCCTTTTGAGCATCAGTTTTTTCAGAATCCTTTTCCGGAGTAAATTTGAGAGTTGCGCGGACTTCCTACAACCATTTTTCACGTTTTTCCTTATCCTGTAATTGTTTCAAAACCTGCAAATTTCTCATCAGAAAATCACGATCAAAGCCTCGTAAGGCCTCTACAGCATTATTCGGCTCTACATTATCGTCCGCATTATCATGATCTGAATACAGATTATCATCGGATTGATTCGGTAATTGAAACACCGAAGCTTTCTCATTGAGTTTTCCAGCTGATCCTTTCGAACTATGAATGTTCTTTGGTGATTCTCCTAGATCAAAAATTGACTTCCTCTTCACTGACTCATCCGATTGCTTCTCCATTTTTCACCAATTCCTGAGAATACGGATGGCGCCAATTGATGAATCACAAAATCACACCGTATGTAGATATGAGATTCTAATTCAACTAGGAATAAGCTAATTAATAAAGAATAATAGATGAATCGATCGTTTTAATGATATCGCTATATTTGGGTATAATTGGAGAAAACACATAGTGAATGTGTAATTTTCCAGAACTGAAAGTTGCATTGTTAATGAACAAGTGAACTATATATAGAGTTGCTAGAGTCGCATCTTCGCAGGACGATTGGATGCACTTGCGTCTTGTCCATCCGTAACTGCATCACTTCCGACTTGTTCTTTATACGACACTTGCTCTTGAGGTCTTTATCATCGGAAGTGTAGCTGCTACATCATTTGCATGTCCGGTCTTGACCTATCCTCATCACTGAACAAGAAGCTATTAGCTCTCAAGGCAAGTTCCGGTTCTGTTAGCGATGAGACGAGAATCAATAATTTGAACAACAAAATTGAGCACTTGACAAAAAAGAACAGGAAGCTGGTGGCGTTCGAGCAAGAAGCCAAGAGAGATCTCAAACAGGCTCAAGAAAATGAATTGGCAACAAAAACTGAGCATCTGGAGAAAAAGAAGAAACTTGAAGACCAAATAGCTAAATTGTTGAAGGCTGCCTCTCACCATAAAGCCGAAATTGAAGCTACAAAAAGAGGTACAAGTTAGATTCTTTATTTTATTCCTTCACTTGCATTTCCTTCTTTTAAATTCACAACTTTTTCAGAATCTGAAGTTGCAAAATCGGAAGTAAAGAAGCTTGAAGAAACAATGAAGGCTATGACTGAAGAACGAGAGCAGATGCAAGCTGAGAATACTGCTCTGAATGAAAAGAGCAAGTGGTTGAACGCAGAGTGTCTTGATATGGTTGCTAAGAAAGTTCACTCGGAGATAATCCCTGTGGCTTTGAAAGTGAATTCAGCTGCTAATGATGTTGGCTTTAATGAGGGTATAAAATGTGGGTTAGCACATGCAGTGAAGGAATTTGACCAGAAAGCTGGGAAAAAACTTATAGCTCACCTCACCTCAATAAAGAACATGACCTTTGATATTGTTGAGCAGGTCTCGAAGTTAAGCTTGTCTGATACGGAGCGGATGAAAGAAATCCCGAAGCCAGTTCCATTCCCGAAGAGTGCAGCTCCAGGTCCACAGACAAAGGCTCCTTCTGTATCTAAGACAAATGCTCCTGACCAGGTTGGTAAGTAGTTCTGTTAGGACCAGATTTGAGCACAATGTTC
Source organism: Deinandra increscens subsp. villosa (assembly GCA_039602395.1). Lineage (NCBI taxonomy): Eukaryota > Viridiplantae > Streptophyta > Magnoliopsida > Asterales > Asteraceae > Deinandra > Deinandra increscens. Next base: position 77,332,639 of record JBCNJP010000003.1, read on the forward strand.
TCATTCGATTCATCACACAGGTGCGGAAAACAAGTGTGATGATCAATCTTGGTTGATTTCACCCCATAGATCTCGGAAACTCAAGAACACACACTAAATACACCAAGAACACACACACAAAGGCTCTCTTGTAGAAATAACCAGGAGGAACACGTTTTAGGGTTTTCACTTTATTATTTATACTACAAGAGAGCCTGGGACAAATAGAATGTTTGACACAAACCAATCATTGCCTAGAATTCAGCAAAATATTCTAACAGAATATGAAGTACGCTAAGAACAAAAACAAGTTCGCTAGAACTTGATGAAGTACGCTAAGCATTAACATGTTCGCTAACAAGTTTGCTAGACACAAACAAGTCCGCTAACAAGTACGCTAAGCACAGATTAAGTACGCTAAGAACAAGTTAAGTGCGCTAGGAACAGATCAAGTTCGCTAGGAGCACAACAAGTTTGCTAGGACAAATATCAATCAAGTACGCAAAGTATAACAAGTACGCTAAGAGATAAGTGACAAGTTCGCTAAGAGTTAATCAAGTCCGCTAAGTTCAATATACAAGAAGTTCGCTAAGGAGAAATACAAGTACGCTAACACTTAGTCAAAAACATCATATATAATCATAATCAAAGATAACAAAGTACATAATCAATGTTAAGTACAAACCAAAGTAAAATTACAAATAAACATCAAAAAGATAAATAGTTTGTGTTGCCAACATAAATAAGCTCTAACAAGTTCTCCTTGAAGCCACTTAGTACTTGTTATGAACAATTTCCTCTTCAAAGTCCACTTATACTGTGGCATTTAAACAATTTACTTTTATCGTTTGCATGTGATGATGTTTGAACACTATCCCTTGGATTCTTGCTGGAACTGCATATATTGTAGTTTTCGGATGTGTGGATACTTTTATTAGTACTATGGATGTTTTGTTTAATTTTCCTTTCCTTTCCCATGCCTCATTATTATACTACTATGGTTCATGTAAAATAAATCATGCTAACATGTTTAGGGAAAATCATTTGCAGTTGAAGTGTATTGTTTTTGCACTTGCAATTGTAAAATGGATATACACTATCCCTGTCGTATGGGAATTCTTTATGATGTAATTCTTATCATGATTTCTAGTTTGAAATCCATAAATCCTTTTATAATTCCTGAGAAACTTCTTGAGTTCTCCTTCACAAGTACTTTTTGATAAGACCTTAATAAAATGATCAAAACTTTAAAGAAAGCTGACACATGTGTTTCCCCCTATCGGATGCGTCCATCTTCAAAGGGTTTTAACAGCATTATGCCAATACCACTTTTAAAAGTTGAGATTATTTTATCTTAATGCAAATCAATTCTTTGTGGAATAAAAAAAGTCCTTACAGTCTTCGGTAAGGTTTGATTGAACCATCGCTTGAATGATTAACCCACAAGTTTGCCAGCATAGCATAAGTTACTTAGCAACACTTGTGACCCTTGGAGAGCTTAATTGGACTTATTTAAAACATGCTTCTTCCAATTAAGTTGGCCATCTCTCTTTTGGGCTTCTGTTAACAACTGTTGTGTTAACAAGGTGTCCGACCTGATCACCTCATCCTAACATGCACTCTTTTCTTATTAGTGAGACAGTTAGGGATAAGATAAATTTATCTATTTATCTTAGGTTAATCCTTATAAATAAGGAAATAACAATGATGCTGCATCAAAGAATCAGCATGTGACCCCTTTTTGATGAACTCGTAAGTGACTCATGAACCATATTAGGGAAAATGAATTTTATCACATGTATGCTCCTTTAAGAAAGGAGGCTTTCGATTGTTCAACACAAAATAATCTTCTTAAAAAGAAGACTCAATATTTGTTGTAGCATGTGCACATGTATATATGTGTATGTAATCATTCAAACAAACATTTGTAATGATCTTTGTAGGCAAAGGGAACCAACATTTGCATTAAACTTGGTAGTCAAAGGAAACAATCACTTTATTTTTCATCAAACTTATTGTAGAAAGATAAGCACAAAGATACAAACTCAAAGTAAATTTTCTTTCTTCACAATCTTCATTTGCGACATCACATGTAACATTTGCGGAGATGCGTTCCATTCCAAGCTCGAACCAACTCAGCTCCATCAAGTTGCTGGAGTATATATGAACCATTTCCAATTGCCTTTTTGATTATATAAGGACCTTCCCACTTGGGAGACATTTTTCCAAGGGGAAGAGCCCTGTTTACTTCGTTACTTCTCAGAACATATTCGCCTACCTTGTATTGTTGAACTTTTACTTTTGCATTGTAGTACTTGGCCATTTCCTTTTTATATCGACTTTCTTGTATGGCAGTAATCTCCCTTCGTTCCTTAAGTAAATCAAGATTAGTCCTTAATTCTTCCTCATTGTTAGACACTTGCACTTGCATCCGATGACTAGGTAATCTAATCTCAGCTGGGATAACAGCTTCAGTTCCATATACTAAACTTAAAGGGGTTTCACCATTACTTGTCTTTGGCATTGTTCGATGAGCCCACAAAACGTGTGGTAACTCATCCACCCAACTTCCACCAAATTTCTCTAGTCTCATCTTGATACCCTTAACGAGGCTTCGATTGGCTCTCTCCACTTGCCCATTAGCCTGTGGATGTGCCACGGAAGTGAAAATTTGGTTTATATGAAGTTCTTCACACCATTCTACAAAGGGATTTACGGCAAATTGTTGTCCGTTATCAGTTATTATGTAGAGCGGTAACCCGAAATGGCAAACCATGTGTTCCCACACAAATTTCTTGACTTGTTTACCGGAAATGCAAGCGAGAGGTTTTGCTTCTACCCACTTTGTGAAATAATCAATTGCTACCAGGAGGAATTTTACGTTGCCACTTGCAGGTGGAAATGGACCAACTATGTCCATTCCCCATTTTTGGAATGGCCAAGCTGATGTGACAGGAATTAACTCATTCTTTTCCCTCATGCTTACAGGAGCGTGTACTTGACAAGTTTGACACTTCCGAAGTTCCTCCCAGGTACTGCAATACATCCTGGCCAGTAATAACCAAGACTCATAATCTTTACCACTACCATTTTTTCCCCCGCATGAATACCACAAAAGCCTTCATGCACTTCTTTGACAACCTTGTCAGCTTCAGCTGGAGTCAGGCACCTTAATAAAGGTCCTAAAAAACTTTGTCTATACAGAACATTACCCTGCATCTGGTACTGAAGAGAATTCACCCGTATTTGTCGCGCATGTTCCTTATCATTTGGTAGTTCACCAACGGTTAGATACCTAACAATAGGACTCATCCAGCTTTCCTCTTGAACTTGCACTTCCGTTGCTAACTTTAAATTAACGGTCGGAGACTCCAGCAGTTCCAATCTGATCTCTTTTGCCAGATGTTCAAACGCTACTGATGCTAATTTGCTTAACGCATCTGCCTTCCTATTTTGAGCTCTTGATATGTGCAAGACTTCACATTTGTCGAAGATTTTAATTAATTCTTGAACTTGTTCTAAGTATAACATCATGTACTTGCCTTTTGCTTCATATGTCCCAGCAATTTGACTTGCAATAAGTAATGAATCCACGTGAGCTGTTAAATGTGTTGCTCCCATATTTTTAGCTAACCTTAAACCTGAAACGGATTTACTTCAGTGTTTAAGTTTTTTAGGATTAACGTGTGCAAAGAAAATGTACGTGTATTTTGTGCGTATGCTTTATTTATTGGGCTTCTCCTGCTACTTGCGCATACGTAAGTGTTGTAAATGCATATGCATGTGTTAATGCATATACTTTACCTCAAGTGATCAGTTGCATAAGCATATTTATACTCATACTTTCCTCCATTTTTTTAAATGAGAAGAGTAAAAAGCTTCAAAACGTATGAAGTTTTAAATATTCAGACCTGCTAACAATGCCTCGTATTCTGCCTCATTATTTGAAGCTGGGAAACTAAAGCGAATCGCATATGTTAGCTCGTCACCTTCCGGACTCCTTAGAATCAAGCCTGCATTTGGCAAATGTTAACTTTGTGCTAATTTTCAGTAGGACAAACATTCCTTTAAAAGAAAAAGGAAATCTCAATCGGACCTGCTCCTGAACCATCAGTGTTAGTGTTAGAAGAACCATCTGTGTGAAGAATCCATATTTGGTATTTGGTTTCGGGAACGGTTATGATGTCAACACTTGGAACAGATGGCACTTCCGCTAAGAAATCTGCAACAACTTGCCCTATCGTTGAAACTCTTGGCTTGAATTCAATATCAAATGGCCCAATTTCAATTGCCCATTTGATTAACTTTCCCGACATTTCTGGCTTTCTTAGGATCCCTTGTATTGGATAGGAAGTGAGTACACTTATGGTATGAGCTTGAAAATAACGTCTCAACCTTCTAGTGGCTTGCACAAGCGCTAGAATGGCCCTTTCAATTATTGGATATCTCGTTTCATAATCTTTTAACATTTTACTGATATAATAAATCGGAAGTTTCCTATCTTCTCTTTCAGCCAAAAGCACAGCACTTACAGCATGATCGGTAACAGCCAGGTACATTATCAATGATTCTCCAACCTTTGGCGCTGTCAGAGTTGGAAGTGTAGCTAAATCTGCCTTTAGCTCTTCAAATGCTTGATTAGATTCAGGTGTCCATTCAAATTTTCCTTTTAAACTTTCTTTTAATACCTTCATGAACGGTGTTGTTCTTTCAGCAGCTTTAGATAGAAATCGATGCAAGGCCACTAACCTTCCATTTAGTGTCTGAATTTCTTTAACGATCGTAGGGTGCTGCATTTCCATAACTGCTTTGACCTTTCTCGGATGCGCTTGAATTCCATCCTAATTGACCAAAACTCCCAAAAAATTTACTTCTTCCATTGCAAATGAACATTTCTTGGGATTCAATTTCATGTTGATACTTCGCAAGTTCCCAAAAGTTTCTTCAATATCCTTTAGCATATCTTCCTCATGACAACTCTTTATTACAACATCATCCACGTATGCCTCAAGATTCCTTCCAACTTGCATTTGGAAAGTTTTATCCATGAGTCTTTGATAAGTTGCACCAGCGTTTTTGAGCCCAAATGGCATCTTTTTATAGCAAAACAGTCCCTCGTTGGTAATGAAGGCTGTTTTATCCTCGTCTTCCTTGGCCATAACAACTTGATGGTAGCCCTTATAAGCATCAAGGAAGCACTTCCACCGATAGCCGGCCAAAGAATCCACCTTGAAATCAATTTCTGGAAGCGGATAGCAATCTTTAGGACAGGCTTTGCTGAGGTCTTTAAAATCGATGCACATGCGCCATGTGTTGTCAGGATTTTTAACCAACACAGGATTTGCGACCCATGTTTGATATAATACTTCACGAAGAATTCCTGCATCCACAAGTTTACTGACTTCTTCTTTAACCACCTCATTTCTAACTTTTTCATAGATTCTCCTCTTTTGTTGAATAGGCTTTGCCCCTGGATAAACATTGAGCTTATGTTCAGCAAAGTGTTTTGGAACACTTGTCATGTCCGTTGGCTCCCAAGCAAAGACATCAACACTATTCTTTAACAATTGAAACAGCTTCTTTCTTGGCTCTCCTTGCAGTTGCGAACCTATCTCGATAGTTTGATCTGGAAACTTTTCGTTAATTACCCATTTGTTTTTTCCAAGGCTATCTTTGGATTTATCTGTGTCTTCTTTCGATACCATGGGTATATCAATTAACGCAACTTGTGGAACTACATCAGTTTTTACAGTTGCGATCCCCCTAGGCGTTGGGAATCGGACCATACCATGTGCGGTTGAAACAATGGCTCCCAGAACCCTTAATCCGGGCCTTCCAATGATTACATTGTGAGGGGATGGCGTTGTAACCACAATGAACGTCATCATTTCTTCTTGAAAGAATTTGTCATCTCCGAAGATCACTGGGAGAGTAATTTCTCCAATCGGATGTACTATCTCTCCTGAGAAACCTATAAGTGTAGAAGCGTGAGGCTTTAGCAGTTGTTGCACTTCTGAGCCCATCTTTCTGAAGCAAGATTCATACATAATCTCAGATGCAATTCCGGTATCTAAGTAAGTTCGCTTCACTAAGAAACCGGATATTCCGATTGTAACCACCACAAGATCTTCCTTCGACTCTTTTCCAGACAAAGGCGAAAATGTAATTTCGCAACTCTTCCATTGTTCTTCTTAAATTCTAGTTTTGACATTTCGATGCCAAACATTTGAACTTCTTCGAATCATACCAATGACCTTTTTTGGAGGTTGCCCTTCTTTAATGTTCTTTACCAGATGGGATAACTTGCCAGACTTAATAGCTTTTTCAATTTCACTTCGCAAATGTCGACAATTATCCGTATCATGGCCTCTATCTTTGTGGAAATCACAGTATTTACTCACATCCATCCCTGAAGTATTTTGAGATCTTTGTGGCTTATTAAATTGCACATTTTCGGTGATTAATATTTCACTTGGGGTTTTAGTGAGTGACGTATAATCCTCATTTCTAGACTCCCAATTCTTTTTGTAACCCCCAAAGTTTCCTTCTCTTCTTCGATCAAAAGGTTGAAAACGATTTCTTCTCCAAGGTTGATTTCTTGTCGGAGCAGGATGCACATTTGCATTTTTATTTCTAGGATTGGTTCCCTTTTGAGGTGGCTTTTGGGTACCAATACCTTGTATATTGCCTGAAGCGCTCTTCCCCTTGACATATATTCTCACACGATCCATAAGCACTTCCATTGTTTTTGGCAAGTCTTCATGCAATTTTTCAACAGGATGTGTATGTCGAACACCATGGCAGAACCCAGATATTCGCAACTGATCTTCTGCTCCAGCTATCTTCATAGTTTCATTATTAAATCTCATTACGAAATTCTCAAGACTTTCATCACCCCTTCTTCGGATGTTATGCACTTCCGTTACTTCCTTGGTACATTTCTGCTGCTGACAGAACTGTTTCAAGAATTTGATTCTTAAGTCTTCAAAGCTGCTAATTTGTGCATTCGGAAGTGTGTCAAACCAGATTCTAGCAGATCCGGTAAAGGTTTGCACCAGCATATGACACCAAGTTTCTTCCGACCAACGTTCCAACCTTCCCGCAGTGATAAAACCAAAAATGTGATCATCAGGATCTGTCAACCCACCATACTTTTTAACAGAGGTTGGCATCTTTAATTTTGACGAGAATTTGGCATTTGCGATCTAATCTTCAAATTTAGAATGCTCTTGCATAGAAATGGGAAAATAAGGTACGAGCTCATCCGATGTTCCTAAAACACGAGGACCATGAATTAGAATGAATCCACCAATGCGCCTTTTCTGAGCAGAGATCCTATTATTACTATACAGCCGATGCAAGCATAGCTTGCTCGGAAATAAATGTGTTAAGTTCTCTCTGAAGGTTTTCCAATAGTACTTCTGATGCAAGCCGTAACTTACTCAGAAGTAATTTATACTGAGGGCCTCCTTAGAGGCCTTAGCAAATGCATATAGACTTTTCTTCATTCGATGTGTGTACATACAATTGTATACATACTCGTTTTATTCTTCTCAAACGTATGTATGTGCACAGGTAGGTGCCTACATTTTCCTGATATACGAGGTAAATCCATGTGCATGTGTCAACACACATACTTTACCTCAAGTGACCAGATGCATGAGTATATTCATACTCATACTCCGTTTTTTCTTTTTTCTTTTTTAAATAAACACTCAAAACATTGAGCAGATCATTGATATAGATCTATCATGAAAAATTTGAAAACTATGTTTCCCGCTGTATCCTAACGCTGGAAGTTTCCAGGTTTGAACAACAAAATTCATCAAAAGTTATTGAATCTTCAAATATTCATCCAATGAATCCTTCAAAAAATCTCCAATTCTCGTTTTGTATCAAGTAGATTCCAATCAACATTATCAATTAGCAATTTATGCGAAATCACAAAATCATTAGCATACCATGAAATTCAAACATGTCTAATCAACAGATGATCAAGTCAAACATTATTATAACGAATCCAACTTATTTTGATGATTAATCCTTTCGACATAGCTTTTGTTCACGAATTTCATAATCAGACATAAATTTCTATAATTAAACTTTGCCAATCCACTTATCTCAAAGCAATTTTACCGAGAATTCAAAATTAACATTGTTACCTGATAGTTTTGCACACTTATCAGATGTGTTCTCATCATCGATAACGTCCTTTGAATTCTTCCTAGCTGCATTTTTTCCAGAATTTCCGTCTGGAGTAAATTTGAGTGTCGCACGGACCTCCTGCAACCATGAATCTCGCTTTTCCTTATCCTGTAATTGCTTCAACACCTCAATGTTTCGCAGCAAAAAATCTCGACTGAAATCCTTCAATTCGTCAGAATCATCATTCCTTACAACATTTCGATCGAAAACATCTCGATCTGAACGCGTATCATCATCCATGTGATCCTCCAACGGTAACGTCGAATCCTTCTTACTAAACTTTCCAGCTGAACCTGCAGAGCAGAATATTTTTTTTTTTGCGGAGCTCGTTGATCCAAAAAACGACTTCTTCTTTGTTGAATCATCAAATTGCTTCTCCATTGCTTACCAATTCTAGAGAATACGGATGGCGCCAATTGATGAACCACAAAACTCCACCGCTAGTAAATTTGATTTAATGATCCTACATGGAATTGAGATAACAAATAGAAAAGTATTGGAACGAATGGCATTTTATTGATTCAGGAAATACACATAGTTAAAGGTGAAATCCTAGATCTGAAAGTTAACCTTTACAAGCTATGAAATGGCCTATTTATACTACTCCGAAATCCCATCTTCACAAGTCAGAGAAATGCACTTGCGTCTTGAACATCTGCAACTGTATCGCTTTGTTCCTTGCCTCCATATGCGATGTTAATCTTTTGAAAGTGTCACCTCTGATGCACTTGCATGTCCACTCTTGACCTATCCTCATCAATACTTTTACAAATCCTTCCCACAACTCTCTTAACCGCAACACTAAAATACCTATTAATATATATGTGGAATAAATTATATATACAAAAGGTTTTTACGTTGTTGTTCCAAGTTTTACACGGAGGGGCTTATTTCGTCATTTAAATATATGTGTTAAATGGGCGAATCTTTACGTGATTTTTAAAGCGCGCGTCCTGGTTTGGATTATTTTTTTGCATCATTTTTTATTTGCGTTATTACTTGCCTAAGTTATAACATAACCCCTTTTGCGTTATTTTGCGTTATTTTTTTCATGCGTTGTTTTGTGCACTGTAATAGACGAAGAACTACAAATTGCATTTAGATAGGGTTTGACAAAAAGCAAACTAAAATTACGAAGAACATACAAAGCAGAAACTAAACTACTTATATTTTGACAGAAAAGACTTCTTCAAATCGGCAGACTCTTGAAGGGCTCTGACTAGGTTGGTAATCGTTTGCATATGTTCTATGTCAATTTTGTTCATATCTGACATGAACAAAATTACCAAATCATGAACGACACTATTCTGCAAGATGAATAGATTTTTTTTATTTCATTTCTTTCTTTAATGGTCTCTCATAGAGTGTCGAAGGTTTGGTTGAGAACGTCTATCATGTGTTTTTCCTTCTGATATTCAATCATTATCTCCATCTTCAACTTCCTTTTTATGAATAAATCTTCAGCTGAGGGGGTAGATGGTGATGAAGATGAGCAAGCTATTTGTACGTTTTTTTACGGTTTTTGGAAATGATATGTTTTATTTGAGCAGTTGCAGAGGGTTGTGTGATTTTTAAGATTACCTTTGCGTTTTATTTTTTGCAATTAGTAAATTCTAATTATAAATTCTAGTTACAATAACTTATGTAGGGTTTTTCATTTTTTTTTTGTTTTGAAATCATGCATTAATTGTTTGTATTTCTAGTGGTTGCGTGTAAATGCTAAAATAACGTAAGTAGAAACAAACAATTATGGTTATTTTTCGAAACACGCAATATATAATGAAAACCTTTTGTCAGATGGTTTTCGAATTTACGCATGTAGTTTTTCTGGTCTATAATGTTGAGACGTTTGCGTTATTTTTAACCTGTATGCGTGATAATGATAACGTTTGTGAGAAACAATAAATATGCTTGAAAGTTTTGCGTGATTAAACAGTTGCATGTTTATTACATTTGCGTGATTAAATTGCTGCGTGATTTTTATATATATGCGTGATTAAAGAGGTGCGTTATTTTTTATTGACATCTGTTGCGTGAATATTATACGTTTTTATGCTGACACGCTAATTTGAATTTTTTTTTTTTTGTGAAAAGACAAGGATACCCTTTTTATTAAGTTTAATGAACTGTATAGCTTTTTCCAGCGCGTATCAACCCTATCCGTTAGATCATTTTTATTGTTCTCAATCGACGGCTGGGATCACTTCGCACGCTTCGCATGATTTTGCTCCTTTGTACAATAACTTCCTCCTATATGTGTGTGTGTGTGTGAGAGAGGGGAGAGAAAAAAATCAACGCACGCGAGGACGGACTTGAAGCCCACATGCATTCCCTTTAATAGTATATGCATGGCATGCCTCCTCCACCTCAGCCCACATGCGCCCCACGGACATACGTGTTAGAGGTGGTCTTATCCCAATATGCGCCCCACTGGTGATGAATAGATGAGGTTGTCGGATGTGTGTCCACATCCGACCATCGCGCATCTAAGTCCTCGGGCTAGTGGTAACGGTTTTGCAGGAGTATGCAAGGTGAGGATCTGAGACAAGATTCGAGCTAAGGATCAGGAGGACGTGATCGAGAGCCTATAAATACTCAAGATTAGACATAGTTTAGGGAGCTTCTCCAATTTACTTGAATAGTCATCAGAATTAATAAACACTTTCTCTCTCTAAATTCAAATCTCATTCACTTCTTATTTCTTC
>JBCNJP010000003.1:77344027-77387315 GCA_039602395.1 Deinandra increscens subsp. villosa
AAACATTAAAGCATGAGATAGCGAAAACATTTAATCATGAAAACATGGGATAAGGATAGCACAAAGGCTAATCACGATAAGCGAATGGTTTACAAGTGCCAAGTGGTACATTAAATGGCATGATTCGTATAAAAGGATTAACTTAAATCAAATGACATGAATTTGAAAGTTGGATATTAATTGAACATAGGCATGTAAGTTTGAAATTGTGAATTGAAGGTCGAAACACGCAAGTCTGAATTTTGAAATACACGAATTAAACCGGAGGTTAGAATCTACGCACAAAATATAGAAATCTTCAAACTGAGAGTTAAAAACTGCAAGCCAATCATTGAAAATCACAATTAAATTCACCATCTGTGAGTAGAAAATCACAAACCGAACTCACCACTCAATTTTTGAATATTGTGAGTTACAAACTTTTGAATAGACACGTCATGTGTTGACACCACGAGTTTAAGTCCATAGATCAACATTAGAAACAGCGAATTGAGTCCACACATTGAGTATTGAATAAAGCGAGTTTGGAACTCATACACTGCCAGTTTAAGTTCGAAACATTAAATGGCGCTAACAAAAAATTACAATATGTATCGAAATGCGGAATAACGCGAGTCTTCCTAAAGATTTTTGTTTGGGTCAAAGTTTCATGAAAATTTTGAAAATAGAATTCAAGTAAATTCGAACATCGCCAACGAAGGCGATAACAAATTTATCCAGAAAAGAGTTGCAAAAGAATCGAGGAGTTCCACAAGGTGCTTGGTTGGCCATAAGAAGCTTATGGCTAGGCACAATTATGGATTCAAAAAGAATTGTTGATCATGACTGAGAAGTATCTATAGTATATAAGTAGTACAGATGCGGGGATATCATCATCATGAATGCGATAAAAGACTAAATGGGAGTCGTAATTGCGGAAGGAAGAGAACTATAGGTAAGTGGCTGACACAAAATAGTGTGAGGCGATATGGTGACTTGCCAACAGGAGTAGTACCGGGTAAATTAATGCGGAAGTCGTCTTGGCGAACGGGAGGAAGACCCAATATGTATTCGGGAAGCACTTCAGGGAAGTCCCGAACGACTAGGATGTCTTGGACTCCCTATTCCTGATTACGAACGTCCACAATGCTGACCAGACAGGCCATGTACTCCTTATGCAAGTACTTGTGGGCTTTAACGTCGGACATGAGCTAGAACCCATGGAGTGGTTTATCGCCATAGATTTCCCAGACTTGATTGTCGAGCGGGAAAATGAACGATCTTCGAATTCGCGATACACACAAATTTGACGTTAGCTAGGGTAAAAAAATGAGTTTGGATAAAAATGATTGTTAAGACGAAACAGTTGAAACATCACGTAATTGCGATTGGAATATAACCTTGAATATAAAGGATGAGTTTCTTTTTTTTTCTTTTTTTTTGAAGTTACTATACACGTATAGTTATCTACTCGTAAATTTATAAATTTGTAAACTCGTATACATGCAATCTCGTAAGCATGTGGACTCGTAAACTCATAATTTCCTAAACAAGTAAATTCCTAAACATATATACCTAAAATGCAAAACGTGATATTTTAGAGGGGTTCAAAAATGGATAATTTAATATATATTTTTTTAAATGGGATATCATGTATGTGTGAGCTCGTAGGCTCGTTTATGGGTAAACGCATTAACTCATAAGCAAGTAATCCTGTAACCATGCAAATTTGTAAACTCGTGAACCCATCGACAAGCACTCACTCACCTATAAATGAGTTAAAAAGAAAAGAAAAAAATACATGATATAAATAGGTTTTGAAATGATGAATGTAAATTATTTTGAATTGTACATCGAACAATGACATCACGAATGAATTTTTTTTTTATAAATCGTAAGCTTAAAAACCGACTGACAGGATTCAAACGGTAAATTTGACTTGAGATCAAAACGTGGCTATGTGCACTCGTTTGGCTAGTTTGACCGAAGCATTGTCTGCAATGGCCAGCCTAGGACACACATTATGGGGTTACGTGAATCACCACGCAGGTGTGTCTATTGGGCATTGGTGCAATAGGTTGGGCTATGATTGGAACAATGGGTTGCTGGGTTGAGTCTAAAAAGGTTGGCAACAAGATTTGATAAAACAATCGATCGAACCCGACTTGAGTATCCTGAAATGAAGGTTTTGAAACTATGCCAAAGTGTTTTATGAACTCACGAGGTTTTGGTTTAAAATGGGATAATCAGCTCCATAGCACATTTATGGTGACGACGAATGACATGAATTTGAAATACATGGACGATGTGTGAAAACTCAAGAGTATGTGAAATCGTGAGGGTAAGAAATTGTTTGTATAAACATCATGAAATACCTCGAGGATGGAATCGGAAAATTATGAAACTCAAGCTACTAAATAAATAACATGGGGTTATTTGAATTTTCAAAGATGAGTCGAAATGGAACTGTGAACCGATAACGTAAATCGTAGGATAGTGTAGGATGTGATACGTCACAGGAGTGTCGTACTACGTTATGAAATTGTAAAATAGAAATCACAAGGATGAATTTGGATGTAATAAAACACGAAAGGTTTGAATATGGAAAATCAATTGAGTAAAACATGAGGGGTAATATATGTAAAACTATGAAAGTAAGTGTCGATGGTGAAAATTTCAAAAATGCCATTGAAATCATGAAAAGTGGCGTTTTAACCATGAAATCTTGAAAATCAAAAGAATATCATAGATCGAAATTGGAGTATAGACATGATACCATGGAATCACATGCAAAACACGGAATCAAATTGACTTGTTTAAAATCAATGGAATGGTTCTCATTTCCCGATTGGAAAACTACAACCTTCGACTAATCAGGGTTAATATGGTTCCTAGAAACGTTTGTTATGACATGTTTTGGCCTAATAGGCTAAGGCACCCTCGCCACGATGTCCTAGGTAACGCTTACCTATATAGACACCCTGACTAGCGGTGCTTTCACCCTTCCAGCTACTACATGTCCGTTACTAAGGAACCTAACCCTGACGAGATTTAGAAAAAAAATCAAATAAAATCAAATTACTAAAATGGCGCGTAAGGCACCATTACTAAGGAAAAGGCTAGGAAGCCTGAAATCGAGTGCATGAGTGTGTAATTAGTGTTAGACTTGAAGTACATCCTAACTAAGGCAAAACAAGATATAAAAAGGGCAATCTCTAAACAAAGCATGCAATACACGAGGTTCTCGTGTTTGGACACCTAAGGCAATAGTCTAGGTCATTCCATTACTAATAACCTAGTTCCCTATAGCCATGGCTCTGATACCAATCTGTCACACCCCAACCGATGGCGGAAACGTCAGGGCATGATTAGATTGCCCATAAGCTCATGACAACTAATTTAGTGACAATAGTTAAATGATAAATTTTATTGATAACATTGAAAAATAAAATAATACATCACATATTAATAACAAATACAATTTTTTATTAAACTAGGTCCAAAAGCCCTATGTGATAGCATCTTGAAACATCAATCATAGCCTGCAACATGTATAAAATAAAGGGGGTCAACTATAAATAGTTGGTGAGTAACCACAAGTTTGATACATAACATATATTTGAAAAACATGCGTTACGTGTCATATGATAGAATAAGTGAAATATAATATGCTAGAAGATATTGACAACATGAAAGACTAGGCATAACCAAAATTGCTAGTATAAAATGACAACATGAAAGAGTAGGCATAAACAAACCTCAATGACATATGATAGATTCCCTAACCCGCAGGTTAGACTATATGAAATAATGAAATAGGCTCCAAACACCCAACGCCGAACCGGTCAAGTTGAGTGGGTTGTCAACCGATAGATCTACCTTTGTTACCCCAGGCCTTACGTTAATGTTTATGCCAAATGAAAGACATGACATACTTGACATCCAATGATAAACATGAAAACCTTTGATAAACATGAAATCCTTTGAAAATCACATATTGACAAATCATGCTAGAAGTCACATAACACATAATTCACACATAGATCACATACGCATGGTAAATGATTAACTTGAAAGACAACATTTTGAAATAAGATACATGTTGCAACCCCAAAAATGAGAAAATGAGAAAAGGGGCAAGGATTACTCACTTGGATTAGAAGTTAAGTCCACGAAACGAATAGTGAAGGTGAAAGGGATTAGTCCCGAAGATTCATCCTAAAAGAATAGAAGGGGACGACATGAATATTGGAATATGAGATTCTAAGCTCTTATGCATTTGGGGAATGGGTTTTAATGTTATAAATTGAAGTTCAAAAACATGTTAACTTTTAAGAGCAATAGTACCATAAACGTTACTAGACATGCTTTGGCCTAATAGGTTATGACACTCTCATCGGGGCATCCCAGGTAAGCACCCAAGTCCGACTATGGGATTTATGCGAACACTTATCCTTTGACAGAGACCCCAACTACCAGTGTTTTCACCCTTCCAGTTACTACATGTCATTCGCGTCTCAAGTACCATCACTAAATATGTTGTTAAACAGAGAGCGATTTTAAGTTTATTTGAAATTCTTAAAAATGAGTTTATGTTCACAACCTGAATTACATATTATAATGATTTAGAATTAGTTTATTTGTTGATTTGTGAAAAACAAGCCTTAATCCCCAATTTGTTCATGCATAAAAACGTTGACTTCTGGATTAGAGGAATATAGATGGAATTGGACATGATAGTTTAGACTCGTTGGGCCTAACGAGCCTCTACAAGGCTACAGCAAGCCTAAATCGGCCTAAGCAAGGCAACACGTCCTAATGACATGCCTTTACAAAGCTAGGCCGTCCAAAGGACAAGCCTTAGCAATGCTAGGCGTTCTAAGAACGAGCCTTAGCAAGGCTACCTAAACGAGCCTAAAGCACCTAATTAAGAACCTAAACTAAACTAATTAAACTAATAAAGCGATAAATAAACGAATAACGAAAGGAAGGAAAGAAAGGAAACAAAGAAAGAAAAAGAAGAAGAATTACCTTCAAAGAAGCTTTTCAAACGAGACGAGCTTGAAAGGCAGCACCTCTTCGCCGAGAGCATAAAAACTACTAAGCACGACACCCGAAGGGGTATTGTAGTTGTGGAACCGCCAAAAAATTGGTTATTCCACTTGTTTATACTCACACTAGGAGTTGCAAGCTATTAGGGATTAAGGGAGGGTATTTATAGGTGTGAAATGAAGGAAAAAATAGTATAATGGGCGATGTGGGATGAGTTTAGAAGGAAAATCGCGTCTTTGCAATCAACAATAACACCAAACTTGTTTTCGCGATTCCCGCTTCGTTATAACTCGGTTTTGCGCACGGTTTTCGCCCACGTTCACCATTTTCAGAGTACTATCATATGGAAGAGAGTAATCTACCATTTATTGTGTTGAGAATTGGGCTTAAACCTTGGATCTTGATGTGGGTCGAGTTTTCGGGTTTTTGAAAAATACGGATGTTACAGTTGTGTAGTGTCGACGGCCCACGACATAATGAAATTTCCAACCGCATCCGGGATCGCAACCATCCGGTCACAACAGACCGAATGCGACCTCACAACGGACGTAACAGAGGAAGTGTCACAGCATAGATGGAAGGTGCACGACAGTCATCCTGACCAACTAAACACAATCGGTCCTGAACTCGGTATCCAGGTGCGGGAAAAGCTATACAATCTCATCCGTAATAGTCAGGACATTTTTGCATGGACAACGGCCGACATGACCGGCGTACCCCGTGCAATCACAAAACACCTACTCAAAGTCGACCCGACCCACCCATCCACCAGTCGCCCAAGGCAAGCGAAGCATGGGCCGGGACCGAAGCAAAGCCGTCTGTGAAGAAGTCGCAAAACTCGTACAGGCAGGAATACTAGAGAGGTTAGATGGCACGACTGGGTCGCAAACCCAGTCATGGTAAAGAAAAAGGACGGCTTGTGGCGAATGTGCGTTGATTTTACAAAGCTAAACGATGCATGTCCTAAAGACTGTTACCCACTACCGTCCATAGATTGCAAAAGTGGACGCCTTATCGGGCTTCACATTCAAGTGCTTCCTAGATGCCTACAAAGGCTATCACCAAATTAAGATGGCCAAAGCTGATGAAGACAAAACGGCCTTCCACACACACAAGGGTATATTCCGCTACAGGAAAATGTCATTCGGCCTAAAAAACGCAGGGGCTAGGTATCAGCGTCTCATTGACAAGGTCTTCGACAAACAGATAGGACGAAACATGGAGGCTTATGTCGATGACTTAGTCATAAAAAGCCACACAGAGATAGACATGATCAAAGACATCGAAGAAAGCTTCAGTCAGCTACGATCAGTGAACATGAAGCTAAATCTGGCCAAGTGTTCCTCCGGAATGAAGACAGGCAAATTCCCCGGCATTGCATAACTGATAAGAATATCATGGCAAATCCCGAAAAGGTAAGATCCATCACTCAAATGAAAGCACCACAAACTCTACAGGAGCTACAATGCCTTAACAGCCGATTAGCAGCCCTACATAGGTTTATCTTCTAAGTCGGCCGAGAAAGCACTCCCATTTTTCAAGGTTCTCAGATGGTGCACGGAGACAAAAGAATTCTTATGGACAGAGGATGCAGACAATTCCTTCACCAAGTTAAAACTCGCGTTGGCTGACATTGACATCTCTCATCGCACCAGAAACGGGCGAAGAAGTAATCCTCTACTTATCGGTCGAGAGTGAAGCTATAAGTTCGGTCCTTTGCACCGAACGGGATGGCCGACAACTCCCGATCTACTTTGTCAGTTGGGCCATGAAGGATCCCGAAACGAGGTACTCGAAATTAGAAAAATTATTGCTTGCGCTAATACACACAGCCAGGCGGCTGCGCCGCTACTTTCAAGCATATAGAATCACCGTGCTCACAAATTTTCCTTTGCGTGAAATCATACACAGGCCAGATACATCTAGTCGATTCGCCAAATGGGCCTTGGAATTAGGTGAACATGACCTCCAGTTCAAACCAAGGAACGCCATCAAAGGGCAAGCATTAGCTGATTTCATCATTGAATTGCAAACAGAGGAGCTGGCACTGAGTACCCCGATACAAGAAAGCATCCTACCACCACCAGTCATAAGCCCGAACGCTTGGACCTTATACACAGATGGGGCCAAGAACAGCGAGGGCTCGGGCGCTGGTCTCGTCCTAATAGATCCAAATGGTGTCGAGGTAACATATGCCATCCAGCTTAACTTTCCTAGCACAAATAACGAAGCCGAGTATGAGGCTCTATTGGCCGGCCTCCGCTTGGCTAAGCGAATGAATGTTAAGAAAATATCAGTCTGTGTTGACTCTTTGCTTGTAACAAACCAGGTCAAGGGCGAATTTGAAATCAGGGGGAAGCGCTACAACGCTATACCGACCGAGTGAAAGAATTGGCATCACAATTTGAAGAATTCCAGATAACACAGATACCACGAAGCCAAAACAAGAAAGCAGACGCCCTGAGCAAGCTGGCTTCCCTAGCATTCGCACACCTTACCAAGAAAATACTGGTCGAAGTAATCCATCAACGCACCGATGACTCGACTTAGGTCAATCAGACCGATACAGTCGACACCAATACCTAGATGATGCCCATTAAAGACTATATTGAAACAGACATAGCCCCGACCGGCACATTAGAAGAAGCAAAGCTAAAGTTGCAGGCCCAACAGTATACAATATGTAATGGCAAGCTGTACAAGAAATCTTATCTACAACCGTTGCTACGATGCCTAACACCAGAGCAAGGCCTATATGTCATCAGGGAAATACACAAAGGGATATGCGGAACACACTCGGGACCACGATCGGTCGTAACCCGGCTCATGACAATGGGGTACTACTGGCCCACCATGTACGGCGATACAGAGTCGGAACTTCGAAAGTGCCAAAGCTGCCAAATACATGGGCCAGTACCAAAAGCACCTAAGAACAACATGTTCCCGGTGGTCTCCCCCTAGCCGTTTTACAAATGGGGCATTGACATCATAGGACCTTTCCCCGAGGCACCTAGGCGGATCAAGTTCTTAATCGCAGCGGTCAATTATTTCACCAAATGGCCAGAAGTCAAGGTAGTAGCATCAATTACAGGAAAACAAGTCATTAACTTTGTCTAGGAGCAGATAGTGTGTCGGTACGGCCTCCCAGGAAAAATTGTCACCGATAATGGAAAGCAGTTTGCTGAAAATCCCTTCCGTGCCTGGTGTAGAGAGCTACAGATCACTCAAGTTTTCACCTCGGTCGCCCACCCCCAAGGAAACGGGCAAGTTGAGCGAACTAACAGAAGCATTTTCCATGGTATCAAATCCCGGCTGGGAAACCAAGGCAAAAACTGGCTGAACGAACTCCCTAGCGTCCTCCGGGCCATCAGAACGACCGAGAGAACAAGCCACGGACACACCCCATATAGCTTAACATACGGCTTCGAAGCACTCATCCCGGTCTAAATAGGAATACCCAGCTATAGAACCGACAACGTCTCGGAGGTTGAAAACGACTCGGAGCTACTAGTCAATCTCGCACTAACAGAAGAGCGAAGAGACATAGCAGCAATAAACGAGGCCAGATACAAGAAACAAATCGAAGGTTACTATAATCAGCGAGTCAAGGAAGTCACCTACCAGCCAGGAGATTATGTCTTCAGAAACAACGAGGCCAGCCGACAAGAAGACACGGGCAAACTAGGCCGAAACTGGGAGGGCCCGTACCAAATCCTGGAAGCACATGCCAAGGGCTCTTACAAATTGGCAACTCTCGAAGGAAAGTCGGTCCCCCGGCACTGGAATGAAATGCAGCTAAAAAAATGCTACATGTAAGCACTCATTAATATGTAATTCCAAATTTTGTACTACATACTTCAAGCGACATGACGTTTAAAAGCCGCCATTAATGGAATTACGCGAAATTTTTAGTACATTTTCTTTCAAACACACACACACGATAACAAACCAATCAGCCATCGGGCTACTTATGTCACCTGAACATAATACACTAAAACGCACCAAGTGCAAACCATTGCAACTTCGGGAAGAGGGAAACAACCGGTCAGCCATGATGGGCAACAAAGACCCGGCCTTCAAGAAATCCCACTTTGCAATTTCGTAAGATAGGTTATCCGAACCGGGCTATATATAAAGACATCTCATTGTCCATTTCTCACAGCTCTTTAGTGGGTGACCAGCATGGTTCCTCCCTCGCCCAGTCGGGCAGTTAACACCCGACACATGGGAAGGTGGGCGTAATCTGGACCACATAGATCAAAGTTTTTGGTCGAACCTAGGTATAAAGTCGCGCAAATTATATATATATATATATCCGGATTCACAAATTCAATGGATTATGAAATAATTCAACAAAAATACAAAAGCATACTCACAATAACACAAGCCAAGCCAATAGTTAAGTCATAGATACTAACATTAAGCAGGCGGACAAGTCCAACCAGTCACACACAAGCGTTCCATAAACATCAGACAAAACATAAACCGGCCCCAACATGAAGACCGGTCCCACAAACACAAAAAACATGTTCAAGCCCGATCGGGCAAAATACATAGACAAACATTAAGACAATTTCACAAAACAAGCATGAACACCGGTAAATAAACAGCTACTTTTCACCACCCTTCTACGCCCTGCTACTGGAAGCTACAACCTTCGACTGCTTACCCAGCTGACTAGCAGCTTTCTTCGCTTCTTCACATTCATCTGGGTCCAAGGCTCGCAATTCTTTTAGCTTCTTGTTGGTACACTTAGAGATAGCTTCCAAATAAGCAAATTTTTTCTCGGGCAGCGCCCGACCACCTTCTTGAACCTTCGTCCACGAATCAGGATCATAATAGGAGTGATCCTCCAAAGGCTTACTAGCGAGCGCCCACTTATAGCCTACTGAAAATCCCACTGAAACCCCATGGTCACTTACCAAATTTTCGAAGGCACCTATCGGCTCCCGATAAGACTTGCTAGCGAGCAACCTCTTGACCACATAGCCAAAGCCCTCCTCAATCAGCCATTTCCGGTCGTTCCCATATTCTTGCGCTCGTGCAAGCTCCCCCTGGTACAATTGTTGAATTCTGTCTTTATCATTTTTCAACTTTGCAATCTCGGCCTCCGCATCAGCTAGTTTCTGGGCACCCGACTGAGCAGCTTCCGACGCTTGGCGGGCTTCCGCCTGGGCTGCCTCTAAGTCGCCATAAGCACCATCCAGATAACCCTTCAACTTGGCATTC
This sequence comes from Deinandra increscens subsp. villosa, assembly GCA_039602395.1. NCBI lineage: Eukaryota > Viridiplantae > Streptophyta > Magnoliopsida > Asterales > Asteraceae > Deinandra > Deinandra increscens. The sequence goes on from JBCNJP010000003.1 coordinate 77,354,288, forward strand.
TGCTTCTCGCAAAAATCTTGATGCTCCTCTAGCCGGGCAAGATCATTCTCCATTTTCAAAAAAATTTCCATGTCCACACTACAGAACTTTTGGGTCAAACTATCAAGCTCTTTCTTCGAGCGAACAAGCTCCACACGCCTCTTTTCACTCTTTTCCTTAACCGCAGCCAATTCTTTTTCGAGCAGCTCGTTTGGCCGAATCATATCAATCGCAGAGCCAAAAACCCGAACAACCTTGAAATAAGCTTTATCGCGAGCCAACCGGTGGCTGTCTTTCTCCAGGGCTTCCCTCTCACCAGCTGGTAGGCACGACAAGGCAAATTCTTGACATCTTTCGGATGTCTCAAACCGACTCCTATTCTTCAGGCCCTAATCCGGCCGGAATGGCTCATTGCCAACATCTACCTCCACCAATTGTTGCCCTGACCCTTCACCGCCAAACTCTAATATTTTACCCTTCTCAAGCTCCATGTTAACCAGTTCCATCATCATGCTATCAGCCCCACCGGGGGCTGTAACATAGCCAAAATCGCTAGCCGACTGCTCCTGTAATAATCGAAGATATCCATCCATATCAGAAGGAGGACTAGCTATGGTCAAAGCACGAGGATCATTTACATCTATAACATTAGAAAGCATTACCGAAATATCTTTCTCTAGAGTCTGATCATCAGGCTTCTCACCCTCAACCGGCTGGTCCTCACCCATCGGCCGGTCACCATCAACTGAATTCTCCAAGATCTTAACATCTGAATCTTGAATTTCATCCTCGGTACCCTCGGGACCATCGTCGACGCTAGCAGAGGCCGATTCGGTTTTCGACCTCTTCGAACGACCAGAAGTTGTCCCATCCCTCTTCGACGTCCTCATTCTGTGAGTCGCCTTACCAAAATCATCCTCCTCGTCATGTTTCTTCCCTTTTATCTTTTTCTTCTTTGATACCTCCTCTTCAGCATCGACTAGAATGTTAGTCAGCCCACCCATGGCTGAATAAGTAATCGTCCGATTACCATCTTCAACGGCAAAATTCTCATGACGGCGACCAGTCGTCGCAGAAATAGGATCTAATTCATTTCTCGCTACCGGCTTACTCCCCTGAACGATGCCCTCCGGCTCCTTCACTTTGATAAACGACAATAGGTCCAATTCTGCAAACAGAAAACAACAAAATAAATCAGATGCCCAAAGATAAACAAGCAAATTATGAAACAAAGGGCATACCATGCCCATCATTAAGAAAAAAGGCTGGCTTTAAGCCTGTTTTCACCCCGTTCTGACTCAGCCCCGTCAACACCAACACCCTCTCGAAGTCTCAGGGAACGGTTTGAGTTTGATCTGCAATTGCACCAGTTTCTCCACAACATCTTTATCATACTCCTCTTTGTCAGGGTCACCTAGATTGAGAATACAACTCGATTTTTTCCAAGGGATTGCCTTACCTAACACCTTATCAGAAATCCAGAAAAACTTGTCTTTAAAATGTTTCAAATTGCTCGGAACCCAAGACAGATAATCAGGGCTAGGGGCGCCGTCTTCGTGCCTACCCCGCATACGCTCCAAAATGTACCAATCCCCATGTCGACCCAATCGGTAAAATTGACGTAAGAGCCCAATCTTCGGCTCTTTACCAATCACATGACAGCATACCTCAAAGTGAGTTATGTGAAGAATCGCAAAGGGATGTAGTTGAGAAATATGAACAAGATGATGGCTTAGGACAGACAAAAAGAACTTCGAAAAAGGATTTCTTATTTGACCGTTGCTAAAAGCCTTGGTATACAACCCGATCTTACCTTCAGGCGCCAATTTGATCCAGGCTTTAGGTTTTGGTAATTCCGGCCCAAGAAGCGCCGGAATACCATACCTTTCGCAATGCTCGGTCAATTTGTCCTCAGTCAGAACAGAAAACATACGTTGCATATCCCCTTTGAACGACATGGCAACGACAAAGAAAAGCGAGAAGAAAAGAAACGTACCGATCGGAAACTTTGACGGAATATAAACCCTAAGCCGGAGTCACAGAGCAAAAGTAAAAAACTATGAAAATAATAATTGCCCCTCTATTTATAGGCGGAGTACAGGAGCAGTTATCGGAGCGCCACACTGGATCATAACCGCTCCAGCCGTTGGATGCGCGACACGTCATGGGACAGCTGTCTCCCATACGCTCAAACGTCCTTTCAACCTTTCTGTCCAATTAATTGTCGCAGATACCGATGCAACTCTGTCGGTCACAAACTGACTGATCAATGACTCGGACAGACAAAAGAACACAACAAAAGCCCGAACGGCGATGACCAGACCATCACACATTCGGGCTAGGGGGCTGATGACGTATGTTCACCCGTGATGACGTCACGGTCGTCCTCCAACACAAACCTGCCATACCGATCGGTAACCCACAAGGCCACTCGGTCGGGCTCGGCAGTCGTCTACACAGGCGGTACAGACCAAAGCTCAAGACCACACGACCGGCCGGACACTACACCACCCGGCCGGGCTCATTGATCAAGGATTACTCAAAATAGGCACTGTAGCACGCGGTGCTGCCTGAAAGCCCAGTCCTGCAGGTCGCTTATTCGGGAAAGGCTCATTAATGGCGCATCAAGATAAGGGTTGAGGGCTATAAATACCCCTCAACCACCAGGTTAGTTGACATTCAATAGAGCACCACTCGTCCTTCTTTCTTTCTTGATCAAACAAATACTTATCCTCACGCCGGAGCTTGGTCGCAGGACACCCCGTCATGCCCCCAAGAACAACAATGTTTCTTTGTCTTGCAGACGTGCCGTCCTAGGGCCCGTCCTGGTTCTCCCGACTAGTCTCAGACTTACCTGGTAGATCTGATATCCAGACGTGCCATCTTAGGGCCCGTCCCGGTTCTCCCTATCCGCCCGTCTGGGATACCAAGATTCTACAGAGCCTTTCGAGTTGTTTAAGTCCGTGAAGGCTCTAATCAACTCTTTCGGCAATCAAGATGGAGTAGGGGTCAAAAATTCAAGAGAAGATTATAGTTATTTTCCATAATATGCGTTTGGTTCATGAAATGTAATGTAATTGAAATTGTAAAGTTTTTCTTTTAAAGTTGTGCTTAGTTGGGTAAGGAGGGAGTTTGAAATACAATGAATTCCTTTAATTAAGAGAATTTAGTAATATTTCAACATTCCTTACAAATCCTTCACTTTAATGAAGGAAAGTTACATAGCCTCGAATTACATTGATTAAGGAAATTCATTGTATTTCAAACTCCTTCCTTACCCAATTTAAGCACAATTTTAAAAAGAAAAACATTCCAATTCCAATTACATTACATTCCATTAACCAAACGCCCCTTAGTGTTTATGGAAAACCCGTTGTAAAACACAGTAACGATCTTGCTAATGCATGGTGTAATCGGATTTGGTAACAAAGATGTAAATAAACTTCTTGTTTATTGATTTCCAAGCTCAAACACTCTAGAGAGAGGTTACAGGTTACACAATAGAAAACACACAGTTAAAAGCTCTCTAACCTCGACAACTAACTCTCTCTAACTGAGCTAAAGCTATTTATACAAACTCTGTCCAGCGGACCAACTAACCAGCGTACCAGATGGTCCGGCGTACCATCTGGTCCGCCACTGGTCCGCTGAGACCAGAATACACAAAACCACTAATTACAAAGACATAATACCAAGACCTAGCACTAGACATCAAAACTTGTCCTAACACCCGTAATAAAAGTATTATTTAGGACACTTTAAGAATACTACCGAGATTGTGGGGAGAGTAAGTCGTCTTTTTTTTTTGGGCCAAACCCAGGTGTCGGTGTATTTTGATTGAGCGGAGTGGTTGGTGTAATTGTTATTTTCATTTTCTTTGTTCTATCATTTTGATTGTTTTGTTTTTTTTAATGGCCGTTAAAAAAACATATTTAAAAGAAAATGATGCACGTTTTAAAATTAAAAAAAAATAAAAGAAAAGAAAAGAAGAAGAAGAACTTAATGTATTTGGACAGTGACGGGCTCATTTTGATTAGTAATAGTAAAAACACGCATAAATTAATACCGGTAAAATCAAGTCAAATCTTAATATCAATAGTTTATTTTGAATTGCAATATAGATGAGCACATGGACGTCAATCACTACGGTTTTTTTTTTTTTTTTTTTTTTAACGGCGATGTTGGTTACGATGGGTTAGGACATCGCGCACCTATCCTACCTCCGTAGAGAAGGAGATAAGGGTCCACCCCACAGACAGCCAGACATGAGTGTCCTAACCGTGGCTCAGCTGGGGTCGAGTGGGGCATATGGACGTTCCCCGGGAAAACCATGCGACTGTCTAGCATGCCCACATGGGACCTATGTTGAAGCCCGTAGGTTTCAACCCAAGCATAGACAGTTGCAAGCCTCCACAATAGCAGAACTATCTGGAGTAACTTGCGTGCTGGGTAAAACCGGTCGGCATCATGACTCGAACCAAAGTTGCCCTTGGTCATCAATCCTTTGCCAGCAGTGAGGTTTGAACTTGGGTTTCCCCAAAGTCCAAACAACACCGGTACCATTGAGACAATGCTACAATGGTAATCACTACGGGGTTGGCTTAAACAATTTTGGATTTTTGGGTCTTAAAGTATTTTTTAAAAGTTATGTTTTAAATTTTTCTGTATTATTCGGTTTGGGATTAACAATAATAAATCATATTTTTCATAACTAGTAGAGTTAATATTTTTTTATTCTTATTGTATGTAGACAAATATAAATAGTTTTTATAGCCTTACTCGATACAAGTTGTTTAATAATACATTCAAAGTCAATTTCTTCTAATAGATCTCTTTCAATTAATAAAATAGCTGAATATTCAATCTTTCTTAGATGACCGCTCAAAAAAATAATCACTTTTATAATTTTCAAATCCGTACAAAATATGGGGCCCTAGTTGATTATTAAAAATCCTCTAAAATATAAACCAAATCTTATATTACTATTAAAAATATTATTTAAATATGTTATTAATACGTAAACTAATATCTTATACTAAAATTAAGAAATCCTAAATAAAAAAGAAAAGAAGAAAAGAAATAAGAAAAAAGAAAAGATAAAAAGTCCAAAAAAAAAAGAAGTAAGAAAAGAGAAATGAAATACATTAATTGATGCAAGATTTGAATTTAGGACCTTAGGGGGAACGGTATGGAGCTCGGCTCCCTCGGTTCCAGTGGTTTTATCGGCTTCATGTCTTGCAACTTTTTTTTTTGTTTTTCGGTTTGAAGGAACCGAAGGAATTCGAGACATGGGAATCTAAGTTCTGTCTGTTGGAAGCCAACGGCTAGTAGACTTAAATATTAATTTTTTATTTCAATTTCTCATCCCCATTTTGCGTCATAAATTGAGATCAATTCAATACTTTTTTCACACATTTTCTACTCTTCTATACTCTCTACAACAAACTCTATAGCCATGGAAAATAGAAAGAAAAAATCACCCGCCACAACCCGAAAGTTTCGACCCAAGGTGCAAACACTCGGTCAATCATCTCATCTCCTCCTCCTCATTCACAACCCCTTCCACAACCGGTTTTCTATACACAACCGCCTCAACCGCAACCGGGTTTCCATCCACAACAATCATCTGTTGATCTTCTATCCAGTCGTTACCGGGGTCAACCCGACACATATCCCCCACATTCATCACAAATTCATCAATTTTCATCAACTAATCAATACCATTCGATGTACCAAAACACAAAATTTCGAAAGCCAAGGCATATTGCGGACGAATCCGATGATGATGAAGAAGTATACGAAATCGGGTAGGAGGTAGAGGTAGAGGACGATGAGGAGGATATGGAAGAAGATACTCATGAGGTTGCTACAACTCAAGTTTTGAAAGGTAAGAAAGCTAGTAAATTTATTAATCGAGCTAAGGCTTCACCTTGTACAAGAAGTGAATTTGGTGAAGGCATATATACATATATATGAAGATCAAGAGTTGGAGATCAACAAAAATCGGATTCGTTTTGGGTTTAAGTGCTTAACCACCATGACGGTTTGGTTTGTCGAGCTAGCGGTCGGACCATTCATCAACTCAACTCAAAGTGGTCAACTTTGTACAAAAAAATGACCAACTTCATTGGTCTTTACATTCAAGCGGTAATGATTTATTTTTTTCTAAAGTTGATTTTTTATATAAATACATTTTTTGTATTAAATTATTCTTTTAGAAACTTTAATATGCTAGTGGAAGTGCCGATATAGATATGTTTGAGAAAGCTTTGGAGGAGTATAAACGAGATTACAAGAGAAAAGGTTTTGTGCATGTTGAATCTTGGAAAATCGTCAAAGACCACCCAAAGTGGGTCGTAATATCAATTATCTGATTTTGGGAACCCATTTGCTTTTGGGTTTCTTGTTTATATTTACTGTAGATTCTTTCTTTCTCTTGATCTTCATGGGTTTGGAAGAAACATTCAAAGAAGTATTAGCATTGACAGGATATATGCTTTTCATGCTATAATGTTTTCCAATTAGTTTCATCATTTCAGTGCACATACAATGTTTGTATATTGTAATCTCACCAAAATTCTCAAAGTTTTGACTTGAAGAACTAGTGGGGTTTGTTTACTCAGATTTAGATTTGTTAGAGTCATCAAGTTCAGAATGATGTTGGGTTGAGACTTCAGATACTGGATTTTTATTTTTGAGATTGTTATCCAGTTGTGGGTTATTTTGACTGCTACTTTTTACAAAGACAGTCTTGGAACTTTTAGTCCATGTATATACCTAATCCCTTGACCATAATTTCTTGGTACATTTTTCATGTCCTCAAGTTGGTCATGAGCATTTATGAGACCATTTATCTTCTTAGTTTCCGTATGCAATCTTTGATACAAGGCTACACGTTCGATCTCATAGTGATCAATTTTAGCTTTATTACTCAAATTGTGTGTCTCGAGTCGTCTTAATTTTGACAATTCATTTTCTCTAACTCCTTTTAGTTGATGAAATTCAGATAGAAAAGATTTCATTTCTTCTTTAAAAGTTTTAAACTTGTTTTCATTTAAAAGTTTGTTTCTTTCAGAATTTTCTTGAAGAACTTTGTAGTTTTTTAACATGTTTTTGAATTGAAAAATTAGATCAGTGTGAGAGGTACATACTTGATTCTCATTTGAAGTTTCAGAGAGATCAGATGGATAGGACTCATCATTAGCCATGATACATCTGTTTGCATGGCATTCTTCTTTTGATGATAAATTTGTATCCCAATTTTCTACTTTAGCCATTAATGTTTTTTCTCTCTGCATGGCATGTTCATACTTTCTTTTATAGTATGATGCATCTTTGAGCTTTTGATTATTGCATTCAGATGCATAGTGGCCCATTATTTCACATCTAAAGCACTTTATTTCACTTTTGTCAACCTCGGGCTTGTTAAAGTCTGGGGGTTATTTTTTGCTTTCTTCACCTTTTGTGAAGGTTTTTCTGGTTGACCAGGAGGGATTCCTTTTGTTGAACCTCCCAAACTGTTTAGTCAATGGGGCAAGTGATTTTTCAAATGACTCATTTTCTGTTTCGCTTTCAGAATATTGCATTTCTGAGTCATTTAATTCTTTTCTTTTTTAGTGGATTGACTCTTGTTTAGTGTTTTGTTTTTCTCTTTTCAGAGTAAAGAGCCAGTGGATCAACCTTAGTTTTGGAGATGTCTAGTATTTCAGACTCTTAAGAGTCTAGTATATAGAAGAGATCGTTTAGGCTTTTCTCTTCCAAATCCAAGGTTGATTGAAGAGTCACGGTTAGACTTCTCCATTCATGAGGAAGACTTTTGATAAATTTAATGTTTGTCTCCTAATTTGATTTAGAAACACTGAACTTTCTTAGATTGTTGATTATTGTGGCAAAACGGTTGTAAGTATTTACAAGTGACTCACTTGGGAGTGAATTAAAAGATTCATATTCGTTTAGTGCCTTAGTTATCTTGTTTCTTTTCATTTGGTCTCCTCCATCAAAAAGTTTTTCAAGAGCATCCCATATGCCTTTTGTGGAGGTGTTACAATCAACTAGACAGAAAAAATTATGAGGAAGAGCCATGATTAAGACAGTTTTGGCTTTGTCCTTATTAACTTCTTTGGTATTTTTCTCATTGCTCCACCATTTTCTATCTTTAGGTATGGAGCGGACAGGGACATAAGCTGATTGTTCAGTTTCTTTTATTTTGGGAATTTTCACTATGGGACAATGAGGTCCATTGGCTATGCAATCCAGTAGGGAATTGTCAACTTCTTTTAAGAAGTTGGTAATCCGTATTTTCCACTTTTGATACTCCTTTCTGACTAGCATAGGAGGTTTTGACAAAGAGCCAAGAGATTTTCCATTGTTCCATCTTGAAGACATTTTGAAAGAAGGTTTCTAGTAAAACTTTGAAAATTAAAAAAAAAATGTTAAAGAGCAAGATCTTTGAATATGAGTTATTCAATATGCTCTGATACCAATTATTGGGTCTCATGAGGGCTCTTTAACAATATTGGCTCAATTCGATTTAAACAAGATAAACAAGTTACGAAAAGAAAATGAAATTGGAAGACAACAATTAATAAAAAGGTTTTTCTGTATATCTCAAATGTAAATACTGGTTTACACGAGTTTATAGTATAACAATATATCAACAGAAAGAACTTTTCTACGGGAGTAAGTTGTAAGTGCTTTGAGAAGCTTGTGAATTGTGTGCTTGTTGTCTAGCCTTTTTTTGGTGAAGTCCGCTTGCTATTTATAGGAAGTTGTAGCAAGTTACAACCGAATAATGTGGTTGAGGATGGTTGAATATGGAGTGTGTCAGAGTGTGACAATCGTCAGAAATACCAGGTTATTTTCCACTCCCGGTATATCCAACGAGTATACATTACATATTCCATGAATTTATTTTGCATGAATTAACGCGTTGCATGACATAGCATATCTATTACATGCATACCATGTATCGGTAGTTTAGGAAATTACCGGGTCACACGCGCGATCTAACCAACACACGAACGTTGGTGACATTTTTCATAATAGGTGAAATAAATATTTCAATAAATATTAAATGCCTATTAATATATTATAATGATTTAAAATATATATACATTTCGTTTTATTTTAATGCCAACATCTCGCGCGTTATTATTATTTGATCAAGTCTAAACGTACACAACTACCACCAATACTATTTTTTTACTAAAGTAGATTTAATAAAAGAATTATTTATTATTAATTTTTTTTATTCAGGTTATACCCGGCAAATACCCGATCTTTACCAAAAATATTAGATATATACCCATTTATCTACCAAGTTCATTTCTCTCCTAAAACAACCTCCTAAAATTCTAAAGTATAAGACATAACAAAGACCAACTTTCTTTTCACCAAAATTATGGGTTAGCCAGTCAAGTCAAATCTTCATGCACCCACACTTCAAACGTGAAGAAATCTTGGAGCAAAAAATGAATCCATAAGAAGATGGGTACTGATAACCCTTTTGCTATACATAGCTTTTGTATGCACAAAAGAAGTAATGTTGACTCACTTTTTGTCAATCTCCAAGACTTTCTTCTAAAATATCCACACCTTTAATCAAGACCCATTTATCTATATAGATGTTGCGTCCCAGAATCCCGGGAGGTGGTATTCTTTCTGGTTAGCGACTTTAAGATATCTTGAGTGATGCTAGAGTGTCCTGCAAAAAAAGAAACACCGTTAGCCTTGACACGAAGGGCCCCAAAGGGGGTCTTCGTGACCAAGCTCCGGTGTGAGAGTAAGAGGTCGTTCGTTGGAAGTATGCCAGAAATAGTAGAGAGAGAGTTAGGGAGTGGGGAGAACTTGCTTTCCTTCTCGGCTTACCTTTTCCTTTTATACTAGAAGCCATCATGTCCGCATTAAATGATGCAGGGAGCATTTAATGTCCCAGACATGCAGCTTCTCCGTCCAACAGGGAAGACTATTAGTACGGAGGCCCTTCCGTGGTCCAGGAAGCCCGCCCCTAGCTCCCCTTGTCCTTTGAGGCAGTCACATCACCGCTCGCATATTCCCGAGGCCGGCGCTAGTCCCATCTTGTCGGATTTGTACATTTGAGGAATACTTTAATTCCTTTTGCTCTCACGTAGGCCCTTCCGTCCAGATGCTTCTCCTTCAAGCTTTGGTTGTGCCCTTCTTTGAGTCTCTGTCTTTCTCTAAGGTCATTCGTGGGTATATCACATCAAGTCCCCCCTAGTCTCTAGTTTGTTCGAGAATCAAAGGTGAAGAACACTAGAGACTCACTTTGGACGGGCCTTCTCTCATTTTGCGGCCCCTTCCGCTTTTCTAACTTCTAAGGGCCTTCTAGCTTCTCTTTTATCCTGACGTTTTTACCCTCTTTAACAGCTGTAAACATGTTTGGTGGTTGAGGACAGTTTACTTGTCAGGTCGGACACGTGTCGCCATGGGAGTAAATCCTGAATCCCGATAATTTTTCCTCTTATTTATTAACCTTCGAGAGGGAGAAAAGGGGTTATTAGTTTTCTTCTGCAACCCCCGGCGATTTTCTTCAATTTCTACCGTTTTTCACAGGTTAGTCATTTTTTTGTTGCCAGAACGTCTCGATCTGACCTGTCTTCTGTCGCGTCTGTACTAACCGGAGGCGAGCTCGCGACGTTTATCAAGGATTTTGTGATCTCCCCCTGACCTTGAACCCTAGGGTTCCGTTGCCGGGAGATCGTGCCGGGGCGACGCCTGATGACCATTTATACTTCAATTTTTCTCAAGTGCAATGTCTGATATCCCTTGTCTTCCTTTTTAATTTCTGTTCTTAAGAGCTACGGGTGTCATTTTTCCCAAATTCATCCCATTGCTTTTGGCAAGATCATTCACTTCGAAGTTGCATGTTTGTCCCTCTCTGGTCAACCTTCAGTTCCCCTGTTTCGCCGCTTTTATAAACTCTGTTGGGATGGGGATTGGCTGACCTTTGAGAAGCGTCGTGCCCCGAAGTATCTTAGTTGTACCAATTACATCTTGAATTGTGTTCATGTTTGGAAAAATAGTTATCTTTTTGTTTCTTCTGATTTTCTTCCTGAAGCCCTTCCTATTCTTCCCGCTGGGATCGCCATTTCTGATGCTCCCTCTAAGGACGGTTATGACACTGATCTGTTGGAGCGTCTTGCTGCTAACCATTTGTCCTACCGGACTTTTAGCGAGGGGCTTCTGGTGATGGCCGGCCTTAGTAAGAAAGGACTTCCACCAGGCCACCGTTTTGTGGTTTTGAAGGATGGAAAAGGTGTGTGGCCTTTTATGCATCTTGTGGATGTTTTGTCTGATTGCTTCTTATTTTGGCTTCTTTTGCTGTCATTTTCTTTTTTGAAGCAATGAGTTTGAAGAAGATTCTTGGCGCTGTGGGCAAAAGTTTTGATTTTACTGTTGTCCTTGTTGGAAAAGGGAGTGCTAGCCATTCTGGGCCCCGCGTGTCTTTTGCTGATGATTCAGCCGCTGCTGACAGTGTTGTCGGGGCATTAGATACAATTAGTGCTTCGTCGAGTGCTGATCCTTCAAATATTGAAGGCCTTTCTGTGACTCAGAAGCCGCAAATCAAGAAGCGTCCCCTGCCCAGCTTTGATCTAGGAATTACCAAGAAGCCCACCCTTCGACTGAATCTTAGAAGTGGAAAGAAGACTGTGGCATCTCCCTTCGTGGAGATGCCTACTCCAGTTGTTGAAGCATCTGATCCCTTCCCTACTTTTTCTTCTCCTGATATGAAGCTCAAGGAGCCTGTTCCTTCATCCAGTACTTCTCCTACTTTTTTGGAGTCAGAGGTTAAGACTCCTGTTCAAGATGGTATGTCTTTTTCTTGTTCTCCCCCTAAGATTTTCGAATCCACTCCTGCCAGTTTTGCTAGGTTAATTGAGCTATTTGATCCTTCTATTTGTGGTCCTTCTAGCTTTTCTGATTTTCTTCCATCTTATGACCGACTTCTAGAATCCCAAGAGGATCTTCTGAAGGACGAGTTGGAGCCCTCGTTTGATCCTTATTAGTCTGATGGTGTTGATCCCCCGACTACTTCCTCGAAGGACCTAACATATATTCCAGACTTGACTATTAAGGAAGGAGCTATAATTGCTGGTCCTGAGGCCTGTACTATGTTTTTGAGGAGTGCCATTTCTCCTAACGAGCGTTGGACGGCTAGTGTCATTGAGACTGCTGAGCTAAATGCCCATTTTGCTTGCAATGTTGTTGAATCCTTCAAACTAAGTACCGAGGTTCAAAATAGGCTGAGTTGGACCGATGTTCAGTTTAGGAAGCTTAAGGCAGCATACGACAAGCAGCAGGAGGAACTGAGGAAGGATTTGGAGGATAAGTTTAAGCTTTTGAAGGAGATGATCTTGAGGGTGACTGGGTAAGCGGTTGAAGCTTGATGAGTTGAAGGAGAAGGTTGGTTCGTTGGAGGCAGAGGTTGGAATGGCGAACCATCGTTTGGGGGATGTCTTATTTTGTTTATTTTGTCTTCTTGCAAGAAGCTTTAGCAAGGATGTCTTCCTCCTTCCAGACTCCTAGCAAGGAGCGTAATGCAGCTGCTGAAGCGGGTGATGTTTTGAGGAGGGATGTTAAAGCTTTAAGGGCTCAGATTGTAGCCCTTACTGGTGACGTTGTTGGAGCCAAGGTCGCCAAGCTTGAGAAGGATCGATAGTGGCTGATCACCGAAGGCCTTTCAAATGTGGTGAAGCGGGTTCATTCCTCTTCTCAGTATGCCACCCTTCTCAAGGATCTCGTTGATTCTTGCTCGACCGTGGGGTACCAAGTCGGTCTTACCGCCGGTTACCACTTTTCTGCTGAGAGGGTTCCAAAGGAGGAGACTCTTTTTTATGATGAGACAGGCGAGGAGAAAATGCAGGAGGCTGGTGGGAAGCTTTCCAATGCGTCCTTTGACGTGTTGGCCACTATGTCTTCCCACCCTGAGTGGTCTGTTGAGGAACTAAATGACTTTCCATCTATTGAAGATCCTACCACTCCTAGCCCTTAAGTGAAGCTTTTTATATTTTTATGACCGGTCTGTAATGATATTTCAAGACAAGTATCTTACGCCTTCTATGGGTGTACTGTTTGGTGGATGCGGCTACTGGCCGTTGTCTTTTTATCGTATTATCTACTATGTTTATGCTTGCGTGCTTTATACTTTTTTATTTGGCTTTAACCTTATTGAAGGGCGTCCTCTTAGGTTTTTCCAAATGGATTTATGCCTAGCATTTTCTCAAGGATAGAGATGCTTTCTATCTTTGGTATGATCCTTCCTTTAGAAGGTGCCTAAGCGACCCTTGTGAGGTCTTCCAGAGGCTTTAGCCTTTTCTATTAAGGTCGCCCTATGCTGGCCCGTAGGCTTTTGGAGGACTTGGCCCTTGTGAGGCCTCATTTTCTTTTTAAAACCCGTTCTACTTAGTACTTTTTCGAACTTTGTTTATTCATATTTGTCATATGGTTTTAGCTGTTATCAGCGTTTATTAGACATTTCGATGTCTTGAGGGGAAAAATTCTTGAAAATTTGGCCTTTCATTGGTGCCATATATTATCAGATATTGTAAGTTACTTATACAAAATCTTCCCATTATACTAGGCTAACTATCTGATATTACATTAAGGTAATTCATAAATAGTACTTCTTTAGTTGTTGGGTGTTCCAGGTTCTTGGGATGTTAAGCCCGTCAATTGTGGTTAGCCTGTGGGCGCCTTTCCTATTTGCCCATGTGACTTTGTAAGGCCCTTCCTATCTGGGACCCAGCTTGCCACAATCTTCTTGTCTGCTGGCTTCATTTTCTCGCAGCACCAGGTTCCCTACTCTGAAAGTTACCCCTTTGACCTTTTTGTTGTATTGTCTCTCCATCTCTCTTTTTGTAGCAGCTTCTTTAATAGCTGCTATTTTTCTTCTTTCTTCTAAGAGGTTGAGGTTGAGGTTGAGACGTAGGTCCAACTCATTTTGTTTCTCGGGCATATTAGTTCGTTCAGTGGGATTCCTGATTTCTGCTGGTACCATTGCTTATGTCCTGTATGTGAGACTGAAGGGGCTTTCCCCCGTGCTTGACTTTGGTGTTGTTCTGTGAGCCCATAGTACTTGTGGGAGTTATTCCACCTAACCTTTCTTCTTCCTTCCCAGTCTTGCTTTTACGCCTTCTGCTATGCTTCTATTTGCCCTTTCAACCTGTCCATTGCTCTGTGGGTGAGCCACTGAAGTGAACACTTGGTCTATCCCGAGTTCTATGCACCATTTTCTGAATTTTTTGTCTGTGAATTGGCTTCCATTGTCGCTTATCAAGTTTTGTGGTATTCCGAACCTGCAAACAATGTTTTCCCATACAAACCGCAAAATTTGCTTACTCGAGATTGTGGTAAGGGGCTTAGCCTCTATCCATTTGGTGAAGTTGTCTATAACAACCACCAGGAATCTTACTCTGCCTGGGGCTTCTAGGAAGGGGCCCATTATATCAATTCCCCACTTCGGGAAGGGCCACGCTGAGCTTACTGTAACTAAGTCACGTCTTGGGTGCCTTGGAATGGGCGCATGTATTTGACAGTTGTCACACCCCTTGATTTCATCAATTACACTCTTGTACATACCTGGCCAGTAGAAGCCGACCCTTTGAGCATTGGAGACAATTGTCTTAGGGCCTGCGTGTAACCCGTAGATCCCTACATGAATTTCTCTTATTACTGCAGCGGCTTCATTTTCGCTCATGCACTTCAGGAGCGGGCCCAGGTAAGACCTTCTGTATAGGCGGTCACCTTCGATACAATGGAGAGTTGACTTTGCTTGGATTTTTCTTCCTTCCTCGCAGACTATTGGCAACTTTTCTTTAGATAGATATTCTACGAGAGGGGTCATCCAGGATGTTCCCTCTATGGCCAACATGTCTTCTCCCTCGATGGAAGGGGATGCAAGTTTCTCTATCTTTACTTCCTTGTCTGGGTCTTTGGACGATACCGAAGCTATTTTGCTCAGGGCATCTTCTTTTTTGTTCTTTACCTTGGGACATGGATTATTTTGCAATAAGAGAACTCGTTGATGAGATGCTTGACCCTCTCAATGTATTTTTTTCATCTTCTCATCCTTAGCTTCATATACCCTATTTATTTGACTTGTCACCAACATTGAGTCGACATGTGCTTCTAGGTTTTTGACCTTCATTTTTCTAGCCATTCGCAAGCCAGCTAGAAGGGCCTCATACTCTGCTTCGTTGTTGGTGGATGTGAAGTCGAACTTGAGAGAACTTGATATTTCCTTCCCCTTTGGGCTTGTCAGTATCAGCCCTGCCCCACAGCCTTCTTCGTTTGAAGCCCCGTAAGTGAACAGCTTCCAGGTCTGATAAGGGGCTGCTCCTCTTTTTACTGTTGAAGGGAGATCATCTTTTAGCTCTTCTTCTGGTGGTATTTCGACTAGGAAATCTGCAAGGACTTGGCCTTTAATTGCTGTCCTACCCTTGTATTCTATTTTGTAGTTTCCCAGCTCGACAACCCACTTTGCTAGTCTTCCTGATACTTCTGGTCTTTGGAGCACAAGCTGCATAAATTTATCAGTTATTACCTATACAGGGTGCGCTTGAAAGTACCTGGCTAGCCTTCTTGAGGTGTGAATGAGAGATAGTGTAAGCTTTTCGAGCGTTGGATATCTTTCTTCTAGGCCTTTGAGGGTCCTTGATAGGAAATAGATCGGTACCTGCCCTTTGCTTATTTCGACTAACAGTACTAAGCTTATCGTCTGGTCGGAGATGGCTAAGTATAGCTTCAGGGTTTTCCCTTGCCTTGGAATGGCCAGCGTCGGTAATTCGCAGAGGAAAGCCTTGATGCTGTTAAACCCTTCTTCGGCTTCTGGTGTCCATACAAACTGATTTTTCTTCAGGCATTTTCTCAATTTTTTGACTAGGGGTTTGGTTTTGTCAGCCAGCCTTGAGATGAATCTCCCCAAGGCTACCAGCTGCCCATTCAAACTTTACGCTTCCTTTAGAGTTCTGGGCGACCTGAGGCGAGTAATGGCCTCCACTTTCTTATGAAGGGCTTGAATCCCATCCTTTTTTATTATCACACCCAGGAATTTTCCTTCTTCCACCCCGAATGAGCATTTGTCGGGGTTCAGTTTCATGTTGACCTCTCTAAGGGTCTCGAACGTTTCTCTAACGTCTTGAATCATATCTCCTTCCCGCTTGCTTTTTACTACGTCGTCGTCCACATATACTTCCAGGTTTTTGCCTATCTGATCTTGGAATAGCCAATCCATCAACCGTTGATATGTTTCCCCGGCGTTTTTAGCCCAAAGGGCATCTTCGTATAGCAATACGTGCCGTCGGGGGTGTGGAATACTGTTTTCTCTTCGTCCCCCCTAGCTATTCTGATTTGATGGTAGCCCTTATATGAATCTAGTAAGCATTTAAGGGGAAAGGTGGCCAGTGCATCAATCTTTGCATCAACTTCCGGCAGCGGGTAGCAGACTTTTGGACACGTCTTGTTAAGGTCGGAGAAGTCTATGCACATTCTGAGTGTCCCGTGTGGCTTTTTCACCACGACGGGGTTTGCTACCCACTTTGGGTATTGTATTTTCCTCACTATTCGTGCGGCTACAAACTTTTTCGCTTCTTCACTTGCGACAGCGGCATGCTTAGGGCATAAGCTTCCGAACTTTTGTTTGTCTGCTTTAGTCCCTTCCAGGATGTTAAGATGGTGCTCTATGTACTTTTCAGGTATCCCTTCCATGTCGCTGCATTGCCAAGCGAAGACATCTATGTGTTTGAGTAGAAGCTCCTTCAGGGCGGTCTTCCATCTTCCTGGCAGTTGGGCCCCCACCTTGATGGTTTGTTCAGGGAACTGGTCGTTCAGAATCCAATTCTCTATTCCTGGGTCAGGGGTTATGCTTGGTATCCTGGACACACTTGCAACAACTTCGGTGGCGGATCCTACTGTCGCAATTCCCCCTGCCGTGGGAAACTTCATCATACCGTGCGCTGTAGATGTAACTGCTCGTATTCTGGGTCTTCCGAGAATGGCATTATACTTGGAGTTGCCTCTGACGATTCAGAATGTTAGCTCGATTGTTCTTCTGGTAAACCCTTCCCCAAATGTCATTGGGGGGTTGATTTTTCCCAATGGCCTGACCACTTCTCCTGAGAACCCTATAAGGGGCATGTACTCTTCTACCATCCCCTTCCTGACTTCTAGCCTTAGCCTTACGAAACAGTGCTCGTACATGACCTCAGCCCCACATCCACCGTCAACGTGTATCCTGGCCACTCGGTGGCCTGCTAAGCCATATGTTTAAAGGGACTTCCTGGGCTTCATCGGGGCCTGAAGAAGGGAAGATGATGGATCTTTCAAGCCATGTGGACCCTTCATCCCCTCTGAGCTTTACGGTTCTCTGAGACTCGTCGTCCTTGTAGTCCCTTCTTCTTATCATATCTATGTATTCTGGTTCGATCTTCGTCGATCTTTCTTTTCCTTTACCTTCTCGTTGCCCTTGATCTCCCTTACCAAGTGGGATAGCTTTCCCGACTTGATTGATAGCTCTATTTCCTTCCTCAACTGTATACAATCGTCAGTGGAGTGACCACCGCCCCTGTGGTACTCACAAAATTCGTGAGGATGGGCTTTGCTTCCGTATGTCACACCCCAACCGACGGCGGTATTTACGTCGGGGCATGATGATTGTCCAAATGCTCATGATACTAATTAAAGTTTCAGTACTTAATCATTATCAAATTCCAAGTCAAACAATAGGTTCAAATACACATAACATAACAAATAGGATTGAAGTTGATTTAATAAATCTAGGTCCAAAGCATCCTAGATGTGACATCAATCAAATATGGCTCAAACTGCATTTCCTGTAACATGTAGAAAAATAGAGAGTGTCAACTAAAATAGTTGGTGAGTACACATAAGGTTAGAATATATATATATAATAGTTTGAAAAGCGATTCAGATGTCAAATGTAGACTCAACCGTGTATGAATGAACCAATGTATGTGTGTAATCAAACCTTGATGACTAGTGTCCGTAACTCGAAAGTTACGCTATGATGAAAATAGGTTTCAATCACCCGAATGCCAATTACCGGTCAAATTCAGGTGGGTTGTCAGCCAATAGATCTATCATTGTTACCGTAGGCTTGTATGTTAATGATTACACTGATGAATGATGAATGATGAATGATGAATAAAAATGTAATAGTTTGACATATAGCATGTGATCACACATAGACATATAATGAAATCGCGTGGTTTGTAAAATGAATAAAGAATTGATGTTTGAATGTGTAAACTCACAACACGAATCACCATTTCGAATGAATCGCCATTCTAATGATAACACGAATTGATTATTTAATCCCACAATGCAAATCACCATTTGAATGAATCACCATTCGTATGATAATGAGAGTTGGATATTGAAAGTTATATTTTTGTCATAAGATACATGTTACACCCCAAAATAGTAAATAAGAGAGGATATAATACTCACTACTCAAATTATCATTTGAAGGAATCACCACTCTAATAATAACAAGAGCTGATATCGCATAATATTCCACAGTAATAAAAAGGGGTATGAGTACTCACCTGAAGCGGTGAGCGAGATATGGAAATAGTCCAAGTGATATGAAGATGACTATCCGTGTCCTAGATTATATGAAGACACTTTAAGTCTAGAGACATGAATCGAAAGTCTAAGTTACCCACTTTAAACTAGTTAGGTCTTGTTTAAATGAGTTAACCCGTTGACCACTGGTGATATGTATTGGTTTTTGGTTTAGTGTATCAATTGGAGATTTTGGACAGCTTATGAGCTGTTACTTTAAGTGCGTTTATAAAATAACAAACGTTAACTATAAATTACCAAAATTTACAGATTGTTAGTTTAATTTATTGCAAACATTTCTTCTTTTAATAAGATTTTTAAGATAATGCTAAGAGAAAGCTCGAAACAGCCTCACAAAGCAGAAGGTACAGAAACGCGCACCTTTCTTGTAGGGACTGTTGTGAGCCGCTCGGTTTGAATTAAAAGACAAACTATATATCGTTGGAAAGCTAACTCAACGAACTTAATCTTGGAGTCTGAGTTTGTTAAATTTGAGTTCGAAATGACCAAGATATGTCCGGATAAAAGTCCTATAACGAATCTGTGTTTTGACGGAATTTAAAGTTGAGTTGTTCTCCTTTAAGGTGACTAACCAACAAGCCCTATTTAATGGGTGTTCTTAGGTATGAATATGAACGAGTATTTAAGAATATAAATAAGATGTTTTTCTCACAGCAATCAAGCAAGGTGAAGGTAGTGAAGATGACGGTTGAGCTTGGATCAACACTTGAAGCCTTGAGGAGTTCTTGAGCTTTTCTGACAGAAAGTTGGGTCGACTTTGAAGGATGATTCTGGACGATTTAGGAAACCAAATGGTACATATTTTAAGTCTAAAATTAATTACTTTGAAAGAGGAAGATATAGGAAAAAGAATCAGCTCAAACCGATCTCGTTTGGTACCTCAAATGTGCCACGGAAAACAAGGTCGCACAGTAGCGAGATTCCGGAGCAGTCGTCGTTCAAAGTGGTCTAGAGAGCTGAGTTTTTATCGAAATTGAGTGAGGTCAGTTGGCATTTTTAGAGGACTCAAATAGGGAGATTTCTGGACAAGAATGGAAGGATTTGGACGATTTATGAGGGAGATATGGGTCATAGAAGTTGCTGTAACGAATCTGGTAGAATGGAGGTGAAGGTGTGAGAAAACTAGAGTTTGGCTTGGGTATTTATAGTCATCTTGAGGACTAATTTTAGCCTTTGAGGACTAACTTTAGTCTTTGAGGACTAATTTTAGTCTTTGAGGACTAACTTTAGTCTTTGAGGACTAATTTTTGTAGTGGTCTTTTTGCTACCGAACATACGATAGATAGCGAAGTAAAATGAGGAGTTTCAATTTGCTAAGATGTACTAATTAATGATCATAATTTTAGTGAGATTATAACTAACGGATGTATGAAAGTCTCAACTTCAACCGGAACGAAGTCCGCCCGAACCATTCCATTTGGACTTCAGCCGGAACGACATCCGGCTGACCTCGGTTTCACCCGGACCATGTAGGTCCGCTTCAACTTCGGCCGGATCAATGTTCCGTGAGAATAATATTGATATAAGTCACAACTTCATAAAAAGTATAATGTTTAACTTTTATAAACTCTATTATTGTTCCATCATTAATGCATAGTTTTAGAGTTATCCAATAATATCACAGTTGGTCTCGTATTGGGTTAGCTCGGGTATGACTTTAGCATGGATAGTAGAAACGGGTTGGTTCATAAATATGGTAAATAGGTGGATGTCACAGTCTCCCCTACTTTAGGGAATTTCGTCCCGAAATTCAGTTAGTAGAGACTTAGAGAAAAAAAATCCGAGATAGGGGGGTAACATGTATACTTTTGTAAATCAAAGCTAATGGCTTAACTCGAAAATCAACATAAATGTTTCTCATGATAAAATGAAATTGCGGATTTTAACAAGAAAACGCATCATGTCTAGATGAGATGGATGGGTAGCGACCCACATCCAGTCCACCCACGAGGTGCGAGGTCTAGACAAAATCCAAAACAGTCCATGCCAGTGCCACAAGATCCCATATTTATGATCTCAACTTCAATCGCATGCGTAACTAGTATTACATGTGATTGATGGTCACCTTTCATATGAGTCTTGGTTATCAAAAGGATATATGTTGAAAATATGAGATATCGTGAAAATCCATAATGACAAATGACTAAAACGTAGAGTAATGAAATCACAAGCTTCAATAATAAAATGATTAAAGATTGAGATAGTGAAAACATAAGGTTTTGTATATGGAGAATATTAAGTCACATAGGTTCAATCATGATAAATGAATAGTCTAAAACTGAATGTAGTGTAATCGAAGTGTAAATAAATTGATTAAACTCAAGGTCGATCGATGCCAAATGGATCGAGCAGCCTGGATTGAGTCTAATACCATGTATTAAACATCGTGAGTTGATCGGGTGACATGATTCGAATAGCATGATAAACATGAATCGAATAGCGTGATCCAAATAACATGAACTCAATAGCAAGGTTTTGATAGTATAAATCGAAAATAGATTGAACAAAATCGATCACTAAGTGTCACAAATTGAAAGCCAATTCTATGAATTGAATAAACTTTGAATTCATGAATCGAACAAAAATCGAATCCATGGATTGGATAACTATTAAAAAGTAATCGAATTTATGATTTGAATATAGATATACAAAAAGCCAGAATCATAGACCGAACTTTGACTTAACAACAGTGAAATCCATGAATTAAGCACAAAGGTTTAATCGACAAAGTTGAGCCCATGAATTAAATCAAAATTTGAATTCATGAATTGACTTCTAAATTTACAAAAGTCAAGTTCACAAATTAAATAATAAAAGTTTCCCCAAAGTTTATTGTTTGAATGAAAGCTTCACGCAAAATAGAAAGAGAATTTGGATTTAGAGTAAATTCAAATATCGTCGGTGACGGCGATAATAAATTTATCTAGGTAGGGTTTGCAAATAGGATTTCCAAGTGTCACGGGAGTGCTTGATCAGCCAGGAGTGAATCCGTGGCCAAGCAAAAACATGGTTTTTGAACAAGGTTAGATATTATAGTGTGCTTAAAATCAATCACGACATATGAGGATAACAAGTTTAGGAATATCATCACCACGAATGTGATAAAAGTCAAAATGAAGGTTAGTCTTGCAGGAGAAAACGAACTTCGAGTGTTAGGATAAGTAGCTAACTAACACGAAAAAAATTATTTCATTCCCAAGGGTATGAGGCGATAAGGTGACTTTGCCATCGGAGTAGTACCAGATATGGTGTTGATGCAGAAGTCGTTTTGGCGAACAGGAGGAAGACTTGATACGTCTTCGAGAAACACCTCAGGAGAATCCCAAACGACTGGATGTCTTTGACTCCCCTTTCATAATCACGAACTTCCACGATGTTGGCCAAGAAGGCCAAGTATTCCTTGCGTTAGTATTTGTGGCCTTTGGTACAAGACATAAGCCTGAGACCACTAGTTGGTTTATCGCCATAGACTACCAAAACTTGGCAGTCCGGGCGGGGATACAAATGAGCTACACGAAGCACACAACTTCGACATTAACTGACGTAAAAAGAAAGTCTTGCGGATGGGTTTCGATAAGAAACGAATGCTTAGAGGTGCCATTAACGAATAACGTCGAGGCACGTCGGTCGTTGGTTCAGGGATCAATAAAATAACCTTGAACATGAATGAAAACTTTTGAATTTGTAAGCATGCAGAGTTATTTACTTGTGAAGTCATAAAATCATAAACTCATACACATGCAATCCCGTAAGCATGTGGACTCGTAAACTCGTAAAATCCTAAACAAGTAAATTTCTAAACATGTATACCTTGAAAGTGAACTTGTAAACTCGACACGTGAAATTAGGGAATGTTCAAAATGGATAAATTGAGATTTTCAAAATGGGGATTCATGTGCATGTAAATTCGTAAACTCGTTAACGTGTAAATTTGTTAACTTGTAAGCATGAAATCCCGTAATCATGCAAACTTGTAAACTCATGAACTCATCAACAAGAACTCACTAACATGTAAATGAATTAAAATGATATGAACGATAAATAGATTTTTGGAATGACATACGTAAAACGTTATTGAGTTAAAACTTGTCCACAAAAAGAAGTGTAGCACACCAAATAATGAAATCACGAGGACCAAAAATGACATGCCAAAAAAAAAACCGAATGCTTGAAAACCGAGTGGTTGATTTAAAAGATAAGTTTAGGCTTGGAGTATCACTTGAGGTCAAGATACGTATACGCGCAACCTGATTGACTGGATTGGTCGAAACATCATTTGCAATGGCCAACCTCAGACACACATTGTGAATCACCACATTGGGTGTGTCCATTGGGTATTGGTGTAACAGGTTGGGCTATGTCTTGGAAGAATTGGGTGTTGAGCGAGCATGAAGATGACACAACAAGTTGGGCGGTTTTAGAATGTTGACGAGGGTGAAGGTAGTGTATAGACAAAAAGGTGTGACCATCCATAAGGAAATTTCATGAAATCACGAGACTTTAGTCAAAATAGGGTAATAACCCAATAGCATAACTGTGGTGACAATGAATGATTGATAGGTATTTGAAAACATGAGAGGGATGTATGAAAAAAAAATAATTAAAGGTATGTAAAATCATGAAGGTAGCAAATTGATTGCGTAAGTATCGTGAAATATGAATCAGGGATAAAATCATGAAATTATGAAATTCAAGGGGGTAAATGAAATTTTAAACTCCGATCAAAATAGAATTGTGAATAAATGTCATCAATCATAGCATATGATGCGACACAACACAAAATCATGAAATCGAGAATCATAAGGATAACATTGGATGTGGTAAAACATAGAAAGATTGCACATAGAAAATCATTTGAATAATAGAATGGCTCTCGCTTCCCAAGTGGGAAACTACAACCTTGACCGATCAAAGTTATTCTAGTTCGCGTGACGTATGACATGCTTTGGCCTAATAGGTAAGACACTCTCACCAAGAGTTCCTAGATCGGCGTCCGGGTCCCTCGAGTTGGGATTTGTACGCAACGCCTTTCTTAGACAGAAACACTCGGTTACCGGTGTCAACCCTTCCAGTTACTACATGTCTGACACTTAGAACTTAAACTTTTGATGGGATTAAAAAAATCGAAGAATAAATAGAGTAATCAGATTTCAAAAGTATAAGAATATAATGTAGCATAAGGTGATATGGTAGATGTGTGTGTCATGAAAAAAAGATCAAGCGTTTGGATAGAATAAGGTATGAATAAGTAGCATATATATGGACATAGAGTAATATGTAATAAGCATGCAAGACATGAGATACTCATGTTTGGACACCTAAAGCCATAGTCTAGGTCACCATTTCTAATAACCTAATTCTCTATAGCCAAGGCTCTGATACCAATCTGTCACACCCCAACCGACGGCGGAATTTACGTCGGGGCATGATGATTGTCCAAATGCTCATGACACTAATTAAAGTTTCAATACTTAATCATTACCAAATTCCAAGTCAAACAATAGGTTCAAATACACATAACATAACAAATAGGATTGAAGTTGATTTAATAAATCTAGGTCCAAAGCATCCTAGATGTGACATCAATCAAATATGGCTCAAACTGCATTTCCTGTAACATGTATAAAAATAGAGAGTGTCAACTAAAAATAGTTGGTGAGTACACATAAGGTTAGATATATATATATAATAGTTTGAAAAGCGATTCAGATGTCAAATGTAGACTCAACCATGTATGAATGAACCAATGTATGTGTGTAATCAAACCTTGATGACTAGTGTCCGTAACTCGAAAGTTACGCTATGATGAAAATAGGTTTCAATCACCCGAATGCCAATTACCGGTCAAATTCAGGTGGGTTGTCAGCCAATAGATCTATCATTGTTACCGTAGGCTTGTATGTTAATGATTACATGCTGAATATGAATGATGAATGATGAATAAAAATGTAATAGTTTGACATATAGCATGTGATCACACATAGACATATAATGAAATCGCGTGGTTTGTAAAATGAATAAAGAATTGATGTTTGAATGTGTAAACTCACAACACGAATCACCATTTCGAATGAATCACCATTCTAATGATAACACGAATTGATTATTTAATACCACAATGCAAATCACCATTTGAATGAATCACCATTCGTATGATAATGAGAATTGGATATTGAAAGTTATATGTTTGTCATAGGATACATGTTACACCCCAAAATAGTAAATGAGAGAGGATATAAATACTCACTACTCAAATTATCATTTGAAGGAATCACCCCTCTAATAATAACAAGAGTTGATATCGCATAATATTCCACAGTAATAAAAAGGGGTATGAGTACTCACCTGAAGCGGTGAGCGAGATATGGAAATAGTCCAAGTGATATGAAGATGACTATCCGTGTCCTAGATTATATGAAGACACTTTAAGTCTAGAGACATGAATCGAAAGTCTAAGTTACCCACTTTAGACTAGTTGGGTCTTGTTTAAATGAGTTAACCCGTTGACCATTGGTGATATGTATTGGTTTTTGGTTTAGTGTATCAATTGGAGATTTTGGACAGCTTATGAGCTGTTACTTTAAGTGCGTTTTTAAAATAACAAACGTTAACTATAAATTACCAAAATTTACAGATTGTTAGTTTAATGTATTGCAAACATTTCTTCGTTTAATAAGATTTTTAAGAAAATGCTAAGAGAAAGCTCGAAACAGCCTCACAAAGCAGAAGGTACAGAAACGCGCACCTTTCTTGTAGGGACTGTTGTGAGCTGCTCGGTTTGAATTAAAAGACAAACTATATATCGTTGGAAAGCTAACTCAACAAACTTAATCGTGGAGTCTGAGTTTGTTAAATTTGAGTTCGAAATGACCAAGATATGTCCGGATAAAAGTCCTACAATGAATCTGTGTTTTGACAGAATTTAAAGTTGAGTTGTTCTCCTTTAAGGTGACTAACCAACAAGCCCTATTTAATGGGTGTTCTTAGGTATGAATATGAACGAGTATTTAAGAATATAAATAAGATGTTTTTCTCACAGAAATCAAGCAAGGAGAAGGTAGTGAAGATGACGGTTGAGCTTGGATCAACACTTGAAGCCTTGAGGAGTTCTTGAGCTTTTCTGACAGAAAGTTGGGTCGACTTTGAAGGATGATTCTGGACGATTTAGGAAACCAAATGGTACATATTTTAAGTCTAAAATGAATTACTTTGAAAGAGGAAGATATAGGAAAAAGAATTAGCTCAAACCGATCTCGTATTGGTACCTCAAATGTGCCACGGAAAACAAGGTCGCACAGTAGCGAGATTCCGGAGCAGTCGTTGTTCAAAGTGGTCTAGAGAGCTGAGTTTTTATCGAAATTGAGTGAGATCAGTTGGAATTTTTAGAGGACTCAAATAGGGAGATTTCTGGACAAGAATGGAAGGATTTGGACGATTTATGAGGGAGATATGGGTCATAGAAGTTGCTGTAACGAATCTGGTAGAATGGAGGTGAAGGTGTGAGAAAACTAGAGTTTGGCTTGGGTATATATAGTCATCTTGAGGACTAATTTTAGCCTTTGAGGACTAACTTTAGTCTTTGAGGACTAATTTTTGTCTTTGAGGACTAACTTTAGTCTTTGAGGACTAATATTTGTAGTGGTCTTTTTGCTACCGAACATACGATAGATAGCGAAGTAAAATGAGGAGTTTCAATTTGCTAAGATGTACTAATTAATGATCATAATTTTAGTGAGATTATATACTAACGGATGTATGAAAGTCTCAACTTCAACCGGAACGAAGTCCGCCCGAACCATTCCATTTGGACTTCAGCTGGAACGACATCCGGCTTACCTCGGTTTCACCCGGACCATGTAGGTCCGCTTCAACTTCGGCCGGATCAATGTTCCGTGAGAATAATATTGATATATGTCACAACTTCAGAAAAAGTATAATGTTTAACTTTTATATACTCTATTATTGTTCCATCATTAATGCATAGTTTTAGAGTTATCCAATAATATCACAGTTGGTCTCGTATTGGGTTAGCTCGGGTATGACTTTAGCATGGATAGTAGAAATGGGTTGGTTCATAAATATGGTAAATAGGTGGATGTCACACCGTACCTTTTCGGCGAGGCTTTCCGAAGGGGGGAAGCTCCTTCTCAGTGGTGAATATCTCACTTGGAGACTTCATGAGTGGTTTGAATTTATCAAAGCGATTATCAAAGCGATTAGTCGTACCTGAGGGAGATTCTGAGACCCTTCCTCCTTTGGAGATGTATAGTGATCCTGATGGCCTATTCTCTGGAGTCCCTCGAGTTCTAGGTTGGGGGCCTCCGAGACGGGAGTCCATTCTTCTCCTCGGGTAGGGGCTTTCGTTATTCCTTTTTGTTCCCCATTCTTAAGCCTTCTGTCCAGTGTCCTTTCCTCTTATGTAGGCCCGGACACGGTCTATGAGAGCATCGAATGTCGCAAGGAACTCTTCTCCCAACTTCTCGCATATCAGAGAGTTTCGGACGCCCTGTATGAAGCCGCCTATCTTCATCACCTCCGGCACGTCCCTGATGTACATGCTTTCTTCTATTTAATGATTCATGAAGGTTTCCAAATTCTTTTCGTCCTTTCGTCTGATGTGGAGTATTTCGTTGGGGTTTCTCGGTATCTTCTTTTGCTGGCTGAAGTACCTGAGGAACTTTTCCCTTAACTCCTCGTAACTGTTGACGCTCTTGGGAGGCAAGGTGTCAAACCACAGCCTTGCGTTGCCCGACAAGGTTGATAAGAACATGTGACACCATGTGGGCAAGGTCCAGGCTCTTACAGCCCCTGTGTCCCGGATAGCATGTAAGTGATCTTCCGAGTCCTGAGTCGCGTCATACTTACCTACCGAAGGGGGTAATCTGATCTTTTGTTGGATCGGGGCTTCAGATATCCTCTCCGTAAAATTGGAAGCATCGAGGACCTTCTGGGTACCCTTTCCTTTTGCTCATTCGTCTAAGGCCTCCAGTACTTTTATTACCAGGTTTCCTACTTCCCCAGGGTTGGCGTCAGCTACCTTTGTTTTCACCTGTTTTGGCTCATCGCCGTCTCGGGACTCATCGTGATTCGAATGACCATCATCATAGTGACGGAACAGGATTCTTGGAGACTCCTCCCTTTCTTCGTCCTTTTCCCACTCGAACAGGTGAGCCTTCAGCGTTTCTCGGTTGTTCTTGATGAACTCCGGAGTGATGAGTCTTTCCTCTCCGGTGTCGTCTCCTTTTTTACTCTTTTCTTTATCTGAGCTTTCTTCCGGAACTTTCTTTCTCGCGTCAGACACAAGGGTGAATCGTCTGGTGGTGAGGTCGATGGTGCTCTGGTCGGTTGCTCCGGGCGTCTTGAAGCCCAATGGAGGAATAACAATGTCACATTCTTCCGTCATCTCCAACGAAGCCTTTTCCTTTGAGCGATTTTAGACCCAAATATGTGTCGGTCCCACGGATGGCGTCAATGTTGCGTCCCATAATCCCGGGAGGTGGTATTCTTTCTGGTTAGCGACTTTAAGATATCTTGAGTGATGCTAGAATGTCCTGCAAAACAAGAAGCACCGTTCGCCTCGACACGAAGGGACCCGAAGGGGGTCTTCGTGACCAAGCTCCGGCGTGAATGTAAGAGGTCGTTCGTCGGAAGTATGCCGGAAATAGTAGAGAGAGAGTTAGGGAGTGGGGAGAACTTGCTTTCCTTCCCGGCTTACCTTTTCCTTTTATACTAGAAGCCATCATGTCCGCATTTAATGTTGTAGGGAGCATTTAATGTCCCAGACGTGCAGCTTCTCCGTCCAACAGGGAAGACTGTTTGTACGGAGGCCCTTCCGTGGTCTAGGAAGCCCGTCCCTGGCTCCCCTTTTCTTTTAAGGCCGTCACATCACCGCTCGCATATTCCTGAGGCCGGCGCTAGTCCCATCCTGTCGAATTTGTACCTTTGTGGAATACTCTAATTCCTTTTGCTCTCACACAGGCCCTTCCGCCCAGATGCTTCTCCCTCAAGCTTTGGTTGTTTCCTTCTTTGAGTCTCCGTCTTTCTCTGAGGCCATTCGTGGGTATATCCCATCAATAGAATCCTTACAATAATCTGTCACCTCCATCTTTTCACATGCACCAAAATTCAAGCTTCCACCTTTCAAGTTCTCATTAATCATGAATGGATTAAACCCATTTAATCCATACCCAACTTCACGATCTCATTATAGCAACATAAATTCATCTCCATAAAACCCAAACTCAAGTCTCACATATTAAAACCCATCCATTCCATCTTTCTAATCGGTTCACCAAAGCCTCACATACATATCACTTTCATTTTAAAAACACAAACCCATCTTAGCTCCCACTCCCCCTAAACCCACGTTTTCTAACCCATCCCCAAAACCCACAAGTTTGTGGCTCCAAAACAGCACCATAACATTCAAAATCTGGCACAAAAACTGACATTTTACACCTCTTAAAGTCATGGTTCTTCATAGCTTTCAAGCTCTCGTAAAAGCTCACCAAAAACTATTCTTCCTCACTGTTCTCTGTCCATAAAAACAACCCTATACCACCCTCATTTCAAGCATAAAGCTCACACCTTTCACCCCTCGTACACTCGATATCACAACAGCCCCTTACCTCACGTTTTTTACACATGAAATCATGAAGAACCCCATTTTTCGACCCATTTTCTGACCCGGTTCGCAGCAGCAAATCGGCAGCCATTCGGTTCCATTTTTCAGTACTAGAACACTTATATCCCAGGTATATAACTAATCTCTTGACCCTCTTTCGTATCCGTTACAAAACAGCCCCGAAAACACCCCCGTTCGGACTCGTTTCGACTCCGAGAACTCACTTTGTTCTGTTTCTACACTGTTTCGATACGGCAGCGAAAGCCACTTTGTTTTCGAATAAATGGAAGTATTCTTAGGTCCTAGATCAATTATTCAAGTGGTGGTCGAGTTCCTCGGTTCCTTCCTTTGACGTCGTCGCTCGTTTACGTGAGAAAACCCACTTTTTTCTTCATATTTTTCAAGATATTTTAAGTTGATTATTTATGTTATATATTAAGTATCTTGATGAGCCTAACACACTACACATACTTTGATTGCTGAAATATATGGTTTTGTTGCTTAAAAAACCTGGTTTTAAGATAAGTTGATGAAAAACATAAACATTGGTTCAAATGGTTTAAGTTGGTGATATGTTGTATAATATGTGTTTAAATATTAAAAATGGTATTTTAATATGTTAGTGAAACATATAAAATATGAAAAGTTGGTTAAAAGGGTATCAGTTAGTTTGACTTTTGTTGACTTTGTCGGGTTGCATAAAGATCATAACATAAAATGATATTTTTGATATTTGAAGAGTTGATAAAATAGTAGTTTATGATATTTAGTTGAACTTATGTAAATGTTTCTGTTATAAAAATTTAGGTTACAAAATATACATAAGTGTTGGTTGACTTATGTAAACTGAGGTTACATAAGTTAACCGGGTTGTTTAAAAGAAGAACTGTATTTTTAACATGTATATGTATATATATGTATACCGTTTTATATACACTAAACACTTTATAGAATTTTACCTAAATTAATTTTAGGCAAATAAAATGTGGTTTGGGCTTAAATAAAGGTTTTGGGCTAAAATATACAAAGTTAGACTTTAAAATGGAAATTGGGCCCAAAACAAAGTATTGGGCCTTTAGAAACCTATTTTGGGCTTGGAAATACACTGTTGGGCCTTATGTTGGTTATTAGGCCTAACGGATCCAATTTGGCCTCTAACGAGCCCAGATGGTGTTAAACGTCATTTTCACAACTTATTGGATTAAGTAATGTCAACCGCCACAAAAATGATATTCGGTTTCTAAAACCGACACCAAACGTGAAAAATATATTTTTAGAGTTATAATATTCAAATGTGACATTTTTGGGTAATTTACTAACTCATGGAAAAATGCATATATACACATATATTAAATATATTTATATTTTGGAACACTTATACAAATCACCAACGTGTCATCACCAGATGGTTTACAATCACATGCAACCTGAGTTGTGTTGGGTGAAAGGTTACATAGCCTACTTACCTATATTCACATACTGAGACCATAGGTGTCTAAAAACTATTTTAGGGCACGCTAGGTAGGCATACATTTTATTGCTACATACAGCTCATCACTCACAGTTTCAGGTGAGTTTCACGGCCCCTTTTCATTGTTTACCTTAGGGGAGAATTACATGCATTTCAAATTACGTTTACATTTGGACACAATATACTTAAATGATACGTACCAATTACGTGAGACCATTTACATATCACATTAAGTCCCTTCATAACTGGACGATTAATCATTATTATAGCGAGGTGGTGATGGATAGTACTATCGGGTTTGACAAACCCTACCCACGTTAGTCACGCTAACTTTGGTTGTAGGCCAAAACGGGTATATTATTGGCCTAATTTTCATGCTCATGTCAGTGATAACATGTTGCACGGGTAGTGGTTGTTGTGTAAGCCAACACATGTCATATAAAGTATTGATTGTGGTCTATTACAAATGTTTACACTTACATTTAAATTACAAACATGTGAACTCACCAACAATATTGTTAACCGTTTATGCATGTATTTCTTAGGTAACTAAACAGCTTCGTCACACCAACATGCATTCAGGAGTCATCATGCTAGGAGTGCATATTTTGGGACATTCATTATCATGTTATGTTATTTTCTAAAGAAAAATAATCATTCCACTTAACTTTCGTAATTATTAAGACTATTTAAATGTAACCGTATTGTAGAACTTCTATTTAAGTATGTCTTTCAAAACTCATGTAGTGTCTTTCAATATAACCTGTGAGTTGATGATCCATGAAGTCACGACCCCGCGGGAAAGCCGTTGTGGATGGGGTGTGACACAAAGTATATAGAGATAAATTGAAGATATTCAATTTATCTCTTTTCAACTGTCTTCAACTACTTTTGCATTTAATACCAAGTTGGTATGTTTTTTTACTTGTTCTTCACACAAAGGCAGATTTGTTCTTAATGAAAACTTTATCTCCTGATAGTCCAGAACTCCTTCAGGACTCTTTTTTGAAGACTAGTAGTGCTTCCCATCATAAGACTTCTACAGAAATGAGGATTTCTATAGAAGTTGGTCTGTACAGGACTACTTCGGAAATTCCGGAGTAGTTCTGTATGAATACAAAAATCTGTAAATCATACATATTTTCTTATTCTTTCTCTTTTAAGGATATTTCTTATCTTTTCTTCTAATACTTGACTGTTTTCTGTTACATTTAAATTATGTTCTAACATTATTATTTTACAAGTTTTGCGTGATCCTAAAACCAAATGCGTTATTACATGAAAATTTCTTGCGTTTTACTATTTCAACTTGTTTTAAAGGTTGGGACGGCTTTGTGTAATGATGATGAGTTTAAAAAGGCTATTTGTGCACTGTCTAGACGGATTCCATTGACCCTGATGTGTTTGATTCTGAGTGGCAAAAACTGATGATTGGTAATGATATGATATCTAACAAGTGGCTGAGAGATACGTTTGAGATGAGATCTATGTGGATTCATGCTTATTTTCGAGATGAGTGGATGTTTGGCTTTATGCGTACAACATCAAGATCGGAGAGTGAGAATCATTTTTTTTCCTCAGGTGACAAATTCGCAAATGACACCTTTGGAATTTTTCAACCATTAGGAATCTTCTCTTGAGATTCAAAGGCATATTTATTAAAAAAAACAACCATGATTCTAGATATGCATTCCCTGACATGTGGACTGAATTTGTTCTTAAAGAACAAGTTGCACGTATCTATACCAGGGCCATTTTTAATAATGTTCAAGAAGAGATGTTTTGTGCTTTTAAGAACTGTTTAGGTGTGACCACTATACTTGGAGAGAATAGTGCCAAATTCATTGTTAAAGATTAGGCTGCTTTTGGACCTGGTCTTCTAGAAATAAGTTTGTTTTCTTAATAAAAATTACATATGCGTGATTATATTATATTGTTTGTGTTTTTTTTTTTTTTTTTGAGATGTACCATGCGTGATTTTATTAATATGTGTTTTCTTTGTAGGTTATTTTCACAAGGATTAATGGTAATGTAACATGCACTTATAGTTGTAAACGTTTTGAACGTTATGGTTTGTTGGGTTGTCATATCTTTTATGTTTTTAAGATGTTCGAGGTTGCCGAACTTCCCAAAAAGTATATCATGAAGTGGTGGACAAAGGAAGTTGTGGCTAATAAATCAAAAACACATATTGTTGTCAATAACTCTGATTTTGCCAATGATGAGAAAGTAGATCAAGTATTGCGCGATATAATGTTCTCCTATGAATACATTATCAATTGTCATTCACCAGATCTTGTGGCCTTGTGTTCTGTAAGAGATCAAATGAA
>JBCNJP010000003.1:77387815-77423530 GCA_039602395.1 Deinandra increscens subsp. villosa
AATAAACAACAATAACTCATCACACCCGACTGACCGACTACTACTACCAGCCGGTCGGCATAACATCAGTCCGACAAGGACATACAGACCAATGCTCCACATACATACCTATCAGGCACCACTATGCCCGATCGTGCACTCTGACTCAAGTGGATTACCAGAAATGGGTATTGTATCGCCCTGAGCCGACCATCGGGTCAGTCGCACAGAGCCCCTGTTCGGGTAATGCATCATTAATTACACACCAGGTCACCCAAAGGTTGAGGGTTATAAATATTCCTCAACCACCAGGTAAGGATTCATTCATTGCACTCCACTCTTTCCCACGTTCGATTCGATAACGAATACTGATTCTCACACCGGAGGTTGGTCGCAGTGACATCCTGCCCCGCCCTCAAAGAACAACGGTGTTTGCTCTTTTGCAGATAGTCAAGAAGTGTCGAAGTATTCCACTTGGGTACCCGGCTCATCCTGAGAGTCATCCGGTAGGTCGACTGTCCGAGCGGTCCGTCGGGAGGCTCTGCCTATCCGACCGGTCGGGGCAGCCCAATTCTACATCTGGCGCCATCCGCACGGTACTTCATCAAGAAAACATGTCTCGCACTTCAAACGCCGAGATAGGTTTCACTACCCCACCAGGAACCAGCCAAACACGGAGGCGACAGAGGGAACATAGTCCGCAGTTCTAACGCTGATGCCTGAGCAAGTCAGCAAAAACTTCATACACCTCCGACAAGTAATGAACGAGTATGTCGAAAGCGAACGACTCAAGGGAGTGTGCTTGCATCTGTCATACGATGACGAAGGACCACGTATCAGCAACACGATACCAGCAGTAACAGGCACAACACACGGCTCTGGTCCAAGAGCTGTGGTCACCGACAACACAAGAATCTCCGTCTCAGCAAGCACACCCGGGAACGACACGGCTGGTGTCACCACAGTCACAACCGGGTCGACCAACGCAAGTACCAAACACAGAGTGTCCACGGTCACTGCGTCTTTACACAACAATGAACCCGGATGACTTCGCCCACATGTGTGGGCACCAACCATACCAGTCGGCCTTCCCGCAGCAACCGTTTTTCCCAGTATAGTACCCATACGGGCCACAGGGATTTCATATGCCACGTGCCATGCATTTCCAACCAGTCGGTCACGCCCAGAGCCGACCATTCGGTACAGGGACATACTCCCAGTCGGGCACCACGACAGTCACATCTCAGACGACAACTGCTCTTCGAGACGCACCACACCCCAGACGAGACCTGGCACTGCCATACATACCAGAAGAGGAGAGCAAGTTCACCGATAGTATTGAGAACTTCGAATGCCCACCAAAGACTAAACTCCCTTACCCGCAGTCAAAACGTATGACGGATGTTCCGACCCAGAGGATGACTTGCACGCTTTCAAGTCGGCGGCACCAAATCGACTAATGGCCACTGGCAGTCTGGTGCAAAATGCTTGTTCAGACGCTATCCGGTCCCGCATGGCTATGGTTCAACGCCCTACCTGATAGATCCATTGACAACTATGTCCAACTCAAAGAGCTGTTTTCGTAGCATTTTGGTCAACAAAGGAAATGCAACAAAGACCCAATTGAGCTTCACAACATCAGACAAGGCGATCTAGAATCTCTCCGAATGTTCCTGGAAAGGTACAAAATAGAATTGTTAACAATCGGTCACGCGGACGAAAGACAGAGGATATCCGGGTTCATCCATGGGATTCGGACCAGGCAGTTAGTCAAAGAAATGAGCGCCCGTGTGCCTCAAACAATACAAGAAGCCTTTGACCAAACAGAAGCGTTCATCCGGGGAGAGGAAGCAGCACAGTTGCGAGACAAAACACATCAAACACAGGGTAAGAACCATGGCCGACAGTCAAACCAAATAGACGGATGCCGCCCATGGCAGTTGTGACAATTGCAACTTCTCAAGTTAACTCCGCTAACTTTTTCCGTTATTTCCGTTAACTTTTTACGTTAACTCCGTTAGTTCCGTTAGCGAACCCGTGACCCGTTATTTGAATCATTGCATATGTGTTAATTTTATTTGATAATTAATGTTAGTAACTTGTTTCGTGAATTAAATTCATGACTTTATGTGTAAATTGCAAAATTTGCATTTTCGGGTAAAACCGGACTTCGTGCGTGAATTGGAATTTTTAGACGTCCATGATAAATATACTATCCCGATTAAGCATTGCACGTTAAATAAGTTAAAAACACTTAGAAAACATTTTTAATGTTTCTACTTTTCAAGTTTTAGTTAAAAACTCATTTAAAATGAGTTATGTGCTAAAGGTGTTAAAACACAACTAGAGGGGCCAAATGTGTAACATTTTATAACCCAAAAATCTGCCAAGACCCCCTCCTCCCCTCCCACTCACGCATTCTCTCCTCCTTCCCCCATTTCATACGGTTCACACACACACAACACACACACTTCGAATTTGGTGGAAATCAAGCCCAAGGAAGTGGATTCAAGCTACTACAAGACTCAAGAACCTACAAGGAAGCTCCACCTTCTTCTCTTCTCCCTCTACCTGCGATTTTTTCCCAAATGTTGTAAGCCCTAGAACTTGAAATCCAAATTTCTTAGTTGCATGTGTAATTTTGGGTGTTTATGTGTTAAATGAAGTGTTTGTATGCTCATGAAATTTGATTTAGGTTATGATATGCTAGTTCATGTTTTGGGTCAGATTTATGGTGGGTTTTAGATCTGGAAATTTACCTCATAAATTGGCTCCATGTGTTCTAAATGTTAGGTGGGTGTTTGGGTATGGATATAAGGTGCAATGTGCTTGTATGTTAACTTGATGATTGAGATTTTGCTATGCTTTTGGTATGAACATGTTCACTACAGAAATTATATGTGTGGTATTTCTCGTCATATCTGGTTTTCGTCTTTAGGGTTTGAGTTTGTGGTTTGCTTTCCATTTTTAGTAACTTTCCATTTTTAGCAGTTTCTATTTTTAGTAAGTTTAGTTAATTAGTTAATTTTAGTTAATTTAATTAGTTAATCAATTCTCCAAAACAAAACCAATTTTCATCAATTAATCAGTAATTTATTTTTCTTAGTTAATTTTGTCTTTTTAGTGTCTCTAGGGTTCGACCCCGGTCTGCCGATAGCTATTCTACATCCGATAGGTTCACTTGCCTGTTGAGTCGGTCTAGTTTGAGGTTAATTGGGTTTTAATTTAGTGTGTCTAGGTCTAGGATAAATTAGTTTATTTTTATAGATCGATTTTTGCACATCAAGTTTTTGGCGCCGTTGCCGGGGACACTTGGTAATAGCGAAATTAACTTTGATTTTTAGATTAGGATTAATTGTGTGTTTTTCTTTTTCTTTGTGTGCTTAGTTTAATTTAATTTTTATTTTTGTCTTAGGTGTTAAATTGTGTCTTTTTGCTTTCTGCCTTACTTTGTGTGCCTTAGTTAATTTAGGTTTAATTGTTTTTCTTGTGTGCTTTTCTAGTTTATGCCCCATACCCGTTCCAAAGGATCGCCTGAATTTTCTGCTACGTCCGAACCCGAGAGAGATATCCACGAGCGCATTCGTGAGCTTCGTGAGCGTCTCCAGACCATTCGCGGTAGTAAGGTACACACCCCTAAAACCGTTTCTCGTTTACTTCCGCCCATCCCATTTCCTGATTTGAATATGGCTGCTAGACGTACTGTTCATGAAATAGCTAGTGACGGAGTCGTAGATGCTAGGTTTTCCATTGCACCCACCACCATTGCTAACACTGCCAACTGGCAAATTCCATCTCATGTCCTGAACACGTTAACCCAAACCATTCAATTCCATGGCCTAGATGAGGAGGACGCACCCGCTCACTTATCTCGATTCGTACGTATCTGTGCCACTTTTGGCCTCAATGGCGTTCAACCTGAAACCGTCTACCTTCGCTTGTTCCCATTTTCACTCACCGCTCGTGCTGCCCAGTGGCTTGAAACCCTTCCCGCAAACTCAATTGCCACTTGGGCCGATCTCCAACAAAAATTCCTGAAAAAGTATCATTCGCCCGCGAAAGCCGCACGTATGAGGGAGCAGATTCACTCTTTTCGCATGGACCCTGACGAGCCATACTATCTTGCGTACGAGCGCTTTAACACTCTTTTGAGCAAATGCCCCCAACACGGTTTGACTGATTGGGCAATCATTGAAAAATTTTACAACGGTCTCACCTACGAAACGCAAAAACAATTCAACATTTCTGCAGGGGGCCACATGATGGAGAAGCTGGGTATTGAGGAATGCAAGAACCTGTTTGAGAGTTTTGCCTTAGCTGAGCAGCAGAACCCCGGTGATCGTAGGGCTACTTTAACTCCAACGAAATCTTCACTTTCTACATCTCGGGGAGTTCACCACGTGAGTTCTGACACTGTTGCTCAGGCCCAGTATGATGCTTTGCAGAAACAAATCAACGACATTAAACTTCAGCAGCAGGCTAAATGTGAACTATGTCGTGGAGGTCATGACACCATCGACTGCCCACTTGCCGGCCAGGAGCAAGTGGATTTCATCTCTAACCGAAACCAGTTCGGTAACTCTTTTCAGTCGGGGTGGAGGACCAACCCCAATTCTGGTTGGCGGGGTGGCGCGAACCCCTCGGGTTTTCAATCGCGTCAGAACCAGGATAGCGGGAGTGATGCAGGGTCGAGTATGAAGAAGATTGAGGAAATGTTGGCTGCACAAATGCAATTGCTAAATCAGGTCGTGACACGTGATCAGGAGACGCAGCAGAAGTTGAAGGAACACGACACACTCTTTAGGAACCAACAGTCGGCCTTTCTAGATTTACAGCGTTCCGTAGGAGACATAGGAAAACAGGTTTCTGAGTTGGTAGGTAAGGGGGGGTCATTTTCTGGTAGTACACAAACAAACCCTAATGCGACCCTTAAGGCTGTGACAACACGTAGCGGTAGAGGCGGAGAGCAAGACCCACCGGCACAGGAGGAAGAGCCGGTGGATGAGGAGATCGAGATGGAGACTCCGGATGGGAGGGCGCACCCGAGGCTAGTCCCAGCAAGTACCGTGCCAACCTCCGAGTCTCCTGCACCTAAGGCAGCAGAGAAGAAGAAGAAGAAGTTCGAGCCAAAGGAGATAACTGCTGAGGATTTGAGGCGAGTCCCCTACCCCGCCCGTCTCATCCAACAGAAATATGCGAGAGAGTACGGTCAGTTTCTTGACATGTTCAAACAGCTCAAAATCAATCTTCCATTCATTGAGGCGCTCCAGCAAATGCCCAAATATGCCAAATTCTTAAAGGACCTCCTATCCAATAAGAAAAAGCTGGAGACGCTCT
Source organism: Deinandra increscens subsp. villosa (assembly GCA_039602395.1). Lineage (NCBI taxonomy): Eukaryota > Viridiplantae > Streptophyta > Magnoliopsida > Asterales > Asteraceae > Deinandra > Deinandra increscens. The sequence goes on from JBCNJP010000003.1 coordinate 77,393,132, forward strand.
CGACCGTTACTCTCGATGAACGATGTTCTGCGGTGGTCCAGAACAAGCTACCGGAGAAACTGACTGATCCGGGCATTTTCACGATCCCGTGTCTGTTAGGTAGCTCGACTGTGAACCACGCGTTGGCGGATCTAGGCGCTAGCATCAATCTGATGCCCTATTCGATTTACGAGAAGCTAGGCCTCGGAGATCCGATCCCTACGCGCATGAGCATCTCATTAGCGGATCGATCCGTTAAATATCCACGGGGAGTTGTGGAAAATTTGTTGGTGAAGGTTGATAGATTTGTGTTCCCCGTGGATTTTGTGATCATGGACATGGAGGTAGATGAAAAATGTCCACTCATCCTAGGACGCCCCTTTTTGCGCACCGCCAAGGCATTGATCGATGTCTATGACGGGAAGATTACACTTCGTGTAGGGGATGAGACGATCACATTCGATGTCATGCAGTCCATGAAATATTCTGTAGGTCAGGACGATTCTGTTTACTTCATTGATACTTTCATTTCCCATATGGATCGGTGTCTAGACTACATTTGTGGAGCAGATCTTGTTGCGAGTGAGAGTGAGACCCCGGTGAGTGAGGACCGGGAGGTTGATGATGATGTTCACCAGGAACATGTCTCGACTGAGAGACCAGAGGAGTGTTCTGAGGTTTGTGAGGTTAGTGAGTCTGAGGAGTTAGGAGAAAAACCGTCTGTAGAGGAACCACCAGTCTTAGAGCTTAAGGAGTTACCATCTCATCTAGAGTATGCATTTTTGGATAGTGAGTCCCGATTACCCGTCATTATTTCTGCTCATTTGACGGAGGAGGAGAAAGTGAAGCTGATACAGGTGCTTAGAGAGAATAAGCAGGCGATTGCGTGGAGATTGTCAGACATCAAGGGCATAAGCCCTTTGTTTTGCACGCATCGCATACTCATGGAGGATGAGTATAAACCTGTAGTCCAACCTCAGAGGCGTTTAAATCCAAACATGCAGGAGGTTGTGAAGAAGGAGGTTCTCAAACTACTGGACGCGGGCTTGATTTATCCGATTTCCGATTCTACATGGGTCAGCCCGGTTCAGGTAGTTCCGAAGAAGGGAGGCATGACGGTTGTGATGAATGAGAAACACGAGTTGATCCCGAGTAGGACCGTCACAGGATGGCGTGTGTGTATAGATTACCGTAAGCTTAATGATGCCACTAGGAAAGACCACTTCCCATTACCCTTTATCGATCAGATGTTGGAGCGTTTGTCGGGTCAGCAGTACTACTGTTTTCTCGACGGATTTTCCGGTTATTTCCAGATTCCTATTGCACCCGAGGATCAGGAGAAAACCACCTTCACATGCCCGTACGGTACCTTCGCGTATCGCCGTATGCCATTCGGGTTATGTAACGCTCCGGCCACATTTCAGAGGTGTATGGTGGCCATCTTTCAGGATATGATCGAGACTTCCATGGAGGTATTTATGGACGATTTTTCTGTTTTCGGGAGTTCTTTCGATCAGTGTTTAGGTAATTTGGAGAGGATGTTAGCTAGGTGCATAGAGACCAAATTGATGCTTAATTGGGAGAAATGTCATTTCATGGTCACCGAGGGGATAGTTTTAGGTCATAAGATTTCTCGTGCAGGAATTGAGGTTGATAGAGCTAAGATTGAGACGATTAGCAAACTTCCGCCACCCACTAATGTCAAATCTGTTAGGAGTTTCTTAGGTCATGCAGGGTTCTATCGTAGGTTCATTAAGGATTTTTCCAAAATCACTAGACCCATGACCCGTCTCTTAGAGAAGGATGTTGCCTTTGAGTTTGATGAGAGTTGTTTGAAGGCGTTTGAGTTTCTGAAGGAGAGGTTAGTGAGTGCGCCTATTTTGATAGCCCCCGATTGGAGTTTACCGTTTGAGCTTATGTGCGACGCGAGTGATTTTGCGGTAGGGGCAGTTTTAGGGCAACGTAGAGAGAAACATTTCCATCCCATTTACTACGCGAGCAAGACCTTAGACAACGCTCAGGAGAATTACACGACCACCGAAAAGGAGCTTCTCGCCGTTGTTTACGCATTCGACAAATTCCGTTCCTACCTCGTTCTTTCCAAAACCATCGTTTACACCGACCACGCTGCATTGCGATACTTGTTTGCGAAGAAGGACGCGAAACCTCGTCTGATTAGGTGGATTCTTTTGTTATCTGAGTTTGATATAGAGATTAGGGATAAGAAGGGGGCGGAGAACGTAGCGGCCGACCACTTGTCGCGCCTTGAGGACCCCGAGAGAGAGAGGTTGAGTGAGGAGAACATAGGAGATACATTCCCGTTAGAGAGTGTGATGGCTGCTAGTGCGGAGTTTGTAGGAGTCACGAGTGCTGAGGAACAGGGCATGCCATGGTTTTCTGATATAGCTAATTACTTGGCACATGGTACGATTTTAGATGGTTTGACGTCCCAACAGAGGAGGAAATTCCTTAACGATTCTAAGCACTACATTTGGGATAGTCCTTATTTGTTCCGGGTTGGGATAGATGGTTCTTTTAGGAGATGTGTGAGTCGTGAGGAGGGATTAGAGATTCTTAAGCATTGTCATGAGGGTTTAGTTGGTGGACATTTCGGGCCTACCTATACTGCTAGGAAAGTGTTAGATTCAGGTTTTTATTGGCCGACATTGTTTAAGGATGCTCACGAGTTAGTTAGGAAGTGTGATGCGTGTCAGAGAGCAGGTAACATCTCACACCGGAATGAGATGCCCCAACACCCTATCCAAGGTGTTGAAGTGTTCGATATTTGGGGCATTGATTTCATGGGTCCATTCCCCACATCCCGGGGGAATCGGTACATCCTCGTTGCGATTGATTATGTTTCTAAGTGGGTTGAGGCTCAAGCCTTGCCTACTAATGATGCGCGAGTGGTTGTGAGGTTTTTGAGGACACTGTTTAGTAGGTTTGGAACCCCTAAGGTGTTGATTAGTGATAGGGGCACGCATTTTTGCAATGCCCAAATGGAGAAGGTGTTAGCTAGATATGGAGTGAATCATAGGACTTCGACCGCTTATCATCCACAAACGAGCGGTCAAGTGGAGAATGCTAACAGAGGGGTTAAGAGGATTTTGGAGAAAACTGTCGGAAGCAATCGCAAGGATTGGTCCGATAAGTTAGATGATGCGTTATGGGCTTTCCGTACTGCTTTCAAAACACCCATAGGAACCACACCCTTCATGATGGTTTATGGGAAAACGTGTCATCTACCGGTTGAGTTGGAACACAAGGCCTATTGGGCCATTCGATCGATCAATCTTGATTTAGCCAAGGCGGCTAAGAGCCGGTTTCTCCAAATTCATGAGGTAGAAGAGCTTAGGAATGAGGCGTATGAGAGGTCTTGGGGATATAAGGAACGCACAAAGGCGTTACATGATAGTAAGTTGAGAGGTAGGAAAGAGTTTAAGTGTGGGGATAGGGTTTTGCTATATGATTCGCGTCTTAGACTTTTTCCAGGTAAGTTGAAATCCAGGTGGAGAGGACCTTATGTTGTGAAGGAGGTGTTCCCGTATGGAACGGTTCAGTTGGAGTCAGATAGTGGAGTTTGGAAAGTGAACGGTCATAGATTGAAGCACTACATAGGAGGACCGGTTGAGACGGATGAGGAGAACTTGGTTCTCCACAACATTGATGAAGAATGAGTGAGGATGTAAGTACTCGGTGAAAATCCGAGTTGTAGAGTTTGTATAGTAGCTGCTTGGTGTGTTTTCTATTTATTTTCGTGTGTTTGTGTTTTCGTTTTTCGTGTTTTTCGGTTTCTGCGTTTTTGTGTTTGTTTGGTGTTTCAGGGAATTGAAGATGTCTGGAAGAGCGAATTCATGCGGAAATGGAGTCCCAGGTATGTATTGGTTAGTATAAATTTGCAGGGCTTGAAATCCAGGGTGATGAGAATTTTGTGAAAACATCGAAAATTTGACTAAGTATGAGAAATCTCAAAAATTCCCTGGAAATATCGTTCCAGGCGTATCGCCTGGGTTGAGACTTTCTCCAAGCGATACGCCTGGAAGTGAGGTCAAAAAGGCGGTCAACATATGCAAGCGTATCGCCTACAACTTTCAAAATCAGCAAGCGATACGCTTGCAAGTATCTCGACCGAGAAAAAAAATATCTCGTTTAAAACCCCCCTTCGTCCCCATTTAACCCTAATCCAGCCACCACCACATCCCGCATCATCCGTAACCCACCGCCACCTCCGTAACCCCCCTCGCCCTCGCCCACCGTCGGCTAACCCTCCGCCGCCACCCACCACCATCATCTTCCACCTACCACCCTGCGCAACCACCACCTCCGTAACCCTCCGCAACCCTCCGAGCCACTACATCCACCCGTCGCCACCTACCGCCGACCACCCATCACCACCAACCGCCTCCACAACCACCACCACCGCCACTCGTACCAGCCGCCACCTTCGCTCACCTATCACCAACCACCGCCATCATCCACCTACCACTTGTCCTCCACCTACTCCGACAACCTCCCTCCGTAACCCTACCCACCTACACCATCACTGCCGCCGCCACTGACGGAGCTCCGGCGAGCCGCCGCTGCGGTTGCAGACCCGAGACTGCCATCGCCACTTATTTCACTATTTATTTTAGCATTTCGCGATTCCAGGTACTGTTTTCTTATTTTCCCTGTTGCATTTTGTTCTCAATTTCTATGTTTGAGTTTGATTTTGATTAGTTAGTTGTTCGTATTCGGTTGTTCTTGATGCTATGCATGAATATGTGTTTAGTTTAAGTAGTTTTGCTGGGTTGGGACGAGTGTTTGGTACATATTTGATATTATATGATGACAATTTGTTCAATTTCTGTCTCTGAGCTCGTATAGTTTGTCTGATACTTGTGGGCGGATTCGGTGGTTATGGTTTTGATTGAAATTACCTTGTTCATTCGCTGAATTGTCATTGATTAATATGTTCATAATTGGATCGGGATGATTGAATCTGGAATTCTGAGTGTTGGTTGGTTGAATTGTTATACATTTTGACAGGTTTTGTGAAGAACATGGTTTGCTCGATAAACAAACGGGTCATGCCCGATTTTTCTGAAATTTTTTGTGTTTTTTTTTTTCTTTTTCTTTTTGTTTCAAGTAATTTGTTTTTAGTTTTTAATCCCGTTTTCTTTCAGTTATTTAATTAAAAACAAATAAAAAATAAAAAAAAATCCAAAAATAGTTTGTGATTGATTGTTTGCTGCTTGGATATCACGGTTATATTTGTTTAGCAGGTATGGATGCTTCTGGTAGTGGTTCGAGGAAGAAGCAGAAAACGACCAAGGTTATTCATCACAGATCGAGGATTCCTTATCTAGCAGCCGAGGTTTTACCAGACTACGAGGTGGAGCTGCCTCCGGTCGAGGAGCGCCGGATTGAGGATCACACACTGCTACAGTTTCAGGGCACCTATGAGGGTGAGAGATGTGAGACGTTTATGCGCCTAGACTTGCTCCAGCAAAGGACGTTCGATTGGGAGTTGATGGATAGGATAGGAGCGAGGGCTCGGCTGGAGCAGATGTTGGATGAGAGATGGAGGAGAGTCCTAGCTTGTGATGGACCCCAGTACCGGGAGCTGACCGTGGAGTTCCATTCGACGTGGAAATATGATATTAAGGAGTTTGACTCTCCGGTCTAGTGTTTCATTTGCTCTCGGGAGGAGGTTGTTTGAGATGAGCGTGCCTCAGTTTGCTGTCGCTTTAGGCTTTTACACACAGGAGGAGGTCGCCACATCTGAGTTTAGGAGGAGTTTGAGAGGGACGGCCAAGAAGGCCAAGGATTTGTATGTTGTTGATGGTAACTTGAGAGCTTTCTGGGAGACGATTTCTGATACACCGTACACGGTCGGTTTGGTTGCTTCTGCGATTAGGGATCCGTTTCTGCGGTATGTTCATAGGATTTTGGCATGTTCACTGATTGGTAGACGGGCTGGGGCTGAGAAGATTAATATGTTGGATATGTTTTGTTTGAGGTCGTTGGTGGAGAGACACCCGACCAACCTCGCTATGGTTTTCATTCAGTCAGTTGCCAGGCCCCGTAAGGGTGGGCCGGAGGCGAGGTTGGATCTGGGCCCATACATTGGTAGATTGGCTGATCGCTTGGGAGTATTAGAGAGGTATAGGCCTTCGCATTTGACTGCTGGACCACCGACATTGCCTTATAGTTTACTGGATATGCGGAAGGCTGGTTTTTGTCCATTTGATGATCCCCCGAGATGGGTTGAGGTTGGAGCCCCTACGAGGAGGAGGATTCCGCAGAGGGCTGAGAGGCCTCCGGTTGCTAGACCTGTTAGGGCGCCGAGAGCTGAGCCATTGACATTAGAGGCGGTTCGAGATGAGATGATTATGAGGATGGATTTGCAGGATCGGGCCATTAGGAGCTTGTTCATTGCCCAGGGGTTCGAGGTGCCTGATTTCTTCCGTGAGCCTGAGGCTGGTGATGACGAGCCTGATGATTCTGATGATGATGCTGAGGAGTAGGGAGTTGCATGCAGTATGGTGACAGCAGCAGCCTTTTGATCGGTTATTTCACATCCTTGTACTTTTTCTTTATTTTTGTTTTTATTATCATGGTCTGTACTAATATTATGATATACTAGATACTTGGGAATTTGTACGGGGTTAACCGGTTGGGTGGTTTGTTTGATATATATATGTTGCTGTGATTTTGGTTTGCTGTGGTTGTTAGAATATGGTTTGGTAGTCGCCGCTTTCGTCCGTGACGATTTTTGATGCAATTCTGGAATTAGTGAGTTTCGATATCACGTTCGAATTGGAGGGCGAGGAACAAGATTCTTTTCATTCATGCCGATTCAATCAGGGGAGTCTGTTCCATTTTTCTGTTCTTTTATTTTTCAGTCTTTATTTATTTATTTATTTTTCTGTTTTTTTTATTTGTTTGCGTCGTTTCTCAGTTCACATTAGGGACAATGTGAGTTTCAAGTGTGGGGATGGGGAGACTACGTGTCGTGTCTCATTAGTTGAGTCAGTTTTAGTGAGTTTATTTAAAGTGTGAGTTTTGTTTGAAAAAAAAAACAGTTGAAAAATTTTGAAAAAAAATGTTTCTGATTTAATCTGCAGTTTAAAATGGAAGATGATAGGTAAAACCCGGGGATTGGTTGTCTGATTAAGGGCTTAAATGACAAATATAATTAAGAGTTGAAAACATTACCGGTTAGTGATGTATTGGTAGGCCCAGCTAACTTAGTAAAGATTAAATATCCCATTGTGTTTATTTGTTGTATAAATATGTAATTAATCAGTCTGCTAGGTGGGTTCCTATTTTAGAAGTGATAGGAATACTGAAACTGAGGATTAGGAGGAAAGAGACCCCTTTAGGATAGATACTTCTATGTCCTTAGAATACCTGGCACGTTATGATCTTTTTGCGAAAGCAAATCCGAGAAATAACGGCGCCCCATTTTTCCATCATGAGCATACTAGGTAATAATTGGTTAATGAATTAGAGTGAAGGGGCAAAATACTCATGTACGAACTAAGGATAACATCCCGTGGTAAGTACCTCTGATGATGTCCTGGATCTCGCGGGCAAAATACTCATGTATGATTTTGGGGATAACATCTCGAAAAGAATGCCTCTGATGATGTCCGTTGGTAATTTTAGGTAAAATTGACCAATTATCTGGAAAAAAAAGAGATGAAGAAAAAAATAATATATGAAAAAAATGAGAAGAAAAAAATAAAAAGATATGGTAGATTAGAAAATAAATGCTCAAACACTTCACATTCCATCTACTTCCATCATTCTTTGGACATTTTTGTATCTGATTTAAGGGGGGTGGGAAAAAATCAAAAAGCTATATCTTTATTACCCTTTATTCGGACTGAATATGATTCGGGATTAGGTTGAACTTGATCTTTCTAGAGTGGGACACATAGGCAAATTGAGAAGTATTCGGTAATTTATAAACACCTTGGGGGCTCAAAGGTTAGTGATTGGGTTTAATCGGATCGAAATATCGATAATCGCTACCGGAATGTAAGTAGGCTAATTGACTTGAATTTGATGAAATTGAAAAGGTTGGAAACCAATTACTCAGGTTATGATTCCATTTGCAGGTTTTTTCGGGGACGAAAAAAGGTTAAGTGGGGGGATATTTGATGTGTTGCAAAACACATCGGTTTTCCTTTATGTTTTCGAGTCGTTTTGAGAGTCTTTTGAGTCAATTTTCATAGGTTTTTAGTTGTTTTTGTTTATTAGTGTCTTAATGTGTGTTTCGGAGTAAAGTTGCAGTTTTGGTACAATTCCCGAGAGAAACGAGCCTTCGAGAAAAATTGAAGAACAAAAGAGCCAAAATTGCTGAAAAGAAGGCTGTAGGCGTATCGCCTAGTGCCCAGGAAGATGCAAGCGATACGCTTGCTATGAGAAAGTCAAAGGCGGTGTTTTAAACGTTGACCCAACTATTTTGTCGATTTGTGGGTCCAGGCGTATCGCCTACTGAGCAGGAGACCTCCAAGCGATACGCTTGGAGGCTAATATTCCGGGAAACCCTAATTTCTCACTTATAAATACAATGCGGGGTTTCCAGTCGCATTGCATTCACCCTGCCTTATCTCAGAGCCACTGGAGACGATTCTGGAGCAGAAGAACGAGATTGAAGCCATTGGAGCCTAAGGATTGAAGAATTCGACTCCCAATCGCTTTCCCGGGTTCTTAATCATTCGATTTAACTCTTGTTTTCATTAGACCAGACTATGTTCTTGATTGTTGCTACTGTGATTATGATGAATTCAGATATGTTAATGATTGTTGGCTAAATCTTTTGTACCATCTAGACCAATTGATGATTAGTTAGTGCTTTCTGACTTTTTCTTGATTGTGACAATATTTGATGTGTTGATAATCTATTGAAACTCCTATAGCCTGCTATGATTATTGTGTATGCATATTGTGATTAGGGTTTTGATTATTGATTGGTGTTTGTGTTGCCTTCGAATGTCTTTCGGGTCGGGTAATGCATCTAAAGGTGGTAGCTTTAGGGTTTCCATCTAGAGAATAGTTTAGGAGACGTCCCGAACTAGAACATTGGTTAATAACTGATACTTTGATTGCTTTATTCTGCCTTGGTTAGAACTTAAAAGGGGATAACCTTGTCAATTAGTTGGGTTGGTTAATTGTCTAGATTAGGATTGTCTCAAAAGGAAGTCCCCTAGATTAGTTAGCTAATTTGCTAGTTGTGATCTTCATAGTGGTTAGAGGTAGCTCCTATTGCCTTAAGGTGCCTTAGATTAGTTTCGCGGGTGGTTAGGGTAATTGAATTGGGAAATACTCAAAAGGTGAACCAATTAGTTGAGCAGTAAAATTATCGGTTAGGATGTACTCAAAAAGTGAACTAACAAATAAGTGAGCGTTTTCCAACCGTTAGGATTCTTATCAGTTACGTTCGGAGAGGATTTCGGGGGCTCATAGGTGTCTTATAGGTTGTATCTTTAGAACCTGATTAAATCGGAATTGTCATAGTCAAGGGAAGTCGTTAGCACTAACTAGGATTCTAGGTCTAGGTGGTATTTCTCGTCATATCTGGTTTTCGTCTTTAGGGTTTGAGTTTGTGGTTTGCTTTCCATTTTTAGCAGTTTCCCGTTTTAGTAAGTCTCAGTAATTTAGTTAATTTTAGCTTAGTTGTTTTTAGTTAAATTAATTAGTTAATTGCTTCTTCAAATCAAAAACCAATTTTCATCAATTAATCAGTAATTTATTTTTCTTAGTTAATTTTGTCTTTTTAGTGTCTCTAGGGTTCGACCCCGGTCTGCCGATAGCTATTCTACATCCGATAGGTTCACTTGCCTGTTGAGTCGGTCTAGTTTGAGGTTAATTGGGTTTTAAATTAGTGTGTCTAGGTCTAGGATAAATTAGTTTGTTTTTATAGATCGATTTTTGCACATCAATCAAAAACACATATTGTTGTCAATAACTCTGATTTTGCCAATGATGAGAAAGTAGATCAAGTATTGCGTGATATAATGTTCTCCTATGAATACATTATCAATTGTCATTCACCAGATCTTGTGGCCTTGTGTTCTGTAAGAGATCAAATGAAGCAAATGATGAAGAAGGTGGATGAAGATAATCGACCGGTAGTACCTCAAAATCAGAAAGATATGTTTGCTGATATTTTAAGAGCTAACTAGCCATTTGATGGTACCACGAGGCTTCCTAGTGGGCATTAAAAACAAGGTCGTGATTCTCATAAAAAATTAAATCAAAGAAGGAGCAATCGAGTAGTCGCGCTGGAAAAAGAACTCTTCATGCCTGATTTGTGGTATGAAAGGGAGTGATAGAAGACATGCAGTCTCAACAAATGTGCAGGAGTTGCAGATGGTGAAGAGGAATAAAGGTTTTGTAGTTGATGCGTGATTTTTTGTAAATACGACTTACGTTATATTTGTAATACCTTGCGTAATTTAAGAATATGATGCGTTATTATTATATATGAATGCGAGTTTTTTCTACTAATGACTTTCGTTATTTTGTAATGCATTGCACAATTTTAGAATATGATGCGTTATTATTATATATGAATGCGTGATTTTTTCCTACTAATGAGCTACATTTTTTTTTGTAAGGCCTTGCGTAATTTAGAATATGATGCGTTATTATTAAATGGTAAATTTTAATTAATCGATATGCGTGTTTTGTATAGAGACAAATGTGTGAGATAACTTTCATTCAAATTTTAATATAACCATTGACATTGACAAAGAGAAATGAAATGAACATTGATACTATAAATTTTCAATTCCTTTCAACCCATTTCTATTCTGTTTATTCTTTTACAGAGTTAGTTTCAGCAGTTCCTTCACCTTCCCAGCGATCTCAGTATCGAGTCTGACTTGTTCAGAAGTGTAGGCGGCAACCTTCTCAAGGATGTCAGTTGTCTCTTCTTCAATGAGTTCCCTGATCAGGTTGATATCATCCCTGATGTTATTTGATGTCGGGATTGTGAGCATCTCTAAGGAGTTTCTTGTAATTTGATCCAAGAGTTTTTCGTCATCAATGGTTTTTTTATCAAATCCTTCACCATTTTTAGTTCTTCTGGTGTAGATGTGGAAGCCAATAGAAATAATAAATAGAGAGAGAGAGGAAAATGTTCATTGGAAAACCTCATTTGTACAATAACTTTCTCATATATATATATATATATATATAATATATATATATATATATATATATATATAGAGAGAGAGAGAGAGAGAGGAAGATGATCATTGGAAAACCTTCTAAATATTGGAAAACCCGGAAAATCTGGCTATTTTAGTAAAGTATATATATAATAATTTTTGGTTGTCCAACTTTGATTTAAATTTCATTATTTATCTCTCGATTTCATCTCTATTTTACGTATAACACCAAAAAACCTAGTTATTGTTGTTACGCCTATGTGACTATAGCGATGATGGTTAGACATATGTAACAAAAAATGACTATGTTACACCTGGTGTAACATGTTTAAATAAGGTGCAATTTCTTGTTTAGAACTAAGGTTATACTGGTGTAACTGGTTTTCCAGGTTTTCCAAAAGGTGGGGTTTTCCATTGAACCTCACCCTATATATATATATATATATATATATATATATATACATATATATATATATATGTATATGTGTACATATATACATAGGGGAAAGTTATTGTACAAAGGGAACTTTCCGTGCGAAGTGTGCGAAGGAGGGTAATATTGTCCGCGTACGCTTGATAATCACCCAAGATCTTGCCACCGTGTTTTTTGTAGCAAAATTGTGTCAAAAGGGCAATTGTCACCATTTTGCCAATATGAATGGTGTCAAAAGGGCAATTGTCACCATTTTGCCACCAAATATGTTGTAAAAACATGTCTAGGTCCTAATCACGCAAGTTATACATAATCACGCAAACTTTATTTTATAAGCAATTGTCACTATTTTTCCACCAAATATGTTGTGAAAAATGTACAGGTCATAATCACGCAAGTTATACATAAGGTTTTATTTCATAAGCAATTGTCACCATTTTGCCACCAAAATATGTTTTGGTAGCAAAATGGGCAAAATGGTGGCAAAAATGGTGGCAAAAAGGCAATTTTCACCATTTTGCCACCAAATATCATAATCACGCAAGTATATTATAATCATGCAAGCTTTACGAAGAGGAACTTAAAAAAAAACGTTTTGCCATCAAATATGTTTTGGTAGCAAAAATAGTGTCAAAAGGGAAATTGTCGCCATTTTGCCACCAAATATGTTGTAAAAACATGTCCAGGTCCTAATCACGCAAGTTATACTTAATCACGCAAACTTTATTTCATAAGCAATTGTCACCATTTTGCCACCAAATATGTTGTGAAAAATGTACAAGTCATAATCATGCAAGTTACACATTATCACGCAAGGGCTTTATTTCATAAGCAATTGTCACCAATTTGCCACCTAAATATGTTTTAGTAGCAAAATGATGTCAAAAAGGCAATTGTCACAATTTTGCCACCAAAAACAACAATCACGCATGCTTTATTTCATAATCACGCAAACGTCGCCTGGACGTATAGTCGAGTTCTAAAAAAAAGTTTTTTAACTTCAAACAAAGTATAGCAATGCTATACTTGAATTAAAGAGAATTAAATGCTCGTTTTTATGGTGTAATTTTTTAAAAAAAAAAACCGATGTCATATGAAAAAGTTATAGACGTTTAAAAAGGATGGGGGAAACATTCTTTTATGTTATACCCATTTTACTCTCTAGGTTATTTGCACGCTTCATTTTTTTTGTTTTGCTTCTGGATTAGATCTACCCAGATCTAGACCACTCATCTATAAAATCAAAGGCTAACATCACTTCGCACGGAAATATCCCTTTGTATTTGAACTTTCACCTATATACATATATATATATATATATATGTGTGTGTGTGTGTGTGTAGAAATGATAAAATGAAAACCTCTCTGTGTTGGAAAAAGCGTGAAAACTAAGCTAAAAAAATCATTTTTTGTTTTGATTTTTTTTGGTGAATCAATAAGTTAAAAAACACCCTTTATTAAAAAAAAACTGTTGAGTTATAGTTTTTATTTAAAATATAAAAAAACGGAATTTTGTAAAAAATGTTAATTGGCCCAAAACGGGGTTCAAAAATTATTTTTTTTTAGATTTGTTTACAGATTCTACGTTCATTTTAATGGTTTTGGTGAAAAAAATAAAAAATCATCGAGAGAATTTTAAAAAACAAATTAATCACACTTTTTGTTACATATGTAACAATTCCTTCGCTGTTACATATGTAACAGGGTATGTAACAGGAAATGTTACATATGTAACACGTCCTAACGTGAAAAATTACAGATTTCGGAAATTAAAAAAAAAACCCTACTCGGCACTTTTTTGATTTTTTTCACCTTGTGGATCGATACAACGCATAGCACCACTAAAAAAATTGAAGAAAAAAAAACGTTCTTGAGGAGTTTCCACAGTTTTTCCAACTTTCAGGGTTTTTCAATATATATAATGAAAACAATATAATTTTATAAAATTTAAAAGTTTAAGTAATTATAACTTTTAAAACACATTATATAATTTTTAAATTAAATGAGTAATATTATACTATATAATAAACAAAAAATATCGACATTATGTGTCTTCCGCGCCTCTCTCATATTAAGTACTATTCATCTCTCCAATTAAATACAAATAACTTTGAATAATTTTTTTTTGAACGGCTAGCAAATGTCCCAGAAAGTCACGGAGTATTACATCAATTGAGCTCATTCTAGAAAAAATTCATCTCTGCGAGCGGCTAAGTGGTAAAACCTGAGAGCTCAGGGATCGAACTTGTGACCTCTCAGTTTCAAGTCTCTCCTCATCGTCGGTAACCACAACCCACAAGTACAAAGTCCTCGTGGTTTAAATAATTAAATTAGTTAAATATCAAAATTATACATTTTATTCTAGTAACTTTTTAAAACTTAATAAATTATAATAAGATATAAGTAATATTTTATCTTAAGATATCATTATATAGTTTTTAAATTTTCATTATTTTTATTTATAATTTTAAATATTATTATTTCTTATTTTACTGGTGTATGCTTAAAAAGTTTAATTATATCTTATACGTTTAGGTTTAAAATAATGCCTAAAAATATAATAATTATATACTAAGTTATTAATTATATCATTTTCTAAGACATTCCGTGTAATACACGGGTTACTATTACTAGTTGTCTAATAAATAAAAGAGTAAATTACACAGAAGGTCCTTTATGTATTACCCTAATTATGGATTGGGTCCTTTAACTAAAGTAATTACACCAGACATCCTTTATGTTTTATATTTGTTGCGAAGAAGGTCCTTTATCACTAACGGTGTTAAATTGATCCGTTAATACAAGGGCAATTTTGTCAATTCATTATCTATTTTAATATAACCCTTAAAAATAAAAATAAAAATCCAAATATATATTCATCACATCTTTTTCTTCCTCTGTCAGAACCGAATAATCAACCGAAACTTTGTTCGGTGTAGTTGGGTGATGATTTAATAAACTGATGTCGATGAACCCGTAATGTCAATGAAGAAGACGAACCAGAATCTAAGCACTCTAAAACTTGATCTGACCATGAATCAAACAATGGAGATAGGCTCGAATAGGACACCGGGTAGGACATGATCAAATTGAAGAAATTATATTGAGTTTTAAAAAATCCAGCGATGAACAAAAATATGGTGAACTTGAGGAAGACTACTGAGATTCTACTTTCGATCTAATGTAGATTGTAACTCGATTTATGCTTAACAGAAGATCGCAAAAAGGAAACCAAATCGAATGAGATCCAGATCAAAGTGTTTTGGACAACTTTCAAATATCCGCCATTGATGAACATGAATGAGCTCGAAGAAGATGATCTGTGATTATTTGAATATCAATCATATATAAACCAAAATCGATTTTGAAGCTATGAATGGATTCGTGTATTCAAACCTAGTCTAACTGAAACAATAACAACAATTAAACAACTCAATTGAAGTTCAATTTCATAATCTAATGAAGAACACTTTGACAATAAAAAAGTCAAATGTACTGAATTTGATCAAATTGAACTAGATTTCCCATCCAAAAACACGTATAATTACTAAACACAGGCTCTGATACTAATTTTAAATCCATAGGGTGTCGATCGTTGTGATTTGTAAACCGAATTTGAACCGAAAGTTAATCGAAAACTAAGAAATGTAAATATAAACTTGCTAAAGCTCCAACTGATTAACGATTGTGTCCTACACTTCGTAAATTAAAGTAAGAGAACGGTCGAAGATCGAAGAGCAGCGTATGAAGCAAGAGAACGATAGAAGAGTAGTGTGAACGATAAAAGAGTAGCGTATGAAGGTGTAGAGAGAAGAGAGTGTCGGACATTCGGACGTGTTTTCGATAAAGATGGGAAAATTCAATTTTTAGGGTTTTTTAATAAATGTTGTAAAATGTCGAAATTGCCCTGACTTAACGGATCAATTTAACACCGTTAATGATAAAGGACCTTCTCCGAAACAATATAAAACATAAAGAATGTCTGATGTGAGTACTTTAGTTAAAGGACCTAATCCATAATTAGGGTAATACATAAAGGACCTTCTATGTAATTTACTCTAAATAAAAACTAATTTCGTATATACCGTTGCAAAAGATTTATTTTTGTCGACGTTTTGATGTGTTCAAACCCGTGGTGTGATTAACAATGTACAAATAATATAAGCACAACATACAACCCGTCAAGCTAAATTTAGATTATATTAAAAAATGTCTCGTACACGTATAATATCCCCACCACATTGTATGGGCATACATACTCTATACTATATTATAATACATTTGAATATGACAAATTTATCATTTACTTAAAAATTAAGAGTTTAAAGGGTAAATCGTTATTTTTTAGTTAAATACAAAAGAAAAAGTAGTTGAATAAGCAGTTAATAATGAAATTAATTTAAAGATATAGTTATGTAATAATATTTAAGTAAATTCTAAAAATTATTTTTATTTTATTTAAATATAAACTTTTCATTAAACATTTATATCTATATGATACTTAGGTTATTGAAATATTTTACCAGTGTGTTAGTGTGATGTGTTCCTCGTGGTATCGCGTGGTCACCTCTGACCCACTATGTATTATAATACATTAGAAAATGACAACCTTGTAATTTACTTAGGTTATTCGTAGTGGATAACCCCCCTCATGGGGGTTATGTGTCATGTGTCATCCACCTCATCAAGGGGGTTTTAGAAAAAATGGGTGTAGTGGATACCCCTTTAATTATGTTGTAATAAATTATATAATCATCTTTTTAAAATAAAAAACATATCCCATTTAAATAAAAAAACATTACATAGACTAAAAATTATGAAAAAAAAACCGTTACACTCAAATAAAAAAACATTACATAGACTAAAAAATTTAAAATAAAAAAAACCGTCACTTAAAAAAGACAAACCACTCATAAGTAGAACCTAGATTTTATATGTGGCCCGGATTCGCTCGCGGATTCTTTCCGCGAGTGAACGAGCTAGCTCGTGGGTTGGTAATGGGGATTCATTGTGTGTTTTGTGGATGAAGATAGTAGAAGATTTTTTAAAGAAGATGAAGATTTGTGGTGGGGTTTTAAATAGGTAGAATTAATAAAAATAAAGAAAAAAAACAAATAATATGACCTTTCAACGGTCATATTTCCTCAAAACCATCAACCTTGCAACACCGTCACCAAAACGCCGTTGAGCTCATTTTCGCCTACTGGGGGGCGGTTACCAGGCGCTATAGGGGCGTCATGGGGCGCTATGGGCAAAAAAAAACGCCCCATTACGGACAACCTTAAAAGATTAAGAGTTTAAGGGGGGCATAATAGTCGTTTAAACTATAAATTAAAAATGTCCTATAATAAAATACAACAATTAAACAATCTATTTAATAATCATTGAATTTTCATTATTTATATATGTAAAGTAAAAATAAGTCAAATACAAAAGTTATCTTTCAAATACAGAAATAAATACCGTATTATAAATTATTGCCAACGCAGAATCATGCGGGTTTCCTAATAGTATTTTATTAAGGCGATGTGTCAAAGGTATAACATTGTTTGAATCTTCGTTATAAGACGCATTTACCTTTTTCATTTTGTAACAAACTGGCAGTGCATCCAACCTTGGTAGGTTGGTATATTGCAGTCAAAACATGTCTGTCCATAATATTTTTTTATGTTTTTATCAAAAAAGAAATCTCACAATAACCAGCTCCTCTTTTCTATATATAAGAGGACTATAATATCCTCTATATATAGATGGAGGAAAAAGTTGTATAACGATTATTGGCGATTAATGTAAAATAGGATTTTAAAATTTTATAAAAAAAAAACAATCCAATCGGTAACAAGTGAAAAAACACGTATAAGTAAACTTTGTCCTTCAACTAGATTTTACTACCCGCACTGTCAGGGATAGTGCGGTCACACAAAATAGTTATATTACTATAATGTAATGTAAAAAAAACGGAATTAAAAAACACGTAACAACCCAAATGCTTAGATTATCGTGCCGACGCCCTAAAAACTATGCTACATGATTTACATGATTATACTTATAATATCGCAAACTCCTTTGCTAAATTTTTTAAGATTGAAAATAGAAAGAAAAAAAAATCATACGACTACACAACTATACCTATTACACCACTAACTTGTACTAAACTAAGCTCTAATGAAAAAAAAAAAAAAAGCCAAAAACAAACTCATAAAACTATATTATTACTTTCACAAATTAATAAGAAAAAAATATTATATAATATAATAATAGCAACCAATATGATATAATATCACAAACCAAGTTGTATTTTGTTTTGGTATAGAATAAATGGGTTAGACCGTCCATGTTCAGGATACAGGAATTTAAAGAAGCCTACATAAAAGAGGCATACGTTCAACGTCTGAATTCGGGCATTGTTCACAGCGAACATCAAGTCACTAGACAAAAAGAAAACACATGAGACTAATAGATGCGAAAATTATATCATATCATTCCCTTAAACACATACTAATCAGACTTTAAGTTTTTCAGGCAAAAGATATAAGGTGTACCATCTCCTCAAATAGTCCCTAAAAACTGCATCATCATAACTCAAGTAAATTATGTATTTCTAAACACTGATAACAAAACTAAACTTTATCGTCTATTTTATCGTTTACAAGTGGAGTCATTTCCAAGCGAGAACGCGGGGTCCGTGGAGTACGAGGAGTTCCTGGTAGTTGGTTAGCAAGCTTGTGTCTAACATACCCGTAAAACGTGCATCCCACAAGTGTGATCGCACACCCAAACGCGTTCATAGAAGAAATCGGGTTTTTAAATATCATCCATGAAAATGCAACTGCAAATGCCACCTTTACAAACAAAAGTATCATCTTTAGTTCCAACTTTATATACAAATTTGTTGAGATAAGGTTGTAAACTATCGCTATATAATATTATTAGATGTAGACATTGACCTGTTTACAGTCTCAAACATGTCAAATGAGTAAATTATAAAAAAATAGCTACAATAGAATCAGGTCATATGAGTCAAAAGTCTCCCAAAGTGTATTTGAAAATGCATAAAACCTCCTAAATTGTTTTTATTTTCTTCTTTTCAAAATATACATATATACACATATTATTGTTGTACTAATATAGTTTTTGTAATCATATACTAGTAACATTTAGTTTTCAAAAATACTATGCAATAATCATTTTGGGTCAACCCAGCTCATTTGACCCACACTACAAAATCATTCAGAATGCCAAATTTGCCACCTCTAGAAATCTTTAGGATGGAAGTAGATTATTCAAGATGTAGTAAATACCTTAAGATTTCCAGCAACATTAAAAGTGACTGCGGTTGTTGAATGGATGACATAAAATATAGAGAAGTTAAGGCAAAATGCGGTTACTCCTGAACCAAAAATAATTATGAATGATGACATAGGATTGGGAGCTGTCTGAATCCATTCCAGAACTCCTGGTCCTTCTAAAAGAAGTGCCGGTAACGCTAATATCATAGTTGCAAATGGTGCCATATAGTACACAGTGTTTATGCTGTCAAAATAAAAACATGAGCATTAGGGACAATAAAGATCAACATTTAGCTTACCAGATTCACTCAAAGGACTAAGGTTTCAACATTAAATAACATATTTCCAATCAAGTTCTATTGATGAACGCATTACAAGTTTATAATAAAATTAGGGGAGTAGGGGACTTAGATAAGGAGGCCCTTATTTGATATTATACTTATAACATAGGCTCTCCTTTATTTTTGAAGGCAACACCAAGGATTTTCATCTTGGGAAGCACACCATATACTACGAGGCTGTCCTCTTGGGGACTCTAAGTATATAACATTGGCTCTTAATCACTATTTTATAAGTACAATATAACTAGAAATTTACTCAAACTATGTTCTTTGTAGATGCAACTGCATTTAGTAGAACCCTCAATTTGAAAATTAAGTTTTCACTGTATTTCCTATGACAAATGAAGATTGCTATTGCATTTAATAATAGTATTTGGTCCTCTACTAGGTCTTCTTGTTGGTACTATCAGTAGAGGAACCAGTCTTCATTACAATACACCACACTTTTTTAAAATGGAACAAACAAATATCATGAATACATGTAGGGGCATCTTCATTAAAGAACCAATTTTTAGAACCATGAGGACCGCATAAGCACTTGTACGTAGTGCTCGCCAAATATTATGGAAGAGAGAAACAGAGTAGATTATGCGGATACATAACCATCTTATGTATTATCGCTAAAGCAATATATACATGTGTATATGTGATTCTCACAATGTTATACCGGAACTAGTTGTAATGTGATGAAAATGCTTCAATAAGAACTAGGAGAAAGAGAGAGGGGGGTGGGGGGGGGGGGGGGGATGGGGGTTGAGAGCATTCTTGTTCACTTCATCTTGAAAAATCACAATCACATAATCTAATAATGCGTTGATAACAGGGATGCTATTGCTACACCATTTTGCATTTATATCAATAATCAGTTAAGCTACTACAGCTACTTCTAATTCTAATATGCTTCTCCCGATCTGACTATTTTGCCTGTAAATTTCATAATCACTTTTCACCACTAGGGCACTAGTTGCACTGTTTCCTTTTGGCCAAAGTTGTAGCCTAAGCCCAACCTGTGTGTTCCCTCAGACATCATTATAACTACATTTGTAATACCAATTTAGGTCCATGATATTAACTTATGTTTTAATACTTCAAGTAAGATCAAAGCACTTTCCAGTTATGATGTTTAGATTCAATTACCCGTCAAACTCAAAATAAATAGATGGAGAAAACCCAAAAGAAATAGAAGGTAACGGAACACGTTAATGAATTGAAACACACAAAATTCCACATGTGGACATTTCAAAAATTTTCATGCTTTGCTAGAATTAGATATGCTTTCAAAGTCCACATTGCTTCGATAGTTTCAAACAAAATTTGATATACTTTCAAGCTTCAAAGTGACAAAATCAAAGCATAATTTCAACGATAAAAGACTATTGAGAAGGGTTTTTAGTTTCAAAAGCTATTGTATTCTTCAGAATTATTATTTATAAATTCAAAAGACTAGGTTTCATATTTCAGAACAAAACTAACTTGTTCTTGTGGATGGGTTGATTCTGGACAGGTTAATACACACACATACATATGTATCTATATATATATGTGTGTGTGTATGCATGTATGTATGTATGTATGTATGAAGATGCCTTCAACAGTTCATGGCTTATTTATGAAGGTTTCTTCCCTATCCACTAATAAGGTTTCTCTTAATGATGTTTGTAGCTGATGACCATGCAAATGTCAACAATCTCACACACACACATTAAGTCATACACACACTATCTACTTATCGTCTATTTGGCTTATATGTTGTTAAAATAAGCACTTTTTAATAAGCACAATGGTAGGTGCTTATACTAAAGAGCTTATAAGCCATAAGCATAAGCTGGAAACAAAAAGCAATCCAATACACCCTCAGATCTGTGTCTGTTGTTTCTTATCAAACAGAAGAAATTCTAGTACAGTAAGAGGCATAGAAGATATAACTCTTAATATAGAAGGATACGCAGGACAAACATGTGGGGCCACATCATATCTGGTATAAATATATATGTTCTCTTTAAATCATGACATTACTCAAAATAATATCCAATTCCAAGGATTCTAACAAACAGAAAAGTGCTTTTTGTGGGGGTAAACAAAAAAAAAATGAAGGATGAAGGATACCTGTCAAACTTATAGCCATGAAGCAAAGACTCTGCAAGAATAGTTTTTGTTGACGTGGCTAGACAACCAAACAGAGCAGCACAAAACCCAAACACGTTGAAACTAAGTTCTGTAACAGAAGTAAGAAGAATTCCTCCAACAATTGGAACAAGAGAAGCCCAAATTCTCCAATCAAAGTACTTTCTCCATACCATCCACTGCAAAATCACTGTTCTCAATGATTTAGCATCAAATAGCTGTTTGCAAATAGCACATTTTGACTATAATATTTGTGGGTTTATCTAACCTGTTGTTGCAGGGGTAAACGACTTGATAGTTTGCATAAACGAAACAGGGATGTAACGTAAGCTGACATTTCCCAAAACTATATTGATACAAAACACGAAAGACATCGGAAAGATTCTTCTCCATCGATCTTCAGGTTCAACAGATATAAGTGGTTTTACCTTCAGCACTTTGATCATCACATATGCCCCAATTGATGAGCATATAAAGTGTACACATGATACCGTCAGAGGGAACTTAAAATCAAGTTTCTGAAAGAAAACAAACATTTATAAGATTTCAGAAATTACAATCATGATCAGTTTACCAAAACACTTGAACTCATTATCAAAACTACAAAACAAAATAACCAATTTAACTTTTAAAAATCAGGAATTACACAAAAGATTTCAGAAATTAAAGAGAATCACCATTCACCTCACATTTTGAAATTATTTAATCAAATCATATGTGTAAACTGCAAACTACTGATAACACTGAAAGCAGATTAATAATTCTGATTAATATAAACAAATTACTCGACTAGTGGAAAGGGGATCATAAATTTGAAGCACGTGAATGAAATCTAAACTACAGGAGCAAAGAAATTCAAATCAATATAGGAACATAACATCGAAACAGATAATAGAAAAAGGTATACCTGAAAAATCCATTTGTTCATGATGATGACGGCAACATTGAAAGTCCACCATTGAAAGATGGCGAAGATGGATCGAAAGACGGTCCACGAACACAATCTGGTTTCCTCCATTTGTCGATGCGAACAGACAACACCAGATCGGGTTTACGATGAATTGTCCAGCTCAGATCCAAATCAAAACAGCGAAAGAAGCCCCAATTTCTTCAATTACATCTAACAAACGAGAACGAGAAGAATTGAGATCAGTTAATCGGAGAAATGAAGATGGATGTTGTGAGAGTAAGGTGAGTCTTTGTTCCACATGATTTTGGATTTGGATCTGATGTTAACTTGTTATTTCACCATTCGCTTTCTCCTCTTCACGTCATTAGACCCCTCCCCACCCCCTAATTATTATTATATTCTTCTTTCTTACTCTTGCCAATAAAAGGGTAGTGGTCATGTATAACTCGACCGGACCCGACTCTACCCGATTCGTTTTCATGTGACGTATAGTATGTGTTATCTTGGAATGCAAACGAACCCGACAGGCAAACCCAAAACGTTATAACTATAAGTTCTAAGTTTTACATGATCACAAGAAGAGTCCCTAATAGGTAAAATGACATATATACCATCACCTGCAATGCACATGACTAGACTTAACGGTTAAAATTGACGTTTACTAGAGAAAATGACATAATTTGTTACAAAAGTTAAACGTGTTATTATCTTAGTTTAAGGATGAAATTTGTAATTTACTTTTTATTTTATAGAGTAAATTACGGATATAGTCCATGTGGTTTGCAAGAATTTCATATATAGTACCTACTTTTCAAAAATTACGGATATGGTCTCAACCTTTTGCCAAAAAGATGGATTTCGTCCCTGGACCCAACGTCCGTCTCTTTTCTCCGTTAACTAAGGCACGTGAGTTGCATGTGATAGGGTTTTTAGTCTTTTCACTTTTCATTGTTTTTTCCTTTATATGCTTATTTTTCTCATATAAATAGCCCAACGGCAACATTTCTCCATCGATCGTCTTCTTCCTCCTGTATGTAACCCTAATTGTAGACACAAAGAAAAATGGTTATTTGCCACTATAGGAGATTTGCGATCCTTCGAACAAGCAAGATCGATACAAACCCCGGACGTCGGTTTTACTGTTGTGCTGAACAGGTAGGTTTTAGTTTTCTCTCAACCATTTGGTGTTCTCTAATCCTGTCCTTTTTATTTTCAGAGATCAAATTGTGGGTTTTTCATGTGGTTCGATCCACAAATGTGTGCCCATTCAATTGAATTAATTCTTGGATTACTGAGGTCTAAAATGCGGGCTGATTTGCTTGAACATCAACTGCGAAATGGAGTGGGAAGTTCAGAGACTCATAATGAGAGTGATTTTGAGAAGCTTGAGCAAGAACTGAGGAAGAACACTCAAATCAATTTTCCATTGTTGATAATAGGGTTCCTTTGTTTGTTCATCATGTTCTAGGTGTAAGTTAGTCGTATGATGTTGTTCACTGTAAGGTTCTCCATTGTGTATGTTTTGTGACTTGGGAAAATGAATGGAATAGTTTGGTTTTATGTTTCTATCTAGTTTTTTAATCAATAGCAATTGTGTACTCAAAAGCAACTTATATGAACAACAAATTTGATGTTCAAATTGATGTCTTCCATAGGCAATGGATCGCTGAAATGGAGTTGAGTGAAATATTATGTCCCTTTTCTATAACCAAAAGAGTAAAGCGGATATGCTTTCATAACAAAAACAAATAGAAACCTGTCATAACTAAAACACATGTGGATACAAATGTTATAACCAAATTGTCTTACAAAAATGCAACAAAAAATAAGCATAAAGCAACCAAAAGTAAAATGCAAAATTCCATGATAAAAATTTGCAGTAAGTATATGCTACATATATTAAAGCAACCTAATTGTCTTACAAAAACCATCACAAACTATTAAAAACTTACCAGCAAGCTAAACAATGTCTTTACCATACTAAACACAATAATAAGTTACCAAAACACATCACATACTATAAAATGCAACCTAAACCAGCAACCCAAGACCTTGATACAGTTACCTTGTACCTCCTTGACCTTGACCCCCTTACCTCCTTGACCCCCTTGACCCTTGCATGATTTTTTTATTATGATCTGGGTTATGGAAAACACAGCATGCCACTGTCTTCCCAGCTCTGGAAAACTTATTGCCCTTTACCATATTTTCTCATCAATTTCAACATGGCTTTTTCTTCTCTTCTTATTTGGCCTGCCAACAGGTGTGCGATAAAATGGTGGTCTAAGGGTAGTTGGACAAGCATCTTTAGCCCACATGTTCTTACCACTGATTGGGCTTATCTTGAAAGAGTAAACCTGCTTTCATGTTTCTAACCAATGGCAAGGACAAGGATGTATCCAAGTTTCAAGCCCACATTTTATCTCCTGTTTAAGGAGATCCATTTCTCAGTTTGTTGCAATGGCATGTTTGCATGGTAAACCAGTTAACTGCCACTTTCTGCAAGTACAGGTTTTGTCTTCCACATCAACCACAAACTGATCATTCAATGGTCCAGATACTTGGTATTTGGTTCCACCATTCCACAAGGCTCTATATTGCCCTGCCTTTTCCTTCCTTTCATCAAATATCTATGTAGATGTTGGTGTCAGAGGGCCTTAGGCTTTTGAAATTAACTACATACAACAATAATAAAGATAAATATTTTCAGTTTATTAACTAACTTTCATAAATTAACTAACTTTCATAACTTAACTAACCTTTAACACAAAAACATGTCTTTTCATGAGGTACTCTCTAACATACTTCAATACATATATGATTGGTTTCACCTTGCCATCTACTAACTTTGAGTTGAAAACCTCACATAGGTTATTGAGAAGCAAATCAGAGTGGGCTCTCTCTGTGAATTGAGACCTAGACCAGTGCTTTGCTGGTATCTGAGATAACCAGGTGTGTGCAGCCTCATTGTAACTTTTCAACTGGGTCATCTTGTCCTCAAACCACTGTTGAGTTCTAGCAGTAGTTACTCCCCATATGAGATCTTTGTAAGCTAAAAACCAGCAGATATAGCATTAGTTATTGGTCGGAAAAATATGACTAGACAAAACATTAAACTCTTAACATACCTTTGCCCCTCCATTGTTATTACATGTTCTGGTGAATGTGCCTCAAACATAACCTATGCTCAGCACAAGGAAAAACTATGGCAAGTGTAGGTATAATCCCCAAAAAACATAGTATAAATAAGGACCTAATTAGTAATTTTATCAAACTTTAGGGACTAAATGTAAAATAAATATACCTTTTGTCTGTCAGAAATGAATGTGAAGATGGCATTATTGGGCAAATCTAGAGCATTAGCAACACATTGCAATAACCAAGTCCATGAATCTTCTTTTTCAGCTTCTACAACTGCATATGCTAATGGGTAGATTCCATAGTTTGGATCTAATCCCACTGCTATTAACATTTGACTGGGAAATGGTCCCTTTATAAATGCTCCATCCAACCTCAATAACTCTATATCACATGCTTTAAAGCTCTCTTTGAATGCTACCAAACATATGTAAATCCTCTTAAAAATCCTGGTAGGACAATCAGGGTTATGCTCTGGTTCAACAAGAAACTTGACAGTGGTGTTGGTCCCGAAACAACAATCATTCACGATATCGTAAACACAAACAAGTGCGGAAACCTCGTTTGTGAGTGATTCGACAAGAAGATGATGAAATAGACTTGATATGAGATGAAGAACAAAGCAACACAATCAAATCTTGAATGGAGAACAATCAATCTTCTATTCAAAGGAGTTCACGACCGTAAATACAAGTGATATGCAGAAAATCGTAATCGAGAACTGGCCCTAATCATAAACTACTTGGGTATTTATACTACCCATACAAAAACCCTAATCATAATCGTAAACCCAATAGGTGAAACCGGCCCAAGAAGCCCAAGTTGTAATCACATCAAGCCCAAACCAATGTAAGCCCAAGTCTAATGTTCATGCCTCACAATGTATAGCCCAACAATCTTCCCCTATGCATGAACCATTAGACGGTCTAAGGGAGAAGCAAATCAAATCGAAAGGTGTGAGACTCCTTCCTTGACCACCATTCACGTTCTACAATCCGGTTTTGTTATTCCATGAAAGATTCCCACCCTTATAGCATTCTCATAATCAAGCTCATCACCAGGAATAGGTTGGGTGGACAGGAGTTTGATATCACGTTCTCCAAACCTCAACAAATCAACTGGATCATAGAAGCGAAATTCTTGCATCTTCTTGCAAACCACCACCACCTCATGAGTTGTTGGATCATAGAACCAATTATCAAAATTTCTCACAAGTGTACCATCTTTAATCTCGTCCAACATGTTGATCACTCGAGTTCTTTTGGTGGAAGGTCGCCTCACTTCTCCAACAGGCTCATTAGTGACAGGATCAGTTCCAGTCTGAACCCATCTTATTTTCTTGAGGTTAAAGTTTGCAAAGTTTTCCTCAAGATGGCTCATCAGATTGTCACGAACAAGGTCGCCATGTGCATTTCTCCATCTGTTAATAAAAGGAGCCTTCAGCAAATTTCTCATCTCTGTCTCAGTCCAGGAGTGAAATTGACCCCGAGTTCTGTAGTACTCGACTGGGCTGTACCCGTCTCTAATCACAGCAAACAATTTCTTCTCTCCATCATAGTGCCAGCACAGGATAGGTTCATGACTCCCCCTTTTGTCGATTTCACTTTCTCCTACATCAATTGAGTACAACTTAGGGGGAGGTCCCTGGAAGAAATCCTTGAACCAATTTTCATGACTTTCTGGTGCCTTCGAGATGAATCTTCCTCCTCTAACATAATCAGACATCTCTATGGTGTCATCTCCTTCATCTTCTTGCACTGCTTCAGCAGTTTGAGCACCTTGCGAAGAGCTCTGAGCATTTGAAGTAACAGTCCCCTTTAAATCTCCAACTTCTTCCTTGATTCAAGGAACCCAGCATACAAGTATCCAATGCTTGCTTCATTCTTGCTCTCCTTCTCCTTCAACCTCTTGTTTTCTTCCTTAAGCTCTTTTATTTCTCCATCTCTTTTCCTGTTTTGAGATAACAGAAAGTTAATTTGAGGATCAGCACTTATCTGAAGGTCTACCGGGAGATCACCAGTTTGAACACTTTCTCCAATAAGTGTTGGATATGGGCGAAAACTTGGAATGATTGGAGTTTGGCTTGATTCAGTAGAAACATTTACTCTCACTGGGCTGGGCTCAACAAATGAGCTATCAACTTCAAAGAATTGCATTTCCTCATGAACTGGCTGTGTTCATTCAGAATAGGACTTTCAGTTTGAGTCGGAGCTGGCTCTTGGACATCGGCTTGATCATCAACCTGAGAGGTGCTCTCAACATTTGCAGGCTCAGACACTTCATCATTCTGATCATTTGCCCTTGATGATTCGAACACCATCAGGCTTGAGCTTGTCTTTTGAAACTTAAACCGGATAGATCTTGGATCAGATTTCTTCCTTGGTGAGGGTTCACGCACAGGATTAGGTTCTGCAAACACATCATCATCAGCAACATTAATGTTTAACTCTTGTGGGATTGTGCCATCACTTGAAGAAGAACTCAAGTCATCCCTTATTTTCTTGTGACTGATTGGCTCCAGATCACCATAAATATCATCTGCCAAATTCTCATTCTCCGGGAAAATATCATCCATCACATTCTCTTCATCTGAAGGTATATTCTCTGGTTCTCCCTGAACAGTCACTGGAACATCATGATCTTTAGCAACAGATACATTGACTAGAGGTTCTTCTGGTTGAGGATCTGCTTCAAGGTCTTGTTCCCTTGCAACCTCAGGGAAAGCACCTCTTTTAGCCCACTCAAGTCTTCCTTGAAAAGTGCTCTTTCCCTTTCTATCTTGGGTTTGCAGACCAAAAACACCATCATCCATGAATTTTATGTCCAGCTTCTCAACCCTTTCCTGAATCATTGGATACTTTCTCATAACCACCATGTGTACAAACCTTGGAGTCATGAGAAATTGCTCTCTGGAACTCAAATCAGCATTACCCACCCAATCTAAAAGCATCATCTTCGTAAAGTTAAATTCCCAATCCAAAGCCAGTGCAACAAATGCAGTGCCATGCACCTTGTTCAGTTGATCGAAGCTTGTTCTCTTTCCCAAGAATGATTTCTGTAAGTAGTGTGCCAAACACCTCCAGTAGTGTGGCAGTAGCTTCTTGAAAATAGGTGGGAATTTTCCTTCATACCCAAAAAGACGTGCACCCTCTAACACTTCATTCTTCGAATATTCCATTTTGTCTTCTGCTCTATCAGTAATATTTAACCCCTAGCGAATATCTTCTTCTACGATCTTGATTCTGCGGTTTTGAACAGATTCAGTGATCCTTGTTTTATCAAGATTTGCCCTGGAGTTCCCCAGAATTCTCTCGCTAGTTGTTCATCTATCAGCACATGCGCCCTGAGTGCATGATTGACTTTGCACACATTCATCCCAGCAACAAGAAAGTAGAATAACTGCATGTGTTTCTCTGGAGGGTCATCCAAATAAGCAGGTATGCAGTGGTCTTTCTCAAAGTGAATCTCTTCGTCAATCATTTATTCTGTCATCTGAGAAACCGAGACGAATGTATCAGGTTTAATCACATCATTGAGCAATTAAGTTCAATTGATTATCACATTATCCTTTTAAGTTCTAAACTCTCAATTGAAACTTTTAAAATAAAGAATTTGATTTTGTTCCACAATTTTAACAAAAACACACTCTTAAAATTAACTTGTTCAATTTTTATCTTAAAAAAAATTAAGTTTGATGAGATTTTAAAACCATTTTGTGTTTATTTAATTGTTTACGATTTTAAATCAAGCTTTCAACGGGTTTACGATCAAGAATTCGGGTTTACGATCCAAATATGGGTTCACGATCGGGGTCAAGTACAATCCAGTCATAAACGGTAAGCCCGATCGTAAACAGTATTATGTCGTAAACATCGGAATCGTAAACGCCATCTGATCGTAAACGTGGGCAATCATAAACATGGTCCATCGTAATCGTGGTTGTAAACGACGAAACGTCATATTCTTCAAACAGTCGATCGTAAACACCGAGATCCGCCATTGATGAACCTGCAAGCTTCAGAAAACGCATCAAAAACCAACATTTGTGAAAAATAATCATCAAGCACTACCTTTTATCTATCACAAACACAGAAATGGCTTCTAAAACTTGAGAATTCGACGCGAAACACGAAGAAAAGGCAGATGATCACCGAGTGAAGAAAAACACACAAAAAACTGTGATTAAGCTTATGAATCGAAGATGAACAGTTGATTGAAAGGAGTTTTGAGGTCGAAAAATGAAGGCGAAGTCGGTGGTGTACTCGTTTTTCACTGAAAACTGTCGGAGGTAGCCGGAAAACGATTTTCTAGCGGAAAAGGGGCAGCGGCTTAGGGTTTCGGGAGGCGGATCGTAAACGCAGAGAGAAGAAGGGCGGATCGTAAATGGAGGGGGGGGGCTTGAGGGTTTTGTTAAAAAAATGTTTCATAAAACCCCCTTCAAGTTTTTTAAACTATTCCAAATGAACCCAAACCTCTTTTAAATGATAAGTCACTTGAAAAATTGTTAATTTTGAAAATTTTGAGAACCTGATCTTGATCATAAAAAAATAAAATTTTAAACAGTCAGGAACTTTATTAAACAGAGCTAACCTATTACTGAGACAAAAAGATATATTTGCCTTGAAGCTGATGATTTTCATGGATCAAACCAGACTTATCTTTGACTGAGGAACCCTTTTCAGCTTCTGTTACTCGACGCTCTAGACGATTACCAACATATTTAACCGCATAAACTCACATCCAGTCATTTTGAAGTGCTTGATTATGATACAATATTATCGTCATGTTTAACCGTCCCCACACCCAATTGTTCATAGAAAAACCTACCCAACCTCAGAGTTTATTGAGGATTCACAAACCCCCAACTTGAGGAACCATGCAACACCGTTATGACTACCACTTATTTCGTTAATTATCAGTTGGTGATCAGGTCGGCCGCATAAGCACGCAGAGAAGACCAAACAGAATAATTATTTTATTATTTTTCTTTTTCTTTCATTTTTCTTTTTGTTTTCAT
>JBCNJP010000003.1:77424030-77491633 GCA_039602395.1 Deinandra increscens subsp. villosa
CATTGATCCTGTAACAGGAGAGACGACAGAGGAGAAGAAAAAGTAGACACCTTTGGCATTAATCCTCAAATCAGTGCCAGAAGATATTTTTCTTCAAGTCTCCAAATAAACCTAGCCTAAGGATGTGTGGGAAGCTTTGCAAATTCGACACTTGCGGGCTGTTTTAAGAGGCAAGCTTGAAGCTTGGAGGATAGATGAAACGGAGACCATAGACAATCTTGCTACCAAGTTCGGGGTGTGTGCAATCCAAATACAAGATGAAATTCTATTAAGGAAATTCTTGAACTCTATGCCTTATAAGTATCTACCTATTCTAAAAAAGCCACTAAACAAACCTCTGGTTTGGATGAGAGTATATTAACAATATCTTCATGATATTTGATTGCAATAAGCTTCCCATCATAATCATGTGATTCCTTGCGAAGAATTTCCCAACACATTTGTTGCAGCAGATCATGCATCCACACATTATCTTCAATATTGATAGTTATGAGAAACTTGTTCATAAGATCAGTAAATCCACACTCAGGGTACAAACCAATACTGGTTAGTATACCTTTTACCAAATCTTTGTTTCTCCCTTTCAAGAAACATGCAATATATATGAAAGCATCGCGCTGATCTCTATCCAGTCTTGCATAAACTACTTCAAGTCTTCCAAGAACTTCTTTGTCTGGATATTCGCGGAGTTTCTTCAACATATCTTTCCAATAGTTTTCATCCTTCCCGCATAATAGAGAACCATAAACATTAAGGGCTAGTGGAAGACCGTCAGCAAGCTTCACAATATCATTCGATAGCTTTTCATAACCATGTGCAGGATGGTTATGCTGGAAGGCTGACTGGCAAAATAGACTAAGGGCTTCATCACCTTTCAGTTCTTCACACAAATATATTTCATTTATTTTATGTGGATTCAATAAGTCTTTGTTTGTTGTGGTTACTAAGATTCTGGTGCCAGGTCCAAACCATTCACGTACCCCAGCAAGATACGCCAACTGATCAACATGATTTACATCATCCAAAACGATTATAACCTTTAGACCACTTAGCTTTGTCCCCAACAAAGACTGTCCATGTTTAACACTCTGAACACGAATGCTTTTCTCCTTCAAAAGGTCATCAAGGAGCTTCTGTTGTAATTTACATAAATCAGAACTATCATTTTGTTTGGAAATGTCCTTGATGTTTTCAATGAAACTACTTCTTTCAAACTTATTCTTAATGTCCTTATAGACAGCTTCAGCTAGAGTAGTCTTACCGATTCCACTCATCCCACAAATCCCTACAAAAAGAACTTCACTAGAGTCTAATCTCAAGATTCTATTCACATCATCCACTCGTGACTCGATTCCAACTAGACTATGGGGAAGATGTACTGCCACTGTATCAGGCAAATCCTTTAAGATTTTGCTCACGGTTTTACTTACGACTTCCGCTTCTTCCCTGCATATAACCAGACATTAGATTAGGTCACCTGAAGAATCATGCCAGTTGTCTTAAATCATCATAATTGCTCACAGTTCTATGACTTCTACCAATTTACAATTATAATTGTTAAAAAAAAAAGGTAGTAAGACTGATACCTGTCTCGTGTTACATGCCATCCTGAGATAGCCCCCACTTCTCTGAAAGCAGCTCTCCATATCTCCACCTTATGCGGTGCTATTTCAGGATCTACTTCATGACATGCAAATCCTTGTTCAAAACAGTTGCTTTGATGCCGCACCTCAGATGGAGACACATGGTAATAAATAGGAACAACAATCAGTTTGCCTTGTTTCATGCAATCAACAATCTTTGCAATTTCCTCCAGACACCATTTTGATGTTGCAAAATTGCTGGATAAAACCACAACGGCAATTCTCGAAGTTTCTATGGCCTGTAGGAGCTCGGAAGCGATGGGATTCCCAACCTCAAGCGACTTGTCATCTTTGTAGGTTCTAATGTCATTTCGAGTCAAGGCGTCATATAAATGGCTGACGAAAGCCGTACGAGTATCCTCCCCTCGGAAGCTCATGAAAACATCATATTCATGTGATACAGATGTTGAAGAAGATGGCATCATCTATAGAGGTCAAGTCATCGTAGTTAAATACTATATATGAAATATGATATGATATTGACAGAAAACAGTATATATTGGACAAAACGATCCGATCCAAAAACAGCAGAGTAAAACAAGGGTTTACAGAGAGCTTTTTTTAGTCAATCCAAAGGTTTAATTACAATAATGGTGCATTATTATTCCTATGATCAAAGTATTACAACTGATTCGTATAAGCAATAGCTAAACGATCGATCTTAAAATGAATTACTTAATAAAACGAATCACGACTAGTTTCACAATCATATAAATGGCTGACGAAAAGCCGTAAGAGTATCCTCCCCTTGGAAGCTCATGAAAACATCATATTCATGTGATACAGATGTTGAAGAAGATGGCATCATCTATAGAGGTCAAGTCATCGTAGTTAAATACTATATATGAAATATGATATGATATTGACAGAAAACAGTATATATTGGACAAAACGATCCGATCCAAAAACAGCAGAGTAAAACAAGGGTTTACAGAGAGCTTTTTTTAGTCAATCCAAAGGTTTAATTACAATAATGGTGCATTATTATTCCTATGATCAAAGTATTACAACTGATTCGTATAAGCAATAGCTAAACGATCGATCTTAAAATGAATTACTTAATAAAACGAATCACGACTAGTTTCACAATCATATAAATGGCTGACGAAAAGCCGTAAGAGTATCCTCCCCTTGGAAGCTCATGAAAACATCATATTCATGTGATACAGTTGTTGATGAAGATGGCATCATCTATAGAGGTCATGTCACCATAATTAAGTACTACATATGAAATATGACATAATACCAATTGACAAAAAAAACAGTATATATTGGACAAAACGATCCGATCAAAAAACAGCAGATTAAAAGGAGGGTTTATAGAGAGCTTTTGTCAGTCAATTCAAAGGTTTAATTACAATAATGGTGCATTATTATTCCTTTGATCAAATTATTCCAATTGATTCGTATAAGCAACAGCTAGTTTCACAATCATATATACACGAACAATCATATATACACAATCATATATTACAATCGATCTTACTATGAATTAACTTAATAAAACGAATCACGACTAGTTTCACATCATATATACACGAACAAATTAGAAGATTAATATTAAAAAAAATAAAAAATATTAAAAAAGTAGGATTTTGAAAACTGACCATGGACGCTGTAGCTGGTGTCGCCGGTGAAATTCACCGGGGAGATAGCAAACATAGAACACCAAAGTAATAATTAGTCTATATGTATGTAAGTGAAGTGGGATTTCTGGTTAACATCATGGAACTTTCATGGCGAAGACCATCAGTTGACTATGACCTGTTCGACAAAATGCCAAAGAGAGTTGATACGTGTTTCGCCATTTGCCAAGCATTCACACCCCGTTTCCTTTTCAACTTCATCGTTGTAATTTTGGGAAAGTTTTGCTCCACTTAATTTTGGAATTACAATGTGTTCCCGAGTGTTACCGACGGACATTACACCATTCAACCGATCATTGTAATATTCATTGAGAGGAAACTCACTGTTAGTGAGAAAACTCT
The DNA here is from genome assembly GCA_039602395.1 of Deinandra increscens subsp. villosa. Taxonomy (NCBI): domain Eukaryota; kingdom Viridiplantae; phylum Streptophyta; class Magnoliopsida; order Asterales; family Asteraceae; genus Deinandra; species Deinandra increscens. The sequence continues at coordinate 77,427,662 of JBCNJP010000003.1, forward strand.
CTTGCCCAATTTGTAACCCCTATTTTTATATTAGAAAAAAGATCTATAGAAAACTAAAAATTTATTTTTCAGAAAACTAAAAAACCAACCTTTTTTTCTCTATAACTTCTTCATATATTAATAATTTTTAAAAGAAATTTCACCAAAAAATCTATAATTTTATTAGCTTTATTTATGGGAAAAAATTTTAAAAAAATAAAAAGTTTAGTGATTTTTTATTAGTGCATCATGCAATAATACTGATAGTATTGCATAATGCATTATAATTAAAACTACTTAAAAAATAAAACTTAACTTAAATATGGACGTAGTTTATGCGAATAATGTAAAAAACAAAGATTTGGCATTCATAAACCAATTTTATATTATTGTTGCATAATGCATTATTAATTTCAAGCTAAAATCCGAATTTTATTTTATTTTTTATAAAAACTCAAAAATGTTTTTAAAGTTTTTTCTTTTTCCAGTATTTTTAAAATCATGAAAGAAACATATAAAAAAAGTTTAAAATAAATAATTTTTTTTCTTGGTTTTTTGGTTTTTTACAAAATATTGGTTTTTTATAGAACCAACCCTTTTTTATTATTTTGTTACAAGTAACACTTAAATCCAAGATCTCTTAATAAGGGGTTATACACCTTTGCCACTAAGCTGAGCTAGTGGGTGTGTTCCCGAGTGTTTACTTAATAGGAATTAGAAGAAAACTGTTACGGTGACAGAAAAGACTTGAAATTAAAAGATCACAATTTTTTTAAATGAGCTCAGTTACTAGGATGGAAACTGATATATAGCCTATGTCAAATGAATAAAAAGAATAAAGAGGTTTTGGGTTAAGTGTTTGTTAAGTCATCCATTAAATATTATAAAAGATATTTTCTTTAAGTATTGCATCATTTAACACGTGAGTTCTATTTGGTGTATTATATAAACCAAACATTTTAAAACGTTTAACTTTTTTTTTATTTCTGAATTAAAACTTAGGTTAATTTTAAACAAGCGTGTTAGATATGATTTTTTATAAAACATAATACGTTCTATAATGTTTTGTGTAAATTTTTAATTTATTAACATGGAGTTAGAACCACTAAATATTAAGATTTATCTAATTAATTATTAATGTAATGAGTGTGCAAAACTACCTAACGTTTTAAAATAAAATTAAAATGAATGCTTTGCTTTAATCTTTTGTAAATAAAAACGATACACTACTCGAACAGAAAGAAGTATATGTATAGTTTCAGGTTTCAACCAAGGTGGTTTTTGTAATTTAAAAAGAAAAAAAGAAAAAAAGAAAAATAAAACAACTATTGACGAAAAACAATTTGGTGTTCTTCTTGATTAATTGTTGAAGTTTCACTACTAGACTGCAATTTTGTAACAAGTTTCAGTTGTTTTTTGAGTAGATTTGTTCAAAACAGGAGTTCCAAAATGAAATCAAGACATGATAATATGATTACATGGAGTTCCATTATCATTGTGACTGTTTGTGATTTGCACCAAATTGTCAAAAACACGATCAGAGATATAGACACAAAACTAGTTACACAAATCTAAAAACGCTCACAATCAACTTTACAACATCTGAAAGAAAAAACTGATCAGCAAGCAAGAACGAGGCTACCGATTCATCAATGGATGAATCGCAGACCTAAGGAACGAAGAGATGAAGAACACAGCGAATACTACAACTAACTCGTAACAATCTTCCAGCCGCTTCTCTCTCACTTCTAACACTAGAACTCTCCCGAAGCTCCCTTTTTATAATCCAGCAGCAGCAGCGAGATTCTGTACTCTAGCCCAGCAAAACCTCCAGCCCACTTAAAGCAATCTTCAGCCCGCTTAAAAGAAACTCCGGCCCATATAAGAAAAAACACAAAAAACACAATTAGAAATAGAATTTGCAATATGAATTAAAGAACTCATATACTTATATATTTTACAGCCCCCCTTAATTCAAATAGCAAATTCATCAACCAAGTTCAGTTTTTTACACATATCAGCATGCAAATTTACAAGTACCCCCTTTGTAAACATATCAGCCAACTGATTTTCCGAGGAAACTGAACAAGTTTTCAAAAAACCTTTAGAAATTTTTTCTCTTAAGAAAAACAAATCAACTTCAAAATGTTTTGTTCTATCATGAAAAACTGGATTTGCCGCAATAGAAATTGCAGCATTGTTATCACAAAATAAAGGAACATGTTTTTTAACAAAAACATTTAACTCTCTCAACAAATTATCCAGCCAAATTGCCTCACATGTGGCAGAGCACATAGCTCTATACTCTGCTTCAACAGAGGATCTTGAAACGGTATTTTGTTTTTTACTCTTCCAAGATACTAAGCAGTTTCCAAGAAAAACACAAAAACCTGTTATAGATTTCCTTGTTTCTAAGCATTTTGCCCAATCAGAATCCGAGTATACTTGCAGATTTAGTGTTTCACTTTTCTTGAACAGAATACCTTGCCCATGATTTTTTTTCAAATATCTTAACAGCCTTAGTGTAAGGGTCGGTTTTAGTGGCTTGTGTATTAAATAGGTTAGGCTGGGCTTAGTGGGTTTACTACAATTAATTAGTTTAATTAATTGTATTGGGTTTGGGCTTGGAAAGCCTTGTAAGGTTATGTGAGTAGTATATAAACTCACATAAGCCTCATTTGAGGGGTGGCCATTTGAGGAGTCAAGGAGAGGCAGAGAGAGGGAATCGAATTCTCTCTAGAAATCGTGTACCAGACGAATCCAAGGATTCGTGTGCATCGTATTTTCTGAATTCAAAGTTTAAGTATTTGGTTTATATTGTGTTTAATTTGTTTTCTCCATTTCTAATTTTGAATCATCTCTAGTAATTGGATTCCGCACTCTTACTAGAGATTAGATATCGTGTTAGGACCGAATTCGGGACTTACAATTGGTATCAGAGCCAAGAAACGTGTGTTTCGTGGCTCGCACGATATCTAGTCAAGTGTATACTAATCGATTTCTTGAGTTTACAGGTTTTCGTTTCTGGAAAACAGGTTCTCGATCAGTAGTTTCGAATTTTTTTAGAAGTTTTTCGTGACTAACTTGTTTAGTTTTGTTCAGAAATCGATTTTGGTGATTTTCGTGGATTTTCAAGTGGTTCTCGATTGCATTATTTCTCGATCGAGTTTCAGTGGTTCTCGATTGGGGTTGCTGATTTTCGATCGTATTTTGGTTCTCGATCCATGATTTTTGTAGAATCTGGGTATCTTCGACGATCAGATAGGGGTACTAGGACGGATTGAAGAGGATATCAGACTACAAGGAAGGTTGGTTGATGATGTCGATCGTCTTCTTCACTCAAACCTACACAAACAGCAAACCGTTGTTCTTGGAGCGCAGGACAGGGTGTCCTGCGACCAAGCTCCGGCGTGAGAATCAGTATTGGTTCCGGCGAGAGTAAGGAAGAAAGATGGAAGGACTAGGGTCTTTGAACTTGTTCATTTACCTGATGATTGATGAGTATTTATGCTCATCAATCCTTGTCTTACTCTTGATTATGCGTCCACCACGAAAAGGTACGATCTACGCTGACGTGGTCGTCCTTGTGTCCCCTTAGTGGAAGCCGTTAGTGGTTGTGCCAACGTTGTAGGAATGTGTCTGACACTGTCGTGTGAGCGTTGGTCTGTTGTGCGTACTTCGGTAGGTCGGTCTCGACTGGTCGAAGTGAAGCGACCTTTGTTCAGTACTTCGGCATTTGTCATGGCCGAAGGTGTGTACTTGTGAATAGGTCAGGGCCTTATGACCTGGCCGAAGTGTGATCTTCGTGGAATCTCTTCGGCAGGTGGTACAGGCGAATGTTGCTGCTGCTTGGTCGACCCTCATATGATGATGAGTGGATCGACCTTTGCGTGGTCGAAGTCAGCTTCGACTGTGATGTGGTTCTTTGAGTGCGGCGTGGTCGACCTTATTCAGGTCGATCCTCGTGTGTTGTATTGTTTGTTGAACATACACACGTCATCAATTTTATTTTCGGAAAGTCTATTATTGCAGATTTGATCAGATTCGTGGTTTGGAGGACAAGAAAGTTGGTTCACGATCGAGTTTGTGATTTTCGATCGGGTTTTGAGGTTCCTGATCGAGTTTGTGATTTTGATTAAGTTTGTGCTTTACGATCGAATTTGAGGTTTTCGATTGAGCTTGGATTCACATTCAAAACGGGTTAACTGTCCCAAGGGTTCTTTGACGTTTACCAATACTCGAATATCTCGATTGGTTCATCGTTCCCAGCCACTTCAAGGTGTTCACGTTTGCTTTCCAGTTGTGGTTTCCCCATCGAGTTAAGGTTCACGATCATATACGGGTTTTCGATCATACAGAAGGTTTTCACTCGTTTACAGGTTCTCGATCGGGTTCAACTTTAACTTGCTGATCAAGTTTGCGTTCGAGTTCACGATTTGCGATCGCATTAAAGGATCTCGATTGAATCAGGAGTTTACGATCATAGGAGGTTTCCGTTCGTGTGGAGGTGACTAACAGAGATGTTAGATATCGATGGAAAACATGAATTTCTATAAACTGAGATTACGTACATATATAATGGAATAGAGAAATTAGAGGAGAGAATACAGGGATTACAACAAACCTTAATTGACTAATTAAATGAATTTGAAATTTAAATATAGTAACAAATAATTGGCGGTATTACTTAATATTCCCTCGCAAGATGGACCAGCGGGAAGCGAGACCAATCTTGGAATTGAGCATATGAAATCTTGGTCGTAGTAGGGGTTTTGTAAGTGAATCCGCAAGCTGATCATCACCTGAAACATGGGTGACCCGTAGTGAACCATTTTGAACCTTTTCACGAACGAAATGAAAATCTAATGCAAGACGTTTCATTCGAGAGTGAAAACGGGGTTTGCAGAATATGTAGTGGCACTTAGATTATCACAATAAATTGTCGGGGTTGTGGAGAGGTGATATCCAAGTTCATGTAGTAAGTTGGCAAGCCATTGAACTTCCGTTGTAGCGGAAGCAACGACTCGAAATTCAGCTTCGGTTGTGCTCCGGGCCAAAGTGCTTTGTCTTTTGGAGCTCCAAGCGATGGCATTTGAACCAAGAAACACAATGTAACCAGTGGTACTCCGATATGTGGTTTTGTCACCTGCCCAGTCAGCATCCGTGAAGACATGTAGTTGCAATGGAGAACCTTTTCGGATGAGTAGACCTTTAGTAATTGTTCCCTGTAAATAGCGTAGAAGTCTTTTAAGGGCGAACCAATGTTGGAAGGTTGGGGCATGCATGAATTGCGACAGTTTGTTGACGGTGAAAGCCACATCCGGTCTAGTGAGGGAGAGATACTGTAATGCGCCCACGAGAGCCCAGTAATCCGTAGGAGATGGGTATGTAGGTGCGCCATCCAATGTGAGATTTTCGGAGCAAGTAATGGGTGTGGAAACGGGTTTACAATCACTCATTTGTGCCTTTTTAAGAAGATCGGTGATATATTTTTGTTGAGAAAAGGAGAAGGCCATGAGAGTGAGGAATGCATTCAACTCCTAGAAAATAGGAAAGATTACCAAGATCCTTTAAGGAAAATTTGTTAGATAACATATTGATGAAACGTGTGACAAGAGTTTCAGATGGACCGGTGATGATAATATCATCGACATATACTAGAATGTAAAGAGGTGAGGAGCCACGTGTGAGGGTGAAGAGAGAGGAGTCAGAAATCGTTTGTTTAAAACCGGTGGAAAGTAGGTAGTTTTTGAGCTCATCGTACCAAGCTCGAGAAGCTTGTTTGAGGCCATATATAGCCTTTTGCAGTTTGCATACGTGAGAAGGAAAGTCGGGGTTAATAAACCCGGGTGGTTAAGCCATGTAAACATCCTCGGTGAGGGTGCCTTGAAGAAATGCATTGTTAATATCTAATTGGTGGAGAACCCAATTTTGAGAGGTGGCAAGGGTGAGAATGAGACGGAGAGTAGCCGGTTTGAGGACCGGGCTAAAGGTGTCTCGATAGTCGATGCCGGGTCGTTGGGTAAAACCTTTAGCAACGAGACGGGCTTTCAAACGGTCAAGAGAACCATCGGGGTGGTATTTGGTGCGGTAGACCCATTTGCAACCTACGAGATTAGGTGCTTGAGAGGAGGGTACTAACGTCCAGGTTTGATTACGTTAGAGGGCGTCGAATTCAGATTGCATAGCCGCTCGCCAAGAAGGATGTTTGAGAGCATGAGCAATGGTTGGAGGTTCTGTGAAAGCTTGAAGGGAGGTGGTGTAAAGGTGAAAGTCAGAATTGCGGTATTTTGGGTTGGGATGGGGGTTTTTACGGGTGTTGGGTTTGGGTTGATGAGAGATAAAAGGTGATGGAGTGTTTGTAGAGGAGGGAGTAGAAAGGTTGAAAGGGACGGGTGAGTGAGGAGGCGTGTGAATTGTGTGTGAGTTTGATGGAGATGTATCATGTGATGGGGTCATGGGATTTTGTGAAGTGGGTAAGGTTGGGGTTAAGGTAACAGTAAAGGGAATCCATGTCTCTAGATTAGGAACATGTGGGGTAGGGTAGGTATTGGTTAGTTTAGTGAAAGGAAATATATTTTCTAGGAAAGTTACGTGACGGGAGGTATAAATTTTGTAGGTGGTAGGGTCAAGAGCATAGTATGCACTTTGAGAGGATGAGTATCCTACAAAAATGCATGGGGTAGATTTTTGATGAAGTTTATGCGGTGAGTATGGTCTTAACCAAGGGTAGCAAAGGCAACCAAAAGCCCGAAGTTTTCGATAATTTGGTTGAGTTTGGAAGAGTGTGAAATACGGTGATTGGTGGTTTAAAGTGGATGTAGGTAAACGGTTTATTAGGTAAGCGGCCGTGGCGAAAGCAAGAGGCCAAAAAGTGAGAGGTAAGGTAGCGTGAGAAAGAAGAGAGAGTCCCGTTTCAACGATATGTCGATGACGGCGTTCGGCATATCCATTGTGTTGAGGGGTATGAGGTGGGCTTGTGAGATGAGATATGCCACACGATGCAAAATGGGGAGCAAGTTTGATGAACTCGCCACCATTGTCGGAGAAGAAAGTTTTTATTTTGGTGTTAAAATAGTTTTCAACAAGCTTTTGATATCTAATAAAGGTAGTATATGAGTCAGATTTATTTTTGAGGGGATATAGCCATATATATTTTGTATAATGATCAACAAAAATAATATAGTATTTGTAGTTGTCAAAGGAAGTAATAGGAGAACACCAGAGAAAATTAATTCAAGTGGGGAAGAAGAGGTAAGAGTAGAATTGCCAAAAGGAAGTTTGTGACTTTAATTGATATTGCAAGCATTACAATAAGAAAAACAACTAGAATCAAAAGAAATATGAGAAGATAAATGCTTGAAGACTTTATTATGAGGGTGTCCAAGCCGATGATGCCAAGTGTTGGAGGAGGTGGTGTGCATGGAGTAGACAGCGGGAGATGATGGGCTGGGTGATGCACGTGTTGAGCGAAGCTCATACAGGCCCTTGACCGCCTTGCCCTGGAGGAGTTTGAGCTTGGAGGCACGATCCTTAAGAACAAAAACAGAAGAGTAAAATTTCATGGTGAGATTATTATCAATGCAAAGGCGAGAAATAGATGTAACGTTTTTAGCTAAGGAGGGAACGCAAAGAACATTTTTCAGAATAATGGAAGTGTGTGTGGTGTGAATTAAAAGGCAACCAATATGAGTAATTTTAAGACCTGATCCATCACCGATTACGAGTTCTTCTGTCACATCATATGGTGCGTGGAAAGAGAGATTGTTGAGGTCGGTGGTAACGTGATGAGATGCCCCGCTATCGAACAACCAGTTTGCTTGATCCGATCCATTTGTGAGACCCATGGTGTTGACTTGTGCATGCTTGGGTTGTTGGTTGCGATCAAAAGAAGGGATGACAATATTCGGAAACATGCATTTGAAAACCGGGCAGTTGATTAGAGAATGTCCACGTTGGTAACACCATTGACATCGTCCTAGATAGGGTTTTGCACCACTGTTGATGCGGGCTGCAGTGTTTGGGGTGGGTAAAATACCTTGTCTAGCATGTGGGGATCGGGTATAATGAGAAGCAGCAGCATGGTTGGGCTTTTGCGACCAGTTATGGTTTCCGCCAGAAAAATTACGTTGCTGTTGTTGCATGTGAAAAACAGCCGCTGGCTGATGAAGGTTTGAGGAGGCCGGCTGCTGAGCAAGAGTAAGCTCATGATTAATGAGCTTCTCGTGGAGTTCACTGAAAGAGATCGTGGTGTCCCGAGCATGGATCGCGTCGAGAATGGGTTTGTATTGGGAGGAGTCAAGGCCATCAAGGATAGCATCAATGACGTCTTCATCGTCCATTTTCTTACCGAGTAACGCCAATTCATCGGTAACGTTTTTGATTTGTCTCATGTAGTCCGAGACGGATTGATTAGGAAGTTTGGTGGTGTGTTTGAGGCGGTGCTTGAGTTGTTTGAGATGACCTCTAGTTGGTGAGGCATATGTTTTCTCGAGAAGTTCCCAATCGTCACGAGAAGTTGCGGTTCCTTGAATGACCGGAACAATGTCTTCCGATAGGCTTCCGACAAGAGCACCAAAGATGAGACGATCTTGTCGAAACCAATTAGTGTATGCAGCAGCAGGGGCTGCGGTTCCATCGGTGTTAACTGTGGGCAGTGGTTTTGGGTGTGTGCCATCGAGAAACTTGAAGAGATCAAGTCCGTACAAAAGTGCTTGGACTTGAGTCTTCCAAGCCAGAAAATTCAATGAAGTGAGTTTGAGGGTGGAAGGGAAAGTAACAATGGTGAGATCCTTCATGGTAAGGTTGATTAGAGATGAAGTGTCGGGCATGTTGTTCGGTGATGAAGGGGTGATCGGAGATATGGGGCTGCTAGGGCGACTTGGAGATGAAGGATTTGAAGAATTTGGAGATGGAGGATTTGAACCTTGCTCAGATACCATAACAGAGATGTTAGATATCGATGGAAAACATGAATTTCTATAAACTGAGATTACGTACATATATAATGGAATAGAGAAATTAGAGGAGAGAATACAGGGATTACAACAAACCTTAATTGACTAATTAAATGAATTTGAAATTTAAATATAGTAACAAATAATTGGCGGTATTACTTAATAGTGACCGATCGGGCAAACAGTTTACCATCCAGCTTGAGATTCTCGATCGAGATAAGGATTTGCTCTTGTCTACTGGTTTCCGATCATATAAGTGGTTTACGTTTGAGGGTTTCCGTTTTTGCTGAAGTGTTGCTCTCGTTTGCTGGTTTACAATTTGTGTTAAGGGCTCACGTTCGTGATTGAGGTTTACGATCGTGTATTCGGTTTGCGATTGTACCGAGATTATATTTCTGGTTTACGATGATTTAAATCTTGGTTTCAGCGGAACATTTAAATTTACAATTGTGCCATCAAATTTAAAATTACGTGAACTTGAAATTGAAAGTTCTCGTTATTTACAAATTTGCCATCGATTCAAACGAGTTTAATTTCACGTATACATCGAATTTGATTTTGAAGTTTCTTTAATTACGATTTTATCATTCATATTTAATTAAATCAGGTGGTCCACGTCATTCGGTTTTGGAAGTAATAAAGGGTCACTCAATTTAAGTTGGTGTAAATTATTTTTAACGAGGTTTCGTTCGTTGAATTTTTCTAGACCCCGTGGTGTAATTTGTTCAAAGTAATTATAGGTTGCTGGGGTTTCAGATTTCAGAGAGCCTTTCGGTTGAAAAAGGTTTTCGCTCGATTTGATAGATTTCGATCAAGTTTAGTGGTTTTCAATTGAAAAGCGGGTTTTCTTTTCGATCGTGCATGGTGTTCACGGTTAGACTGCAGGTTTTCAGTTGGATTACCTTTTTCGGGTGTTTCATATTTTCAGTTAAAAATGAGTTCAGATACTTCTTCATCACAGGAATGTACCAATTCTACATGTCCTCCTAGATTGGACTCTCCTGAGAACTATCAGGATTGGAAATGCAGTTTTAGAGATTATCTGAAAAGTGTGGATTTGTGGAGATCCGTGATTGACGGTCCTTTCATACCGAGACATCTTGAAGGACCTAAAAGATGGACACCTAAAACACACGATGAATTCTCTGATGATGATCGAGAAAGAATTAACAAAGATAAAGAGGCCTATGAAACTTTCAAGATGACTTTATCTCCAGACATTGCCCAAGAATTCGACAAATGTACAACTGCTGAAGAACTCTGGCAAGCTTTGTACAAAGCTTATGAAGAAAATAAGAAAGATAAAGAGAACAAGCTCGAAGGTGTTGATACTGAAAAAACCAGTATGTACAACTCCAACATGTGCTCGTCTAATTCCTAACCTTAGACAGATTCGAACAAATTTGGAAAGAGAATTATTTGATGCACGATGTGCGACTAGTTCATTTAAGGGTAGATGGTACAAGAGTGAAGAAAAGGTGAAAGCTCAGGCAGAGGACATTAAGAAATATCATAGCTTGGCCACCGAGAAAACCATTTTGTATGATCGTGCTAAAACTGAAATAGCAAAGTTGAAACAAGAATTAGACGATCTATAACACATGCATGAGGAATTGGTGGTTAAATATGAAACTAACAAAGGAAGAGATCAACGTATGATGAAAGCTGGTAAATCCTTATCTTGTGCAATTGTGACTGGACAGGTTGGGAAAGATAAAGCTGGACATGGGACAGAAAAATCTGAAGTTATAAATAGTATCATTCCTCCACCAGTTCCCAGAGATATTGTTGGACTTTTACTTGATGATGACCAAGTTGATAGATCTATATCTGGATATAAAGAAGTTGCTCCTCCTGTTGATAGTGTCTTGGTTGGAGTGACACCGATGAGCCAAGAAGAATTAGACAATGAATCAACCATGACTTATGGCAAAGTATCAGCTAAAGACACTACTAAAACTGAAAGTGATGAAAGGGGTGCATCTGAAGTGACAATTGATGATGTGTCCAATGATGATGCTGAGTGCCAAGCGTACAACATATGTCATAACTCCAAATCTGAGGGTGTTGGTTCCAGTTCAAATGAGACAATCTCGCCTGTTGCTGAGAAGAAGCTGAAACAGTATCCACAAGTAGATACTGTATATTTCAAAGTGGTTGATGAAGTGAAGCGAGAGAAGGTAATTATGACAACAAGGCCTGAGGGGAAGATATTCATGACTTCTGGATCTATGTTCGATGAAGAGCAAGGTTATGGATACGAGCTACCCTCCTTTAGTTTAAAGTTCAAAGGTTTGGGTTCGTCCACCGATGAATCAGCAAGTGAAGTTAGAGTTGAAAGACCAAAGATCACGATTAAGTCACCAAATGCAAGATCTGCTGCTGTAATCAAAGATGAAAAACTCAAAGGAGTGGTTGTATCTCCTATCTCTTTGTGTGGTTCCAATTGGAGAAATGGTGCTTCAACATCAAAGGGTACATGGAGCACAAGAACAGCAAAGACAAACTCTACTCAAGCTTCTTGGAACCAGCCAAAAGTCAACACTAGATCTGCATACAGGTCTACGATGCAGACAAACTGTCATACTGCTCCTCAACAGCCCAAGAAGACCAATGGTTATATGTCTGACTTCTACCCAAAGAAGCCGACTTGTTTTAATTGTGGCAATGCTGGTCACATTGCCCGAAACTGCTTGTATCGCCCCTATGAGCCTTACTATCCACAGAGTCAAAGGGTTTCATCTCAGGATTCTGTTAAGTCTAAGCCAATGAAGGTGCAACCACCTAAGGCAATGAAGACTGCTATTCCTAAGGTTAAACCCTCTGATCAACATTGGGGCACTGTCAAAGAACAACGAAAATTTTCAAATCAAAAAATGTTTTTCCAAATTATGAAAATTTTCATAAAAAGGTGAAGAAACAATTTTCAAAACAACAAAAGGCTGAAAAACCTAAAGTTACTCCTCCCAAGGTAACTAAATGTGTTTTGAAAAATGGACCTAAATTGAAGAAGGTTGAAACACCTAAAGTCACAACACCAAAAGTGACTAAAACAACTGTTAAATCACCTCAGACCTGGAAACCAAAGACCATGTCAGCAACAACACAAGTCCCCGATTTCTCAAAAGGAATGTGTTTAAAGGAAGTGTCGTTTATTGACTCCTCGGGAGTACCCAGAACCACAATGGCCTGGGTACCATTGGCTAACTGATCTCTCACTTTGTGCAGGAACAGTCAAGGAGGACTATCACTAACATTTTTGTTTATTGATAAGTGATTGTTCCAGGCACATGATAGGATGCATCTCTCTACCTCATGTCATGCAGAATTTCTATGGAGAGTATGTGTCCTTGTGAGAGGTAAATCGATCGAAATCAGCAAAGGTAACTGTTAAGTTGGTTGTTTGGATGTTGATTCAGTGAAGTTTGTGTGTGTGTCAAAACCCAAATTCTGAAAATTTTTCAGCTAAAATACTTTGAAGATTAGCTTGGCCAGTTGCATGTACATTTATTTGTTTTTGTCTTATTTGTGTGTCAGTAAAAAAAATGAAACAAATGAAAAAAATGAAAAAAAAATAATGAATGAAAAAATGAAAAAAAAATATAAAAAATATAATAATAAAAAAAAATTAAATGATGGAAAAAATATATAAAAGTGTCATTAAAAAATAAAAAGCAAGGGGAAAAGTTAGAAAAGAGGCCCCCTCTTTATTTATGCTTTTTAATTTTTAATTGTTTGCTTGTGTTTGAGAAGGTCGGAAAGCAAAATAAAAATGTCCGTTTTGAAGATGGCCGACACGCGTAAGGCAGATGTGAATGACTCGATCCAAGGTGATGTGTTGATAGGCTCAACTCTTAAAATCTGAAAAGGTATGCGTTACACACTTAAAGATAACGTATGGCAGTTTGTTGGGTAACAACACTTAGGTTAATTGCATTTCTATTTGACTGCATGTTCAAGTTCCCGATACACACGCTTGACAGCAAGAGTGTGAAATTGAGCTCAAAAAGTCGGTGTCTCCTCTGTTTTGCGTGAGCAAAGACCTGGGGACACTTAAGCCATTAGTCAGTCTCACCTCTGCTTTGCGGAAGCAATGACCTGGTGTAGACTGTACCGACGTGTTAGTAAACCTAACATCTGCTTTGCGTGAGCAATGACCTGGTTAGGATTACTAACGTGCTTGCAGATCGCTGTATATTATAAAAACCCAAAAGATACCAAAGTGCACGCTAAAAGAGACCCTCTAGTGTCCAAAACCCTTCAACCCTGACTTGTGATGATTCTTATGTGTTTGAAGAAAGGTTAACGCGTGACTGAAAAATGCCTCTGAGATGAAATCAAATAAGTCTTTGTATATTATACCCATCTCTCATGATCTATTCTTTTCTTTTCTCAACCAAGTCTCGAGCTCAGTTCCAAACTTCTGGTTCAAGTTGTGACAATATGTGGTAGGGAATTTATATGCTTGATAGAGTGCAATGTTATATACCTAGGATTTGTTGAAGCTCATATTCTGTCCATAATTAATACACATTAAAAGATAATCAAGTAACAAATAGCCGGATTAAGGAAAGAGTTTTGAGTTTAAATTGGATCAATATATTGGCAATCACCTGGACGTGTTCGAGTAACAGAAGCTGGAAAGGGTTCCTCAGTCGGATTCATACGGTTTGATCTCTTAGAAGCCTTCTCATGTTTGACATGATTCATATTTGTTTATTATTTAGTTGTTCGTGTGTGAGTCTTTGGGTTAATTTTGTTGTTTCTGATGACCTGGCCAAGTTAATTTGAGAAGTTTCAATCTGTTTGTGTGGGTTTTGTGCAAGAAAATAGGACCCCCCCAAAATGTACCCAATTTTTAGGGGGAGAAGGAGGGATAATATGGAGATAAGCATTATATCACTAGAATCATTATCTCAGGGGGAGATAATATGCATTATCCCAGGGGGAGAAGAGATAATTTGTATTATCTTAAATGATTTCAAAAGAGGTCTTGGGTTAAGGGGAAGTTTTATAGAAAACCATAATAAGGTTTTTGGTTAAAATGATGTTATTCACCTACTAACCTTGAGACCAGCAGTCATCATATGTCTAGTGGTTTGTATTTTTTTTGTGTAATTATGTCAGACAGGATGATGATTGAACGTGATGAAAAGTCATTTGCTGCTACTGCTCAAGTTAAAGAACCAGCCGGACAAGACTTCCCTATCTGTAAAAGCAACTGCTTAGGGGAAGTTGTTGGTTCTATTCAAGCTAAAGACATCATGTTACTTGTTGAAGCAAATGTTGCAGATCAGTCAAGATAGTGTAATCTGAAGAACAACAACCAAGTTTGCCAAAATAGAGGTTTCAAAATTTTATCCTCTAAATTCAAAGGCAGCTGAAGACAGTTATTAAAGATTCAGCAAGAACCAAAGTCTTTTCAAGAGAAGCAAGTTTATGAGAATCCTCCTCTCATTACTTGTTCAAGTTTTCAGAAGTTCAAGCTGATGTTGATGAAGACAAGTTCCCAAGAAGCGTGAAGCCCAATGAAGATTGTCAAAGAAAGAATCTTCATCAACGCCTACACCAGCATGTCAAGAAGAAGAAATTCTAAAAGATGAACATATTTAATACCACAAGCCACGGGGAAGATTGTAAGGGTCGGTTTTAGTGGCTTGTGTATTAAATAGGTTAGGCTGGGCTTAGTGGGTTTACTACAATTAATTAGTTTAATTAATTGTATTGGGTTTGGGCTTGGAAAGCCTTGTAAGGTTATGTGAGTAGTATATAAACTAACATAAGCCTCATTTGAGGGGTGGCCATTTGAGGAGTCAAGGAGAGGCAGAGAGAGGGAATCGAATTCTCTCTAGAAATCGTGTACCAGACGAATCCAAGGATTCGTGTGCATCGTATTTTCTGAATTTAAGGTTTAAGTATTTGGTTTATATTGTGTTTAATTTGTTTTCTCCATTTCTAATCTTGAATCATCTCTAGTAATTGGATTCCGCACTCTTACTAGAGATTAGATATCGTGTTAGGACCGAATTTGGCACTTACACTTAGGGCAACACTAAGATGAAATTTTCTAGGTTTATGCATGTATTGACTTAGATATTGAACAGAATAACTAATATCAGGTCTAGTATGAGATAAGTATATAAGCTTACAAATTAATTTTTGAAATTCAGTAACATTCACAGAGTTATCTGACTCATTTTTAAGACTAGACACAAGAACATAATTTTGTTCAATTGGAGTATTAACCAGTTTAGCACCAGACAACCCAAACTCAGTAAGCAATTCCATACAATATTTCCTTTGAGTAAGACATAAACCTTTATCAGACTTAATCACTTCTATTCCTAAGAAGAATTTTAACTCACCTAAGTCTTTTATTCTAAACTCCCGCTCAAGAATCTGTTTAACACTATTAACTTCAGAAATATCATTTCCTGTTACAATGATGTCATCTACATATACTAACAAAATCATAATTGAAGAATCCGATTTTTTTATAAACAAAGAATAATCACACACACTTTGAACAAAGCCACCTTTAACCAAAACAGAGACAAGTCTATCATTCCACATACGAGATGCTTGTTTTAAACCATATAACGACTTTATTAACTTGCACACCTTTGTTTCATTTTCAGAATAATAACCTTCAGGAAAAGACATGTATACATCTTCATTTAAGTATCCATAAAGAAAAGCATTGTTTATATCAAGTTGAGCTAAAGGCCAATCAAAGTTAGTAGCAATAGCAAGCACACATCTGATAGTTACCATTTTCACCACTGGTGAAAAAGTCTCCTCAAAATCTATACCCTCTTTTTGAGAATATCCTTTTGCAAATAACCTTGCCTTATACCTTTCTACCTCCCCATTAGACTTATACTTTACTTTAAACACCCATTTACATCATATAGTTTTCTACCCTTAAGAAGATCCACTAACTCCCAAGTATTATTCATATGAAGAGCTTCCATTTCATCATTCATAGCTTTTACCCACTGAGGATCAGTGGAAGCTTGTCTATAATTTCTAGGCTCATCATGTTTGTTCAAATTTACAGAATAACACATAGCATCAGCAGACAACTTAGAGTAATTAACTACCTTTTCAAAACCATATTTTACTTTACCATCTAGAACAAAATCTTTTAGTTTTAAAGGCAAAGCAGGGGTTCTAGTAGATCTCCTTGAAGATGTAGGATGATTATCAGCAGCTGAAGTACCCTCAGATAGGACAGGTGTTTTATCACCATGACTACTCCTAGGAACCTCACAGACAGAATCTGATCCTCTACTACCAGGAGCAAGCTGCTCAATAGATTCAGAATCAAAGACTACTTGAGGCTCACCACTAGAAGTGTCAGTAAATACCCTCCCTTCATCATTGGGATATTTTCCATCACTAGATTCTTGGTTGTCAAAAAAATCAAAGAAGTTTAAATTGTTACAATCTGTTTTAGCACAAGACTCAAGTATAGTATCACTCTTATCATGTTTGAAAGGAAACAAATCTTCATAAAACTTAACATCCCTTGAAAAATCACTTTATTTTTTTCAAGACTCCAAAGTTTGTAACCCTTTTTTTGGTTTGAATATCCCAACATAACACATTTATCAGCATGACTTGAAAATTTATCTTTTTCATGTAAAATTGTGCTAAAACATAGACAACCAAAAACTCTAAGATGGTTAAGAGAGGGTTTAAATCCATACACTAATTCATAGGGAGATCTACCATTCAAAACTGAAGAATGAGTCCTGTTTATAAGATAAGAAGCAGTTAAAACACATTCAGTCCACATTCTTAATGGCAACCCACTTTGAAACATTAAAGCTCTAGACACATTTAGCAAATGTCTATGCTTTCTCTCCACAACACCATTTTGTTGTGGAGTGTACGCACACGAAGTCTGATGTTTTATTCCCATGTTCTTACAAAACACTTTCATATGACTATTTACAAATTCAGTACCATTATCACTTCTAAAAACTTTGACACCTTTTTTGAACTGATTTTTCAACATATACACAAAAGTTTCTATATTTTCAAACACTTCTTCTTTTCCTTTTAAGAGATAAATCCAAACAGCTCTACTATAATCATCTACAACAGTTAGGAAATATTTAAAACCTTCTGTACTAGATACTCTATAAGGTCCCCATACATCAAGATGTACCAATTCACCTAACTATTTAGATGTATGTTCACTTAAAGGAAAAGGATTTCTATGTTGTTTAGCCTTATGACAAACTTCACATGGCAAGTCAGACTTCAAAATTTTAAATTTCAAACTATCTTTTAACACACTCAATACTTGCTCAGAAGGATGTCCTAGTCTAGCATGCCACAAATTTAATGACAGAACACTGCTATAACACACCTTAGCATAACCAGAAGTATCACCACACAAGTATAGTCCATCAATTTGACTACCAGTCACCAGATTTTTCTTGCCCAACCAATCCTGAACATAACATTTATGTTCATCAAATATGACCCTCAGATTATTATCTTTTGCAAGTTTATGAACAGATAAGAGATTCACAGAGTATTCAGGGACTATAAAGACATCAGTTAGAACTACTACATCACACAACTTCAAATTACCAATTTTTGTTACCCTAGCATTAGTTCCATTAGGATGTTTCACAGCGATGTTATAGTTCCTTACATCAATCTCATTTATCAAATGTTTATCATTCATTAGCATGTATTGGTTAGCCCCTGAATCAATGATCCATCCAAACTCTTTTTGTTCAAAATTTGAACTTACAAAATTATAAACAGGTTTTATAAACACATTTGAAGAGATACAGTTACTATACATACCTCCTATATGAGTAAATTTTGAATCACCAGCAGTGTTCTCATTTATCAGACTCAACAACTTTGATATCTGTTCAGGTGTAAGACCGGCCGCACCAGATGGAGTTTCAGTTTTGTCTACATTCACATTATTTAATTTTTTGATACAAGTTAAACAGCACAGAACCATCAGTCTTATCATACGTTTCTTTTAAATCTTTTCAGATTTCAGAGGCTAAACTAGAATAAACTTGTCCCAGATATAACTCTTCACTAACAGAGTTTAAAATCCAAGTAAGAACCACTGAATTAAATCTATCCCATTGTCGAGAAAGCACCTCATTATCAGTAGATTTTTCACATGTACCATCAATAAATCCAAGTTTATTTTTAACTTGAAGAGCTAGTTTCATTGCATTAGACCAGACTGTATAATTTTCTATCCCTTTTAGTTTAATAATAACAACAGTTAAAGTGCTTGAATCACTCGCATGAAGATAAAGAGGATTGCTAGCATCCAGTTTACTAACAAGAGTCTCAGCAGCCGGCTGATCAACTCCATCAGCCATAATAGCACACAAGACAAAAAACACACAAAGAAACAATCACAAGAAACCAATCCTCTGCCCTATAACCAGGATTCCACACCAATCGAGTTGGTAGTTCAGGGTCAAGATAGAAGATCACAAATAACAATCAACAGAAAAACACAATTCTAACAGATCTAAACACCAAAGACAGGGGATGTCTCTCCCTGTACAGCATGCAACTGGTATCAACAGTCCGGCACTGTTATTTACACTACAACCAAAGAATACTGTAAAAGTAAAACAAGGAGAGATCTCACTGAGATGAATCCCCAAGTTAGGGTTTCCAGATCGTTTCCTGTAACCTTCACTTAGGGTTTCCAGATCGTTTTCTGTAACCTTCACTTAGGGTTATAGAAGGGACGACCAGCAGCTTTGATTCTTCTTCAGATCCTTCCGATTTGACCACTTAGGGTTTTCAGGTCACAATATCTTGTGCTCCTCCACGTAATGCTACAAGAGCCTGCAACGTCTGAAAACAACTTCTCTTCTCGCAGTGAATCAAGATCTCGACGACGGTGATATGACTACAACCGTCGGCACCAGTGACTAGATGGCGGTTTTTGTACCGTAAGGAGTCACAACGCCGTAATCAGACCGATTACAACAGCAAGAACAACCTAACCGACGACGGAGGCCCGAACCAACGTCGGAGACACGAGAACGTTACCAGACGATAGTCGCCGGTAACACAGACCAAAAACCCTAACACCGGAAAAGAAAAAAACGAGTAGATCAAGAGCACGAAGGCTCTGATACCATGTCAAAAACATGATCAGAGATACAGACACAAAACTAGTTACACAAATCCAAAAACGCTCACAATCAACTTTACAACATCTGAAAGAAAAAACTGATCAGCAAGCAAGAACGAGGCTACCGATTCATCAAAGGATGAATCGCAGACCTAAGGAACGAAGAGATGAAGAACACAACGAAAACTACAACTAACTCGTAACAATCTTCCAGCCGCTTCTCTCTCACTTCTAACACTAGAACTCTCCCGAAGCTCCCTTTTTATAATCCAGCAGTAACAACGAGGTTCTGTACCCTAGCCCAGCAAAACCTCCAGCCCACTTAAAGCAATCTTCAGCCCGCTTAAAAGAAACTCCGGCCCATATAAGAAAAAACACAAAAAACACAATTAGAAATAGAATTTGCAATATGAATTAAAGAACTCATATACTTATATTTTTTACACAAATAATACATGTGATTGCTTGTCATGGATGGTTCTAATGACTAGAATCATTGTTCTAGTCGATCCACCTTTTCAAGAACTATAATGTTAGATAGGCAAAAGACAAAAGGAACTAGGAATGGGACTGTGAAACAGAAAGATGTCTACTATATGCTCCCCACCTTTAGGAGATGTTATCGCTCCCTACCATAAAAACAGGGGCGCACCTTACAAGTGACCCGAGGGGACCTCGGTCTTTGTCATTTTTTCACACAGAAGTACTGTATATACATATAGTTTGTTGAAAAAAATTATATATATTAATTCGGTCCCACTAGAAAAAATTTATATGTATTAAGTCGGCCCCCACTCAAATTTTTTATGTATTTACTCGGTCACTCTGTCCCCCATTCAAAAAATTATATATAAATTTTGTGTAATTTATAAAAGAGAGTCCCAATATAAGTTGTACTAAAGTGAATGGGCCATGAGAATATAAGATTATAAGATGATGGGCAAAAGTGTAAAAGTTTAAAATTATTAATTGAATTGATTAAAGGAGGTAAAAATACAAAACATTCTAACTCATTTACAAAAAAAAAAAACGATCAGCAGCAAGCAAGAAGGCGACCAGGGTACCAGGCAACTTTCTCATATTTTGAGCAGAATTTTGAACCGATTTCGGATCAAGAAGAAGCAAAATCGAAGTAGCCAAAGAGGTTTCCACGTCTCCTTTCATTCTTTCAACTATTTAATCTTTTCAATTGGATAATTCCACCATTGCTTGCAACCTAGGTTTTTTTATAATGAAATTAGATGATGTATTGATGAATGTGGATGATGAATTCTATATGAATTGTAAAATTAGGTGATGTATCGATGAATGTGGATGATGGATCCACTTGAAATAGCTCATGTCTTAAAATATTCTAATCATCGTGGCCATAAAATAGCTCAAGAACAGTAGAACACAAGGCCATCGATTAACTTATTTTGTTCCACTTGTTTTGTTCTAAGTTCTAATAACTTGTCATGAACTCATGATTCATGAACCACTATCATGATTGACTTATTAGAGCACCCGGTATGGGTGTTTCTTCACGGCGCCAACCATGAGGTGGCAGCACATAGCGCTGCCAAGATCATCCTCCACCTCCGCCAACCATCGCCAACTTGTTGCGCCAAATTCACGACGCCAACATTTTGACGCCGCCAAACACACACATTCAAAATTTTTAAAAAAAACCACTCATTCACATTTTGACACCTCACCACACCATATCACACCACATGGAGTATACCCCCTCTAGGTTAAGTGGTGTTAAGAATCCAGCCAGCGCCTACATGGCGCGTGTTAACCTTTAACTGGCATGATTATACCTCATACCCTTAAAAATAAGTTGAATTTTGAAGTAGTATGATTGTTTCTTTTCTAATTAGGTTAATTATGGGAAAGACGAAAACTATTGATTCTTTTTTCAAAAGAATTGGTGATGAACAAGCGCGTAAACGTCATAAAGCTTCAAATGCAAGCTAAGTGACACAAAATACCAAGCTAAGTGAGGTCTCAAGTGTTTCTAATCTATGTCGAACTCTTGTGGAAACTAAGAAACATGAGACATACTCTTTGATTGATAGAGTGGTTCGGTTAATCCTGACACTTCAGAGATGAGTTTCTCAACGATGAATATATTAAAAAATCGCTTTCGCAATAAGATGTCAAATGAGTATCTCGGTAGCTTGGTGATTTACGTGGAGAAAAAAATTGCTGAAAAATTTGATTCGGACTGCATAATTGATGAATTCAAAGCTCTTATAAGGAGTCGAGCTGAGCTATAATTCTTCTTTCAGGTACTCACCATTTGTAGTTTTTGTAGTTTTATTGTTTGACCCGACCCAAGTTTGATAATTTTTGTTTTTATTGTTTGGCCTGACCCGAATTTGATATTTATATCTTTTATTGTTTGATCAGATCGAACCGGACAACCAATCCGAACATATACCTCGAAACATAACGATAGAAAAAATATAGGTCACATGACTTTCGGTCACCTCAATAAAAAATACTAAAGCTCCACCACTGCATAAAAATGATATAATATATGCTAGTGCGTTGTATTGGATAATGTATGTCCTGACCTGACATTTAACGTACCCGACCGGTCTTTGACCCGTAAGAGTTACACTGGGATCAACATGTCGTAAACCCGATTAATGTGTTAACCGGTAATGAACGAAATGAATAATTACTAATTTAGTAATTATGGTGGATTATTTATTTACTAAATTTATTTTAGTAATTAAATAAAAGTTAAATAATTAATAGTTTTAATTAATTATTTGATTAGTTTAATTAAATAATTAGTTATTAGTGGATGATGGTGAATAATTATAAAGATTTTACTTAAAAGAGTAAACTAGAACTTAAAGTTGTGACGCCCACTCCTAGACTTGGCTCTAGGAGGGGTCACGCATCAGATTTACTCATGAATACAAAGTACAACAGAGATAACTAAAACAACGAAAATTTAAAACTTTTATTTATTTAAAGCCAAGTGCAAGGAAGATGAAGATTTTACAATGGTTATCTAATATTAGAAAAGATAATAACGATAACTATGCCTCTACCTACAACTACTTATTCTAGCATGGCCTTGTAGCATCCCTTTAACAACTTGTCCATCTAAATCTGCTCAGATATGAGCATTTCCCTTGATGCTCGGATCCTTAAGATCACCTGATATACATACTTTAAATGATTAGCTTACGCTGGTGAGTTCTACATTTCTACAAGCATTACCTTTATCTTGAAAGTTTATTTCAAACGCTTGGGCCTGACAGCCCCCTTTTTACAAACGTTTATCAAGTATAAAACAAAACAAAATTATACCAAAACATAACCTTTAATTTAAACCATTATCATTTAATCATTTATTCATCATTTAACCAAGCATTGTCTAGTGGAACCACTTTAGTTCCTCGGGTAACCGTCGCCACCCGAATACATTTTCCGAGTAACCATCGTTACCTCGGAGACTCGTCATTCCCTGCTTATAGTTATACAACCACCGTTTCCTTTTTACTCAAATAATATTGCTTAGACCATTTCTCAAAATCTACTTGATTACTCTTAAATAACATTTTCAACACCAGTCCATCACCCGGATATAGAATAGGCATTTTATAACTATAATGTTATTGGTCTTGTTAAACCACAGTGATACCTGCACTGGACTGATACTAAATCATTTCCTATTGTATTATGGTTGTTTATATATAGGAAGTACCGCAGCGTATCCACTACACCTTAAATACAAACGGATATGAGATAGTATCATCCTAATGCAGATTACATCTTATAAATATAACAAGGCCAATAAGATCATATTTATCCGACATGTATTCACATACACAAGCTTAGACCAAACATTTACTTTTTCCATTACTCAAAACTATTTACAAACTTTATCTTTATATTATCCTTTTATTATAACCTTCCCGAAGACAGTTTATGACAAGTAATCATAATTTAAATAGTTGTAGGCATTAAAACATTTCACGTATGTGTATCAACACAAAAGGCATTTCAGATACTTTTCATATAAGCAATTAAATATATAAGATTGTATGTTATCGGCCCGAAAATATTAAAACATTTAAAACATTTCAAAGTGGGCTAATAGAACTCACTTTATTCTCTTATGTAGTTATTTTCGACAGAATCTCCGTCACGATTCCCGATTAAACCTAATCGCGTATCATATGGCATTAACACAAAGTTTTATTTAATAAACCCTTCGTATGTTTATTTTAACATTTTGTTATCTTAATAATATTTAATTATTAAGGTTAATCATTATAAGGGTCAAAATAACCAAAATGCCCTTTAGACAATTATCCTTTTCTTTTAATGATAATATGAAGACGTGCATTCCTATAAGTAAACGCTCACTCCGGGATCGCCTAGTGAGGTATGCTAGGTCCCAGTTAGGATTTATGCGACACCCCTGCTTTTCCATAAACGGTAGTGTACAGGCGTTTACCCTTACGGACTGCACGAACTTCTAGGTACCCGAATAACTCGATATATTAATGTATCATTATTTCTAACTTTTTAAGTCATATATATTTATTACATATATATATAAACATGTTAGCATATAAACAAATCAAGTCCCAGTACCTCCCAGATTGTTCATTATCAATTAACTTTATTTCAAAACCCTAAGTTGACATAATTATCCAATAATTATCAAAACTCATTATCATATGAAATAAACTTAGGGTTTTTACTTATAGTATTATTTTATAACAAACCTAAAAGATTAGCCCCCAATTTAACCCCGTTTGTTTAATTTCGGTAAAACAACTATTTTCAAAATAAATACCAAACATTTCCCAAACCTAAAATCAACTTAGGGATTTCTTAAAATATATTATTTTAGGATTATCTACCAAAATTCAGACCCTAATTCCCACCCGATCATCTGATTTTTGCAAAACAAACTCAAGAACCCTAATTTTTATATATATTTAGAAACACGACAAAACAACAATATTATCAAAACCTGAAAGAGGTTATTGTAGAGCATACCTAATGATGATTAGCTGCAGAAGATGACCTCCAAACTCTTTACCAATCGATCGAATTTTGCAGCTTAAGTTTATGGGTCGTTATAGGGGTTTTAAGGAAGAAAAGAGGTGAATTGGTGAGATTTGAGGAACGATTGATCCTCTATTTATAGCTATTAGGGAGCGGATTAATATGGTGTAACGTTCCTAGCTGATTATTCGATCAAAGACGACACTAGATTGCTTAATCGTGGAGAAGAAGCTTGTGTGACAAAGCTGCTGCGTAGATGGATTCTTCACGGACCACGAAGGGTTCAGTGGAAGGCTCGCGGTCCGCGAGCCTTGAGCTTTGGCAGATTTTTTTTTTCACATGTTTAACCCCTAAACTTCTATTTTAGTGCGCCTAACCCCCTAGGCTTTCATTCTTTTATTATTTTATGTACTAAAACATTATGTGACATATTTCTAAGGCTCGGGACATATATATATATATATATATATATATATATATATATGTTTATTATTTACGTATTTATTATTTTTCATCTACGTAAACTACCGATTTGCGTCTATAACTATAGTATGCGTGTATACGCATGTATTTACTAATTTTTATCTTATCAAATATATAGGCATCAATATTCTAATCATATATATCCATTTAAAACACGTATATGAGGCATATTTATTCACATATCATCATTATTGAACCTTTCATCATTTTTCTCATATAAACATGTGTTCATTCATATATCATCATTTTCTAACACGTATTTATAATAAAGCATATATATAAGATACGCAAATACCTAGATGCAAGTATCGGGATGTTACAAATCTCTTCCCCTTAAAAGGTTTCGTCTTCGAAATTTGCTCAACTCGAGAATAACTCTGGATGAGACTCTTTCATTTCATCTTTCATTTCCCATGTTGACTCAGAACCTTTCATGTGCATCCACTGCACTCTAACTATTGGAACTACTTTATTTTAAAGCTTCCTTTCACTGCGATCAAGAATCGCAACTGGCCTTTCTATATAAGATAATTTGTCGTCTACTTCTATTTCCTCTAACGACACAATTTCAGATTCATCTGCCACACACTTTCTCAAGTGTGGCACATGGAATGTCGGGTGAACTCACCAACATTACGTTGACCCTTTCAAATACAAATACATTTTGTAGAGTCCTAAACCTGTGAACTCACCACATATATAATATCTTGTATGGTATCAAAACTGTTTACAAATACATTTTGTAGAGTCCTAAACCTGTGAACTCACCAACATTACGTTGACCCTTTCAAACTCATGTATTTCTCATGTAACTAAGTTCGCTCTCGTATGCAAATGGGAAGTCTATCAAACAGGGTCTGCATTAGGAATGGAGTCATGGTCACCTTTTACTATCTAAATAAATCATGAACAATCGTATATCTTATCGTAACATTCTCGTTTCAGTATTGTAAGACAATGTTATCTTTTATCTAATCCGCTGCAACTTTGATAACATAATTGGTTTTCAAACGTAAACGAAACTGTTAGACATCGTTCTATGTATCCACGACTATGACCCCATGACGTCACACGCCCACGTAATCGGGGACATCGGGGTGTGACAATCGGTAAGTTATGGATTAGAAGATTTATCTAAATTGAATAGGTAAGTTATGGATTAGAAGATTTATCTGGTTAGTTAGGCTAGTTGGGCAGAAAGTTTCCTATTATTTTAAGCTTCAACATCTTGATGCTTAATTCCTGGATCTATAGCTCATGAGAGCTTTGCCATAATTCAAATTTTATTTGCAATTTCTTTCTCATAAAATTCAAATACGGGAAGTTAAGGTATAGGTATTTATTAATCATTAACCATATAAGTGGTTAGATTTTTAACTTCATTGAGTAGACGCTCGAATAAGTCAAAGATTTATCACTCAATTTATGGTCGTAAAAATGTGAGCATATATGAAGTTAGAAATGATTCATTGTCTTTAAGCTTGTTGTTATTCTACATGACAAGGTGTAGAATCTTAAAAGCTATTAATCAATTAAGTGATTATTAGACTAATCATGGTCACATCTAGCAGCTATGAAGGATGAGAGATCCTATGTTGCATATGATGTATGCATGGTTTATGAATCATATTCACCAGGCTATGCGTTATGTTATTTATAAATTGAACCATTGATCATTAGACTTAAATGAGAGAAAAACTCAAATGTTAAAAGATCATTCATTTCATGCAAAAATACTAATGTCAAAACAAAGTATTAAGCAACCATGGTTCAAAGCGGGAAATCAGATAGTATTCATCCTAGACGCAGCTAGGAAAAAAAACCAATGTTTTAGAATACTTCCAAATAAATTAATTTTTTTAAGGAGTGTGAGCGGAAATTTAAGTTACCTTTATTTTCATATGCTCCACATCCCTTTCGCTTTGATTCCTTTATTTTATTTTACAGGTTCCTACAAAATATATGGTGTGTCAAATACACATAAATATTTTGAGAAATTAGTGAAAAATATAACACAAGGCTAACTACCTCTAAAAGAAATTTCTCCATTCTTCTGAGCCTTAATATTGGCAAGATAGTCGGGACTATTTATTCTCCAGTGTCCTACCTTGTTACACTCAAAACATTGGCGTTGATCAGTAGGCGGCGGTGTTTGAGTAGACTTCTTGACTTTTCTTTTGCCCTTGGCACTAGATTGAGTGGTGGCTGTAGCTTTACCCTTCCCCTTTCCAAATGCTTTCTTCTTATGTTCGGGCTTCTTAACACCAGCCGAACTGACTGGCAAGACTGCACGAGTCTTGCTGGAGGTAATGTTGATCTTAGTAGTTTTCAACATACCATGAAGCTTAGAAACTGTCTTTACCAAGTTGTTCATGTTAAAGTTTATTCTAAACTGGTTGAATGAACTGGAAAGAGATTAGAAGAGGTCCGTTTCTATTTTAGGAGGAATGACATAGTCAAGTTTCTCCAGTCGATCAATGTACGACTTCATCTTGACCATGTGAGGACTGACATGAGCTCCTTCCTGCATCCTGCAGAAAATGAGTACTGTAACGATCTCATAACGCTCATGTTGGGCTTATGTTTTAAACATGCCCCTTAACTCTCCAATCATTTGGAAAGCGCACATATCTTCCATTCTCTCTGAAGTTCAGAAGACATAGTGGCCAACATAAGTCAAGATACTTGGGTAGTATCCTTTCTTAGTTTATCATGAGCAGCTTGAGTAGTAGTAGCATTATTTGTTGGTGCAGCTGGCACCGCTTCCTCCAGTATATGGAGTTTGTTAGCCATTTTGAGCACAATCTTGAGATTGCGGTGCCAGTCAAGAAAGTTGATGTTGTCAAGTTTCTCCTTTTCAATGAGAGACTTGAGTTGGAAGGTGTCGTTATTTTATTGATTATTAGCCATCTGAAACATTTAGATAAATTTCCTTTAGTAGTTTTTATGTTTGACCTTATTGAATAAATGATGGGTTCCAGTTAATCAATTACTAAAGGCAGTAGGCAGTTGTATCATGCATTCAATAGCAATTGGTTAAGTGGATAGACAACGAGTGTCAACTGTGAAAAGCAGTCACAATACCCATTAAGAGGCTCAGTAGTAAATAGAGTACTACGATGATATGTTTAGTCTCATCTATGCCCACTTTATTTACAAACACCAATAGTGCGGTTTTGAAAACTCCAACACATTACAAGTAAAGAAAGCAATAGTTGTCCTAAACCGTCATTGTGCAAGGTATGGTGTTGAAGACTCCAATACCTCCACCCTAGAACATACCCTACGCTCCAAGTGCGGTGTTGAAGACTCCAACACTGACGTTTCAGTCAAAATATGTTCCAAGTATGACTTAATTTAGGATTGGCATAAACTATTAGTTTTATGTACTTACCAAATAGGGTTATTATATTAGCTTTTAATCGGTGATCATTTAATAGAAACGTAAACCTATCCTTACTCGGGACAGTCAATTTATATAACCTAATATAATTGACTAAGTTGTCGCAAGACATGCATAAACAATCAAGCAAACAAGCCTACTAGAGTTTTATAAAATTGAATTTCAAAAATGCTATTATTGGTTATTTACTTATTTATTTATAGAGTTGTAATATAATCTAGTTTTAGAACTCTTTATCATTCGATTGTTAAATAATATTAACATCTTTAAAACAATTTGAGGTTTAGTTGATATGAAAAATCAATTTCATAATTAGGCAACCAAAACAATCATTATAAACATGTATTCGGCCAAAGAGGGCTTTGGTATTGCTAGTGCCTTTTATTAATACCAAATAAGGTCTGAGGGACTAAGTTAAAAACAACCATAAGGATGGAACTCTTCTAGCATCCTGTCATGTTTTTTGGCCCTTACTAACTCAAAAGCGCTTTTTGAACTCGATTGGAACTCCTAGGTCTTCAAGTTGAAAAATGCCGTTTTAGGGAACTTGCCAAAATTTGGTTGTCGTTTCTGGAAACTTGCCAAAATAGGAAAGTCACCAAAGTTGGAGACACGAGCTGAAATAGAAAACTTTCCAATACTGGAAACTTTCTAAATCTAAAAAAGTCACCAAAACTGCACACTCGTGCAGAGATAGGAAATTTTCATAAATGAAAACTTGCTAAATCGGGAAAGTTTTCATAAATGGAAACACGAGTTGAAATAGGGACCTGCCAAAATTTGGAAGCTTGCTAAATCGGGAAACTTTCCTTAAATAGGATTAGACTTTAAAAGAGAAATCATATATCTCTTTACAACTTTTAACCCAAAATAGTAGGCCAATTCCAAAAACCTAATCTATTACAATTGGGCCAAAACTAAAATAGAAACCAATCAAACACACAATTTATAAAATTGGGTCGTGCCGAATACACGTAATTAATAATAACTAAAAATTGTATTATTTTGGTAAAAATAAATCAACCAAAGTATTTAAAGATGTAATTTGATATCAATTAATACAAATATTAATTAAATAAATAATTCACAACTTTCGGGTCTTATCCCCAGTTTGCGAATTTACCAGCTTTAAAACACGACCGATCTATATTTGCGTGTGGTACTCAAATATAGTTTTAGTTGATTAAACCGGTAATCAATTTAGAAAGTAGCAAATTTGTTAATATATAATGATATATACATAAACAACGTAAAAACCAAGTGACAAATAAAACATCAAGATCTAATCACCGACAATGCAAACACTAGATAAAAATAAATATATATTTATTTAACTATGTAAATAATAGTCAGATATAATTGTGGTAATTAAATACAACAATTATATTTAGACATGATATTACAATTATATCAAAATAAAAAAGATTTAGATATAGCTTGGTGTTCAAGTCGAAAAACTGTTCGAGACACCGAGGTTCAAGGAGATAGTGCTAGATGAACGAAAACATACCGAAGAAATCAGTCACCGGGTGATTCGAGATCACAGCTGAAAAGTTACATGACCAAAAAGGGTGGCACGACTACAGCGGGTGGCGTCACGACAGCGAGACAGCGATGCGACTGTTGGTTCGGTGGCGGTCAGGAGGGCAGCGGCTGGCTTGGCTCGCGACAAAGACTCGAGGGGAGGCACCGACTGGGGTAGTCACCAGGAGGCTTGCAATGGCGGGAGGAGCCGGCGGAGAGGTAGCTGTCGACGGCGTGGAAGGTGGCCGACAGTGGCCTCACAGAGATATGAGGAGGGCGCCAAAATATTGAGGTGGCTAGGAGAAAATTGTGTAACCCTAAATCACTATTCCGGTTCCCCTTTTATAGCCACCATAAACTAGTTGTAGATAAACTACAACTGATTTATTTAATATATTTGTTGTTTATCCTTTAAGCAGTTGTAGATAAACTACTGGTTTAATTTCTCATAATTATCCATTCGAGTCTTGGATAATTATCATTTAAATAAAAATGATTTATTTAAACTTAGTAATTATCCATCTACCATTATATAAACTAATGAAATAAAAGTAGGTTTATTTAAAACATTTATTTAATAATTAACAAATGGATTATTATTTCACTTAGAATTATTATATACTAGTAATAATTATTTTCTGCTACTTATTATTAATAACCTAATAACTTTTAATCACAAATTATAATAAAATAGTATAAATAAGATTAATTAATCAATTCGTTTTTTATAATATCGGTTAATTATTTAAGCGATATAATTTCTTGTTGTCCTCGGTGTAACTTTTACAGGTCACAACCGGGTTGGGTCTATGATTTGTCGGGTCTGGACATTCAATATCCAACATGTATATCTAAACTCATTAGTTTAGATTAATTTTTTTTTATTTTTGTGTCACACCCCCAATTTCCACTGACGGAGTATAACCGTGTGGGGTGTGAACCAGACCAGGATCCAAGACTTTAGTTACAACCAAGCCATAACAGTAAATTATCATAAGATAAAGGATGTATTACAAAAACATAAGTTAGTTTAGAAAATCAGCGGAAGCAAATTTGGTGATTACAAGTTTGAAATACAAAATGACAAGTTCGAAGAGTTTTGAAATATAAATTTCCCAAAAGTATGCATGATGAGTGTACTGCCGCCATCCGTGCCATCCATGAATCCACCTAATGACCTGAAAAGCATTCAACAATCAAGTGTCAGCCAAGGCTGGTGAGTTCACTAAGCGGTCTACCCGTCACAAGTAGACCTAAATTTTTATGATCAAAGAAAGGTAAAACACAATCAATATCATAAGACCAGTAAATTCCATATCGTAGGTAGCTAGCCTATAGTTATGTACACCTGAAATTGTTCATAACCGAAGCTGACAATGTATTGATAGGGAAAACCTATGAACCTTGCCTTCCCGTGTCTTGAAGGATCACGGAGGGTAGGCTAACATTGGTCTCAGTCCGACCGCCAGTCGGGAGGGTGCATCCCGTGCACCGCTGAGCGGGGGTGTCAATCCCCAGTAGTACTACTCAATATTACCTCGCTACTGTATATTAACGGCTCGAATGTAAGGACTTTTTAATAAATAAGTTCAATTCAGTGTCACATATGATATTATGTCGGAAATTTACCCAGTAAGAAAACCTTACCGTTTGGGTCACCATCCTTACCGGATGTAACCACTTGCGCGTTATCGTCCCTGAACGGACATAACAATAATATAAATGAACACACCTTAGGGGGCACTGGTACACAGCAAAAGATTCAACAAGTCGGTCACACACAACCTGTTTGGGTAAATATGGCCTAAACGGGTTAGGAGGTGTCGCGAGGACGAAAATAGAAATTTTAGCACCTACTTAGGATTGAGAGAATTTCAAAGAATTGCCATTTTGGTCAAAGTTGACTCAGAAAGTCAACTTCAACACTCAAACTAGTGGCATAGTCAAAATCTACATACTTAGGAGTTAGGATCTCAACTTTTGCAGGCTTAAACTACATGTTAAACATGACTTGTTTCAAAAAGAATCAATCAAAAACATCGAATAACGAAGAAGTTATGCACATTGCAAGTTGACCCATTTGGCACATAGTTAACTAGTTCATGAAAATTTGAAATTGGCATAACTCACTCAATATTTGGGTTTTAAACCTCAAATGCTCCAGATCCTATATTTAATATGTGTACATCAATTTCAAATAGCAAACACCCCAACATAATAAGGTTTACATGTCCGACCCGTTAGAAAAGTCTACTTTTTAAAATTCCAAACAGCTTTGAGTACCTGTTTTGCAGCAGCAGTTTGGGTGACCAAACGAAGGTTTTAGAAGACGTATAAATAGCCGTTTTAAAGCTAAGACATCCTAGTTTATCACCCAACAAGAATCAATCATGTTCGATCAAAAATGAGCAAGTTATGGCTATTGAAAGTTGACCAAAAATCAGTTTTGTTGCAGAAGGTCAAAGTAGGCAAATTGAATTTGATTAATCCATAATTTGATCAAAGCTTGGAGTTTGTTTACCAAAACCTCCAGATCTTAGTTTTAATATATAAACATCATTTACCAATAGCAAACTCGTCAATAAAACAAGATTATCATACTCAACCAAAAAGCAAAGTCCACTTTTCACAGAAAAATACAGCTTTGCACACCTAACTTGCAGCAGCTATTTGGATGACCAAACGGACGTTTTAGAAAGTGTGCGAGTAGCCGACTCGAAGCTAAGACATAGTACTTTACTAGGGAAAAAGAATCAACTGATTCGGAGCAATATTGAGTGAGTTATGACCTCTGCAAAATGGCCAAAAATTCTGGCCGAATCTGTCCAAATTTTATAGTTTGTAAAAGTTTTGGTTTTCTAATTTTAAGCAACAATTTGGTCATCCAACACCTACTAACAGATTTATAATCATGTTAACATGTAATTTCTGTCCTAAACAAATTCATATCCAAATCATAGCAAAATCTCATCATGTAGCTAGCATACCAGGGCAAAAACGTCCAAATTTCATAACCAACACCCAATATTCATAACAAGAACATTCATAGCTGATTTTAACTCAGTTTCCAGCCCTAAACCCGAACCCAAATCTGTCCCCAATTAAACATATAGCACATCTCAACTTGACACATGAATTAGGAGCATAATAGCTCACCATTTAGCATAAGAACACCATAGAACACACATGCAACAACAAATTTCAGATTTGGAGTTTTAGGGTTTTTACAAACCTTGAAGAAAACGAAAATGGAGGAGGATGAGGTGGAGAAGAAGCTTCCTTTAGCGTTCTTGAGCCTTGGGGAAGCTTGGAACCTTGAATCCTTGCTCGATTTGAAGGTGGAAGTCGAAATTTTGAAGTATGTGTGTGTGTGTGTTCTTGAACCGTGAAGAAGAAGAGAGAAAGAGGGAGATGCATGAATGGGAAAGGGGGAGGGGGTTTGGGCAGATTTTGATTAAGTACAATTTACCATTTAAGCCCCTCAAGTTTCATTTTTAAGCATAAGGGTATAAAACTCATTTTAAGTGGGTTTTTAACAAGAACTTGTAAAGTAAAAATTCTAAAAATGTTTTCAAGTGTTTTTAACCCATTTAACATGTAAGATTTAGTCGGGTTACATAAATTTATCATTGATACATAAAAATCCAAATTTACCCACAAAGCCCGGTTTCGCATAAAAATGCAAATTTTTCACAATTAACACATAAAGTCACGAAATAAATTTACAAACCAAGTTACCAAGTCAATTAACAAATAAACATAAATAAACACGAAATCATTCAAATAACGGGTCTCGGGTTCGCTAACGAAACTAACGGAACTAACGGAAAAAGTTAACGGAGAATTTGACGGTTGTCACATTTTGTGTTTGTGCGTTAATGGTAATTTGATCCTACTATAGTTTTACATTATTCGCGCCTTTTAATTTTTGTTGCGTTATAATCTGATTTGTATATTAATTTGATGAGAAAATAAATATATATATATGTTCACTAATTTTAAAAAAAAAAGTTACTATAACCGAACCCTGTATACCCACTATAAAATCCCAACATTAGTATCAGAGCCCTGATCACCGTGCATAAATCGAAACCGTTCTTTTATAATCGGTGATTCGCATTTTCGATTTAATTCTAAATCGCAAATTTAAATTATTTTGATAATTTGGTTTATATATATTTTTTGTATGATTTTTGTAATAGTTATTGATCAACTTCTATATATTTTGCAGATACTTCTTGGCAAACAGTAAGGAAATATATGTAGATGCAAATTAGGAAAGAAAATTTTACTATTTTGTAGAGGAAGTTTTCTATTTAGATTATGTTCTAACTCTACATTGCCCATTTTTCTATTTACTATAAGTTGTGTATTGACTGTTTGGGAACAAATTACTTTGTTTAAATGAACTGCAGGCTTTGTAATACACCTTTAGAAAAGTTTCAACAGTGAACCAGTTCACCTATTTCACTTTGACCAAGGTTTATATTTACTATACTAGTCTTTTATACCCGTGCAGTGCACGGCTAAGGTTTAATAATTTGTTATTAAAGAAAAGAATATTATAATAACAATCATAAAACATTGCATTATATTATTGGAAAATGTTTGAAAAATTATAAATTGGAAAATACAGATTTGTATACGACATTTAGGGTCTGGTTTGTAACTCTTCCATCTTCATCTAAAATGAGAACTTTTAGGCCAGACCTACTCTTCACTCTTGATAAGGCAACGTATAATTGTTCATAGCTAAGACACGGATTCTTCATATAGAAACCAACATTTGATAGTGACTGTCCTTGACTTTTATTAATTGTTATACCAAAGCATATGGATATTGGAAATTGTCTTCTTTGGAACTTAAGCGGTATGCTTTTATCTGAAGACGACATTGAAATCCTTGGAAGAAATGTACAAAAATCAATATTGCTTCCTAGTATTACTTCTGCCTCTATGACATGCTTTCCAAGAGAAACAATCTGAAGCCTTGTACCATTACAAAGGCTATTCTTTTGATCAAAATTTCTTAGAAGCATAACAGGCGCGCCGACCTTTAAAAGTAATATATGGGGTGGCAAGCCTGATAATTCTAATCCATTGAAAAAATCAGGTGAGTACATGTTTGGATTAAAAATGTCATCAACATGCTCTGTTTGACATAGAGAATCGGAGCTAAAATACTCTTTTTCCTCGCCTGGAATTACAGATAGCAACCTATCATTAATGTCATGAACAACCACATTGGTGGGTGCAAGGTGCAAGGACGGCTCTTTCCTTCCAATATGTTGGATCATGGAAACTTTGAAGAATATATGGATATGCAAACTCAATGAGATCTTGAAGAGGATCAGCTGAATCTTTAATAAGTATATCTGGAATCGTTATGACTGCCTGACCATCATTTGGTCCACAAAGTCTGCCTTCTCCTAATTGTAAAAGCCATTCAGAAAACTCCTTAATACTTTCAGAATCTGATGATTGATTGCCTTGTGCAAGCCTCATGTTTTTTGTTAATTTCAAAACTTTGTAATTATCCCATATATTTGATGAACTTAAGGAAGAGTTCACAATGTCTTCATCTGTTCCACCTTGTATAAATGGAAGGCATTGCCTACCTCCGGAAAAAGAATGATTGCCTGATGCTGACTGAGTCGATAGTATGTCATTCAAGGTCCTATCAAGTGCCTCGAAGCAATGTTTATTCATCATCGGAGCTTCGTACCATATGATCAAACTCATGCATTGCACAGCTGGGATTTAACAAAATTGTTGAATAAATAGAATATTATAATAACAATCATGAATGCATTTCATTATAGTTATGAAAAATGTTTAAAAAATTACAAATTAAAAAATACAGATTTGTA
The DNA here is from genome assembly GCA_039602395.1 of Deinandra increscens subsp. villosa. NCBI lineage: Eukaryota > Viridiplantae > Streptophyta > Magnoliopsida > Asterales > Asteraceae > Deinandra > Deinandra increscens. The sequence continues at coordinate 77,463,053 of JBCNJP010000003.1, forward strand.
TACGACATTTAGGGTCTCGTTTGTAATTCTTTCATCTTCATCTAAAATGAACCAAAAGTAAATGGAATAGTATTCTTCAATGATAAATTTCATTACATATAGTGCATGTATAGTTGATATACAAAAAATGACGTAACATTAGATACTGATATCACATGACTTGTGATCACTACATATAGTGCCGGTGCAGTTAGGCGTGTAGCCGTCGACTATACCAAACGTAGCCTATCTTGTGATCACTACATTGCTGCTATAATTGCCAAAACGTCTTATAGTTGTTGTGTGACTGTGTCTATTCCTAATCAACCTTTTAAGCCATTTTCCTTGCTTCCATTATTTTTTCTATCAATCTTCAAGAATAAATATATATGTTAATAGTTACCCCTACATGGTTTTTCAACTCCTCATGATAAATATAAGGCATGCACAATAACTCCTCTTACTTAAGAACAAAGGTGAGCATTAAACGTAATGATAAGAGTGGTTTATCAAGTTCAGTACTAAAATAGCCAAAAGCATACCTTGTATGCCAATGTAAGGGTTCATGTTGACGTTTTCCATCAAATTGGTTACATTTTGATAACTGATTGATGAAGATTTTATCACCTAAATCAGCCCTAACATTCAAGAGGAACTAAGAATTAGTTGTTAGGTCACTAATTAGTAATCCCCAAAAAAGAAATATGAAAGTTCTCACCAAAACATGGCTTGAATGTATCTAAAGATGCCCTTTTGAGCTACAAACAAACTAAAAGTTCAAAATATGTAACCATGAATGTTAATTTTGATTTGTATGTGTTCTAATTTCAGAATATAAATCAAACTCCAGTTCCAAAGTTTCAAATTTAAGAAAATCTTAAAACATAACCCTAACTTTGGGATTGAAGGCTTCACACACCTAATACAAATTCTTGTGAATATAATAACTTTGTAAGTACACCGGGCAAACACAATTCTTAATATTCTTCAAATTGTTGATTGTCACTCAACAATCTACTCAACTTATGAAGCAAACCCCCAACTCCTAACACCAAATTCAACCTACTCTCTCCATGGATGTTTATAAAAAGAAAAATATTCTAATTAATAAGATACAAAGTTAAAAGGTCTTTTATATGCAACAATTATACCTCAAACTACAATAAGTATCAATAAGCATGTAAAAACATGAAAGACCTTGTACCTTTCACCATCAAAGGTAGATGTCCCTGGCATAAAAATCATATGTAAACAAAGTAGCAAGATATTGTCCACAATGAAATGTACCTAAATTCGTTAGATTTGGGTATAAAAATTTTTAAACTATTGGTCTGAATTGGCAATTTTATGCAAACCACAGGGACGAAAATCGCAATTTACTCAAAAAATAATATTGATAAATATTAGATTTGGGTATAAACATTCTCACCTTTCCGAGAAATTATCCCATTCGAGCTTCTTATTGACCACATTGTGCAAGGTAACTCCTCTGTATTTAGCAAAAAAGATGATATAATTTACCCCCTCGTTGTTATAATTTCTTATATTGCACAATTATAAAATATTGCACCACAATTACTTGATAGCATTAATGTTATGAACAATCAATTATATACAAATGAACATGCATTCCTTGAAAACTATGGATTATAATACAAATTTGTATCATTAAATACCAACCACTAAAAAATTGAAAAGATATTCCCACCTTGTTCTGTCCCAATACATTCCAGACAGTGTTACTTTTCTTTTTGTACCTCACAGTCTCCATATTAGGGAGGGGGGAGTGGTAGAATTTTTAGGATTTTGAAGAATGGGTTGTAACCAATAGGAGGGTGCCACGCAGGAAAGAGAAAAAGAAAGAATTTTGAAGAATTTTGAAGGATTTTGTGAGAGAGTGGTGAGGATTATGAAGAATTGTAGGTTAATATATTTTAATGTTTTTGAGTTATATTTATATTGTAATTAATCTTAAAACACTATATTTATTTAAAAAAAAACTAGTAGATTTATTTTTAAAAACACCACATTTATTTAAAAAAAAAATTACATAATAAAGAAAAAACATGACATTACTTTAAAAAAAACACACACTAAAAAAACATTACATAAGAAACTTAGATATTATTATTTGAAGTTGACGCCCTCTGGAGACGGTCCCTCATCAAGGTCCAAACCTCGACGTGTGAAAAACCCTTTCTGTTATGTATTTTTCGGTACTCGCACAACGCCTTAAACATCAAACCCGATTCAAGATCCGCCAAAGTAGCTTTTCGTTCAAATTCGATGTACACACTTTCGAACTTATTTTGTGCCATTTCGAGTTCATTTGGTGCACGGTTTTATTCGTACCACCAAGTTCTTTGTTGAAATGGTCAAGCACTTTAGCCCAAAATTCATCCGCCGTTGATTGATTAAGAACCTTCTCATCGGACACGTGGTAGAATGCGCGAGCCAAAGCGACATCCTCGTTGATAGTCCAAGTCATTTTGAAGTTATTGAGTGTGGAAGAAATTATATTTGGTGTAGAAGAGAATGAAAGAAGTATAAAAATTGTGAAATGGTGTGTGAAGATGATGGGTTTATATATAAAATATAAAGATTTTTATTTTTTTTTTATTTAAGTTAATGACCGTTCAACGGTCATGTGCATCGATTCTTGGAAAGTTTCTCCGGCAAGAAGTAGAATTTTTGGAAAGTTTTTGCCGAAGAATTTTGAGTGGCGGCGGTGTTTGCCGAGAAAGTTTTCGGCGCCGCGGCTTTTTTGCCGCCCACTCCGTCCCCCCTTAAACCCTGCAAATAATCACATATATCATCGGTGAGAACATCACGTTACACTTTAGAGAAAGCTGAGACAACAAAGTGTTCGAAAATTTATTAACATTCATGAAGTCATTTCCACAACTATAACTATTATGTTGTTTTGTGGCCTATTATAGATCAAAAGTGTATCATCCTTAGGAATTACATAATATCAAATGTTTAACCGTTCTAAACACCATTATGATAAGGCATGGTGCTTTAATATGATTAATATTGGATAAGTATAGTGTTCTATTTACTTGACATGCTTTATTATTTATCAGCTGTGGTTTAATTTTAGATAGATTATATATATTAGGAAAGTGAGTTATACCAGGATTGGATTCATGTCTTTTAATTATAGATAAGTTACTATGACTTTAATATTGTTATGTGTAAAGATAAATTGATTTGGTATTATTGTATCAACCAAGTGAGAGAGTCGTTCTCTCTGAGAAGTTGGTCAAAACATTGATCAAACAAAAAAAAGTTTTTTTTTTTGAACAGTTAATTTTTTCACCAAATATCACCAACCTTGTATTTGCAAGGATTTGAACCCACAATCACTTACATGAAGGGGCAATCACCATACCACTAGGCTACAAGCTCATGGGTAACAACAAAAAAGTTATAAACAAACCTCATATTGAGATCAAGATACATGATATTAATTTCTTCAATAAAAAGAATGAACTAAGTATACCCCAATTCTTTTAATTTATGTAGAAACATTTCGGATCTCAGCAAAAGAAGGTATGTCAAAAGACAATAGAAGAACAAAACATGTTTTAAAGTGTGAAAACCAGTTCATGATTTTTGCTTGGGCATTTCTGTAAAACATAAGATTCGATTTTTACATATATCCCCTTGCTAAGATACTTTATTACATATTTACCCAACCCTAAACTTTAATTACATATATCCCCTTTGGTCCATAAAATTACCCATATACCCTCATAATTTTTAGAAAAAAAAATCATGATTTTAAGAAATAAAATCAATCCTGACGTAAGTAGCAATCGACGATTGTGTTTCCCTCCTCCCACCTACTTCTTCAACCTTCTCCAAACTCCAATCGTCGATCTTGACTGTGATGACGACCTCTTGCCGGCAGCGACCTTGAATGTGACGGCGACAGATACCCTTCGACGACCTTGAGATCTTGAATCCAGATTCTTTTGTTGGTTCGTATTACACAGGTAACATCGATTTTAATCTAGAATTCAAGGTCGGTTTCTTTGAATTTTTTGGTTCGTAACTTTTTGATTCTAGCGGCATGTGTAATAGTAGATTTTAATTTGTAGCTTTGTTGTTCGGTAGCATGTTTAATAATCGATTTTAATATGTAGCATTGTTTATTCGATTCTAATTTGTTGATTCTAGCAGCATGTTTCGGTAGCTTTGTTTTTTTTTTTTTTTTTTTTTGGGAACGGCATCGATCAGGCGACTTTGGTCTCACGTGTAAACCTACCCTTGCGGGGCTATGTCCAAGGTCGATTACTCGGACCTCCGTGAAAACCAAGACACCCCCTCCTGAAGCTTTCTCCTGGCAGAAACCCCCTCCTGGGACAACATGGGGTAAAACTGCCTCCCCTTGGATTAGAACTTTCGGTAGCTTTGTTGGTTCCAATATGTACATTAGATTTGTTTATTCGATATTAATATATATTTCTACAGCTAAAATTTGTACAGTAGATTTGAATATAAAAAGTGAAATATGTAAGTTATAACTTTTTATTTGTAATGGGGAAATATAAAAAAAATATTAATAAAGGTATAATAATCTTTTAATAAGTTATTTTAAATGAATTGGGTAAATATGTAATATATATGGTCTAGAAAGGGGAGATATGTAATTAATATTTAGGCTTGGGTATATATGTAATAAAATGAATTACCAGGGACATATATGTAAATACCCTTTCTTAGATAACTGGATGACACTGGGAGTCTACTTATGAGCACTGCTAGTATTGGTTTGAATATTGGATATATTATAAAGTCATGTGATTTTCATAATCTTAACTATAATTATGAGTCTTTTAAATAATTGATTTTAGTTGTATTCGTTATTAAATCGGTACCCTCAAACTTGTTATATTCAACCGTACCTTCGACTACCAGAGATCTAATACATAACCCTCTTTCTATTGCTATGATACCCTGCTACAACAATGATAGCAAATAATTAGTTACGTTCCTTAAGTCATTACGTGTCAAGAGTTGTACCCATTAGCCATTACCTGAAATTGTGCCTCTTATGAAACGTTAAACAGTAAGAAACAATTCACAACAAAAATTACTACTTGACAACTTCATTTGCTTTTTAGGATTGTTATCAGCCTCAACCACCATAATCTGAAATCGTGTCTCTTATCAAATGTCTAACATCAAATTAAAAACTTTAACAATAAAAGTAACCAATTTATCACGAGCAATCAAATTACCTCAACTTTAAAGACAATTACCCTCAAAGGAGTTGCAAGGCTGAGCACTAATATATGTTGTGGGTTAACAAACAGATCTGCAAAAACATTAAAAAAAAAGATTAGAACTTTAATGAACCCACAACGATATCCAAATATGATTCCATGGTCCCTACACAAAATTCAATTACATAAACTATTTTTCTTTTTTGCATATTAATATCTTGAAGCTCGTGGCATTGGAACTGACAACAAATAGAGGAATTGGTGTAATATTAACCTACAAAAGTGACATTTATTGAATCATGTAGATTGTAATTCATCAGATTTCGAGAAAACATGTAGAGCAAGTGATGTAATTTTACATTATACTTTTAGTGTAGGTCCTCACATGTAAAAAATCATTCTCTTGTTGATGGAAAAAGAAGCAGGCAACAAAGTATAATAAGAAGATTGATACAACATATTCAGCAATACCAACAGATGCCTACAACCTCCTTTTTTCATTTGATTATAGCTTGAGAAAAAATGGATTTTAGGGTAGCAAATAAACATTCACGAAAACTCAGAAAGAATCGATCAATGTTAAACTTAAAAAGTTAAGTCCTGAAATCGTTGTTTAACACAAACAGGAAAACAAAAAAGTCAATCGATCGAAGGACTCACAAGAAACCTAATCGGCGACAATCGTGAACTCGAAGATCCTTGACTGCGATTAAACTCTTGGCTTCACTACAGCGAGAGAGAAGAGAATGAAAACCCTAATCGGCGTATACTGAATATGAGGAACAGACGTATGAAAGGAAACCAGGTTGAGTAAACGGATCCAAAGATCCGCGTGATTCTAAAATGAATCGAGGCTTGATATTATGTTTTACCGTTAATTGGTGAAATTTTAAGCATTGCGGTTATTTCACGGGGAACTATGGTGATGCCACCTCATCTGAAAAACTTTTCGTTTATTAGAATAGATGATTACATAATAAAAATAAAATATAACCCAAATCGACCATGGTTTAAACACTTGGTAAATTGATTTCAGTAAGAAAAACTAATCGAAGTAACTTATCATATATATATATATATATATATATATATATATATATATATATATATATGTATATATATATATATATATGGTTAGGATCCTGCGAAAACACATCTTTTTGTGAAAACTGCGAAAACATATATTAAAACTCACGTAACTTTTTCATACGTTAACGATTTTTCATAAAATTTGCGCCAAAAGTCTTAGAATTACGTTATCTTTAAATCTGGAGCAAAATATTAAAAAAAAACTGAACGCTTTTTTCCCGTATGATGCACATGTGCATCATATAATTAAAAAAAATTATAAAATGCTATTTTTTTCTTTAAATCTAAAGATAACACAAGTATAAGATTTAGGGTGCAATTTCTTTTTAAACTATTAATGTATATCACATGTATGAGCGTTTTTTTTGGTATGATGCACATGTGCATCATTCAATAAAAAACGCAAAAAAATGATGAAAATATATGACATATGGTGCGACTAAGAAAAAAATAATATTAACTCATACTAAAAGTATGAGTTTTTTTGTGATGCACATGTGCACCACACAAAAAAATAGTTAAAAAAATAAAAAAAACGTTAAGTTTTTTAAAACTTTTATAGGATTAAACATAATATAATTTTAAGACTTTTAGTGCAAATTTTTTAAAAAAATATTAACGTATGAAAAAGTTATGTAGGTTTTAAGATTTGTTTACGCAGTTCTCACAAAAAAAAGATGTTTTCGCAGGATCCTTCCCCTATATATATATATATATATATATATGGGTTAGGATCCTGCGAAAACACATCTTTTTGTGAAAACTGTGAAAACACATATTAAAACTCACGTAACTTTTTCATACGTTAACGATTTTTCATAAAATTTGCGCCAAAAGTCTTAGAATTACGTTATCTTTAAATCTGGAGCAAAATATTTAAAAAAAAAAACTGAACTTTTTTTTCCCGTGTGATGCACATGTGCATCATATAATTAAAAAAAGTTATAAAATGCTATTTTTTCTTTAAATCTAAAGATAACGCAACTATAAGATTTAGGGTGCAATTTCTTTTTAAACTATTAATGTATATCACATGTATGAGCGTTTTTTTTTTGTATGATGCACATGTGCATCATTCAATAAAAACGCAAAAAAATGATGAAAATATATTGCATATGGTGCGACTAAGAAAAAAAAATATTATCTCATACTAAAAGTATGAGTTATTTTTGTGATGCACATGTGCACCACACAAAAAAATATTTAAAAAAAAAAGCATTAAGTTTTTTAAAACTTTTATAGGATTAAAGATAATATAATTTTAAGACTTTTGGTGCAAATTTTTTTAAAAAATATTAACGTATGAAAAAGTTATGTGGGTTTTAAGATTTGTTTACGCAATTCTCACAAAAAAAAGATGTTTTCGCAGGATCCTATATGGGTTAGGATCCTACGAAAACATATCTTTTTGTGAAAACTGCGAAAACACATATTAAAACTCACGTAACTTTTTCATACGTTAACGATTTTTCATAAAATTTGCGCCAAAAGTTTTAGAATTACGTTATCTTTAAATCTGGAGCAAAATATTTAAAAAAAAAACTGAACGTTTTTTTTCCCGTGTGATGCACATGTGCATCATATAATTAAAAAAAGTTATAAAATGCTAGTTTTTCTTTAAATCTAAAGATAACACAACTATAAGATTTAGGGTGCAATTTCTTTTTAAACTATTAATGTATATCACATGTATGAGCGTTTTTTTTTGGTATGATGCACATGTGCATCATTAAATAAAAACGCAAAAAAATGATGAAAATATATTGCATATGGTGCGACTAAGATAAAAAAAATATTAACTCATACTAAAAGTATGAGTTATTTTTGTGATGCACATGTGCACCACACAAAAAAATATTTAAAAAAATAAAAAAGCGTTAAGTTTTTTAAAACTTTTATAGGATTAAAGATAATATAATTTTAAGACTTTTGGTGCAAATTTTTAAAAAAAATATTAACGTATGAAAAAGTTATGTAGGTTTTAAGATTTGTTTACGCAGTTCTCACAAAAAAAATGGTGTTTTCGCAGGATCCTTCCCCTATATATATATATATATATATATATATATATATATATAGATATATATATATATATATACTAGCCATGTGCCCGCGCGTTGCGGCGGCGACAGTTTATAGCGTGTTATTTGTCTTCTGTTTGCGTGTTCGACGGCGACAACAATTTAAAACGGAATATCTGTTTATGTTAGCACGATGCAGCCCGATGACAAGCGAATGGAAACAAACGAATGTGTTCCTTGAGGATTTACAAGGACAGGAATCATTACATACAGATATATGTAGTCTTCCCAAGAACTAACTTTATATAATTAATTCAAACCTGGTCAAAAATTACTAAACACTTTTCGCTTCAATTTTCAGCCCCGATGCCAACATATATAGTTCACTGGTCTGCAAATTATCAATATAGTTCACTGGTCTGCAAAATTATCAATTTTCGTTTATGTTAGTGCGATGCGGTACGGCGACGACGCAATCAACCATCGGTGTACTTGTTTTTTGTTAGTTTATCAATCTTCTTGTGATATAAAGTATTGTATTGAATCTTATTTTTCCAACTAATTTTCATGAAATCTAGAATTGAATTGGCAATTTTGGAGATTTAACCAACTAATTTTCATGAAATTTAGAATTGATGATTTTGAAGATTTAATTAACCAACTAATTTTCATAAAATTTAAAAGTGAACAGGTGGTAAAATTATATTTGGATGAATGGGATGGATGTTAAAATTCATTTAAAAAAAATATAAAAGGTCGCACAAGTGGTTTGCGTGATTAAGTACTTGATGTGATAACTACATACAATCCATCGGATAAAAGCATCGGAACTAATAAAGATCTAAAATTCACTAATCGGAGAAAGATGTACAATGTGTTAGGTGTTTATGAGTTGATTTGAAAGCATTAGTACAAACATATAAGAACTACAAAGAGCTTAGCAATTGACATCCAAGCAATTGAACATCCATGTGTAAACCTCGAGGGTCTTCGGAGTAAAAATGATGGAGTTGTCATAGCAAGTGTGTTAGAAAATTTCTGCAGAAAAGAACAAAAGAAACAACAATACAGAAACCTGAGTCAGCGAATTAACGTGAACTCAATCTCAAATGAGCAGAGATGAAACCATGCCCATTTCCTTGCAATAGGAACCCAACTGAGTAATAAATTAGAGCAATAATACACATAAATCGAAGTACTGGAAAGAAAAAAGCATCCCCTACAACCATTGTATAACCTAACCCATTGCATACAAGAGACAGATCAGCTTAAGAAGAAATATATTCTTGGGGATGCTTACGCCCACGATAATCCATTTTCCCCGTTAATCCACTTAACTCGTTATAAAAATGATACAAAACTTCCAAAATCATATATGATGTGTCCGTAGATCTGTCCAAAGAAAGGTGTTAGTAATGACATTTATCCAAGTTGAGACGATATTCATTTGAAGCATTTGCTACGATTTATCCACACGATGATGAGCATATATGTCGAAACTCGAAATTAAGACATCTAATTACAAATATGCCAAAAGTTAGATGTAGTAAATACATACATTGATTGGTGCACCATTTTCCGTGAGAACGGCATCATAACCATCAATTTCCTTTCCAAACTTTGTTTTTTCTCAATTGCAACAGCCTCCTAAAAAGTATATAGAGATAGATTAAAACCGTTCGATTAGATAAATGAAAATATGATTGACATAATGTCTTCTATCAGTATCATAACATCCTGTTGAACTGAAAATGAATGTAAAATTTATTTCCAAACAATATATATTAGAGTATCTAACATAAAAATAAATAAATAACTTACAAAAGATTAACCGGATAAACAGTTTACTAATATTAGATTATAGGTAACAGTTTCTATGTAAAAGAGGTTTTGGGCTAGATCATAATGGTCGTACCAAAATCAGTAGAAGAAAGCCCTCGTACTATATTCTATCGGCAATGCGTAAAGTTAGATTCGATTTGCTGCACCTGTCACCTATATCACTATACAATCAACCAATATAAGCAAAAGCAACTACCATTCCCAAACCAAAGAAAAGCAAAATGAAATGTTGGCCCAGCTCAAAAAACAGGTTTATTTCTAAGTGAGGGACCAGCCTCGAAGCAATCTACATCACTAAAATTGTTTAACTTGTAATTACCTTAACACAATGAAATGTAAAAGTTCTAAAGGAGGTCAGGTATTTAATTATAGTTCTTCATGTTTGCAAGAATATCTTTGAACAACAAGGGCCGTATACAAATACTAAGATAACATTTATGTAAGAAATTAGATACTAAGATACATAATAAACGTGACTAAAAAACTAACAAACGACATAGTTAAGTAGTACTTATGTATTTATCAGATTTCATATGCCCATCGGAAAGAAGATAATAAAAAAGCAATAAGAACTTACAAACAGGCGTAGCAGAACAGATGAAAACCAACAGGAAGAAAATGTCTCTGCAGCCACAATATTAGAAAAGAAGTGTAAGAAAAACAATTGGATCCCATCTAAAAAAGAAATGACTTTGCAGCCATAATTCACCCATGGTTTTGTGAGGCTTCTCCCGTGAAGAAATGGGTTTGTATTCCATCTACATTGTGAAAAAGACATTCATTTTAATACTTTTAATTTATAATGAGAAATAAAAACAAAAACTTCAAAGTGCTTGGTACCTTCATAAGAATTCGCCTTAAGCTTTCAGATTGAATGGAAATAACTTTGCCAATCCTCAAATGGAAATCACCAAGCTAATATTGAAATCCCTAAAAGTACAAGAATATATAAACAAATATGTATACAAAATGCAAAATAAATGGTTCTCAATTATAGAAGAAGAAATTTTCACTTAGAATATAATAAAGGTAAGCTTAGATATGTAAAAACTGAAACTGCTAACCTCAGAATTGAGTGTTACTCTGGTTTTGTATGACTGAAGTTTCTCCATTATAGTTTGGATTGTGAAATCTGTTTCAACAACCACTAATACCCTTTAGGTTGTTATTATTACTATAGGGTCAGTCAATGGCGGGTAAATTGTTATATCCAAACATGACCAATATATTTGTTTATGTAAAATGGACATCAACTCAATGGGTTATAACCAATTTGTAAAATTGGTAATCTTAATGACATAACCGTTTAGAAAAGTTGCAGCCATGTATTTATTAGTTTTCAAGCTACGTAAATAAGAGGCAGCCACGTACATGTAATTAAATAGGTTGTAAACAGCTTGTTTAAAAAGTTAGAGCAATGTACTTGTGATGAACCAAATGTCAGCAGTTTGAACCAAACGACATATGTCAAACCAGCAGTTTGACTATAATATAGTCAGCCAAAACAGTTTGAACCAAAATAATTCTTTAAACAATCAACTTGTACTCAACCCCTTTTAGCCCACAGTTTGACTATATAAAAGTCAACAAAGCAGTTTGAACCAAAATAAATCTTTAAACCAGCAAAAGAAGAGCTAATAAGAAAAGCAAATTGATCTAGGAATGTTAGAATATATAAAATAAAAATGTTTACCTATTTATAAAAACCTCTACTTAAAACCAAATTAAGAAGCAGAAAAGGCATTACCATGTTCCATAAATCACCATTTCTCTAATGCGCCCGGCTTGCCCCTACAAATTGCCCAAAAGGTCCTCCTTTTTCATCCAATTTTGATATAGAATCTACATGATCAAATCAAACAAACCATAACAAAACATAATATAGTCGAAATCAACAAACTTTATTTTTTCTAAAGAGTGTACCTTCAATCAGAAATTTAGAGCATAAAATTGATACGACTAATTGGGGTTCTAGATCTGCCTCATCCCATTTCGCCACCGCTGTTGTCTATGCAAAATAATTGTGGTTTAAGCGCTGCATTATATATAGTAGCCTGGATCATAGTTTCGGATTGCAAACCAAATAATTAGACTACATTTAAAGCAAAAAACAAAAAGTGATAAATAAGCGATGCGCGAACTTGTATTTGAAATATATAAAGACCTTCTCCAAAGAGGTGCTACAAAAGCTCATACTTGTAAATAGATCTAATCACATTGATCTATTTACATATTGCCCAATTTTCTTTCAGAAGTATTATAAAACACAGAGTCACTTTTTAATTTTACACAAAATAAAACTTCATAAGGCATAAAAAGAACACGAGAAGATAAACCAGCAATTAATACATTGATTCAAGAAATTACTCACCGAGGCATTTCCACGAACAATACTCCATTTCTAGATCTGCAAATCATTAACCTGAAGACGGTCCACTACACGCTGCAAAGTACACAAATTCAAACTGAAAACAAAAATACAAAATCATAACGTATATTATGTTTGGGTGTAACCAAATATGAGTCTGCTCACAAAAGATCAGACGGTTGTGTATTGATTAAAAACATAAGCATTTAATATAACCTGGTGTTCTTTCTCATGAGCAACAAATTTCATAAGGTTTTGCAACAAATACCTATATTTCTAAATTCCATCTTTAATGGCTGAAACGTTAAAGAAGTTGAGCATAATACCTTTTTTGTATATTCATTTCTAATAGACCCAATATCAAATTCAATTGGTGTACCTATAAATAAACACAAGAAAGGACCTACCACATGTGTATGCATATGGATACATATATCTCTCTGGCACACTCAGGTTCCCAATCAGATACATCACTGGTAAACAATAATATAAAATTCACAAACCGGTAACACTTAGATGCAATTTAGACGAAAAAGTTTCAATAAGGACGGTGTATTTATGCTAATAGTTAAAGATCAGATCCTCATTCCAACCTTTTTCATCTCAATTTCACTTCAATATCAAAATAATGAAGATACAGAGTAGATTCCTGTTGAAATAGTTGCAGATTTGGAAATATTACCTTCTATGATGTAATGATTTGTGTAGTTTGACCAATTGTTCGTGTGCGAGTCGTCTCTCTCCATCCATGGTATAAAACCCTAAAAGTGAAACAGCTGATGGATGAATCAAAGTATTTAGGGATGAAATCGATTGAGGAAAAAAGTACCTACCGTCATATCGTCCATCACCAGCACCAGTGACAGCCTTTCGATTGAATTGAGTCATGAATATTTGAATTGGGCTACTTCCAATTTGAATTGAGTCTGCAAAATGCGGTAATCGAGAGAATGTGGTAATCAAGAGGAGATATTTCTTCTAGTGTTAAACTTTGGTTAATTTTAAACTTATGAGAAGCATGCATATTTTCTTCCATTTCCTCGCGTATATCGTAATCATCAAATCTTTACCGTGGGAGTCTGCAAAGGAAAGAAAAAAGAGTTGGTGAGTCCACCGACCTGACCTAACTCGATTCAGCATTGTACACATTAATTCAATCAAATATACCTCAACCCAATTAATTGGCGGGTTACCATAACATCTGCAATTTTCTTGTGTGTGTTGTCACCATGCTTCCTTCAAGCAAGCAACCAACAAAAGCACCTGCAAAAAAACCAAAAACATATTCATGGTAGTTTTAGAATGAATATACCATGAAAATAAACAAAACAAAAAACCCTTCCACAAAAACCTACAGTATCAAATTTTGTAATTCATGTCAATTGGAATGATTCAAACCATTGTTCAAATTCGAAGATCTAATTGATGCAATAATTTAAATTGTAATTCATGGCAGTTTTAGAATTAATATACCATGAAAATGAAGATCAGAGAAGGGCGTAGATCTAAAATCATGCAAAACCAAAACTAAACAATCAAAAACCCTAAACTAATAACCTATGAAAATTAATGAATCAGGTGATGACATACCTTGAAGATAAACAGGACAAAAACCTAGATCTGAAATCACAAAACAAAAATTAAACAATTAAAACCCTAAACTAAAAAAACCGTGTCTATTTTCATAAATTTCCAAGCTTAACAAACCTTAACTGAACATAGATTCGCAGGTTAAGACTTTATCGATCAATTTTAAAGAAGACAAAAAGAATCAGAATTAAATGTTGAATGCGGGAACAAATTAAACAAAACCTTCACCGATTAGAACATACCGTGGTTTTGATTTGAGAAGCTAATGGATTTGGGAGACAGCTGCGAGCGTATGTTTTAGGTTTTGGACTCGTAAAGGTCACGGTTGATGAAGGATTCGCTCCGTCAAAATTCACATCCGTTCTGCCTTCGCGAGCTGTATAGGACGGAAACTAACAAGTATGAAGAACAACGTTTATACCTCAAAGCATCAGAATTCGTCTAGGGTTTACCTCAGCTCAGTCTCTGTATCGTTTTTTGTAGTAATTGTTTCTTGAGAATGCCAGATGGAGATGTGAATTTAGAGAGTTTCTATCAAGAAAGATTGCGTGATTGGGTGAATCGATGAACAATTTGAATTGGGTATGCAGCTATCAAGAGAGATTGAGTGAATCGATGGAGCGGAGATATGAGGTCCAATCGAAAGGTTGAGAAGAGAAGGCGACGCCGGTTGTTTCGATGAGGCGTGCAAAAAAGTAAATGCAGAGATGGCTAATTCCTATTATAACCTCTCTTTTTGAACGGGGTTAGTTTTTCTAGAATGTTTGGTTTAATTAAGATGCTTAAAATACTTGTATATATTGCAGAAACTCTTGTACGCGTCTTAAGGATTAAGGAAATTTGATGACCAAAATGCCCCCGGGACCAATATGTATTATATATAGTAATAGATATATATATTTGATATAATATTCCTTGTTATAAATACCAAAAAGTAACATAAACGACTTAAGTCAACACGCAGGAAAGGCGGGCAACAAGCTGCGCCGCCAACCCTTTTTGAATAGCAAACCTTAGCCGTATGAAAACAACATTCTTCAATCTAGAGGCCGCACTATTCCCACACATGACTTTTTGGATCCGATTCAACATGGCCACCGCCCCTGTCTCTAGATGGCCGAATGTATCGAAAGCGAAAGGAACAAACACATGTTGATTTTCAATACACGCTTTCTCATGTTTGTTAATCTTTCCAGCAGCTGCCCTGGACGCCGCCTGCCCCGCTGTGAAGGTACTGGCCCTCAGCCCCACAAGAGTGGAAACCCCTGTTAAATCGCCACAAGCGTGTTTCCCATTCTGTCACCCAAAAACAAGTATGTCGGCCGGCCGGAGAGTTAAGCGCCCATCCAAGGGGTCAGACAGGAAGTTAACAGGAGCTTCCTTCCTGGCCGACAAACAATGTTCAAAGATTCTAACAATGTTCAATGATTCTCCTTTTATTACCCGTGTGTTCCCCACAACAATGCGCATGCCATATTGCTTGTTAATATCATATAAAAATCACAGATTGTACAACAATTACAGATTTGAAAACTAATAAAATGAAGAAATAAGAAATCACAAATTCTTGTTATATCAATTAAGAAGAATTAAGTCGACTCTTTAAATCTAATAACAAATTTGAAACTAATAACAGTTTTGAAAACTAATAAAGAGAACCATGGATTAAGAAAAATTAAGTTCACCAGGGGCGAATTTTAATGGGGGCCAGGCTGGGCTCCGGCCCGTCCAGTTTTTTCACTCAGAAGTAGGGATTTATACTAGTTCGGTTCGATTTTTTTTAATATGCTTAGTCTGGCCCAGTCTATATATTCATGAGAAGTTAATAAAATAACAACATTTCCACAACTCATCTGGTTCAAGCTCGGATTCTCAAACCAAGAGACCAGAGTTCAAATCTGGAGTGCTACGTTTTTTTTATGCATTTTCCTTTTTTTTTTCTTCCTAAAAACTTAAGAACTCGTGCCCCCCAACCCTCGCTATTTTCTCAGTCTCAGCTCTCTACCTCTCAGCCTCCCCTTCTCTACTTCCCGGTGCCACCCCTGACCCGTCACCATTCCCGACGGCGGCGCCGGCGACCTCTGCCGAACTGGCTGCTGCTACAGTGCTGCGGGTTGCGGCTCTCAAGTCTCAACCTCTCCAATTCGCCCCTGCTCTTGTCTTGTCTCCTACTCTAAATCTACCCTAAGAAACCATCGTTCCGCTCTCAAAGTTTTCTGCCTCCGCCATCAAGAAATCATCGACTACCCTTCGCCTCCGGCGACTACGACTCCGTACGGCTCAGCCTCCGGCGACTACGACTCCGTACGGCTCAACCTCCGGCAACTACGCTTCTCAGGTTCGTATTTCTCCCCTTTTCTCGTTTGAATGTTTTCCTCTTTTCTCTATTCTCGAACCGTCCGATCTGTAGTTGTTGTTTAGATGTGTGTTATGTAATTGTTTGATATCAAAATGTTAGATTTCAGACCCCACAAATTGTTTTTGTTTTTTTTTTGTTGCTACTGATTGTTTAGAAGTAGCTCAATCGGATAAAGATGAGTTCATGTTTTTGTTTTATTTTTTCATATTTACCTATTAATTTGACAAATTAGTTTGATAAATCCTTCAACTTTTATAGTTCTTGTGTGTTAAGAACATAATTTTTTATTTTTCAGAATGCAATCAAAGGTCAGAAAACAATACTAAAGTCCCAATCTGTTCATTTTTCAGAGTTGTGGATCTGAAAAATTGTTTCTTTCGGTTGCTGTTAATGCAAATGGAGTTGTTGTGTGACCCGGCCCGAATCAAATACCTGACCCGAATACCTGATCCGAACATATAACCAATTGTTAAAACCTAGCGATAGCCTCATTTTTTCCATAGGATTTTTGGTCAAGCTTCGCCCCTGAAATTCACTTTTTAAATCTAAACTCGAGTGTCGATTAGGAAAAATTAAATCGATTATAGATTAAAAACAAGAAGTCGACTGAAACAATAAACAAAGAACGATTAAGAAATGATTACAAAGACAAGAAAATCGACTATCGGTGACTCCATGTATAGAGAATGGAAAATGAAAATAGTGGTCTCTCAAACATCGTGGTCTAGATAATGAACTTGGATTCTTTGAGTCTGAGTGTTGTATATAACAGCATGACTAGAAGCCGAAGAAATAACACGACCATCGGAGCAATGGGCGAACGAGTGGTAATTTGAAATTGGGAATTAAATTGGGAATTGAGTTTTCTTGATGAAAGTGATATGATTACAACTTATAGGGGCTCATACTCACGTATTCTTAACTAGGTTAGTAACCCGTGTACTACACAAGTTGAATTTATATTCATAAATCATAATATTAGCTAAATATAAAAAAACGATTAAAAAATTTGAAAATTATAAATGACATAATTCATTATAAAATATTAATTGATAATTTAATACATTAAAGATGACAAATATTTGATTTGTTTCTTTAAAAAAAACTCAAATTATTGAGTAATTTATCAAATCTACATAATGTTTGTCATTTTTTTATAAGAAAATTTTATTTAGATAGGTAATTAGTATTAATTGGTAATTTACTAAATTGATAATTGAATTTGGTTTTGACACGTGACACTGATGATGTGGACACCTTAAAAGAAGACATGTGAAAGCAATTTTATTGCTTTATTAGGATTAAGATGTTTCTAGAATTCTAGGTTAACATAATTACATAATACACGCCTGGTCTTTTAATGTCTACAAAATTTTGTAATATATATTTAGTATTTTAGATAGATGGGTCAACCCGTTAACCTGTCAAGTTTGACTCGAACCCAAAATATTTAGCTAATCGTGTCCACAGGTCAACCCGAAATTGACCCGAACCCGTTTAGCCTAAACCATAACCTGAAAAAGTAGTGTTTGGTTCGTGTCGGGTTTTCGGATCATGTCGTATATTCACACCCCTACTCTCACAATAACTCTGACCTCCCTGTCTGATTGTTGTTATCGGTTACTTATAGGGCTAATTGTAATAGCTTTATTATGCCTTCTAAGTGTATATTTTTTTACGACCTTAGCGTCACATCAATATCTTTCACTTTTATATTTTTTCTATGTAATACCTCCATCACAATTTATCAACCCCATATTTTTGTTTTTCTAGTGTTATTTATTCTTCTCTATAACTAATTCAAAAGACTATATTATAGAAAATAGAGTAAATTACGGATATAGTCCCTGTGGTTTGCAAATACTTCACATATAGTCCATACTTTTTAAATTCCGGATATGGTCCCAACCTTTTGCCAAAACGTTACGGCTTTCGTCCTTGGACCCAACGTTCTGCCTCTTTTCTCCATTAACTGAGGCACGTGAGTTACATGTGATGGGGTTTTGAGTCTTTTCACCCCCTAAATCTGTCATTTCGCATTTAACCGCTTTCAGCCTTCATCGATTAAGTCATTTTCCCTCCTCATCTCAAATGATCGTCTTCTCTAACACTTCCATTGCAACCGTCAAAGTGATTTCGGTCCGATCATCTAAATCTGAAAGATGAAGACTTTAGTTCATCTCATTCCGGTCTTCAATTTCGCGTTCTTGAACAATGGGTTGGAAGATTAGAGGCAGTTTCACCGAAAGGAATGAGCAGGAGTTTATGATAAGTGCATGAACGTTCCATCATACAAAAACATTAATTATGTTGTTCTATTTGTTAAATTCTCGTTCTTTTTGTTGTTTCTTTATGAATAGATGGTTCAAATGGCTTATTCTCTTTCCAAGTGCATCATGGTGGTACTTTTAAAAACTTTCCCGGTCGATGGTATGCATATGGTAGGATTAATTATGTTGATTTTGTTGATATGGATGAATTCTCTGTTCATGAACTTAATTTTATGTTAACAGAGCTAGGCTTAGTTAGAGATGACAGACCAGTGTATTATCATTGTATGATACCTAACACTTATTTAGATTTTGGGTTGCAAGCATTAGGGAATGATTATGATGTGCATGAACTTGCTAAGTATGTTTAAGAAAACAAGCTAATTAGGTTACATGTAGAACACAAGGAGAAAAAATTAAAGACATACTTAGCATCACCATTTGAATTTCCTAGATCATCAAAAGTGATCATAGAGGAATTAGAGGATGTGGGTGCTCATACAGTTATACTACTTAAAAAGCTACCAGTTAGGAGTTCAAAAAGAAAATAAACTGTTATTGGAGTGGAAGGGCGAGGGTAGCAGTGATCAACAACCAACTGAACCTATTCAGGAACAACACATTGAACCCTTAGTTCAAAAAAAGTTGTTAATGAGGTTAGCCCTGTTCAGGAACCACAAACTTACCTGTAGTTCAAACACCTGTCAAAGAGCTTATTCTTGACCCTTTTAATGATCCGTTTGATTATGATTTTGAGCAATTTGATAAGGACTTCCCATTTAGTGGCAATGATGGTAACAATGAGGCCAATGATGGTGACAATGACACCAATGAGGTTGACATTGAGGCCGATGTAGCAAATGAGGGCAATGAAGTAGGAGATAATGAGGGTGATCATAGCTTAGATGAAAGTGAAGATTGCCATGAGGGGGATAGTGAGGAAAGTGATTATGAGGAGTCAAGTAAGGATCTGTCCAGCTGGGTGAAGACTATGGACACAAAGTAAGTTTAAATGAGGATTCATTTACTAGTGTTGGATCAGATGATGGGTTAGAAGTGGATAGGGAAAGAGAACTGAAACATATGAGGAAAAGAAAACAAAGGAAGTTGGTGGGGTTGTTTTCTTTGTAAGACAGATTTTTGGAAGTAGGGAACATGTCAAAGACTTGATAAACAAACATGTTGTTTAGACAAAGAGAAACATAGTGTTTAGAAAGAATGATAATGATATAGTAAGGGCAGTTTGCAAAAGAACTGTTAATTTTTCAAGGGTGGGCCGACAGCTAACGTAATTGGGTCTAAAGAAGCTGGTACTGGGCCTAGTGAACCTCCAGATGATGAAGATGCCCATGACAGTGATAACTCTTGTAATCAACAGGATAGTGAAGAAAAATGTTGATGGGTCCTTTATGTCCTAAAATTGAAAGATCAGGAGGGCACTTAGATGGTAAAAACATACTGTTCATAACATAAGTGCAATCCCACAAGATCTCTTAAAGCTTTCACAACTGGGTTCCTAGCAAAAGAAGAGTGGGTGGTTAGTAAGATGGAGTGTAACCCTAAGATATCTATAAAAGCAATGTAACACGAAATTCAAGCAAAGTATCAGCTTAGAGTGTCTAGGATGCAGGCTCATAGAACAAAATCAAGGGCAACAGAACTGTTGAGAGAACATTTTGCTGACAGTACCAAAGGCTTAGAGATTACATATTGGAGCTAAAGACTACCAATCCAGGTACCACTTGTTGGGCTATACATTGTGAGGCATGAACATTAGACTTGGGCTTACATTGGTTTGGGCTTGATGTGATTACAACTTGGGCTTCTTGGGCCGGTTTCACCTATTGGGTTTACGATTATGATTAGGGTTTTTGTATGGGTAGTATAAATACCCAAGTAGTTTATGATTATGGCCAGTTCTCGATTACAATTTTCTGCATATCATTTGTATTTACAATCGTGAACTCCTTTGAATAGAAGATTGATTGTTCTCAATTCAAGATTTGATTGTGTTGCTTTGTTCTTCATCTCATATCAAGTCTATTTCATCATCTTCTTGTCGAATCACTCATAAATGAGGTTTCCACACTTGTTTGTGTTTACGATATCTTGAACGATTGTTGTTTCGGGACCAACAATTGGTATCAGAGCTAAGAATCATCTGATTCGAGGTTCCACGATATTAGATTCGAGTGTTTGGCTGAAAAGTGGAAGCTTGCTGTTGTTCTTGTTGTTTACGATTGGTGTTCTTCATCGGTTTGGTGTTTACGACTTCAAGCTGTGGTTTTGGAAGGTTTACGATCACGAAATTGGAGTTTACGACTTCAAGATCCGATTTTTGGGTGTTTACGACTGAGAAATTGGTATTTACGACTTCAAGATTCAATTTTTAGGTGTTTACGACAGTGTTTACGATCCAGAGGAGTTTACGACAGTGTTCATGATCGGAATTAAGTTTACGACACCGTTTACGATCCGGATGTGTTTGCGACTTAGTTTACGATCGACCAGCCTATCATAATCGTAAACTGTAGCTTACGATCGGAAACACATTTGGACTTTATTTTCTTGAGTTTTTCCTAAGCTTTCTTCATGGATTTTGAACCTAGCATGTATAAAAAACTGGACTTTGAGATTGGATCGACAACCCGTCCTCCCAGACTCACATATGGCTGAAATTTTCTTGAATGGAAATACAGATTTCAGAACCATTTGAAAAGTGTTGATTTGAGGCTTTGGAGATCAGTTGTCAATGGATCATTCATTCATACTCACACTGAAGCGGGAAAGGTTGGGGTGGTGAAAACTGAAGCAGAATACTCAGATGATGATCGGGAAAAATGTAACAAGGACGAGAGAGCATATGCTATCATTACAATGGCATTGACTCCTGAGATTGCTCAAGGGTTTAAGAAATACAAGACTGCAAAGAAACTGTGGGATGCTCTGGTGGTGGCATATGAAGGAAATCCCGATATCAAGGCAAGCCGTAAACAGATGCTGAAGCAGAAGTTCAACTTGTTCAATCACATTCAAGGAGAGTCCTTTGAAGCTCAAGTTCAAAGATCTGTGTCCTTAATTACTGAGATGTCAAGCTACGACGTTGAACCCGGACTGGAGGATAAAAATCTGAAACTCTTGAACAGTTTGCCCAAGTCCTGGAATACCAACATTTCAATAATCAAAGACAACAACAAGCTGGATGAATTAACTGTTGATGAGCTAATTAACAAACTGAAGTCAAAGATGATTGATGATAAACAGAGAGAGCTGAATCATCTAAGTTCACTTAGCATGGCGGGAAAACTAAATCAGGCACTCCTATCTGAAGAAGTAGGCCCAAAACAGGCTGCAAGTTCGTCTGCAAATGATTCAAGTTCAAACACAAAGTCAACTGCATTTATGGATCGATCTCAAGCAAATTCTAGTGGAACGGTCAACCCTGATGAGGCAAATGCCACAAATGATCCCAAATTTGCACTTGGAATGGGATTTATGAATAGTTATCATGCCCTTATGGCTGGAACATTGGTGCCTGCTGAGATGTTGTCAGGTGAACTAAACCAGATTAATCCTGAAGATGTGGAAATGTTTGATGTTTCCTGGCAAATGGCAATGGCAGTTTTCCGCGCCAAGAAGTTTATGGCAACAACTGGAAGGAATGTGTGGAAGGATCAGGATAAGATAAGAATGGGATTAGATAAGAGCAAGCTCAGATGCTTCTACTGTGATGAGTACGGGCATTTTGCAAGGGAATGCACCAAGCCAAAGAAGGTGAAACCAAAAGAGAAGAAAGCTGGAGATGGTAAGGGAAAGGCAGAGACAAAAGCTTTGGTTGTGCAGGATTGTGGGGAATATCAATGGGCTTCGCAGATAAAGAACTCAGTCTAACTCGTGCTATGATTGCTAAGACGGAGAATGATGATGAGGAGGAGCATGCATTTGTGGTCACTGAGGAGAAGTTAGGAGATGAGGAGGAGAACCTGGTTGAAGACAAGGAGGCATTTACAGCCGAAGTCGACAACACAAAGGTATGTACTAATCCCACTTGTGCACGTTTGATTCCTGGACTTAGACAACTTTGGAAGAATAGTGAGATAGAATTATTTGATATGCAATGTTCTAGAAGTTCGTTTAAGGGTAGATGGGAAAAGAGTGAGGAGAAAATCAAAGCCCAGAAAGTAGATATAGAGAAATACCAAACCCTTGCCTCTCAGAAATCTGTCCGGTATGACAATGCTAAGTTAGAAATAGCTGAGCTTAGGAAGCATGTAGAGGAACTTAAACATTAGAACAATGAGCTGCAAGTGAAATTAGATGTGAATCAGATGAGAAACAAAAGAATGCTCGAAGCTGGTAAGGTCTTGTCCACCTGCCTAACTGATGTTCGATTTGGGAAGGATAAAGGAGGAATAGGAATTAGCTTTTCTGAAGAAAAAAATAAGAATAGTGTTCCCCTACCTGTGTCTAGAGATATAATAGGTATTATCTATGAGGAGGATCTGGTAGATATATCTAAATCAGAAATGCATGAAGCGGGATCTCCCATAGATAGTGTTTTGGTTGGTTTGAAACCCATGACTGAGGAGGAGTTTGAAAATGAGAAACATATGACCTATGGGTTGGGTAATCAGAATAGATCGGTGACATTCATATGTGAACCGGGTCCATCCCAGGAATCATTAAACGATAATGTTGGTTCTTCTGTGTGACAACCGGCAATTTCCCAGGTTAACCCCGTTATTAACTTGTGTTATCTTTAGTGAACGTCCGTTATATCAGTTAACTAGAATCGTTACACGAACATTGCACATGAGTCTACACGTCGGTTAACTTACTTGAATAATTATATTTTATGATTTTATGTAAATCATATTTTATGATTTCACGAAAACGTTTTGTCATTTTATGTGGCAATCGTATTTATTATTGTGTGGTATATATGTATATATATAAATATGTACGCAAGTCGTTTTATGATTTTATGTGACGGTGTGTCGCGTAATCGTACGAGACATTTCTATGATTTATAGAAATCTAAAAACATATAGTTATTGGTTATAACTATGATTCTATGAGAAAGGTATATAGGTTATATTTTTATAAAATTATGTTCGTTAAATATGCTTTGGCAAACAATCGGGTATTCACCGTCAAGTTACCTCCGTTAAACCCGTTAGAGTGTTTGTTAATATTATTAAACATTGAGGGGCTTATCTTGCAATTATCAATACCTCTTTTCTTTTATTACGTAACTTATGCAGGGACTAATATTGTCATATGACAATAGTTGATTGAAAAAGGATTAGAGAAAAAAAAACTCTTCGACCGAACACCCCTCTGGTAACTATCCCACATTGAAATCTCGATTTCAATGCTTCCATCGGTTACATCTTTGTTTCCAGTTGATCAGCCGTGCTCTACAATCATTAGGGGGAAGGTAATCCCAAATAGAATCATCCTTGTCCAACCATCGAGTTCTCCCTCTCGTTCTTTTTTTTAAGTCTCCGGCGAACACAAAAATTCCGGCCAATCAAGCATCGTTTCTCAACCATTCAACGTCCACTGTGATCGCGAGTACAGCAGAAACCGGTGGAGCATCACCGTTTGTCCCGATATTGATTTCGAAGCGGGTTCGAGTTTCGGTATCGTTTCGGTTTCAAAAACACGTCAAAACTAATCACCGATTTGAGGTGATGACTTTTCTATGTTAATCGCGCGTTTATCTTCATGTTGTTTCCAGTTTCGCGATTTTTCGGTGACCGGAATAAAACTCCGGCCACCGGAGTTGTGGAGAAGATGATGATGACGGATTGGAACTGATTTTATATTAGTGTTATCGAGAATCATCACCAATGCTCGGTAGCACAGTTGGCTAGTGTCTGCGCTATTGTCTGGGAGGTCGTCCGTTCGATTCGAATCTCGGCGACCTCCATTATTTTTTTCTGATTTGTTCCGCTGTCCGGTTCATCTGTCATCGCGCATACAAAATCAATTCTGTTCGATACAGTTAACAATCGCGGGTCCAGACCAGTGGTTGAGTCGCTCACATGCAAACTAGGGGTCCCATGTTCGAACCTGGTGACCTCCGGTTATTTTTATTATTTTTTTATTACTCTATTCTCTTGTTCTATTGATTGTTTGACTCAAAGCCTTCCACCGATCGTTTCCCCTACGTTATTTTAGAACCATAGGTTCTCGTAAAGTTCTTATTGTATGAAAAATGTTATGATTTAAATGAAATCAAAACTTAATGGTCTCGTTATTACTAATATAAATTAGTTTTAAAACATAGAAAAATAGATATATTCGATTTATTATCATGCGGACGCTTTAAAGATTTTCTTTATACTCTTGAATTTTTGGGACGACATATAAATAGATATTTAGGACGTTTTATTTCTCACTTTCGACTACGCCTTGATATTTATGTATATATATATATATATATATATATATATATAGGGTTAGGTTCAAATGAGAACTTTTTTCTTTGAGAACTTTTGAGAACCATTCTGAACCACTAATTTTCAGGGGGGAAGCATTCAAATTCATGGGGGGATTTCCTTATATATAACTTGTGGCTCAGAATAGTTCTCAAAAGTTCTCAAACCCAATTGGTTCTCAAATGATCCTCTCCCTATATATATATATATATATATATATATATATATATATATATAGGGTAAGGATCATATAAAAACAAGTTGTTATTGTGAAAACATAAAAACAAACTTAAATGAAGGGTATAATTGTCAGATCAGACAATTGTTTTTCAACCTAACCTCAATAATATATACTTGTACGTTATTCCTCCCTTGCGACCCCCAAATGCGACATCTCCTTCATCTCTGGCGAACATCATCTCCGGCGAACTTCCTCTCCGGTAATCTCAGACAGATTCAGACGGACCTTCAAAAGGTACGGGATCTTGTTTCCTAATCCTTTCTCTCTATTCTTTATCTATACTCCATTGCATTATAGAAAAGTCGATCTTTTTAGTTTCTTATACACATTTTTTATCAATCAATCAGATATTATTCCAGTTTCAACTTCACTATCCGACTCTATAAACAACAATTCGAGTGTTTTTTTTAAGACTCCTTGTTGCTCAATTTGACTATAATCGAATTTTTTGGAAGACTCTTAATAGTGCACGCAAGGTGTTTGATGAAATGTCTATGGGAGGATTAACTACCTTTTTTTTGTTTTTGTACCAATTTTGATGTTTTTTTGTTGTATTAGGTGTTTAACTAACAAAATACGTATCCAAACGACAGTTCTACACATAACAACGGCGATGCTGCACATGTGCAATAATGTTTATAGGGTTGCTACACATGTGCAATAATGTTCGCACATGTGTTTTTTAACTTTTAAACTATTTTATATAAGTGTTTTATATGTGTATTATGCCTACATGTGTTTAACTTCGTTAACGCGTTGAATTTCATATGTACTACACGTGTGCAATAATATTACACATGTGCAATAATCTCTAATAATGGTAGCATGTCATGGATTATAATAATATTACACATGTGTAGTATAATCATGCCATAGATTATAATAATATTGCACATGTGTAATAATCTCAAATAATGGTATTATATCGTGTAGTGTAATATTGTCATGGGTTATAATAATATTGCACATGTGTAATAATCTCAAATATTTGTATTATGTCATGTAGTGTAATCATGTCATGGATTATAATTATTTTGCACATGTGTAATAATCTCAAATAATGTTATCATCTCATGGATTATAATAATAGTGCACATGTGCATTAATGTTATCTCGTGTTTGTTTTTATTTTTATTTTACAAACATTATAACGGTTGCATAATTTATTCTATTTTTAACCGCCATGTAGCCATTTATTGTTACACATTACCGTAAGTAATTTACTGATGCACATGTGCACTATTAATAGTTTCTATGTTTATTATCATATTGCAGGTGACATATTAGAGAATACACGCCTTCATACGTCTATACACTTGTTGTTTTGGAGTTTAGTAATTGACACGCCGATTTATGAAGAAAAAATGGGAAGCGGTTATCGATGACTATGGTTTCACCGAGCAAGCTTGGTTGAGTTATATGTATGTTATACGTGAAGATTGTGTTCCGGATGCTTTAGAGTTTTCTCGATGTGCTGTTTGATAAATATATAATAAAACAATTTGTACTTTTGATTTTATTGCACATGTGTACTATTACGATGTTTTAAATATTTTAAGTTGTTTATTGAATGTATTATGCCTAGATATGTTAAAGTCACTAAAGAGTTTGTACATTTAATGATGTATTGTGCCTAAATGTGCTAAAGTCGCTTAACAATTTGCACATTTGATTTTATTGCACATGTGTATTAATATTTCATAATTTAATCCTACAACTTGTGTGGCATATCCACTACCTTCGTCCTTGTCCAACAAGTTGTAATTCAATTCAAATCCATAGAGAGTTTATTGAAGCTTCTTGCATTTCAGTTTTTCATATATAGCGCACATGTGCACTAATATGAAATTCACATTTAAGCGGAAATTCATATGTATTATCTGAATGCCAGATGTAATTTACATGTGCATTAATGTGATGTTCATATATATGTTTATTCATATGTATGTTGTGCATTACAACTTTAATACACATGTGCATTAAACTTGTAGTTGCGACATAATTCGTACGGTCCTGAGAATCTGTGACAACCATTTTGTATAAATAAGTTGTAATCATTAATAAATATATAATCGTAAACCAACATAAGTCCATATGAACCCTCTTACAATCTTACCATGATCATAACAAAACAAAAAAAAAACAACAGATAACACTTTCGTGCGTTTCGTCCTTTTTGCTTCTTCCCAACTGCTTGTTTTATCATCCTATTTATGGCTTCTATCTTAATCTACTCATTTGACAAGTATATGATTGCTTTTGACAACATGAACTATGTGGCGTTCCTCATCCTTAGTTTCTTTATATGCGTGGCTTGCTTTGTGTTGTCGTCAATGAACCTGTAACCAAATTATTTAGTTCGTCCATTTGATCTTGAAACAATCACGGATCCGTGACAATTTAATATTATTGCACATGTGCAGTAATGTTTAACAGTCCTAATATTAGTATCAGTAATGTAATTTTAATCACATTTTAAGATTACTACACATGTGCACCTATATTTACAACCCTGTTTATTTTTTATTTTTTTTTTTGTAATTTTAAGATCATTGCATATGTGTAATAATATTTTAAGATTATTGCACATGTACAATAATCTTAACAGTTACACTATTTGTGTTATTACTGTATTTTTAATCACATTTTAAGATTACTGCACATATGCACCTAAATTGACAACTACATTATTTGTAACTGAAGATTATTGAACATGTGTAGTAAGCTTAATAGTTCCATTATTTTTTGTCATCAATGTAGTTTTAATCACTTTTTAAGATTACTGCAGTCTAATGTTATGATTATTACACATGTACAATAACCATAAAAGTATCAATTTTTGTACCAATAAATCATTTGTATTCACAATTAAAATTTAATGCACATGTGCAATAACATTCACAATACCATCATCTGCATCATCTAATGGAATTATTGCACATGTGTAGTACATATTTGTCTCATAATTTAATATTATTGAACATGTGTAATAATCATAACATTACCAATTTTTGTACCACTAAACATTCACAATACCATTATCTGTATCAACTAATATGATTATTGCACATGTGTAGTACATATTTGTTTATAATTCAAAATTAGTGCACATGTGTAATAATCGTAACATTACCAAATTTGT
>JBCNJP010000003.1:77492133-77527339 GCA_039602395.1 Deinandra increscens subsp. villosa
TTGTAAACTTGATCTCTCTCTAGTTTAAGATTGCGATCTTAAACTCCAAGGAGGCTCTCCCCAAAATCATAATCAGCAACCCTTACAATGGTAAACACATGGGGTTTATATAGGATCTCTAAGGGACCTTAAACCCTAATGGTAAACCCAATGGTAAACCCCAAGCTCAATAGTAAACCCAAGCAAACTAGTCTACTAATCTAATTAAACCCTCTAAGCCCATCCCAACTAATTTAATATTACAAGCCTTATAATCTAGCCTCTACAGTAGTTGTTGACAACAGCTATCACACGAGTATTCAAGTCGCACCTTTCAAAGCCTTGTATGGAATAAAATATCGCTCGCCCCTTTATTGGACAAAGGTTGGTGATAGCCAACTAACTGGTCCCGACCTAGTGCATGAAACCACCGAGAAGATCTTTCAAATCCAGAACCGCCTAATAACTGCACGCGACCGACAAAAGATTTATGCTGACAACCATCGCAAACCATTGGAATTTCATGTCGGAGACCGTGTCATGTTAAAGGTATCGCCCTGGAAAGGAGTCATTCATTTTGGCAAACGTGGTAAATTGAACCCCCGCTACATTGGTCCCTTCAAGATCCTCGAACGAATTTGGACCAGTAGCTTATCGACTTCAGTTGCCTGCTGAACTGAGCAATGTTCATAATGTGTTCCACATCTGTAACCTGAAGAAGTGTTTATCTGATGAATCTCAAGTAATTCCTCTCGATGAGATTGAGATTGATGATCGACTTCACTTTGTATAAGAGCCTGTTGAAGTCTGCGATCATGATGCGCTCGTAACTGCACATCTTTTATATCAATAATTCCCTCCATTTAATATGCTTTTATATCTAATTTTGAATGATTATGAGGCTTAAATACTTAGAATGCTTAACTTTGTGTTTCTAGAAGCCTGAAGATTTAGAGGAAAAACGATGAAAAGCCAAAGACGGATCACGATCGGAATAAGAATCGAGCAAAAACCAAAACATTTGGTTTAGAGATTTAGAATTTGATCCCTTATTATCCAGCCTCAAGATTTTGAAACTCATTTGAGATGATAGAATATGGAAAATGATAAATGTGGGCGAAAACGGGGGTCAATTCCGAGTTGTAACGAAGAATTTATGAACATTTGAAGGTAATTGCTGAAAAAGTCAAACATGTCCCAAAACGAGCCGTTACGGCCCTAATCGACGAAAAACCTTAATTTCGGGCCTATAAATACAACGTGATGCTTAGGAACGAATGAGGACGGCTAGTGTAACCTTTGTGCTTGAACCATGATCCGAACTGGAAATTGTAAAGGAAAAATATTTAAACAGTTTCAAGTTCAAGAATTGAGGCGGTACGCCAAGAAAAAGTAAACCCCAGGCGGTACGCTACCCGTGTGTCAAACGGGTCGGGTTGCGGTACCCAACGGATCCCCGCCCATCCACGCCTTAAAAATCGGGCGGTACGCCCCAAATCGAACATTTTGGGGCGGTACGCTTCATTTCTAGATCGTTAAAAAACAAGGATTTTGACCTTTATAACAATGTGCACTTGTGAAGCTCTGCATATATCCGGACAAGAACTCTGTGTTGCTACCCCAGAGCTATGTCTCCACTGTTCTTCAAGCTATAGAAGCCAAGGGAAGGGTTAATCTTCATGTGTAAGTTCCTTGTTTAAGCCTCATTTTCTCCATAATCACACAATTAAATAGAGAAAGCCTTATTCACAGCCTTAATGCTTATGAATAAAGTTGTGCATGTGCAATTTGGGAGGATCTAAGTGTGTAGGAACTGAATTCAAAGGTAATCAAGGTAAGGATGTCTTGATTTTTATATAAGAAAGTTATTTAGGGTTTCTTTGTGATCATACTCTCATAATGTGATCATGGATCATACTTGCAGCCATACATCTGCATTAGAAAGCTTGATTAGAGACCTAAGGAAGCAAGGAAAACAGAAAATCCAATTGTACAAGAATTCCTTTACAAGGTACAATCAAATAATGCATGTATGTTGATTTTTTTCTATGATTAGAAACTTAGTATATAAGGATGATAAAACTCAGATTCAATCAGTGTTTCTGAGGAGGAAATAGGTTATTAAACCATGAGAATTATGTCCATAAACATACTTGTACAAATCAAGGGTCAAAATAATGAAACATTCCATAAATGGAAAGTTCGGGATATGGGGTTATAGTTTGGCAAAGTTTATAGACTAGTAATGAACCACTAATAAACTCCTATAAGACATGCAACTGATCCAGCAGACGATTCTAGCCCCAAATCGCTAAAATGTAATAGTGACACTAAAAGACAAAATAGTCGTGCCAGATTTGGGCGTACCGCTGAAATTCTGTACATGCATCGCGGAACGCGGACCTATTAAAAACAGTAACCGGATCAACAGATTATAGTGTATCGCCCAATTCTTTATTCAACATAGCGGAACGCCTAAATCTGAAAATAGGAACTCAGATTGTCGAATGACGCGTACCGCCCGAATATGCCTTGTTCTGAGCGGTACGCCTATGAGAAAAAATGACAGAATAATTGTTTAGATTCTAAGTTAACCAAAAACTTAGCATGTTGATCTATTGACTGTATTCCATAATACTTTCGAGGAGGGCGCACAGTGCGCTCTGTCTGAAAAATTTGGAGGTTAGCTTGCTGATTGGCGCCCCTGTCTTTCTTGTTTTCACACAGTGAACGGCGCCCCTGGGTGCCCTGATGGCCTCAGGGGGCGCCCTGTCTTGAACTTTTTTCAATTGCTTTCAAACTTTGTTCCGAGCTTCAATCCTAGCTTCTGAACATCCGTTTAGATCTCATAAATCATCCAAAATGCTTCCTTTATGCATACAGGACCAGAAATCAATCACAAACTCAAAGTACCCATATTTTACATGCTAAAACACATAAAATCATGGAATTAATCATATTTAACCGCTCCCAATCAACCTCTCATCAACCACCATCTGCATATCTGCAGCCACCTGTGTATCATCAGAGTTCCTCATTCCAACAGCCATTTGGGTTCCAGCAGTCGTCTTCTTACTAGTAGCCTATCATGTATCCAACTCCTACTCAGGAACCATATGCCACGAGTATGCTGTATTATCCACCACAGCCATCGTTTTATCCATCACAGCCATATCAGTACTCAACCTCCCCACCTATGCAGCAATCATAAATGCCTTTTCCATATCCTATATATCCATATGTTCCGTACGGATCATATCAGGATCTGCCGAGATCGTCTTTTCAGGACCAGGCCCTGTTTTCGCTCCAACCCCATATGCGGGTCATTCAGGACCTAACTCCCCTGTGATCGACGCCCTCATAGAAGAAAATAAAGCTTTAACAAAAAGACTGGAGAAGCAGTTTAAGAAGGAAAGGAAAATGGCAGAAGAAGCTAAGAAGGTGTCATCCCACATCAAACATCTGACATTGTTTGGAAGACGCGAGGATTAGAAGCAAGGAGATTAGCATGAACTGTGATGGCAGAGATCTCGTGTGACGTGTCTAATAAATTATTATGTTATCTATTGTGTGTTATTTCGTGAAGCTTTGTATGAGTGTGTGTTTTGTTTTGTAAAGCAGGTGAACCGCTGAGTCGATTGTGTTATCGTTATGAAATAAACGGTTGTCTGTTGTTTTTAATAACATTTGAGTATCATGGTGATGTAAAATCAGGATACATGGTGATTTTAGGAGGATCAGATCATTAGATCACCCCTAAGGACTCGTGCGTATGTGATTTCATTCTGATCATAGTCATAACATGGTAACGATACCGGTAACCACAATATGGTAATCTGGAAAGCCAAAAGAGTGCAACAACCCCGATATGAATATGTTCCTTATGACATTAGCATGTGCAGGGAAATATAAACTCTGATTACAGATATCTATCAACTAAGTTAAATGTGTGTTAATCTGTCAATTTGATATTGCTTTCAGCAACATGTCGAAAGCAGGAACGAACAAAACTCGTCAACATGACTACGAGGAGGAAGATGATCGTGATGATCATTCCGTTCACAGTAAGGTAAGAGAACCACTTACGTCTGAACAACTGAGACAGAGAGAGCAGGAGGAAAGACTCCAGGAGCTTATAGCTCAAGGAATTTGAAAGGCGTTGTCCACATTAGTCGCCAGGGAGAAAAGGCAAGGAAAGACACATGATGATTCTGAAAGATCCAGCGAATCACCAAGAAGCAAAACTGCCATTTCTAGATCAAAGAAGTCTGCAAGATCTCATTCATGAAAAACTGAGTCTAGAACTGACTCTTCAGCTCGTAGTAGGAGCAGGACTCTTCGGAGTCGCAGTCATGATCATGAGAATCGTCTGAAAGGCTCCAGAAAAAGGTCTAGGAGTAAAGAATGTAAATCAGAAAATGAGGTGAAGAAAGGATGTTCCTATAAGACGTACATGGCTAGTAAACCTAGCATATTCAGGGGAGATAAGTTGGGGCTACTGATGCCCTGAACTGGTTGGAAGAGACTGAAGCTGCTTTGGATATCAGTGATTGTGCTACTAAGGATATGGTGAGATTTGCATCCCAATCCTTCAAGGGAGCGGCATTAAACTGGTGGAAAGTGGATTTGAGTCAACATGGAAAAAAGAATGCTTATCGCATGGATTGGAAAGAATTTCGTGCAATGGTCATGGAAAAATTCATCCAGGAAAATGAAGCAGAAAGACTTGAGAATGAATTTATTAATCTGAGGATGAACGGAGCCGACTACATGACCTACGTCAATAAGTATAATGAGTTGTTGAATTTAGTTCCCCACATGGCAAGATCAGAAACTTCCAAGATCAGAAGGTTTGTATCGGGATTAAGCCCCGAAATAAGGGCAGACGTGAGATCTGCACGTCCCAATACCTTGGCATCTGCTATAAGCCTGACGGGTACCTTGGCCGATGAATGGATCAGAACAGTAGGAATTAAAGTGGATACCTTTGGAAATAAGAGGAAGTTCAGTGATAAGGGGCGGGATACTAGGAGAGGTAAATGTGGAAGAAATGACCAAGGAAGGAGAAATGATGAAAGGGATTTCAAAAGGTCGCAGGCAGAACAGTGCAAAAATTATGGAAAGGAGGGGCACCCGCATCAGCAGTGCAGATCACGAGTAATCTGTTTCTATTGTAAGGAGAAAGGACACAGATGTCTAGAATGTCCGGAAAAGAAGAATGGTAGAGACGAAAAGAACAAAGGAGCTGGAACATCAAAAGGTAAACCCCGACTCTATATCATGACAGCCGAGGAGGCACGTATGAATGACGACGTGGTCTCCGGTATGTTTCCTGTTAATAATATGATTGTTAGCATTCTATTTGATTCCGGTGCTAATAGGAGTTCTATATCCTCTGGCTGTGTGCCTAGACTAAAATGTACGGTACATAAGCTAGATAGGCCCTATGTTGTAGAAACTGCTAATGGCCAAAAGATTAGTATTTCCAATGTAATTAGAGATTGTTGTTTAGAACATGAGGACACCACATTCGATCTAGAACTCCTCCCCATGGATCTAAGTGATTTCGACCTAGTGCTCGGAATGGATTGGCTCACGCGACACCAGGCAAAGATTCATTATGCCGAAAAGGTTTTGGAACTAAAATCCGCGGACGACAAGATTCGCACGATCATTGGTAATAGACAAACGAAACCACTGAAGGTAATATCCAGGTTAAAAGCAGAAAAGTGTATTCGCAAGGGAGATCAAGCTTATCTAGCAAATCTGGTTGAGGTACCTCGAGAAAGGAAATTAGAAGAAGTACCTATAGTCTCAGAATATCCAGATGTGTTTCCCGATGAGTTTCCCGGATTGCCCCCAGAGCGACAAGTGGAGTTTCAAATTGAGCTTGCACCCAGAACATCCCCTATTGCTAGAGCACCTTACCGGCTCGCACCTTCAGAAATGCAAGAACTAAGGAATCAACTCCATGAACTTTTCGATAAAGGCTTCATCAGACCCAGTTCGTCACCTTGGGGAGCACCTGTACTTTTCATGGAAAAGAAAGACGGCACAATGCGAATGTGTATCAATTATCGTGACCTTAATTGTGTGACCATCAGAAATAAATACCCCTTGCCCATGTTAGATGATCTATTCGATCAATTGCAAGGAGCCAGTTATTTTTCAAAAATCGACTTGAGATCAGGATATCATCAGGTCAGAGTTCGTGAGGAAGACATCCCGAGAACAGCATTCAGAACAAGATATGGCCATTATGAATTCACAGTTATGCCTTTCGGATTAACTAATGCGCCAGTAGTATTCATGGATTTGATGAATCGAGTGTGCAAACCATATCTCGACAAGTTTGTAATTGTTTTTTATTGATGAAATTCTGATTTACTCTCGTACCCGAGAAGAACATGGTGGACATTTGAGAAAGGTATTGGAATTATTATGATCTGAGAAGCTCTACGCAAAGTTTTCTAAATGTGACTTTTGGCTAAGAGAAGTACAATTTCTGGGTCACATTGTTAGTGAAGCTGGAATTCAAGTGGACCCAGCAAAAGTGGAAGCTATTGTAAAATGGGAGCAACCAAAGAGTCCTACCGAAATTCGACGTTTCCTAGGACTAGCTGGTTATTATCGAAGATTTATTCAGGATTTCTCAAAAATAGCCACACCTTTGACCTTCCTTACCCAGAAGAATGTGAAATTTGATTGGAAACCTAAGCATACAAATGCTTTTGAGTTGCTTAAACAGAAATTAAGCTCTGCTCCTATACTTTCATTACCAGAGGGTACTGAAAATTTTGTGGTATACTGTGATGCCTCTATAAATGGACTCGGGTGTGTTTTGATGCAAAAAGATAAAGTAATTGCATATGCATCAAGACAACTCAAAAAGCATGAAAAGAACTACACCACTCACGACTTGGAGTTAGGAGCAATAGTTTTTGCTCTTAAAATTTGGAGGCACTACTTATATGGAACAAAATTTGTGATATTCTCTGATCACAAAAGTTTACAGCATTTGTTCAGTAAAAAAGAATTAAATATGCGACAAAGACGCTGGATGGAGGTGCTGAGCGATTATGATTGTGAAATCAAGTATCACCCAGGCAAAGCCAATGTAGTGGCGGATGCACTAAGCAGGAAAGAAAGAGTTAAACCACTCCAAGTTCGAGCCCTGAGATTAGACGTAAGCGTGGATCTAATTGGAGAAATCATTGAAGCACAAAAGAAGACAGATGGCTGACTCAAATGTCGAACGGGATGAGATGATGACTATCGTAAGGAAATTGACAAAGGAAGCAGATGGCATCCTCAGACTAGGCAGACGCATATGGGTGCCTAAAGAAGGAGGTTTACGTGATGTAATTCTTCGAGAAGCTCACAAGTCTAAATATATGCTTGCATCTAGGAGGCGACAAAATGTATCAAAATTTGAGAGCCAACTATTAGTGGCCGGGAATGAAAAAGGCAATAGCTGCCTATGTTGAAAAGTGCCCAACTTGCTTACAAGTAAAGGCCGAACATCAGAAGTCCGCCAGTTGTCTTCAGCGAATAGAACTTCCCGAGTGGAAGTGGGAAGACATAACTATGGATTTCGTGACAAAACTTCCAAATACTAGGAGCGGAAATGATGCCATATGGGTAGTCGTGGATCGTTTGACAAAATCTGCTCACTTCCTACCTATGGCGGAAACTTACAATGGAAAGCAACTAGCAAAACTGTTTGTAAACGAAATTATATCAAAACATGGAGTGCCAATATCTATAATCTCTGATAGAGATAGTAGGTTCACCTCTCATTTTTGGCAAAGTTTTCAAGAAGCAATGGGGACCAAGCTAAAATTTAGCACATCATATCATCCCCAAACTGATGGGCAGAGTGAGAGAACGATTCAAACACTAGAAGATATGCTAAGATCTTGTGTTATAGAATTTGGCGGTAGTTGGGATGACCATCTCCCACTAGTTGAGTTTTCGTATAATAACAGCTACCATTCCAGTATTCAGATGGCACCGTTCGAAGCATTATATGGTAGAAAATGTAGAACGCCGGTGTGTTGGTCCGAAGTAGGAGAAGGCCAACTTACGGGACCTGAGTTAATTATGGAAACTAATGAAAAGATTATGGAAATCCGTAAGAGACTTAAAACTGCTCAGGGCTGACAAAAGTGTTACGCGGATCGACATTGAAGACCGCTTAAGTTTGCAGAGGGAGACATGGTAATGTTGAAAATATCACCCTGGAAGGGTATAATTCGATTTGGCAAAAGAGGGAAATTAAGTCCACGATATATAGGCTCCTTCAAGATAATATCAAGAGTAGGAGCAGTAGCTTATCAACTTGAATTGCGAGAGGAACTTAGCGGAGTTCATAATGTGTTTCACGTGTCAAATATACGGAAATGTATGGTAGACGAAGCTCTCGCGGTTCCGTTAAAAGAAATCAAAATTGATAAAAAACTGAATTTTACGGAACAACCTATAGAAATCGTGGAACGGATCACAAAGAAGCTATGTAAGAAGAAAATCCCAATGGTTAAAATCAAATGGGATGCTAGATGTGGCCCTGAATATACGTGGGAATCAGAAGAAGACATGCGAAGAAAATATCCCCAACTATTCATTTAGTAACTAATGAATTCCAGGACGGAATTCCTTTAAGGGGGAGTGAGTGTAACCTTTGTGCCTAAACCATGATCCGAACTAGAAATTGTAAAGGAAAAGTATTTAAAAAGTTTCAAGTTCACGAATTGAGGCGGTACGCCCAGAAAAAAGTAAACCCTGGGCGGTACGCTACCCGTGTGTCAAACGGGTCGGGTTGTTGTACCCATCGGATCCCCGCCCATCCGCACCTTAAAATCGGGCGGTAGGCCCCAAATCAAACATTTTGGGGCGGTACGCTTCGTTTCCGGATTGTTAAAAACAAAGATTTTGGCCTTTATAACAATGTGCACTTGTGAAGCTCTGCTTATATCTGGCCAAGAACTCTGTGTTGCTACCCCAGAGCTATGTCTCCACTGTTCTTCAAGCTATAGAAACCAAGGGAAGGGTTAATCTTCATGTGTAAGTTCCTTGTTCAATCATTTTCTCCATAATCACACAATTACATAGAGAAAGCCTTATTCACAGCCTTAATGCTTATGAATACAGATGTACATGTACAATTTGGGAGGATCAAAGTGTGTGGGAATTGAATTCAAAGGTAATCAAGGTAAGGATGTTTTGATTTTTGTATAAGAAAGTTATTTAGGGTTTCTTTTTTATCATACTCTCATAATGTGATCATGGATCATACATGCAGCCATACATCTGCATTAGAAAGCTTGATTGGAGACCTAAGGAAGCAAGGAAGTCAGAAAAAACCAATTGTACACGAATTCCTTCACAAGGTACAATCAACTAATGCATGTATGTTGATTTTTTCTATAATTAGAAACTTAGTATATAAGAATGATAAAACTCAGATTCAATCAGTGTTTCTGAGGAGGAAATAGGTTATTAAACCATGAGAATTCTGTCCATAAAGATACTTGTACAAATCAAGGGTCAAAACAATAAAACTTACCATAAATGGAAAGTTCAGGAAGTGGGGTTATAGTTTGGCAAAGGTTTTAGACTATAAATGAACCACTAATAAACTTCTATAAGACATGTTGCAGACGATTCTAGCCCCAAAACGCTAAAATGTAAATATGGCACTAAAAGACAAAATAGCCGGGCCAGATTTGGGCCTACTGCCCAAATTCTGTACATGCAGCGCGGAACGCCTACATATTAAAAATAGTAACCGGATCAACAAATTATAGCGTATCGCCCAATTCTCTATTCAACAGAGCGGTACGCCTAAATCTGAAATTAGGAGCTCAGTTCTCTAATGACGCGTACCGCCCAAATATGCCTTATTCTGAGCGGTACGCCTATGAGAAAAAATGACAGAATAATTGTTCTGATTCTAAGTTAACCAAAAACTTAGCCTGTTGATCTATTGACTGTATTCCATAATACTTTGAACCATATATCATTAACGGACATGTAGCATTGTATATAACAAGAATATACACAATAATGTGATAGGTTGCTAGAATCCAAAGATAGGAAATTCTCGTTGAATCTCGGATTCCAGTCTATGTTGAACTCTGTTTCTGACTCAGTTACAGTGGGTCCTCTGACTTCCTTCATTTATTTAACTATTTGAGTTAACACTTATGTTCTGATGTATCTGTTATATCTGTTATGATTATCTTTTCGAACACTGTGAGTCGGACCGCCCTGTGTGGGTCATTAGAGACTTTCTGGTCAATAAGGTTAAGACCACTAGACATATAAGGGATTATTGCGGCCGTTATCGTTGAACGATCCATATTCACCCGGATCCTCTAGTATTAATTTATTAGGGGGAATATGTACTTATATGTTGAATTTAAAAACTACTCGTAGAGGGCGTACGGCTACGTGCAACGTGCCCATAGAGTATCTAAGTGTTGACCTTGGGTGCGACATGATAAATTTATAATCTGTATGTGTTTAAAACCGTTAATATGATGATGGTAGTTATGACTCACCAACAACGTTTGTTGTTGACTCTGTTATTGACTTATGTTGCAGGTAAATAAGTGTAGGTGAGGACCTGATCTGACTTTGGATTATCCCGATGGTTGTTGTCACTAAGACTAGGGCTCTGTATAATAAACGACTGCTGTTTGTTTCTGAATACCTGTTATGACTATGTTTTCCTTGGTTTATATATATGTATCTTTTGTTTTGTTCAGTCCTGGGTCAATCCGGTGGCTATCGATTCTATTAGGTCGGCTAAGAGGTGCCCAGTGTATCCTCATTTAGATTCGGTCTAGGGTTTCACTGTGATGACTGGATGTCCGTTATATGTGCTTGTGTGATTAATACTTAGTTGGTGCCTTGGGAACTGATACGGACGGCTGGGCCCACACACCCCCCCCCCCCCGCACCTGGCAGGGGGAGGCGGAGGGGGGTGTGACAGCTGGGGTCGGACATTCCACACCAGAAACGATCAGAAACTTGGGTAGAAGAGCTTGGGAGCATGCAAGAAGGCTAGGAATCAACATCCAGTCGATGCTACTACGCATAGATTATTCGGTTTGTAGTTTGTTTAGTATTTTCTTTATGTTTACACCCATGAGCAGATCTGGCTTGTCTTTATATTTCAGTTGTTAGGCTAGTTGTACTTGTCATCTAGTTTTAGATGACTCTTTATTGATTTGACTCTGTTGGATTAATGATTACATATTTACATGATAATTTTAGTGAAGCCCTAATGTTTCTTGCATGTGATTGACATTGGTTATGTATGTTTATGACGAATTCGTTGATTGGTAGATTAG
The DNA here is from genome assembly GCA_039602395.1 of Deinandra increscens subsp. villosa. Lineage (NCBI taxonomy): Eukaryota > Viridiplantae > Streptophyta > Magnoliopsida > Asterales > Asteraceae > Deinandra > Deinandra increscens. Next base: position 77,503,470 of record JBCNJP010000003.1, read on the forward strand.
AACTTGATGATATGGGAATGCATGTCCATGGTTAGGGTTTTAGTCTATTCTCTTTAAGTCATTTGTTTAACGACTTGTGATTGATTCTAGTTCTTTAGCAAGGCTAGGTTGATTCGGATGATTCGGTATCATAGATAACTTGTTAATAGGACTGTCTATTTGTGCATGTTAATTCCTCATGTCTTGGATATAGGGTTTAGCATTCACTTAGGTTAGTTGCGGTTCTAAGTGATATGTTTGGATGTTAGATCTTATCCCTTTGGTTAGTCAGGCTAGGGCTAGTCTGGTCCTTTACCTTAGATCAAGTTGGGTACTTTATCATGGCTGTCGGAGCTTTATAGGTTGCTGAATCGTGCATCTCTTAGCCCATAGAACATGACTAGTTTCCTAGACTTAGGTACTTTAGCGAGTCCTATGTCCATTAGAACAGTTAGCATAGCAAATCACTCCATAGAGTTGATAAAGTAAACATGATTCGATTCCTATATGATATTTTTCTCATTTCTTAGTTATCCTTATAGCTACCCTTAGTTAATATCATGCATCCACTATAATAATCATCGGATAGTTTAGTTAGATAGTTAGCTTAAGTGAGAGTTAGACTAGCTAGATTAGGTTAAGGTAGTTAGGCCAGAAATAGATTAGGCTGAGTAAGAGATTCGTATCCTTGGATCGATCCTAATTCTTACCATTGCTATATTATACATTACAAGAAAATGGGTTTTTGCTGAGTACATTTTTCATACCTTTCTCGACAACATGTTGTCACTAAAGGTTTTCTCGACTACATGTCGTCAGGAAAAACTCATCGCAGAAGGCCAAAAATGTTGTCGGGAAGAAGTTGTCGGGAAAAGTCTCACTTTTCCTGACTACATGTTGTCGAGAATAATATTCTATTAAAAATAATTAAAAAGTTAATTTTTTACTTTTCCTGACTACATGTTGTCGTGAATACTATTCTATTAAAAATAAATAAAAATTATTTTTTTTACTTTTCCCGACAACATGTTGTCGCGAATATTGTTTTATAAAAATAAATAAAAATTATTTTTTTACTTTTCCCGACAACATGTTGTCGCGAATACTAGTTTATTAAAAATAAATAAAAATTATTTTTTTTCTTTTCCCGAAGACATGTAGTCAGGAGAAGTCAATTTAAAAAAAAAATAAGTTGCTGTTTTTTTTTAAAAAACCTGCTATTATGCACCTGTATTTTTTTATAAAACCTGTTATATATACATATTGAAGATAATCTGGATACCATAAAATTAAACATTCGACAAATGTCAGAAATTGTCTAAAACATAAATGTCGGAAATGTTTAAGCATTCTACATGTTTAGGTTTGAAACAACTTCGATCAAATCAAATACAAAAACCAAAAACAACCTACGACCCGTCGCCATCATCGTCTTCGTCAATGTTCTGGTTGCTTTGAGATGGCATTGTTGGGAAATTGGAACCCGGGTTCATTGCACGCACTTGTTCAAAAAATTGGCTCATTTGTTGATTGACTCATGCATTGACTCGAGCATTGACATCTTGATAAGAATCTAATTCTTGTGAAGAAAATGTTGACGAAGAAGACATTTCGGGTGCCGCGTACCTAATCGTTGCACCAATCCCTGGTTGATACCCACGTTGGTGTAACATCCCAAAATTTGATGTATGCATAAAGAATATGTGGCTAATATGATAGATACATATGATATATGTGTTAGATGGTTAAACGTGACAAAACGGATAGAAAATGTATATTTACCCATTACCGGGTATTAAACTGATAAAAGGTGGTGTTATACGTGTTGATTGATAAATGAGATAAGGAAATGAGGTAGATACGTGTATTATATCAAAAATAATTGATATATATGATGTTAGCATGAAAAACGTAGCTAAACGTTTATATGATAGAAATAAATGATAACCGGGAGAAAATGCCTTTACGTGATTATGTTATATGAAATAGATGTGTAAATATGTGTTTAATAGTATAAATGCATGTTAAATATTCATTTGATGAATATATATGTGGAAATACGTGTTTAAATTAGTTAAACGTGTGAAAAATGCATACGTAATAATTAACAAGAAAATAAAAGAGTAGAAAGTGTAATTTGTGTGAATATACATATATATATATATATATGTGTGTGTGTGTGTGTGTATGATATTATGAGACACGAACCTTCGAGAATGTTAGAAATATGTTTAGGAAAGTTGTAAGATATAAAACCATAGCTATATCAAAAGACAAGGGCTTAATATGCATAAGATAAAAGTTGGAGGGCTAAAACTGTAATTTATTGAAAGATATGAACGTATGTATATATATATATATATTATCATACATATCCCGAGCCTTAAAAGTATTTGAAATATATCGTAAAGTGATTCGAAACATAAAATAATAAGTGTTATAAAGTTAGAGGGGCTAAAGTGTAAATTAATGAAATATATATATATACATATATTTATATATACGTATGTAAACGTATATCATCGAGCGTGTCCCGAGCCTTAAAAACTTTTATAAATATGTCCTATAATGATTTGGTGCATAAAATGATAGAACGGTTGAAGTTTAGGGGTTAATTTGTAATTAAAAACTAGAGGAACCAATTCTTCCAATTCGGCAAAGTAGGCCGCGGGTCGTGAAGATCCTCTCACAAGCTGTCGCGATACGCGACATTTTACAGACGCAGAAATGGCCACGAGTTCGAACGTGCAGGCTAAGATTGACCCCCTTACGCATCGATTTTTGATCGTTAATTAGTCACCATGGACAACTGCCTAAGCCTCCTGCGACCTTTGTACATATAAATAGCAGAGCAATTCGTCCATTTTCACTCACCAATTCACGAATTCTCCACCTAAAAACCATATAACAAACCTAGACCGTTTTCTGCTAAATTCGATCGATCCGCTTGGAGTTAGGAGCTAAAAACCTGCAGTCCCACGTTTCTAGGTGTGCTCTACAATAGCCTCATGTTAATTTCAGTTGTTATAATTAATGTCTAGATTAGAGATGTAAAATTATGCATAAATTAGGGTTCATAATCTTGTTTTGACAAAATTGGGTGATCGGGTGGGAATTAGGGCATGAAATTTTGTAGGTAATCCTAAAATAATTTATTTTAAGAAAGCCCTAAGTTTATTTCAGAATTGGTAAAGGTTTGGCAAATGTTTTGTTAACGAGTCAAAATTAGGGTTTTCGTAACGTTGTTCTGCCCAAATTGAGTAAACGGTTTCGAATTAAGCTTTGATATTTTAAAGTGTACTATAAAATGTTATAATGGATAATACCCTAAGTCGGTATCCAATAAAAATGAGTTTTGATAAAGAAACAAGAAAAACGGGAAATTAGGGTTTGTAAATATGATTATTTAATATAAAATAATCCGGAGGGTATGGGGACTTGATTTTTGGTATGGTAACATGTTTTTATATATAATAAGTATATATAACCTTAAAATGGATGAATGATAAAGTATTAAAGATATCGAGTTAATCGGATATTTAGAAGTTCGTTCGGACCGGAAGGGTAAGCGCCTGTACACTAGGGTTTCTGGGAAAGCGGGGGTGCCGCATAAATCCCAACTGGGACCTGGCATACCTCACTGGGCGATCCTGGGGTGAGTGTTTACTTATAGGAATGCGCGTCTTCGTATTATCGTTAAAAGAAAAGGATAACTGCCTAAAGGGCATTTTGGTCATTTTAACCTTTAAAAGGGACAAACTTAATAATTGAATATTATTAAGATAATAAGAGATAGAAATAAACATAGGGAGTGTTTGTTGTATAAAACATTGCGTTAACGCCATACGATACGCAAATTATGTTAAATCGGGAATCATTGCGGGAGTTCTGTCCAAGTAAACCGGTTAAAGAGATAAGGTGAGTTCTATGAGCCCACTCTTAAATATTTTAAATATTTTTGGGCTGATATACATACAAATGTTATAGAATGCATTCAAATGATTTATAACTGAAATGTTTCCCATTTGAAATATTAGAGTGTTATACTGTTAAATTGCTTTTGAGTGAATCTATATCAAACTGCTAAAGTGCTAATTGTTAAATGGATATATTAAAATCTTAAATTGTTGTTGGATTGATATATATGCGTGAACTATTATGGGAATGCATTAAAATGCATATACGTGAAATGCCTTAAATTGGTAATCCATTAAGAGGCTTTTGGCTAGTTCATATATGATATGTTATAAAATTTGTTTGAATGGATTATACGTGTTACTACGCAATTATGATGACTGCGATATGATATGTGATATGCTTGCTTTGAACTTAAATAGCCAAGTGATAAAGGAATTATTAGTAAACGCTATAGTGAATATGTATGATTATATGAGAAAGGTGATGCATTTGCTTTATTATTATGTGGTAGATACGCCGATGATACTTCCTATATATATATACATAACAATATTAGTTACCTGGTATATCAGAAGTGTGGAGGATACGCCGCTGGTACATCCTGTGTACATACACTAATGGTAAATTGGGGGATGTCTGTGACACCTAATGTTTTCAGGATAAAATGTTGTACTACGAGTCATGATTTAATAAATATAATTATCATTTTGGCATAAATAAAAAGTTTAAGTTAAATTATTAGTGATTTATGGAAAAATATTTCGTTAACAAACGTTGGTGACAACTTAAGTTATGATCAAACCGGTATCCGTCTAAAAGTTAAAATATACTTGTAAAATAATTGATAAATCAAGTATGGTAAAAATTATTTCGGATTATACCATTGCGAGCGTAATTTTATTTTAGTAATTTTCATATAATTACTTTTACGTTCAGTGATTAAAAATTTACCAGTTATACCGTGATAAGCCAGTATTATACCTGTTAATCACCAAACTCTATAAAATATGCATATATATATATATATATATATATATATATATATATATATATCGATGGTGACACATGGCATGGACACTTGACATATTAGTTTACTTGTGGAGCTTCCAAGGAATCATACCTACAAAAGTAGGTAATGATTACATGTAGGGTTTCAAGAGATTAAAAAGGCACCACACACACTCTCCCACACCCACACACACCTCACGCTCTCTCTCTCTCTCCTCTCCTTCTCTCCATATTTCGGCCGACCCCTCCCCCCCTCCCCCCCCTTTCCCCTTCCCTCTCTAAAATTCAAAAAACCATCACCATCATCATCAATCTTGCATGCAATCAAGAGATTCAAGGTTAAGAAGATCAAAGCTCAAGAAATCAAGCTTAGGAGTGTTGCCATTCTCTCTCTCATCCCAAAATCACTAAGTATGAAGCTCGCTATCTCTCTCTACTCTCTCTCTAGAACCTTGTTGTGTAACTTGAGCTTTCGTCCTCCAAAACCCACATGATAATGATTCTTGAGATTTTTATGTATTTCGACAAGCTTAAAGCTTTTAAATCTAGCGGGTTTTGTTTCCATATGATTAAAACTTGACAAAAGTTTAGTGGGTAATGTTTGGGTTGAAGACCACACTTGATTTTCTCAAAAATTCATAAGATTTCTTCATGTTTTAACTCTTGAATGCGCTTGAATACTTGAACAAGATGAAGAAATGATATGCATGTGTGTATATGTCGTGAATATATATATATATATATGCATGCATATGTCGTGTATATGTATATAGAGCCAGGTTCAAATGAGAACTTTTTATTTTGAGAACTTTTAAGAACTAAATCTCAACCACAAATTTCAGAGGGGACCACTACAATTCATGTGAGGGGGATACATGTAAATAAACGTGTGGCTCAAATTAGTTCTTTTTAGTTCTCAAATCAAATTGGTTCTCAAATGATCCTCTCCCTATATATATATATATATATATATATATATATATATATATATATATATGTGTGTGTGTGTGTGTGTGGGGGGGGGGGAGAATAGAAAACCCATTATTTTTTAGAAAACTTAGAAAACCATTCTCCACCAATCATATAATTTCATTAATTGTTGATTTTTATTTTAATGAAAGGGTAATAAGGTAAATTGAACATTTCTATTTTAGTAAACTATATTTAAAAATTAATGAGATAACTAATTTGAAACTTTTTAGGGATTTTACATTATCACAACAAAAATTATCGTGAATCTCTAAAACCTAATCCAACGTTTTTGTTAATCACGTGAATCTCTAAAACCTAATCCAATGTTTTTGTTAATCACGTCGTTCTTCATCTGCATATAGTTCATCACATTTTTTTTTGTCACATTCACAATCTCCATTGCCATGGAAGATCAAGATAAAGAATTTGGAAAAAGTAAAGATCGCGCATCATTTGACGATAGGGGTGTTCATCGAATCGAATTCGATTTATTCGAATTGTTCGAATCGAATTTTTCGAATTTTGAACTTCTAAAACCAAATTCGAATTCGATTCGAATTCGATTAAAACCAGTCGAATGCGAATCGAATAATGATAGTCGAATTCGAATCGAATTCGTATTTATTCGAATAAATTCGAATAAGAGAAATATTTAGTTTCATAAAATTAACTTTTCAATAACTTTTTATAACAATCCAATAATAACTTTAAAATAGTTCCAAACATATCCAAAACGATACGTACCAAACAAGTCCGAGGCGATAATAGAATTAACGACCAAACAAGTATCAATGTACTAGATAAAAAACTAAAACAACAAGTCAAAGTCAAGCAAACGACAGCTCCATATAAACAAAAATTAGCTAAGTGAACAACCAAAATACCACTTCCAAAGAATACTAAAATGGGCATATGTTAAATGTGAGCCCAAGAATACTAAAATATTTATATATAATATACATAATATATATATATATAATAAATATAATTATATATATAAGAAATATATAAAAAAATATATATTTATATCTTATTCGAATTATTCGAATCGAATCGAATTTGAAAAATCAAATTCGAATTCGATTCGAATTCGACTTAATTAATCGAATCAAATTAGGATTCGATTCGAATAAATTCGAATAAGGAACTCGAATTTCTTATTCGAATTCGAATCGAATTTTGAACTATTCGAACGAGATTCGAATAATGAACACCCCTATTTGACGATGTCGAATCATTCAATCCCGTGTCTAATCCATCTGATTATAACCAAGAGAATGAATCAATTGATGGCGTCGAATCACCCAATCCAAACTTTCAAGACGATCAATATCATTATCCGGTTAATGCGAATAAAAATAATGTCGATCATTGTTCTTCGATTGTGATGGCTAACGGAGATATTGATGGTGTCGAATCACCTAACCCAAGCGTCCAAGACAAGTATGATCATGATCCGGTTAATTACAAATATATTACACTGTTGTAACATGTTATTCTGTTTTATCAATAATGTGTTTTTAAAAATATCTTTTTTCCTTATCGAATCTCAATTCCTTAATTGTTACAAAGATGTAATATAATTTATCCTCATCAGGTTAAAGTATTTAAGAAAATATAATTGTTACATCACTGTAACATTTTACAGCGACACAGAAAGAAAATAAAACTGTTACATCACTGTAACAATATACAGCAACACAGAATTTTTATTTTTCTGAATCATCTTATAATAGTGGTAATTTACAAATATATTACACTGTTGTAACATATATTTATGTTTTATCAATAATGTGTTTTTAAAAATATATTTTTTTCCTTATTGAATCTCGATTCCTTAATTGTTACAAAGATGTAATATAATTTATCCTCGTCAGGTTAAATTATTTAAGAAAATATAACTGTTACATCACAGTAACAATTTACAGCGACACATAAAGAAAATATAATTGTTACATCATTGTAATAATATACGGCGACACAGATGAAGTTCGTCGTCAATGCTTCAAACCCTAGTTTCTCTTCGCCATCGCTGCTTTTAATGGATACGATCAGAGTTTTTTTTTCTCCAAGATTTTCAAGAAAATTTGGAACAATATTGAGTAGAGAGAGAGGGCATTAAATTTTTGGGTAAACTAAATTACCATAATGCCCATCATTAAATGAAATATGTTATCAGTATTTACATCTAGCTCATCCTTAATCTAGACCATTAATTTGGAAATCAGTGGCTAAAAAAGGGTTTTCCAGGTTTTTCAGAAAATAGGGGTTTTCCATGGATCCCTACCCTGTGTGTGTGTGCGTATGTAGTGTATGTATATGTGCGGATGATGCATACAAATGAATATACATGTATATGTAGTATGCATATATATGCATATGTTGTGTATATATATATGTATGTGTATGGATATGATAACCTACCCACCTAGATAAGACAAATGGATAAAAGCCACATTTTTCTACAAAAAGTAATAATTTGTCATACATAAATAATTATACATAAATTAATACTTTTAAAATAAATTGATAAAAATTCTGGAGTATTAATTAAAAATTTATAAATATATAGCTTAGGAAAAATAAATGGATTTGATAAAGGATTATTACAACTTATAGTATGAAACTAGTCATAAAAACGTCAAAAAAAGGCTTAAAAACGTAATTTCAGTGGGTTATAAATTTGGATCAGCAATAAAAATATATATTATGATAAATTTTATCCTTAAAAATCATATAAGAATATATCTGAAAATACTTGGTTATAATCGGTTTAAACTATGTCGCAAAAGGCGAAAAGATGACATATTTTGACTTAAAAATCTTAAACTATGTGTGTAAAATAAAGATGTATTCTTTATAAACCAATTAAAATATAATCACGGATACGGTTGATGGAGTTGTTTGTCGAGTCACCAACGAATTATTAAAAATATGAAAATATTATTTTCGGGAATCATTATCAAACCTAGTAAATTGGAGGATCAACTTACCCGTTAAAAAAAAGACTTGAAATTCATATATGTCCTTTATGAATTATTTAGGACACCATATTGACGATTAGAGTTCGTGTTACCAGATATCACTATGAGTTTCCATAGCCCCTCTTTTATTTTTTTATTGTTTTGAGGGAAAATATGCCAAGATTAAGTTTTATTGATATAATTAGAAATGGCATGATCTTATAGATGATGTGTGGTGATCTTGAGTTTTATTTAAAAGTTGTCCCTCACTGATTTATTAAGCCATAATCATTAGCTCGGGTAAATGAGCCACTGTTTGTATTGATAGATCTATTGGGTGTGACAACCCGCCCCTGGTCAATCGCGCTGGTCTTGTTCCAGATTGGGGTGATATAAATAAATATAGCATGTGGATATTTTGGTTTGATTAGAGGCTCATAGATTAAATCACAAACATGAATCTAGCAAATTTACATTAGAATATCATTATAAGAAAATTTTGCATGATAATAATATCATTTGTGTTTAAATAATGTCCATTGGGATGTTGGATTAATTATTCCGGGAGCATGGCTCGCCGAGTGTTTTTAGAAAACTTAGAAAACCATTCTCCACCAATCATATAATTTCATTAATTGTTGATTTTTATTTTAATGAAAGGGTAATAAGGTAAATTGAACATTTCTATTTTAGTAAACTATATTTAAAAATTAATGAGATAACTAATTTGAAACTTTTTAGGGATTTTACATTATCACAACAAAAATTATCGTGAATCTCTAAAACCTAATCCAACGTTTTTGTTAATCACGTGAATCTCTAAAACCTAATCCAATGTTTTTGTTAATCACGTCGTTCTTCATCTGCATATAGTTCATCACATTTTTTTTGTCACATTCACAATCTCCATTGCCATGGAAGATCAAGATAAAGAATTTGGAAAAAGTAAAGATCGCGCATCATTTGACGATAGGGGTGTTCATCGAATCGAATTCGATTTATTCGAATTGTTCGAATCGAATTTTTCGAATTTTGAACTTCTAAAACCAAATTCGAATTCGATTCGAATTCGATTAAAACCAGTCGAATGCGAATCGAATAATGATAGTCGAATTCGAATCGAATTCGAATTTATTCGAATAAATTCGAATAAGAGAAATATTTAGTTTCATAAAATTAACTTTTCAATAACTTTTTATAACAATCCAATAATAACTTTAAAATAGTTCCAAACATATCCAAAACGATACGTACCAAACAAGTCCGAGGCGATAATAGAATTAACGACCAAACAAGTATCAATGTACTAGATAAAAAACTAAAACAACAAGTCAAAGTCAAGCAAACGACAGCTCCATATAAACAAAAATTAGCTAAGTGAACAACCAAAATACCACTTCCAAAGAATACTAAAATGGGCATATGTTAAATGTGAGCCCAAGAATACTAAAATATTTATATATAATATACATAATATATATATATATAATAAATATAATTATATATATAAGAAATATATAAAAAAATATATATTTATATCTTATTCGAATTATTCGAATCGAATCGAATTTGAAAAATCAAATTCGAATTCGATTCGAATTCGACTTAATTAATCGAATCAAATTAGGATTCGATTCGAATAAATTCGAATAAGGAACTCGAATTTCTTATTCGAATTCGAATCGAATTTTGAACTATTCGAACGAGATTCGAATAATGAACACCCCTATTTGACGATGTCGAATCATTCAATCCCGTGTCTAATCCATCTGATTATAACCAAGAGAATGAATCAATTGATGGCGTCGAATCACCCAATCCAAACTTTCAAGACGATCAATATCATTATCCGGTTAATGCGAATAAAAATAATGTCGATCATTGTTCTTCGATTGTGATGGCTAACGGAGATATTGATGGTGTCGAATCACCTAACCCAAGCGTCCAAGACAAGTATGATCATGATCCGGTTAATTACAAATATATTACACTGTTGTAACATGTTATTCTGTTTTATCAATAATGTGTTTTTAAAAATATCTTTTTTCCTTATCGAATCTCAATTCCTTAATTGTTACAAAGATGTAATATAATTTATCCTCATCAGGTTAAAGTATTTAAGAAAATATAATTGTTACATCACTGTAACATTTTACAGCGACACAGAAAGAAAATAAAACTGTTACATCACTGTAACAATATACAGCAACACAGAATTTTTATTTTTCTGAATCATCTTATAATAGTGGTAATTTACAAATATATTACACTGTTGTAACATATATTTATGTTTTATCAATAATGTGTTTTTAAAAATATATTTTTTTCCTTATTGAATCTCGATTCCTTAATTGTTACAAAGATGTAATATAATTTATCCTCGTCAGGTTAAATTATTTAAGAAAATATAACTGTTACATCACAGTAACAATTTACAGCGACACATAAAGAAAATATAATTGTTACATCATTGTAATAATATACGGCGACACAGATGAAGTTCGTCGTCAATGCTTCAAACCCTAGTTTCTCTTCGCCATCGCTGCTTTTAATGGATACGATCAGAGTTTTTTTTTCTCCAAGATTTTCAAGAAAATTTGGAACAATATTGAGTAGAGAGAGAGGGCATTAAATTTTTGGGTAAACTAAATTACCATAATGCCCATCATTAAATGAAATATGTTATCAGTATTTACATCTAGCTCATCCTTAATCTAGACCATTAATTTGGAAATCAGTGGCTAAAAAAGGGTTTTCCAGGTTTTTCAGAAAATAGGGGTTTTCCATGGATCCCTACCCTGTGTGTGTGTGCGTATGTAGTGTATGTATATGTGCGGATGATGCATACAAATGAATATACATGTATATGTAGTATGCATATATATGCATATGTTGTGTATATATATATGTATGTGTATGGATATGATAACCTACCCACCTAGATAAGACAAATGGATAAAAGCCACATTTTTCTACAAAAAGTAATAATTTGTCATACATAAATAATTATACATAAATTAATACTTTTAAAATAAATTGATAAAAATTCTGGAGTATTAATTAAAAATTTATAAATATATAGCTTAGGAAAAATAAATGGATTTGATAAAGGATTATTACAACTTATAGTATGAAACTAGTCATAAAAACGTCAAAAAAAGGCTTAAAAACGTAATTTCAGTGGGTTATAAATTTGGATCAGCAATAAAAATATATATTATGATAAATTTTATCCTTAAAAATCATATAAGAATATATCTGAAAATACTTGGTTATAATCGGTTTAAACTATGTCGCAAAAGGCGAAAAGATGACATATTTTGACTTAAAAATCTTAAACTATGTGTGTAAAATAAAGATGTATTCTTTATAAACCAATTAAAATATAATCACGGATACGGTTGATGGAGTTGTTTGTCGAGTCACCAACGAATTATTAAAAATATGAAAATATTATTTTCGGGATCATTATCAAACCTAGTAAATTGGAGGATCAACTTACCCGTTAAAAAAAAGACTTGAAATTCATATATGTCCTTTATGAATTATTTAGGACACCATATTGACGATTAGAGTTCGTGTGACCAGATATCACTATGAGTTTCCATAGCCCCTCTTTTATTTTTTTATTGTTTTGAGGGAAAATATGCCAAGATTAAGTTTTATTGATATAATTAGAAATGGCATGATCTTATAGATGATGTGTGGTGATCTTGAGTTTTATTTAAAAAGTTGTCCCTCACTGATTTATTAAGCCATAATCATTAGCTCGGGTAAATGAGCCACTGTTGTATTGATAGATCTATTGGGTGTGACAACCCGCCCCTGGTCAATCGCGCTGGTCTTGTTCCAGATTGGGGTGATATAAATAAATATAGCATGTGGATATTTTGGTTTGATTAGAGGCTCATAGATTAAATCACAAACATGAATCTAGCAAATTTACATTAGAATATCATTATAAGAAAATTTTGCATGATAATAATATCATTTGTGTTTAAATAATGTCCATTGGGATGTTGGATTAATTATTCCGGGAGCATGGCTCGCCGAGTGTTTTTTTTTTTTAAACTCTATGGAACTCACCAGATTTATGTTGACTGTTTATTTTGGGCATATTTTCAGGGTAAGGAACTTGGTCATGGATGATGGGCAAGCGTTGGCTAGACTTGCGTTATGTTGACTTGTTATGGGACCGCTTGAGTGAATGATGTTATGATTTTAATAAAACTTGTGTTTTTAATGTTCGAACAATTGGTGAACCGAATTATCTAATATCTTTTGAAAACATCGATTTTTAACTCAAGTTAAAACAACCCACCGATTTAAACTAACGCATAGTCTAAAAAAATGGTATCAACTTCCGTCGCCACCACCGCATTTGTTTTCCGCTGCGATTTTCGGGGTGTTACAATGTCCACTTGTTGTAGTATATGAAGACCTTATTGCTGTTTACTAATAACCCTAAGTCACTTGGGTATTTAACTAGGGGTGGGTAGTAATACTAGGAAATTGGAATTGTTATAGAACATAGTCTCTACTTATAAAATAGCGGATGGAAGATAGATCTCTGCTTATAGTGGATGGAAGATAGATCTCTGCTTATAGCGGAATAGATCTCTGCTTATAGCGGATGGAAGGTAGATCTCTGCTTATAGAGGATGGAAGGTAGATCTCTGCTTATAAAATAGTGGATGGAAGATAGGTCTCAGCTGATATAACGGCGGATGGAAGTTAGTAGAGAGAGTATAGCTTAGTCTCTACTTATTATATAGCAGATGAATGTAAAGATATAGACCGAGAAGCAATCGAAAGATTAATGGGGTAAATGGTAGCATAGGGAGTATTTCCCTTTAAGAAATATTACGTTTTGTATAATTGTGATATATATTATACTTGATAACTGTTTATGAAATATGGATCTTGCAGGTCCAAAGGTTTTAAACCTCACGTTGAGGTAAAGTTTTTAAAATATAGAACTCACCAGCGTAAGCTAACCTTTTCCAAAAATATGTATGTATGTCAGGTCAGGGTGAGGCGTCGACTAGTTATGAGAAGGCCCTGGTGATAAGGGATTAAACGGGCAAGCTATCGGACGGAAGGAGGGTTTTTGTAAGCTGGCATAGATTGACAATAAAACGTAGCTATAGTTAGTATCTCCTTATGTAAATTATCTCTTACTTTTGTAGTACTTGGCAAATAAATAAAAGTTTGTAATTTCCGCTGCTTAGTTATCTTTGTTATTACCTTGTGTTCATGAGTAAATCCGATGCGTGACCCCTTCTAGAGCCAAGTCTAGGAGCGGGCGTCACAGTTGGTCACCTAAGACACGTCTTATACACTCCACCTAAATTGAAAACAATATGTATCATCAAATTATTCCCAAAAATTAGGTCAAACATAGAAAACAAATACAACAAGTGTTAACAAATTTTTCTAACATAGTAAATATACCTCACCAAATGAACCATCCTATCGCGCCTCCTTTTCCCTCATTGTATCCCTCATTTTCTCAAGCTTCTCCTTAAAAAAGACAGTTAAAAAATTTAACTAAATTTCGGCAGCATTAGTGCTGTAAATTTTTTTATGACCCTTTTCTGTAAAACACAATACGGATCTTACTATTGCGTGATATGATTGATTCAATGAACACAAAGGTAAATAAACGCTTCTTTGATTGATTTCGAGAGCAAACAGTGACAGAGAGAACCAGAGAGAGAACACCTAAGAAAACACACACTTAAGACTGTATGAACTCGCTCTTCTATCTCTGAACAAAAGACTCGAATCTATTTATAGTTACCAGCCCAGCGTACCAACTTAACCGTACCAGTTGGTCCGGAACTGGTCCACCCACTGGTACGCTGAGACAGAAACTTTACAAAACAAACATTACAGAACCAAAATGCCTAGACCTATCATTAGACACACAACTTGTTCTAGCAAACTCCCCCTTGTCTTATGCTAGTCTTCAGAAGCTTTTGTATCAGTCTTCTTCCAAAATCGGTTTCGGTTGTTGCCAACGTGATTTCCAAAAGCATAACAAACTCTAATCACCTTTTGAAATTGCAAAGCTTGTTCAGCATCTTCAACCTTATAAAGTATATTGTTGTGATAGAGTTTGTCGATGTCTGCTTCAGATAAATTGATCAACCACATTGGATCAAAAAATTATGACCACTTTGTTCTCTTCTTTCACCACGATCACTGCTTCTCCTATTCGCTCGTCATAAAACCACCACTTTAAAGTCTTTATGAAATCTAATTCAAGCCTCTTCAAAGGTATCTTCTTTAATTGAATTGGCTTCTTGTATTTCAATACCACTACAGGTCTTCCAGTTCTCGTATGAATATTCGTTGGATGATCTGTATATTTTGGCCTTTGTGGAGTTAAAACCCTAAATCTCTTCTGACACTCTTCATGTAACTTGTTTTTGAAGAATTCGGCCAAAGGATGTTCACCATAGTTTAGGAATGGTTTTCGGGTCATCTCCCTTACATCGCAAACTGGCAAAATATCAAATCTTTTTGCCTTCATCAAGTATATAATCCCAAAATTCTTTCTTTATAGCATAACACTTGAGCTGCGAATCATACATCCAACGATTATCTTCCCAACGGCTTCACCTTTGTTTTCAAAGAAACTCTTCTGATTCACAAAGTGTGAAGATTTCACCGAGGGTACTTTCTTAGCCCTTTGCCCTTTCATCCATTCATCAAATAACTTTCTCTTCTCTTGCTCTTCCGAGAAACTATCAGACTCAGTCATTTCAGTTTGTTTCTCAGATTCTTTCCTTTTCAATTCCTTCTCAACTTCCTCCTCATCATCCCTACCAAAGAAATTGAATCCATCAGAATGATCATTATCAGTGAAATTACCATAGACCTTTGGATCATCTGGATATTCTTCTGCCATGATATCTTCCACTTCCACATGTTCCTCTTCATATTCAACATCGTCACTAGAGTCATGTTCTTTGTAAGGTTCAGCGATAGGAACTTTATCAACATCTTCAATATTTAGAGCATATATTGCAGCAAGTTGCTCTTTTAAATATTGATGTAAAAACTCTCCTTCTTCAATAACAACCCCTTCTTCCATAACAACCTCGGTAATTGGAGTCACATCATACACATCTTTACCTGTTGTCTCCCCCTGAGATGTAGACCCACCCGCAGCAGATGTACCGGTTAATTTTGAAGTATCAGGTGCCACGTCAGGTGCCACGTACGAGGATAACAGTCCACGTCAGGTGCCATGTAGGCAACAGACTAACACCGTTAGTGAAAAACTAACGGTGTATCGTCAGAATCCAATACCCACAAAACTCGTATTATTGTGAGGAAACCTCAAAACAGTATTATTATCCGCCAACAAGGTAAAACTTGTATTATTAAAATCCATTTTTCCAAATTCAATTTCCCTTATTAATTTTTTTTTTTTGGCATTGGCTATATCAGTTTCCATCCTTAGTAATTGAGCACATTTCACAAAAAAATATGACATTTCTCAAGTCTTCCCGATTACCATAACATTTTTCTTCTATTTCCGGTTAAAATAAACACTCGGGAACACAGCATAATTCCAAAACTAAGTGGAGCAAAATTTCCCCAAAATTCCAGCGATGAATTTGAAACTTGAAAAGGACACGGGGTTTGAATGCTTAGCAAATGGCGAAACACGTATCAACTCTCTTTGGCATTTTGTCGAACAGGTCATATGATACGATTGGTTTCCTATTCTAATTTGTTTGTTTTTAATATTTCTTTGGTTTGCAGGGTTGGGTTCTATAGAAAACCAACATTATGTAAAAAACCAAAAAACCAAGAATTTTAAGCTTAAATTGTAAGTGAAGGGGTTAAAAATGTTAAAAAACCAAAAAACTAACAATGTTTAATTGAAAAAAGTCGGGCATAATTGTAAATGTACAAAACCACAAAGAAATCAGGTTATTGAGAATTTCCCCAAATCCACGACCCTCTCTCACTCTCGCTGCCATAACCCTAATCGTCGCTGCCAGATCCATAATCTACGAGATAAGCTCCGATTGAGTTTTGGTTAAGCTTCTCCATTCGAGAGTTTGTCAATTCCCGTTCGATCTGGAACAGATTTGGTGAACACTGAGCGCGAATTTGTGACTTTCACTGGGGTTTTGAACTTTGGATCAGGGGTTTTTGGTTTTCATACGAACGGTTGAAGATTATAAACAACAAATCAGAGGATCGCGACCATCATCATCAAACGTAAATCTCACCGGATCAAAGGATTCAGTATTAGATGAATTAGAGATTCCTTCAATAACAATCAGGTTGTTAGAGTTGATGTATTCGATTACAGACATCGATTAGGACGTATCCATGGATGGATATGCAGAAATTAGGGTTATAGGATGAAGAAGAAGATGATATGTGAAGAATTTTGATGTTGCAGGAGTAGATTGTAGATGATTGATGATGACGGAAGATGATCGATGGTGATGTTGCAGGGTCGCTAGTTCAATCTGGTAGAAAAGGCCGCTGGAAATATTAGGTCAAATATTTGGGATGGGGATGATATAATATTGGGGATTTAGTGTACAATTGTCAATTTTGCCCTTTCTATAAGTTGGTATTTTGGTTTTTTAGAAACTATTTGGTTTTCTATGGATCTTTCCCCTTGGTTTGCATGTCTAAGGACCATTATGGCCTTTTCTCTATTTGTGGGGATATTTTATGTAATTTGAATATTATGATTATGGGGTAATATACCCTAGCCTAATTGTTTCTGGTCATCATCCAGAATTCAGTTTTCTTCTCAAATCCCTAGTTCTCTATTTTTAACCTATCAAGGGCATCAGAGCCATTCCGATCCCCGGTCGGAATTGCTGCCGGAATGACTACCACACGCAATCAAGAGGTTGACAACACTCTCAAAGAACATGGTAAATCCATCTCTGAAATCCAGGTAACCCTCACAGCCCTAATGAAGCAGCAAGAACAATCTACGAAACAACAGGAAGAAATCCTCAAAGTCGTCCAAGATAAGTCTGTCTCTGGTAGCGCGGTTAAAGGCGGGAGCCGTTTTAGCTTTGGCTCGATCCCGACTTTTGATGATACGGACCCGAAAGGGGGTAACCGACCCATGCGGATTGGCAAGGTAGAGTTTCCATGATTCTCTGGAGAAGATGTGGAAGCATGGGTTTATCGTTGCGAGCACTTTTTCGCAATCGATGACACACCGGTAGAGATGAAACTTCGATATGTTGTGAGTCTCTTGGAAGGGGCTGCTATTCAATGGCACTGGGCATTCATACGAACTCGCGGGGCTACGGTGCCGGAAATTACATGGGAAGACTATGTCCGAGCGATCTCAAGCCGATTCTCTAATGCCATGCTCGAAGATCAACTAGAGGAAATCGCCTCACTCCCCCAAACCGACTCGTTACATGAATACAAAACGGCTTTCGACGCTCTTTTGAACAAAGTTACTCTTAGCGAAACGCAAGCAGTAAGCTTGTATCTGAAGGGGCTGAAGCAAGAAATACGAGGGCCGATAAAAATGTTCAAGCCTTGCACTCTACATGAAGCTTATGGGCTCGCAAAAATTCAAAGCCTTAACACTGAATGCTTAGAGGGGAATTCCAAGTCATTGAAGAAGAATAACACAGACTCACGCATCAACCCCCCCCCCCAACCAATGCAACTAAACTACCAATTCTACCACCCCTAATAAGGCTGCGACTATCCCCTCTAAACCGGTCACTGGGTCATGACGTCTCACAAGCAAAGAGTTGGAACAAAAAAGGCGAAAGGGGAGTGTTTTTGGTGCACGGAGAAATTCATACCGGGACATAAATGTACTCGGAATCGGAACCAAGTCTATATGATTGAGGTGGAGGATGATGACGAATTGGTGATGGAGGAACCGACAACCGAGGAGGAGGATAAAGAGTGCCTCATCACTATTCATGCCTTAACGGGTCTCCCCCTTACTCGACGATGAGGGTTCAAGCCTCGATGGGCACCCGCCAACTTCACATACTTATCGACTCGGGATCCACCCACAACTTTGTTGATCTCAGGTTGGCGAAACGGTTGCAATCCAAGGTAGAAGACATTACCCCTATTCGCGTAAGTGTGACGGATGGGAAGAAACTAGTTGCACCCAAATGTGTACCGATTTTCAATGGACCATGCAAGGTCACTGGTTCACAACGGATGTACTACTTATAAATTTGGAAAATTATGATATGATTTTGAGTGTACAATGGCTTTTACCACTACACGACATACTTTGGAACTTTCAAAAAATGACCATGCGCTTTGAAGTTGATGGTAAACAGTATGAATTGAAGGGCCTTTAAAACAACAAAGTCACTGTTTGTTCGGTAGAAAAAGTGGGAGGGTTGCTGCAAAAACACTCCAAGGATGGAAGTATACAATTGTTTAGCCTCTAATTATCCAACAGATAAAGTCAAAACACATTGAAGTCTAAGGTTCTTTATAATCCAAGTCAACAGAAAGAGAAAAACCCTTGGATAGGGGTGATTCGATCCTTCCCTGAGGTGTTCCAGTTGCTAAAGGGGTTGCCTCCTGCCCGACCGTTTGATCATCGCATCTTCCTTAAGGACGGTACCAACCCGATTAGCCAGCGGCCGTATCGGTACCTATCTATTAAGAAGGATGTAATAGAGAAAACCACTCAAGAATTACTAGAGGTCGGGGTTATCCGTAATAGTTAAAGCTCGTTTGCAGCCCCGGTGGTATTGGTTAAGAAGAAGGACAGAAATTGGCGGATGTGCATGGATTACCGTAGACTCAACGAAGCAACAATCAAAGATAAATTTCCTATTCTGTTAATCGAGGAGTTGTTGGATGAACACGGGGGGGGGGGGGGTCGTTCTTCTCGAAACTAGACTTATGTTCCGGGTACCACCAAGTTCGCATGGCACCCGAGGATATATATAAAACAGCATTCCGTACCCACGAGGGCCATTATGAATTTCTTGTTATGCCGTTCAGTCTCACAAATGCGCCAGCCACGTTCCAAGCTCTAATGAACCATGTCTTTCGGCCCATGTTAAGAAAAGGAGTTCTAGTGTTTTTTGATGATATACTCGTGTACAGTCGAAGTGAAGATTAACATGCTCAACATTTAAAAAAGGTACTGTCAATTATGAAGGAGAACAACTTGTTTGCAAAGGAATCTAAGGGGGCGTTTGGTATGATGTAATTCGTGGGAATTCATTGGAATTGGAATTCGAATTCCATTCCATAGTGTGTTTGGTTCGCGGACTTCAGTAGAATTGGAATTTGAATTCCATATTTAATGTGTTTGGTTAATAAGAGAATTGGAATTGGAATTTGATTAGATTCCATCAAATTCCTTCATTCAATGGATTTCACATTACTTCATAATTATAAAGGATTTCACATTCCTTCCACACCGAAGACAACTACCCGACTGGACCCGACCCGTGGACCGAACCGATCGGACCTGACCGGACCCGACACCCGGACCGACCGACACGACCCCCGAACTGGACTGACCGGACCCGACCCCCAGACCCAACCGACCGGACCCGATCCCCGGACCCGACTGACCAAACCCGAACCCCGGACCGGACCCCCGACCGTACCCGTCCCGACCCCCGGACCGGACCCCACCCGATCCCAGACCGGACCGACCGGAACCCCGAACCCGACCGGACCCCCGGACCAGACCGGATCGGACCGGACCCCGACCCCGACCCCGGACCCGACCCAACCCCCGAACCCGACCGGACCGCCGGACCCGACCCAACCCCCGGACCCGACCGACCGGACCCCACCGACCCAACCCCGGACCGGACCGGACCGACCGGACCCCCGAACCCGACCGGACCGGACCTACCGACCCCGGACCGACTGGACCCCCGAACCCGACCGGACCCCCGGACCGGACCCGACCCGACCCCCGGACCCGACCCCCGGACCCGACCCCCGAACCGGACCCGAACCCGACCGGACCCCACCCGACCCTGGACCGGACCGACCGGACCCCCGAACCCGACCGGACCCCCGGACCCCCGGACCGACCGGACCGAGCGATCGAACTCAGGCCCGCGGACCAGACCCGAACCCCGGACAGACCGAGCCCGAGCGATTCGAAACCGACCGGTCCGGTCCGCCGACCGGACCGGGCCGCCGGACCGAGACTCGACCGGTCTGGTTGGTCCTGGTCTCGGGTGGGGTCGGTCCGGGTGTTGGGTCGGGTCCGGGGGTCGGGTCGGGTTCAGATGGTCCGGGTGTCGGGTCGGGTCGGTTCGGGGGTCGGGTCGGGTTCGGTGGTTCGGGGTCGGGTCGGTTCGGGGGTCGGGTCGGTTCGGGGTCGGGTCGGGTCGGTCTGGGTGTCGGTCTGGTCCAGGGGTCGGGTCTGATCGGTCTGGGGGTCGGCTCCGGTTGGTCTGGGGGTCTGGTCGGGTCGGTCGGTCTGGGGGTCTGGTCGGGTCGGACTGGTCCGTGAGACTGGTCTAGTCGTGGTTTTTATTGAATTTTAATTTTGAAATTTTAATCCAATTATTTTGGATTCCAATTCCTTTGAATTCCATAGTGTGTTTGGTTCGCGGATTTCAGTGGAATTGAAATTACAATTTAAATTCCAATTCCTTTAAATTCCAATTCCTTCAAATTCCAATTCCTTTGAATTCCAATTCCAATTCCAAATCCAATTCCAATTCAAATTCCAACGAATTCCGCGAACCAAACGCCCCCTAAGTGTGTATTCGGGGGCGAGCGGTGGAGTACTTGGGTCATATTATATCAGGGGAAGGGGTGAAAACGGACCCGGTTAAAATTGAAGCGGTTCGTCAGTAGTCAACACCGAAGACCCTTAAACAACTCAGGGGTTTTTAGGCTTAGCGGGGTACTACCGTCGCTTTATCTGATCCTTCGGTGTCATCACTAAACCACTAACCGAGTATAAAAAGGGTCGAGAAAATGGAAGGGGTGAAAAAGGAATTGTTGGCGATCATGATGGCGGTGAAACAATGGCATTATTATCTTATCACGGGACCTTTTGTTATACGTACCGATCAGAGGAGTCTTAAACATTTATTGACGCAAAAGGTGACAACTCCCTTACAACACAAATGGCTCTATAAACTCATGGGGTACACTTATAGCATCGAGTATAAAAAGGGTCGAGAAAATGTCACGGCGGATGCGTTATCTCGAGTGCAAGGGACAACACTTTTCACTATGGCTATATCACAAATTAAGCCACTGTTGTTGCAAAGGATAATTACTAGTCAAAATAATGACATTGAAATTCAAACAATTGTGCGAAGAATAGCAGAAGGGGCAAGTTTACCAAGGTTCTATTGGAATGGTCAGTGGTTGACTAAGGGGAATCGAATGGTGGTTAAGGGTGATGCGCTACTAAGGGAAGAAATTATAAAAATATGCCATGAATCACCGATGGGGGGCCACTCAGGGGTTAGAGCAACGATCCAACAAGTCAAGGGGCTTTTCTTTTGGAAGGGGGTGTTAAAGGGGGTGCGTCAGGCGATACGGAACTATGATGTGTGTATGAGGGCCAAGCATGAAAACGTGGCGTCGCCGGGTCTATTGCAACCCTTACCTATTCCTGACACCATCTTTACTGGTATCTCGATAGACTTTATTGGGGGGCTGCCCAAGGTCAAAGGGAAAGACACAATATTTGTGGTGGTCGACCGCCTCACTAAATACAGTCACTTCATGGTGTTGGGTCACCCGTTTCGGCTAAGGAGGTAGCTCAGGTTTTCCTCGACAATGTTTATAAATTGCATGGATGTCCTAACTCTATTATTTCAGATCGTGATCCCATATTTTTGAGCTCTTTTTGGACGGAATTTTTGAAGCTCCAAGGGGTGGCCACCAACTTATCTACGACCTATCACCCGCAAAGTGACGGCCAAACAGAGGTTGTTAACAGGTGCTTGGAAGGATATTTGCGGTGTATGGTGATGGAACGTCTGCATACATGGGTTAAATGGGTCTCGTTGGCGGAGTGGTGGTATAATACCACATTTCACTCGTCCTTAGGGAAGACTCCTTTTGAGACTCTATATGGCTATCGACCACCCCTGCATATCCCATATATACCTAAGGATTCGCGTGAGAAGGAAGTTGATGAGTTAATGCAAGATCGGGAGGCGGCAATTAAGGTTTTAAAGCAATCGCTCCTTAAGGCCCTGAACATAATGAAACAACAGGCGGATAAACATCGCACTGAACGGGTTTTTGAAGCAGGATATTGGATTTATCTCAAACTGCAACCGTATATGCAAAATTCACTTCGGGTTCACAAATACTCAAAGCTCACACCCAAATACTTTGGTCCCTTCTTGATCGTAGAAAAGGTGGGGAATGTGGCATACAAGTTGGATTTGCCCGCCGATGCTCATATTCACCCGGTCTTCCATGTGTCGTTACTCAAGGACGCGGGTGGACCACCCTCGAAGGTTATTCCTCTCCCTGCAGAGGCTCGGTTCTTGTTGCAGCCACAAGGGGTGTTAGATCGTAAGTTAGTCAAGCGGGGTAACCGAGCAGCAATGAAGGTTTTGGTGCAATGGAAGGGTCCGACGACACAAGACGCTACATGGGAATTTCTTGATGATATGAAGCTCCGCTTCCCTGATTTTGATAAGCTCACTTCTTGAGGACAAAAAGTGAGTTAAGGAGGGAGTATTGATATGATTAGTTTCGTATTCTAATTTATTTGTTTTTAATATTTCTTTGGTTTGCATGTCTAAGGACCGTTATGGCCTTTTCTCTATTTGTGGGGGTATTTTATGTGATTTGAATATTATAATTATGGGGTAAAATACCCTAGCCGAATTGTTTCTGGTCATCATCCAGAATTCGGTTTTCTTCTCAAATCCCTAGTTCTCTCTTCTTAACCTATCATCATAGTCAACTGATGGTCTTCGCCATGAAAGTTCCATGATGTTAACCAGAAATTCCACTTCACTTACATACAGATAGACTAATTATTACTTTGGTGTTCTATGTTTGCTATCTCCCCGC
>JBCNJP010000003.1:77527839-77575871 GCA_039602395.1 Deinandra increscens subsp. villosa
TTAAACACCTAGAAAGTGTTTAGGAGGCTATTTTAGTTAAGGTTCTATTTTCAAAATTAGCAATATTTTCGATGGAAGCCCAACTTGCAAAAATTAGGGTTTTTGAGTTACCAAAAGTCACAGTTTTTGTCCGGTATCTTTCCAAAACATTATTTTTCACTTTCGGTTGTCAAAATCCATTTTATTTATAAAAAATGAGTTCATTTGCTGTTTTGGACCAGAAGTTTGATGTCCCATAATTTTTAATTAAATCTTTTGGAAAGTTAGGGTTTTCGGGTCCCGAAAACTCCATTTTTGAACTTAGATTCTTTTAGGGTTAAAAGTGACTTTAGGAAACTTGTTAGTAATTTATTAACATAGATTTTTACGGTCTCAAACACACCATATTACAAATGATAGATAATTTCACCATTTACTCAATAAAATAGATTTTATGACATAAAATCACAAGGTTTTTAACACTTCTTTATGTTTAGCATCTCTTTTAACAAAATAGCATTTTGTTATCATAATATGACCAAGATAATTATTTTACACAAAATACTAATCATAAATGTCATGTTATTAATTTTAAGAAAACCTTTGTAACACTTTTCATGTATTTTCATATCTAACAAGTTTAACACATTATGCAAACATAGTACTATATTTTAATCATCAAAATACTACATTTGGTGATAGGTCCGAAAATATGAATGTTTCTACCAAGACCCATTTATCAAAGTGGCCATCTTTGAACATATTCTTTATGGTTTATAACAATAATGTGTTTCTACACTTGTAATCATCATACATTGTTATTATAGGCACAATAACACCAAAACAACTAATATGTTTCGAAAATATGTAATCTAACCACAAGATAGTTCCACCAAAGTGAGTGTTTTTAGTAGAAGAAAAATATGTTCTCTTTACTTAATCATCAAGTAACATCATCAAGACTTGAAAGAACAACGATTTTGGACATGAAATGAACTAGAGATTATGAATATGAACATAGACGAGAGGTGTTCTCACTACAAACTTCCCTGGGTTCGGTTATGACTTGATGGATTGTTGATTGCTTCTATGTTAAGATCCTAAACTCACTATTGACTTGATTCTTGATAGATAATGAAGAAGCTTGAGTGTGTTCATGATGAGGGCCAAAAGTCTTAAGAGGAATGGAGAAGAAAATCGATTTGGTGGTGGTATTTTGGTTCGGATCAAAGAGAGAAAGAGAGTAGAGAGAGCGTGTGTGTTTAAGGTGATTGAATCTTGGAATTTTTAAGTGTTAGAATGAGGGTGGTTAAGTAAGTGAGGTGTGGTTGTGTGATGGCTTGAGTTTCGGTTTAATGAAACCGATTAGTGATCGGCTAGGTCAAGAAAAGGGAGGAAAAAGAGAGGGCTTGAACCACTTGGTCTTGATGCTTGAACACACTTGAGTTTATGCTAGAATATTGAATTAGTGTTGTGGTTTGGGAGTGTGTATGGGTCCGGTCAAGAGGACAAGAGAGGGAGAAATGGGTGTGAAAGTTTTACCCATTGCATATCTAGGTATAGTGTACTTAGGGGACACAAATGTTGGTGATTTAATTAGCATCAAGAGGTTTTAGGTAAGGATCTTAGTAGGTTTAATTAGTTAAGAGAAGTAACTAGGAGGTAGCTTGGGTTTGCATATTTAAATTCGGTTGGAACCGAATTTTCGAGAGGAGGAGACCGGGTTTGATCTCGGGTTCGGCTGGATCCAAAGAAAAGGAAAGCGGAATGGTTCTTCGGACCCTGAACCCTCCTTTGGGCCATGAACGGTTCATTGGTTCGGAATCGGTCCATTGGGCCAAGATAAATCAATTGGGCCGAAAGGGTATGGGCCGAGACATAGGGGTTGGGCCGGGTGATCCAGTTGGGCTGAATGGTAACTGGGTTGGGTTGGATTGCACGGTGACGGGTCGGGTTCCATGGGTTAAACGAGTTTCATGCAAAGGTGGTGAATTGATGTTGGTTAATAAAAATAAATCAGGTTAATACGAGACGGGTTAAAACAAAGATGATTGAATGGGACAGAAGGTGATGATACAAGTCTTGAATTTGATGATCACTATGTTAATGATTAACACTTTGATGGTTTTCTACTGAAATTGGTTACATAGAGTAACGACGTTTACTAAATCAATGAACGTTTGAAAATGTTATTTAAATCTCATCGATAAACCTAAATGACGATTTAGATATAAATAACTTAAAATAATAATAATTGTTTGAACATATGATAAACGTTTAACAAAATAACGGGTTGAATGTGTTAAGGCATAACACGAATGATTTTGGAAACATAAAATGACCATTTTTTGTTCTTGTTGTTAAAATTCCATCTTTGAAATATATAGAATTTTCTTATTATTAAAATTCCACTTTGAATATATATGGAACTTCATAGTTTATGAAATTCATTTCCAATACGGACATGGGTTTAGTCAAGTTAGAATTTATCTATGTTCGCACGCATGATCACCTAATTTGATCAAATTAAGTCTAATTCAAACAATAAACAAATAAATGCACACACACACACACATATACATATATATATATATATATATATATAAATTAGAGTTGAACTTGAAATTTCTGGATTGTCACATTCTCCCTCGGTTAGATGAACTTTTCTTGAAATTCAGTCTTAGGCACCGGCATTAGCATCATTGTCGAACAGGTGAGGATAGTTCTGGCGTATTTGGTCTTCACATTCCCGAGTATATTTTGGACCTCGTCGGGAGTTCCATCAAACTTTTACTACGGGAATCTGGCTTTGTTTCAATCACTTGACCTCGTGATCACAAATTTCAACGGGCGCTTCAATGAAATGGAGCTGATCATCGATCTTAATCTTGTCGAGAGGGATGATAAGCGATTCATCGGAAAGGCATTTCTTCAAGTTGCAGATGTGAAACACGTTGTGAACACTACTAAGCTCGGAGGGCAATTGAGTCGATAGGCTACTAGTCCGATACGTTCTAGGATTTCAAAGGGACCAATATAGCGAGGATTTAACTTACCTTGCTTGCCAAAATGAGTAACTCCCTTCCAACGCGATACCTTCAACATAACATGATCACCAATTTGGAATTATAACGGCTTGCGACGATTGTCAGCATAGCTCTTCTGTCGATCGCGTGCAGCTTTCAGGCGGTTCTGAATCTGGAAAATATTTAGTGGTTTGATGCACTAACTCGGGACCTGTTAGCTGCCTGTCATCAACTTCTATCCAACAAAGGGGCGAGTGGCATTTTCTTCCATACAGGGATTCGAAAGGGCGGATTGAATACTCGTGTGATTGCAATTGTTATATGAAAATTCAGCTAATGGCAGGTGGTCATCCCAACCATTATCGAAGTCGATCACACAAGCACGGAGCATATCCTCCAAGGTTTGAATAGTTCTTTTGCTTTGGCCATCCATCTAGGGGTGGGAGGTAGTACTCATGTCGAGGCAAGTACCCAAAGCTTTTTGAAGTGACTGCCAAACCTTGAAGTGAAACGACTATCTCGGTCAGAGATAATTGAGATGGGCACACCGTGACAGGACACAACCTCTTTCAAGTAGAGTTTGGTAAGTATTTTCATTTTATGAGTTTCCTTGATGGCTAGGAAATGAGCAGATTTCGTCAAATGGTCAACAATGACCCAGATTGTATCATAACCAGAACGGGTCTTTGGCAACTTAGTAATAAAGTCCATGAAAATTTGTTCCCATTTCTATCGAGGTATTTCTGGTTGGATGAGCAATCCGGAGGGATTCTCGTACTCGGTTCAAACCTTTGAGCAAGTTAGGCATTTACTGATGTAGGTAACGACTTCAACCTTCATGTTAGGCCACCGGTATAACTCGTTTAGATCATAATACATCTTGTCAGACCCCGGATGAATAGAATATCTAGACTTGTGTGCCTCGTCTAAGACCAATCCTTTACTGATCCAAAATTTGGCACCCAAAGTCTATCCATAAAATAGTGGGCTCCATCAGGTTTCATTACTAACTACTTCTCCATGCCTCGTAGGCATTCTTCTTTCTTGTTTTCATCCTTCAGTGCTTCAAGCTGAGCTTCACGAGTTTGGGAAACGAGATTGGTTTGGATCTTTAAAACAAGAGCTCGGACTCGAAGAGGCTTAACTCAATCTTTTATGCTTAAGGCGTCGGCAACTATGTTTGCCTTTCCAGGATGGTAGTGGATTTCACTATCATAGTCATTTAATAGATCTACCTATCGTCGTTGCCTCATGTTAAGCTTCTTCTCGTTAAAAATGTGCTAGTAACTCTTGTGATCGGTGAAGATGGTACACTTCATTCCGTAAAGGTAATGTCTCAAGATTTTTAGAGCAAAGATAACAACTCTAAGTCCATGATCACGCGTCGAGTATCTTGATGCGTAGATTGTGGTCTATAAAAATATTTAAGTTTTTAAAAGGTATCTAACCAAGAGACCAGACTACACACTAGGGCAAGTATACCCGTCGTATGCAATACAGTGTTGGTAAGAGACCGGATGTCAATCCGTGGACGCTTAATTAGACTCCCGATACTAAATCTTTATTAATATTTAACCAAAAATAAGTAGATGGATCATAAATAAAATAAGAGTACTTAAATCAACTAAGAAGACACAAAAGAAAGACTTAAAAGCTAGACGAGATCAAATAATGGAGAAATAACCACCTAGGTGTCGAATCCCAATGCTTAGATGCTAACATTCATGAACAACTTAGACTAATGAAACCGCTATCCAACGAATCAAAACCTATCTGACGTGTCTAATCATAGGATAACCACCCAAATGATACCAAATCACTAGAACTATAGACACATCCTAGCAACTTAGAACCACTAATGAGGTGCAAACGGTATTCTACCTTGAAGTGCTATAAAGGCCTAACTACCTATCTGAGGCTTGCTAGTCCCACAACCCTAGAACTACTAGCATCATAGACAATACTTAGCAAGTTAGCATTCTAGAACCATGAAGCAAATTATCCAAAGATCAACTGAAATCCTAGAAAGTCCCTAAACACAAATAAATGACTTTTATTCGTATCTGACAACCTATCGACCATCAAACAATGAAAAGGAAACCAACTAGCATGCATATGCAGTAATCCAACATCACATACATAGACATAAACATGTAAATCCAATCATAATTATCAATTAATCACTAGCTATCTTAGCAATCGTGCCTTTAAAAGCAAAAATATTTGATTTTAACCAATAAAGAATAGTTATGAAGTGAAATAACTCTATGTAACGTGTTACCCAACCCCAAAACCACATTAATTGATGATGACAATCAAATCAAAGCAGGTTCATGCATTCAAAATCAATCAATCAAAAGATAATTTCACTAAAATTAACTTAGTCATAGTCAAAGTCAAACATGAAAGTCAAACATCACACATTGTTCATCTTAACCTAGGTGGTTACAGAAGTTTAGCCTAGCATGATCAAATGCAATGCAAAACAGTAGCTAAACATGGATTGAATGTAAGAAAACATCTTAGATAGGAAAGATAAACCGAATGATTCGATATTCTCTTGCATCAACGACCAATTCTTCAATCCAATCTGAATTATGCTCCAAGATTTAGTTTTTTCTGCTCTCTAGACGTCTCCTAAGCCTTCCAAGTCGAATCCCCTTGACCCCAACCATCATTTCTTCTTAAATAGATGACTATTAGGGTACTGGTCAACAGACAATATGGTTGTATCACATTTGCCCAATACGGCCGTATCGTGGCATCCGGCAGAAAACCGAAAACTTTTTTTCGCGATTCCCGCTTCATTACAACTTGGAATTGACCCTCATTTTCGCACACGTTCATCATTTTTCATATCCTATGATCTCATATAGGTTTCACACACTCATAAGCTAGAAAATGAGGGATCAAATACCAAATCCCTTAACCTGAACGCTTCGGTTTTCGCTCGATTCTCCTTCCTTTTGCATCATAAGTCCTACAAAAAGCACAAATGTAAATATAAACTAAAATCTGCTTCTCGAGAAGGAACTTACGTTTACTTAAATGTAAAATGTAGAGTGAATAAAATATCTCAGAAATAAAATGTACTATTATTTATATTATATTATTTAAATTTACATATATATTTTTAGTTTTATTGAACATTATGAAAATGATACTTTAAAACCATGATAGTATGAATATTACTAATAAACATAATAAAATATATCTTAGTTTGAATATATAGTGTAATATTAAGTTTTTTAGTGTATTTTTTTAACTAAAAAGTTAATATCTAAAAGAGATAAATGTGAACTTACCTTTATAGTATAAATAAAAGGAAAATTTAATACAAAGGAACATGAAGAACACATGAGCCTTAGGATTCACTTTTCCTATTTTGTCATGTTTAAACAAATCGTGTTCATCATTTATGAAACCGTTATCCGTTGAGTATACACTTTTTCTACACCCTCTACCAAAGTCTACTTCTTCGTATATCAATCTACCTATATACATACTATTAGATCATAATGTGATTACTGATAGATGAGGGTAGATTTAACAATATTATGTCTTGTATAAATAAAAATTCTTGTATTTATTCTAAATGTGAACACAATCGATACAATCTAATTTACCTATTCTAATAAATGATTACAATTGTTGTCACATGTCTTTCTCACATTCATTTCATCTTATTTTTTCCGCTTCTCTCTCATATTAAATACCGACCTTTTTATCTATTAAATAATAGTAATTTTAAATAGTTATATTAAAACTAGTTTTTTTATCCCCGTGTGATACACGGGCGACTTTTAAAAAAAACTATAAATATAATCATAATCTATGACAATTATGTATTTTTATATCTTTAGTAATTAAATAATTTGTTATTAAATAATTTAGAAGGTAATAAATAAAAAGTTGGATATATATATCCACAAATTTTTTTTAATAGAAATACGAATCACTTCCATAATTAGGAGTGTGATTGTCTATTGACGGGAAAAATTGTTGAGAGTGAGTATGGTGGTGCCACATGGCAAATTGTGGTGCTAAAAACTTTTCTTTTATTATATAGATAGATAATTTATTTAAACTTAATAAATTAGAATAAGATTTTAATTATATAAGATTTTAAAATACAATTCTATATTGCTTAAATCTTTATTACTTTTTATTTTATGATTTTTAAATATTCATTATTTCTTAATTCACCTTTGATGACATCTAATAGAGAAAATTTTTATAAAAATTGTTATTTGTAATAATTTATATTTATTCAACTCATGTAAATACATGGGTTCTAACCTAGTACTATTATACGCATAGATACGTGTTCTGATTTGGTATCAGAGCTACAAATTGACTCAGTTCGTTACTTGTAGCAGAACATACAAGCTCCATTGAAGGCGGTCACAATATTGGTATACAAGTCTTTTTCTTCAGATCTCATTAGCGCCAACATAACTCGACCTCACTGTAACGTCACTGAACCCAAGTTAGCCTGGCCGCTGAACATACATGAAAAAATACATCGCGTGGGCATATTCAGATAAAAGGTGCATCGTTGTAAAGTTGAACCTTAGAAAACACAAAAAACTAATTTACGAAAACGTAGTACCGTAATCTAAACCGTAGAAAAAAGTTTTAAAAAATGCAAAAACATTTCATATTTGACCCGAATCAATTTTAAATTAAATTACGTTGAAACATAACACGGCTCGGTTTTGAATAAAACATGTACGGAAATGTAGATAAAAATGAGCAACTCATAACGGTATAAAATACTTATATTTTAAAGGGTAAAAGAGAAAAAGAAAATGTATAATAGTAATCACAAAGGTTAAATAATAAAAAATTAGAATAAAAAGTTCGTCGTGGTAAAAGGTCGGAGGATCAACGCTCTAATATCAATTATAGGAATCAAAGAAGAAATTTAACAGGAAAAGAGATTTGTCATCAATCGCATACCAATTTCATTAGCTTAAACGGTATATAACGACTAGGGCTGTAAACGAGCCGAGCCGAGCCGAGCCAGGTTGAGCTCGAGCTCGGGCTCAAAACTAAACGAGCCAGCTCGGCTCGGCTCGAATTTTTTTAACGAGCTCAAAAACTGAACTCGAGCTCGGCTCGTAAAAAGCTCGAGCCAGCTCGTAGCTCGCCGAGCAAGCTCGTTTTTCAAAAAAAAAAATACATATTGATATAAAAAATGGCCATAAATAGAAGTAAATAACCTTTAAAACACACACGTAATGCAAATTTTAAACGAGACAAAATATAAAACATCTTTCATACTGCCATACATAACCATACATAACCAAGTTCAAAATGTGAAACGAGTAACCAAGTTCTAATAGTAATAAGTACTAGTTCACTACTACACCATCACTTCATCAGAAATCTTAATCAGAAATTCTTTGAGGTAAACGTGAAAGCTGCGGGGCTAGGATTTGGATTTTGTAAGAGCCGCTAGGGTTTAGTTTGAGTGATAGAGAAATTCTGAATGAAATTCTAAATTCCTAATATATATCTATACTTGTTTGAGTTTCGTTGACTCACTTTTAATTTTTTAATTTTAATCTATAATATATGTATTAAATGTATACATTGCCAGTATAATATATATATATATATATATATATATAGGGGAAGGATCCTGCGAAAACACCATTTTTTTGTGAGAACTGCGTAAACAAATCTTAAAACCTACATAACTTTTTCATACGTTAATATTTTTTTAAAAAAATTGCACCAAAAGTCTTAAAATTATATTATCTTTAATCCTATAAAAGTTTTAAAAAACTTGACGCTTTTTTTATTTTTTTTAAATATTTTTTTGTGTGGTGCACATGTGCATCACAAAAAAAACTCATACTTTTAGTATGAGTTAATATTATTTTTTTCTTAGTCGCACCATATGTCATATATTTTCATCATTTTTTTGCGTTTTTATTGAATGATGCACATGTGCATCATACCACAAAAAACGCTCATACATGTGATATACGTTAATAGTTTAAAAAGAAATTGCACCCTAAATCTTATAGTTGTGTTATCTTTAGATTTAAAGAAAAAACTAGCATTTTATAATTTTTTTTAATTATATGATGCACATGTGCATCACACGGGAAAAAAACGTTCAGTTTTTTTTTTAATATTTTGCTCCAGATTTAAAGATAACGTAATTATAAGACTTTTGGCGCAAATTTTATGAAAAATCGTTAACGTATGAAAAAGTTACGTGAGTTTTAATATGTGTTTTCGCAGTTTTCACAAAAAGATGTGTTTTCGCAGGATCCTAACCCTATATATATATATATATATATATATATATATATATATATGCACACGAGCTTAATTATATGTATTAAATATATACATAATATAATTTTAATATAATATATATATATATATATACACGAGCCAAGCGAGCGAGCTAACGAGCGAGCCAACGAGCCACTTAACGAGCGAGCCACGAGCCGAGCCGACCTCAGGCTCGGCTCGGCTCGTTAACAAACCGAGCCGAGCCGGCTCGGCTCGTTTATAACCGAGCCATTTTCGAGCGAGCCATTTTCGAGCTATTTTACGAGCGAGCTTCGAGCGAGCCACGAGCCACGGGCTTTTCGAACAGCCCTAATAACGACTGGACAGGTGACTAACAGCTCGTTAATTACAATTTACAATATTGGTCCTCCTTATACATGTACAAATCAGACAAAACTTACACTTTTATATTTTAGCCCCCTAGACTATTACAATAGTTACATTTCGTACCACTCTTTCGATTTGCTTCGTTGCACTTTAATTTGTTTCTCTCCCGTGGTACACAAAGTTTGATCGTTCCCCAAGATTTGATCAAATATATAGAAACTAACATAACTTAAAAATCGTGGGTTCGTATTTTATACCAAGTTACCAACAAAGTATTTGTATAACCATATAAAAAAAATTAAAATTAAAAACATACATATAATTAATTATAATATGTTGGACCTACCACTACTATAATAATGTCAAAGATAAAAAAGATGCATAAAACCACATGAAAAGTGATTGGTGGATTGCCATCTGTGTAGCTGGTGGTGACCATTATATTTATTATAACACACACATATATTATATTATATGATATATGTAAAAACAAAATATGAATATATATATATTAAACCATTCATGCCTCTCCCCTCCCCACCCACCAACTTTTTCTCCTATTTTTATGTATCATTTGAGTGCCCATTCTTGCTTATAGAGCAACTTAACTCAACATGGAGAATTCAACCCAAAACAATCAATTTTCATCTGGAACTACTATAAGATGTGCCGAGTGCAACTTGCAAAAACACGCGAGAATGGCTCGAAAACGGAACAATGGCAATGAGGCAAAGAATCTATGCGGTGGTGGTGATGAAAAACACCCAACATACCATGGTGTAAGAAAAAGAAGTTGGGGCAAATGGGTGTCTGAAATCCGTGAGCCACGTAAGAAATCAAGAATATGGCTTGGGACATTCCCAACGGCTGAAATGGCGGCTCGAGCTCATGATGCAGCCGCCATAGCCATAAAAGACGCCTCAGCTAACCTCAATTTTCCAAAACTTGCACATCTACTTCCTCAGCCAGCCACAAGTTTACCAAGAGACATCCAAGAAGCCGCCACAAAGGCCGCCGCCATGACATGTGATGTTGGAGCCGAGCCAGATACCGAACACATGTATTCTCGAAACACCCACGATGGAGCCGAGCCAGAAAGCCAAGGACCAACAGCTTCTGAAGATCATGATGATACGTTTTTTGACTTGCCGGATCTTTCTCACCATCGAGCCGATCCGATTGACGGTTTCTTTACGGCTTCATCTTGGCAGCTCGTAGCTGGTGTGGATATTGACTTGAGCCTAGAAGCCGAAGAGCCATTTTTTTGGGATAAAAAAATCCATAAATAATTTAGGAAAGTTGCTAGAGTACACACATACCTTTTGGGGAGGTCAGAGATATCGTGAATTACTATTACATGTACTTTGTTTATTTTTATGAATTTTTCAACTATAATGTTTAATCAAACTTGGTTTTGTTCTGTATTGAATATATAGTGCTTAAAATTGTTATTAGTTTATTTTTAAATTAAAAGAAGATGTAATTAAGTGATTTACAAAATGTATAATGACGAGCATCTATCACTTCCTGAAGATAGGCGTAAAATAGTACTAAGACTTCATAATAGTTTTTTATCTTTACCGTTACAATTTATCAAAAAAATATATATACTTTTCATAAAGTTTAAAGATTTTAAATAACACTTCATATCTTATTCATTATCCTAAAAAAATATATGGATTGGTAAATTTATCAACACATTTCATTATCCCTTCAAATTTAAGGAAAATATTTAAATATAAAAATAAAATTACACACAATATCCTTTATGTTTTACTCAGATATCGATTAGATCATTTAACTAAAGTAGCTACACCAGACATTCTTTATGTTTTATACATGTTTCATAGAGGTCACTTATCACTTACGGGGTTAAAAAACATCGTTAAGTCATGGGTAATTTTGTCAATTCATCATATATTTAAAGAACCCTTAAAAAAATAAAAATAAAATCCCATGTATAAACATCAAGTCGTTCACGCATAAACAAGAAACTAGGGTTCACATCGTTCTTTTCTTCTTCAGTTCCAGCGATTAGCATTCTTCTTCTTCGCATTTTCTTCCTTAGTTCCAGCTATGCAACCCCAAGTGATCACAGTAACGGGTCAAACCAGACTGCAGTTTTGTCTCAACCGTCTCAAATTGGTTGAACCAGATCGTAATTTTGTCTCAAGCGTCTCAAATTGGCTCGAACCAGACTGCAATTGAGTCTCCACCGTCTCAAATTGGTTCGAACCAGACTGCAAGTCGGTCTCTATCGTCTCAAATTGGTTCGAACCAAACTGTAATTGGGTCTTCATCGTCTCAGTTAGCAACGAACCAGACAATGTTCATGGGTTTCTTGATTTGAGTTGCGGGTTTTAACTCATATTATTGAAAATTTGTTCGATCTAAATCTTGATTTGTTGATTACATAATTAAAGATTATGAACTTGTTTGAACATGTACAGGTTGGATGGAACCGGAATGCTGTAATTATTGACATAAAAGAGATTGGTTTTTGTTGGCGATTCACTGAACAGAAATATGTGGTAGTCATTGATTTGCATCTTAAGAAACTCCATTAAAGATAACGCAAAGGTTTATGAAGCCACGGGAAGGCACCAGCTCAGATGAGAAGCATCTTATGCTTTTGTTTTCAATGTATATCAGTTTGATTTCGTAATAATCGATAACCAATCTCTACTATTTGAAACAATCCAAAGAAGGGACAGTTTCAAATAGTAGAGATTGGTTCATGATTATTACGAAATCAAACTGATATACATTGAAAACAAAAGCATAAGATGCTTCTCATCTGAAATGGTGCCTTCCCGAGGCTTCATAAACCTTTACGTGATCTTTAATTGAGTTTCTTAAGATGCAAATCAATAGACTCCCGCATATTTATGTTGACTGAATCGCCAACGAAAACCAATCGCGTTTTTATCAATAATTACAGCATTCTGGTTCCATCCAACCTGTACATGTTCAAACAAGTTCATAATTTTTAATTATGTAACCAACAAATTAAGATTTAGATTGAACAAATCTTCAATAACTTGAGTTAAAACTCGCAACTAAAATCAAGAAACCCATGAACATTGTCTGGTTCGTTGCTAATTGAGACGATGGAGACCCAATTGCAGTCTGGTTCGAACCAATTTGAGACGATGGAGACCCACTTACAATCCGGTTCGAACCAATTTGAGATGGCGAAGACTCAATCACAGTCTGGTTCACGCCAATTTGAGACGCTTGAGACAAAATTGTGGTCGGGTTCGACCAAATTGAGACAGTTGAGACAAAACCACATTCTGGTTTGACCCGTTACTCTGATCACTTGGGGTTGCATAGTGGGACTAAGGAAGAAAAGAACGAAGAGGAAGATTGCTAATCGCTAGAACTGAAGAAGAAAAGAACGATGTGAGCCCCTAGTTTCTTGTTTATGCGTACGAAGGAAGAAAAGAACGACCTAATGTTTATACATTGGATATTTTAATTTTTTAGGGTTATTTTAAATAGATAATGAATTGACGAAATTACCCCTGACTTAACGGTGTTTTTTAACCCCGTTAGTGATAAAGGACTTTCTATGAAACAGGTATAAAATATAAAAGATGTTTGGTGTAACAACTTTAGTTAAAGGACCTAATCCGAAATCTGGGTAAAACATAAAGGACCTTCTGTGTAATTTACTCTAAATATAAAGATGCTAATGTAGAGTGAATGTAGATAAATTTAAGAATAAGATTTAAATATGAGGTGTTTTTTGTTCATATAAATTTAATTTGATTTTTTTCAAATTACATAAATTGGACTTCAATTTTACAAATTGCAAACTAGTCCCTTAAATGTGAATTGACTGAAATAGCCTTCAACTTAACAGTAAAATTAATTAAGTTGGCATAAGGGACTAAAATGGTTAAAAAATACAAACTTAGGGCTTCATATGTTATAAGATTTATTTTTTTACTGAAATAATTAAAATACCCAAACCACAGGGACAAAAATAATAATTTATTTAAAATTTAAATGAATAATCGTTACATATACAAAGATGAAATGGTTAAGAATAGTAACTCGAACCAATCATGGCTTGGCTACGTTGGAGGCCATGATTAGTTAAATGGAAAACCATGATTAGTTTTTTTTAGATCTTTCTTTTTTAGTTTTTCTTGGTTTTGGTTTTAGTTTCACATTGTTGTCCTTAGGTATCTAATTTTGTCTTTAGGGCCTAGGTTCAATACTTGAAGCATTTGCAGTCTGTTTGTATTTTATTATTTTTTTTACGTTGCTCTTTAGCAATACAATTGTTTTGTATACTCAAGGTATCTCTGTGGCAACGCGTGATGAGTAAAATCTAGTTAAAAATGTATTTCATCTCATTTCCCATCTTACTCCTCATCCTCATACCGTATTCTTGTATTTTATGGGAAAGCAAATAGTCTAAAATATTTCTGGGAGCGTTATTAATAATCAATATATTATTTTATATTATTTGTCAATGATCTGAGTGGTAGAAAAAAATAATAATATAAAAGTATTGTTAATGTGATGTACAAGACTTTAGAAATAAAAGTTAAATTTAGAAAATATTATTTTTTAGTTAAATTATAAAGATGAAATCAGAAAGAAGTGAATGCTCTAAGAAACGTATACATAAATGAAAGATCAAATGAAAAAGATGATTTCGCGTGCGAGGTATACGAAGGATTGAGGAAGCGACACATTGTTTTTTATGTTTTTACATGGATGGCCTTTTATGTCATTATACATCATTTTTTGAATTCTTACGTATTTTGTGGTTCGTAATTATTCTGGATCCGTTCTTATTTTCATAAATTGGATCATATTAAAATCTGCTTGTTGAATTCGAACTTACAAATATGAAACTAAAGGGAACGATTGAAGTTTAGAATAGTGAATTTCAAAACATTAAAATAGATTATGGTTTATTCATACGTTATGTATACGTCATTTGATATGTAAGTGTGATTATATTATGATTTAAGTTAGTAGATGTGTGTATTATTGCTTGATATTTTAGTAGACTAACAGTTTGAGTTAATATATTATTGTTAAATGTGTTGTTTTTGCGTAAATATGCATGTATATATCGATAGATGCTTGATTATCTATAATGATGATATGTAGCAGTAATTTAATTTGATGTGAACTAGGGTGTTTATCGAAGATGTTTGATTATCTATAATGATGATATGTAGCAGTAATGTAATTTGATGGGAACTGGGTGCGTGATTAAGAAAATCATTTGCGTTATTTTAAAAAACAAAAAATGTGTAATTACATGGAAGTGCTTGTGTTATTTTATATCTTTTCTTAACAAGTTGTTAAGTTGTTTATTTGATTGAGCTAGCGTAATATATATTTTAGGTGATATTGTTTTTATATAATAATTTTTTTGCGTGAATATGTTTATATTATGATTCAATACGTGATTATTTATAATATTGACATGTAGTAGTAACTTAATTTAATGGAACTTGGTGCGTGATTAAGAACCTCATCTGTGTTATTTTGAAACGAAACTTGCGTAAATTCGTGAAAGTACTTGCGTGATTTTTCATATCTTTTCTTTATAGGTTGTTAACTTGTTTCTATTATTGAGTTAGTGTAATTCATATGTATATTTGTTAACTAGTTTTTGATACCCGTGCGACGCACGGATGGATTTTAAAGAAATGAATCCAAAATTTAAAATACTATAGTGAATGTAATTTGATAATTGGACTTAAAGAAAAAAAATCAACATTCGAAAATGTAAAAAGTTACAAATTCGAAAATACAGACTTATAAACAAAATTTAATGTTTTGTTTGTCACATGTCCGTCTTCATCCAATATAATAATTTACTATGGTAACTTTTAATAAATTATAAAAATTAAATACAACAATTAAGTTTTAAAGTAAAAAAGAAATACGTAGATTTCATTCCATTTAGGTGTTTTTTTTTAATAAATCGGATCCCTAAATTAGTTAAATCGTCATGATTATATGCTCTTTGGAACTTTTACACATAATATAGGCTAATAAATCAAGTATTAATTTTAATATGTTCAATAAGAAAAGACTAACATAGAAAAATTATAACTTCAATCAGCGCCGTTGGAGACTTGCAAGCTTTATTAGACGATTTTGATTCCTTAGAAGCCCATATTAGACGATTTTTATTCCTTAGAAGCCACCATGGGCTTCTCGTACCATCAATTGAATAGCGGGAGAAGGTTAAATCTTTGGTAGACTTCTATGTGAACAGATACTAATTAGTTTTATAACTACAGTTTTTAGGAGCCTATGGTGATTATTAATAATCAAAACAGAAAAAAACACTAAGGTTTCTTGAGAGGGACAATTTCCCACCTGCTTACATTACAGAAAGCAAATTTTATTATTTTATTGAAAAAAAATGTTTTTCATCAGTTATCTAAGTTGGTATGGTGATTGCTAATACTCCGAGCATAAAGGTTTCTTCAAAGAGGCAAATTTTCATCTGCTTACATTGCAGAACATATGGCTCGTAAGAGATCAATTATCACCAATTTCCATCAAACTAAATGAAAAATATCAATATGTTAAACATTTCTACAACAAATGAAAAGGCAAAAATAAACAACTGACTCGACGACACGTTTCCACGTTATATCTATCTTCTATATAACATGGTTTTGGAACTTTTGAAATGCTACAATAGAATGATAAAGTTTAAGGTTGTTAGTAAGATATCAAGATAAAACATTAAAAGGGCAAAATTGATTCAAATTGAGGCTGCAAACACGTGCTATGAATAGGTAATCTGTAAAAAAAATATAATAGCAAAGTTATTTAAGATAGATAACTTGAGACTTACAGTTAGGAAGGAACTTCAGTAAGTGCCGATTGAACTTCATCAAAGACCTTGAGATTTGTTGAGAAATACAATCGGAATCAAAACCAGAAGAACAAACAATTGAACGAATCAATGAGACATCAATTCGATTAACTTCAAAATGAGAGTGATTACATTTGAGAGGAAAGTAAATTCTCCTTACAGATTAGAAGAAATGAAGAACCCTAAATACTAAGCTAATTACTAACGGCTATAAACTAACTAAAACAGAATTAAACAAACTCAGAAATGATTAGACAACAAACACCCCTTAACAATGAGAGATTGTCAATTTAAGCCCTTCCGGTTGAAACTTTAATTCCGCGTGAAAAGAAACCAGTAATCGACCCGGGTTCGATCCTCTCAGCTAACAATAGATCAGAACTCATTATCCAACATTCTCCACCTTGAGTTCTTGATCACTCTCTTACACAAGAATCAAATAGAATAGGATTAACTATTAGATCAAGTCATTAACATCGAATAACAGAGGTCCAATGGACTTGTATATCCTAATGTGACTTAAACCCATAATCAACTCCACCTATTTGATTCAAACAGTAACATAACTTAACCAATTCCAAATATCTTTAAACAAGATTGAAACTTAGCTCCTGTCAAAGATTTGGTAAAGACATCAGCACCATTTTCACCAGTAGACACATATTCCACTTCAATTTCCTTAGAATTTATAACTTCTCTAATGAAATGAAGCTTCACTCTTATATGCTTTGTCTTGTCATGATATACACTGTTTTTAGACAGATGTATAGCACCCATATTGTCACACATAACAACTGTACCATCAGAGTTCAAACCAAGCTCCATAGTAAACCTTTTTAACCACAAAGCCTCTTTCACTGCTTCAACCAGAGCTATATACTCTGCTTCGGTACTAGAGAGTGCAACAACACTCTGTAAACAAGCTCTCCAACTGATGCAATTCCCAAGGACTTGAAACCCATAACCTGTTATAGATCTTCCCTTGTCCCAATCC
Source organism: Deinandra increscens subsp. villosa (assembly GCA_039602395.1). Taxonomy (NCBI): domain Eukaryota; kingdom Viridiplantae; phylum Streptophyta; class Magnoliopsida; order Asterales; family Asteraceae; genus Deinandra; species Deinandra increscens. Next base: position 77,545,352 of record JBCNJP010000003.1, read on the forward strand.
TTTGCATAGTCTGAATCTACATAACCTTGTACAGTTTTAACCCCTTGGTTTCTCCTAAAGATCAGACCTTTATCTTTAGTTCCTGCTAGGTATCTCAACAACCATTTCACAGCCTCCCAATGTTGCTTACCTGGATTTGCAAGATACCTACTTACCATGCTAACTCCATAACTAATATCTGGTCTTGTGCATACCATCAGATACATTAATGAACCAACAGCATTTGAATAAGGCACTCTATCCATAAACTTTCTTTCTGCATTATCTTTTGGGCAATCCAACAGTGACAGTTTGAAGTGAGGAGCAAATGGAGTATTGACTGGCTTACACCCATTCATCCCATATTGATCCAAGATTTTCCTGATGTACCCTCCTTGTGTGAGATGAATTTCTCTCTTGGCTCTATCCCTGCTAATCTCCATTCCCAAAATCTTCCTTGTAGGTCCAAGTTCCTTCATCTCAAATTTGCTCATTAGCATTCTCTTTGTATCCTGTATAACCTTCACAGACTCACAAGAAACAAGCATATCATCCACATAAAGCAATAGGTAAATATATTTATTTTTATCATATTCCTTTATGTATACACAAGGATCATACTCACTCCTACTAAAACCATTTGACACCATATGGTCATCAAACTTCTTATACCACTGCCTAGGTGATTGCTTTAGCCCATATAAAGATTTCTGCAAAAGACATACCTGCCCCTCTTTACCTTTTTCTATGAAACCTTGTGGTTGGTCAATATATAGTTCTTCATCTAAATCACCATGCAAGAAGGCTGTTTTGACATCAAGCTGCTCTAATTCTAAATCCTGTGCAGCAGTTATAGACAACATTATTCTGATAGAAGAATGCTTCACTACAGGGGAAAAAACCTCATGAAAATCAATGCCAGCCTTTTGCCTAAAACCTTTTGCTACCAACCTGGCCTTAAATCTAGGAGGGTCACCCTCTACAACAGGATCTTTCAACTTATATAACCACTTACAAGGTATTATTTTCCTACCTTCTGGCTTCCTGGTTACTTTCCAAGTCCTATTCTGATGTAGAGAATTCATTTCTTCCTCCATGGCTTTAATCCACTGTTCCTTATGAGAAGAAGACATAGCCTCTTCATAAGTACTAGGTTCAACTACACTATCATAACCAGCCATGGATAAGAAAACAAAGGCAGATATATCATCATCATTTCTAAACCTAATAGGCTTGACAACTTTTCTCTTAGACCTGTTCCTGGCTAAGCTATACTCAGTCCTGTTATCTCCCCTATTGTGATCAGACTCAGCATTAGAGTCTTTGCCATTTAGAGATGACTCCACCTTATCTCCTAATTCCTGAGCTTCTTCATTCATAGGTGTAAAATCACTATTCTCAGGTGTCTCCACCTCACCTGCAGCTCCATTTGAGCTTTTAGGCCTATGATAACCCTGACCATAAGCTCTTTCTGAACTTATAAACTCCCTATAAGTTCCCTCAGAGTTGTTTTCCTTCACATGTTTGTACATGATGTCTTCTCTGAAAACCACATTTCTGCTTATGATCACCTTAGGTTTAGATTCACCTAATCTCCACAGCTTATAACCCTTTACACCCTCAGGGTATCCCAAGAAAATACATTTCTCAGCTCTAGCCCCTAACTTATCTTGGCTTAAATGTGAGTACACTAAAGACCCAAACACTCTAAGACCATTATAGTTAGCTGGCTTACCTGTCCATTTCTCCATTGGGGTTTTCATTTCCAATGCAGAAGATGGACTCCTATTAATCAAGTAGGCTGCAGTAGTAACAGCTTCACCCCAAAAACATTTAGGCATTCCAGAGCTTATGAGCATACATCTAACCTTATTCAATAAGGTTCTATTCATCCTTTCTATAACCCCATTCTGCTGAGGTGTCCCTGGAATGGTTAAATGCCTAGCTATACCCCTTTTATTACAAAAATGCTTAAATTCATGACTACAAAATTCCAAGCCATTGTCAGTTCTAAGCTTCTTCAGCTTTATTCCTGTTTGGTTCTCTACCAAAATTAACCAATTCTTAAAGACCTCAAAAGCATCACTTTTGTGTTTTAATACTTGAACCCACACTCTTCTGGAATAGTCATCAACTATAGACATGAAATAACTAGCACCCCCTAAAGTTTGGGTTCTTGCTGGCCCCCACAAATCAACATGAATATATTCTAATATTCTTTTAGATGTATGGCTACCCTTAGAGAACTTCACCTTGTGGGCCTTCCCTAATACACAATGCTCACAGAAATCAATTTTAGTACTCTTAAGATCCCCTAAAACCTTCTGTCTATGGAGCTCCATCAGTCCTAAATCACTGATATGTCCAAGTCTCCTGTGCCATATATTGGCATCTAACTCACTATTCCCAGTAGCAGCATTACTTACACCTGATTCACATTTGATATCAAGCTCATAGATGTTGTTCTTGCACCTTGTACCAGTTAGAACCACTCGGGATCCTAAAATCACTTTAGCTCTCCCATTTCTAAGGTTGACAACATACCCATCTCTTTCAAAGGTGCCTAATGAGATGAGATTTCTGGTCAAGTTTGGAATGTACCTAACCTGTTCTAGGGTCAATTTAGTACCATTGGCAAGATCCAACTTAATAGAGCCTATCCCCTCAATTTGGCAAGGCCTGCTATCACCCAATTTTACAGTGCCTAGGTTCTGCAACTCAAGACTCTCAAACATTGATTTCTCAGGTGTCATATGGTATGAACACCCTGAGTCAAGAATCCAATTGCTCCTATCTATTCCCTGTGACACCACCAGGACTTCACAAGAGTCATATCCATCACAAGAACTATCATCATTTTGTGACAAGTTCACTTGTGGCTTGTTATAGCTAACAGAACTCTCATTCCTATATTGTTTCTTCTCAGGGCAATCTTTCTTAAGGTGTTTTTCAGATCCACACACAAAACACTTTAACACCCTATGAGATTTTGACTTAGATCTGTTGTTAAACTTCTTCTTATTACTTCTATGTTCAGATCTCCCTCTTACATTTAACCCCTCTCCATTTGACTCTTCTTTAACCTCACCTCTTCTCTTTAACTCTCTTGAATTCAATGCTGCAATGACCTCCTCCATAGAAATTTCTTCTCTGCCATACATCATAGTCTCCACAAAATGTTCATATGATGATGGTAAGGAGGTCAAGAACAGTATTGCCTGATCCTCATCTTCCAATTTAATTTCTATGTTTTCTAAATCTAACACAATTTTATTGAATTCATCAAGATGTTCATCAAGAGACTTACCTGGCTGCATCTGAAAAGTATACAGCTTCTTCTTGAGATAGAGTCTATTTGCGAGGGACTTTGTCATGTACAGTGATTCCAGTTTGGCCCAAATTCCTGCTGCTGATGTTTCTTTCGCCACTTCTCGAAGAACCTTATCACCAAGGCTAAGTATGATCGAACTATGTGCCTTCTCCATCACTTCTGTCCAATCACCATCTTCCCAACCCTGTGGTCGACCAGCATCACCTTTGAGCGCCTCTGCAATCCCCTGGTACACCATAAACGCTCTCATCTTTACTCTCCATAATCCAAAATCGTTTTTACCATCGAATTTCTCCACTGTGAACTTCGTCGACGCCATTGTTGTTCACCGAACTCTTTCCAGACTTCGAATTGATCACCGATTAGAGCACCGCGGCTCTGATACCACTTGTTGAGAAATACAATCGGAATCAAAACCAGAAGAACAAACAATTGAACGAATCAATGAGACATCAATTCGATTAACTTCAAAATGAGAGTGATTACATTTGAGAGGAAAGTAAATTCTCCTTACATGATTAGAAGAAATGAAGAACCCTAAATACTAAGCTAATTACTAACGGCTATAAACTAACTAAAACAGAATTAAACAAACTCAGAAATGATTAGACAACAAACACCCCTTAACAATGAGAGATTGTCAATTTAAGCCCTTCCGGTTGAAACTTTAATTCCGCGTGAAAAGAAACCAGTAATCGACCCGGGTTCGATCCTCTCAGCTAACAATAGATCAGAACTCATTATCCAACAAGATTAATCAATGAAAATAATATATCAACATCTATAGAAGAGTGTCATGATATGATATGATGGTAGAGTTGCACACTCTCATTTATGACTTTTTATCTCTTAATCAAGTTTATGAATATCATACCATGCTCTGTGCAGAGTTTTATTATTTGATCAACATACTCGGATATCATCTTGATAGGATCAACCTTTTAGTAAAAAATAGATATTAGTATCATTCTAAACTCAATGGTTAATTTAAAAGTAAAATTTGATAATTCACCTATTCACCAAGAAACATACTTTGTACAAAATCGGCTAACTGCAAGTAAAAATCGGCCTAGGCGGTCGCCTAGGCGGCGATTAATCGCTAGGCGGTCATTTCTCTTGGAATTTTTAGCTAGGCGGTCCATTAATCGGTGGAATATCTAGGCGGAGAAAATCGATAAAAATCGGTCAAAAATCGGTCAAAGCCGGTCAAAAATCGGTCAAAGCCGGTCAAAAATCGGTCAAAATAAAAAAAAATCGGTCAAAATCGAAAAAAATGGATTTATAAGTACTTGTTTTGTTATAACTTATAACTAAGCTTGAATTCTATGAATTATGAAGTATTAATGTGGATTTGAAAGTATTATTTTCATATAAATGTGTATATGTATATATATAAATTAAAAAAATTACAAATCGATTAATCCCGATTAATCCCGATTAAATGCTAGGCGGTACTCGACCGCCTAGCTACCGCCTAGCGCTTTCTACAACACTGATATACGCCATAGTAAGAAGCATACCTAAGCGCATCTACAGGACTTAGTTATTGTTACAATTTCTGTTCTTAAAAAATCATGTGTTACATCATTATCAGTGGAACAAATAAACACAAATGGAAAGTCAAATTCAAGTGGCTTGTAACAAATAAAATTGTAACTTTTGGAACAAAATGGCTTTGAAGGTTGAATGTACTAAAATACACTTTGGACTATAGTTTTAGTGACGGGTCTGTTGGGTACGAATCAAGCAAGTTTGGATGAAAATAATAAGTCGAGCACCACATTCTCCATTTATAACTTTTCATAGTTAACATACTAAATTATGGTTTACATAAATACATTGTTATAATTAAATATCTGATCTAATTTTTTTAAAAAGAGCAGATGGAAGATAGTAATCAATTATAAATACACTTTGGACAATTTTTTACCTCTTCAACCCATTTTGGGACTCTTCGGTTTTAGCCATGTTTTTATAAACAAAAATTACCAATTTGACCCACTAAAAATATCATATGAAGGTTAATAGGTCTATTTGGGTTCAAATCTTTTAATATAAAACAGAGAGGTGGTTTACAAAATATATTGACTGCAAATTTATAGAATGTAGCAATGAAATTTACCTCGATGAAGAATGTAATTCCAATTAGATCCTATCCCCTTATAATATCTTGATGAAGAATGTAATTCCAATTAGATCATATCCCCTTATAATATCTTGATGAGCCTAACCACTAAATCATAAACAACTTAAATATTTAAACATTTGAGTGAAATATAAGTATTATACAAAAAAAATTTAGTTACACTTATGTGGACTTTGTACGAAACCCACAATTTAACACACACAATAGCATTTTCAAATTAAGTAGATCCAAAATAATCCTAACTTTCATGATTAACAATTGAACAACAACTCTGTTAAAAATACAATTGAACAACAACCATGTAAGAAAAAATAAGGGGAAAAAACCTCACCTTAGAATCAAAGATGGAGAATCAACAACAAAGAATTTGTACTAAACCATCAAAAAAGGAAGACGAAAACAAAGGTGAACAATTTCCCAACATTTTAAGCCAAATAACCAAATCAGCAAAAAATAAATAGCAACATTTATCAGAAAAAGAAGAATGAACGAATCCTAATGAAAGTTGCTTACCAGAACATCCATCAATATTTGTGATTCCGTGTTGCGTAGTCTAAAGATTTGAATGGAAATTGTCGAACATCCAAACCTGCGTGAAAGAAGAATAAACGAATCAAATCGCAGCCCTAATAAACAACGATTTGAGATTAAGATGATGATTGCTGCAATATCCTCGATGGCGACGACAAATGAAGGTCCGATCGAAGATTAGGGTTATAAGATTTTGTTCTTTCAGATCGCAACCCTAATAAGATTATGCAAGGTGGAGTTGTAAAAATTAAGCAGAAAGATATCGATGAAGAACAACCTATTTGCGATTGTAGAAAGATATCAATATCGATTCAAAATAAATGTAAGATGATGATGGATGAAGAAGAACTTTACCTATTTGCGATTGATTTCGGTAGACGGAAGATGATTTAAACAGGTTGAATAGGAACGATGTGATGATGAATCGCCGGCGAATGAAGACTTCTGAAGGGAATTAGGGTTTTATTCATGATGGATCAGAAGGAAATTCGGGTGGGTCAAAAAGATCGTCGTGAAAAAAAAAATAAGTGTCTTTTAGGCGGGAAAATGATGCTGAGGAGGGTTGTGGTGATGCCACCTCAGCATCCATCTTTTCTTTTATATAGTAAATAATAATAATATATAATATATATATAGATATAGATATTAATAGCATAATTAAATATTAATTAAATATTTACTTTGGTTGTATGTGATTTTCAAGAAGATGTTATAAGTAAATTTGCATTAAACTTAAAATTCCCTTATATATCAATTTCCATAGCTGAGGTGTACTCAGGTATGGAACTGTTTTCTCCACGTTGGCGTATTGGTTGGTTGCCACGTGGCAATTTTGTGTTTTCATTTTTTTTTTGTTTCAACGTTTTTCTTAAATGTTTTATATTATGTTTTCTGCCAAATATTCGATGTAAGGGTTTGCCTCAATGGTTTGTGTGTTGGTTTATTGTCTTTGGATGCGGTTTCGATTCTTGGTGTTGGCCTTTTTTTTTATTTTCGCTTTTACTATGGCTTTTTCTTTGTAAGCTTGACGTGTGTTATTGATATTTGGTACAGCTGTCTTGGTTTTTCGGTGAGCTGTCTTGGTTTTTCGGTGAGCTTGACGCGTGTTATTATATCTCCCAAAATCAGATCGGATATTAACCCTTCTCTCTTCATCTCTCTCAACTTCTTCTCTAATGAACAAATCCATCGCCACCGCCACCGCCGACATTTTACACCGTCGAATGGGTTGCTTATCCGTCAACATCCGGTAGTAACACCGGTCGGCGTTGATGTAGCTACCAAGGGTTGTTGCTCCGTCTGTGACGCTGGCGTACACGTCAGGGTTGTGTCGTTTTTTATACGATCCGGTGGAATCACCGGCTGACATTGATGTTGCTTCCGTTTTCTGGTGCGATGTGTGGTTTGATGTTTCCTAATTCAAGGAAACAACCTCTGTTCCCCGCTTCTCACGTCTCTTCCACCGCCGGCCGCCACCTAATTTTGAAGGTCGGTCCCCTAATTTTAAAACCCTAATCCTGGTCAAGATATTACGAGAGGTCAGAAGTAGTTTTCTACAACACTGAGCATTCTTAAACGAAAATCAGAAACATAGTTTGAATCAGGTACTCGACTATACTATTTTGCTTATTCATGAAATTCCGATATTCATTGTTGTTGTGATGTATTGGGGATTTTCCGGTGAGCTTTTTCCTTTTTTCTTTGCTTCCAAACAATCCATTGCATCTTTATTGTTACAAAATTATTATAATTTTTAGCCAGTCCACATGAATTCAATCATTGATTGATTTTACTCAATTCAAATGGATTATCCACATAGATTTGATGAACGTATTTTTATTTTTATAATATGGTCCTTTCTTCCCTCAAAGTGGTATGCTCATTACGTGGTGTGATAATTCTTTTCACTTAATGTTTACAAACTCAAGTTTCTGTTTTTTTAGGGCTCTCTACAACTCACTTTTAGGTATCTTTATTCCAGCTCTGTTGCTTTTTGAGTCCAAAATTTCATTTTGATTTTGATGTGGAATTTAAATTTTGAGATTTTAGGGATATTTATGGGAAATCACTATCGGCATTTTTGTGTATGTTTAATTGCCATAGATGTCCAATATTTGTTGGCATTAGAAAGGTATCGTCATCCGATTGCTCAAATTAATTTACAGTTTGCTCAAATTAATTTACATTTCTGCCTTCACTTTCTTAAGGTTCTTATTTAGTTGTCTTGAATTCATTTTGAACAACTTCTTTTGTGATTTCAGTGATGTTATGGATGTACCACTGTTTAAGCTCAGGTAGTTGGATCTGGATGGCCCTGTTTTCGTATCTGAACATTGGTCATTCTGTTGCTTTGAGGCTACTGTAGCTGTGATAATCACTTGATGAATAGAAGTTGGTACATGATAATAAGGCTATGATGATTATTCTAAGTTGGGGTTTAAAGTAATTTCGGTTTATTTTGGCGTGGCAATAAGTTTTGCAGCCATAGAACCATAAATTACCTTCTCTTATAAACCTCTATGAAGATCTGAGCCTAGCAAGTTTTCTTTGTAAGCTTCACACGTGTTATTGATATTTGGTACAACTGTCTTGGTTTCTTGATTGCCTTATTCCTTATATATCAATTCTTAAAGCTGAGGTGTGCTCATGTATGGCACTGTTAGTCTGTTACATCCACATTGGTGTATTGGTTATTGTATCGACCATGACAGTTCATTTTGGTTGCTTACATGCTCCTATAATGCTTCGATTCTGTTGCTTTGAGGTTGATGTTGCTAAGCTAATCACTTGATGAGTAGAAGTTGGTAAACGTTAATAAGGCTATGATGATTATTCTAAATTGGGGTTCAAAGTAAATTTTGGTTCATTTTGGCACGGCAATAAGTTTTGCAGCCATAGAACCATAACTTGACCTTCTAACCTCTATGACGATCTGAGCCTAGCAAGCTATTTATGTATATTAACTTGGTTTTGGATACGTGTACTTACAGTTTTCTTACAGCAGTTGATCCTGTATACTTTCTCATGACCGAATATTCAATCTTTAGCCTGTTTACAGGTTTCAATTTATGAAATTGTCTTTCATGTGCTTTTGTAATTTCAGTTTAATATCTGTTTTTTAATTAGATTATCTTATGCGATTATTTCCTTCTTTGCAGGTTGTTGGAGCTTTGGTTAGATGTTAAGATGACATTTCCTTTCTTCTTTTAATCTTCTTTAAAAATTACCTACATTTTTAGTTTGGTCTCATGACATGTTAAGTATGCATTCTTTAAAGTTTACATGCTTTAGGTCCTGTGGAACATTGGATCTTCTTTAAAAACAACGTACTCTTTTCTACTGACGACCATTCAAACAAAACACTGAATCTTCTTCAAAAACTACATGCTCCATGTATTTAGTTCTCAGCTGTCTCCAGTTGGTACGTACTTTCTCATCTTCTATGTTAGTTCTTTATTAATCTTAACGGTTTGTATAGTATATAACATTCAGATTGTTGATGTATGTGTTCAGTTCTAACTATGAGATGTACTTAACCTGATATTGGTATTTAATGACTTCTCTTTTCTGTTTTCAGATTAGTGTGAATTAACTTCCTCAATTACAAAATACTTTCATAAGGTTGGTATTTGGTTATTTGGGTATTCTAACTGTTGTTTCCTTACCATTTGTTGTTTTATAGATATTAACTTTGATTTGAATTTCACTTTGAAGTTTTGTATCAGGCTCTTTTTTTAATATGCAGGTTGGATACCTTATACTTTTCTTTTGGTGCTCTGCAAATTCTTATAGTTGTTTTCTCAAATGCAGGTAGCATTTATTCCTTTTACCTTTGTTGTAGATGCATCTAACACTACAAATGCTTTGGATTTGAGAAATACCTGCTAATACGTATTTACTTCAGTAAAATATATTTGAATTTGGTTTGTCAAATGGTGTTTAACACACATGTATTTATGTATAATCTTAGTGATTACTTATGTCCATTAAAATACCTTTTTTTATAGACTTCAATTTTGTAGGTGCTAAAAGTTGTTTGATTTTTAAAAGGTTTACTTTGGACAACCAGCTATCTCTGTCTACATCGATACTACATTTCTCTCTCTCTTCTATTAAGAAGAAGGTACCATGGCTGAAAGAAACCCTTTCGCAGAAACTTAGCCTAAAAGATAGGTTGATGCTGATGGATACGGTACCAGCGATTTCCCTAAGTTTTTTAAACTAATGGCCAGGAAGATGGACATAGGTTCTGAGGAAGAGCGAAAGGGAGATTTCCGGGTGTTCGATATGGACCAAAATGGATTTTAGGAGTTTAATTAAGGTGTTTGTTACAAGATTTTTGGGTAATGTTGTTTTTTATTTTCTACTTTTGTTAAGTACCTTACTTGAGTATTTTAAATTTGCATTTTCACATTAGAAAAAGAACTTGCTCTCATCATATTTCCATGTGATGGTCTTTTGATATTGAAGCATGGATACTAATCATATCCACTGACTGTAGTTTATTGTTTGTTCCTTTCGTTGCAGGTTGTCTCAATGATTTTTCTTTTGCAATAATGCCGCAGGTTGTCTCAATGATTTTTCTTTTGCAATAATGCAAAAGAAAAGAAAACTTACGAAGACCTTGATGACGTTTACAAGTGGTATATCTATTTTAAAGATTTAAATAATGTGTCATTATTGTTGTCGAGAACAAATGAATTGGAAGTATTAGCGTTTCTGAATATAGCGTTTGAGTTGGTGACAAAATTTTGTCGTTATTGAAATGAATTGGAAGTATTAGCGTTTCTGAATATAGCATTTGAGTTGGTGACAAAATATTGTTGTTATTAAATGTATTAACGTTATCATATGATTCATGAGTTTACTAAAATTTTAAGTTCTATAAAAAACTACACAAATACATATGAAAAGTAGACAACCCGCCGCAACGCGCGGGCAACTTTGCTCGTTTATATAAAACCTTGAGAATATATTATATAAAGTTATCAAGTTTTGTATACTATAACACCTCAGTTTAAATGGTCACGAGACAAGAGTTAAAGATTGAGAAAAAGTCAAAATAGGGAAAATGGCATCGATGTGTATTGTCCGGTTTGGGTAAGGATGCCCAGACGATTCGCATAGCCAGAGCTAACCGGCTCGGATGCGCTAACTTCCGTGTTAGGTACGCGTGTTTTTCATACACAGAATGCAGACCATCCAGAGGCAGAGCATGACCCAGACAGTCCACATGAGGTCCAGGTCGATAAAACCCAACATTTTGGCCTTTTTTCTCACTTGTGTCACACCCTAACTGATGATGGAATATGTCGGGGACGCGATAATTGTCGAGATGCACACAACCACTAAGTTAAAGTGAAGATAATTCTTAATTAAACCAATTTCATATCATAAATAGCAATAATTTTCTTACAATAAAGCATTCATAACAAAACAAACAAATATCTGATTAAAAGTCTTATTCTAGGTCCAGCAACCCTAAGCAGGACATCACATTGCAAACTTTAAACCGTATCCCCTCTAACATGTATAAGATAAAGAGCCAACTAGTTGATTTCTTTAAGGTGTCTGTTGGTTTGAGAGTTTTGAAATGGAGGAATCGGAATGAAAGTGGTGTGTTTGTTTTAAGAAATGACATTTTCAAAATCCACATTTGGTTTGTTTTTTTACATTTAGATATGTTAATTTGAATCATTGCAACACTCTTTATGATGTGATTGACTTGAAGACGACTTTACTTTATGTAGTATATTGGATTTATTTATGTCTAATTCATTTGTTTTTCTTTACTATTAGTATACTCAAAGATCTATTGTTACATAACTATATATTATGTGTAATAGAGCATGCATTTGGTCATATTTTTGGGGGGTTCTAATTCCAATCGGTCTTGAAAAAAGGATGTTGCACTTGGCCAAGAAATTTAAACTTGAAGATAAACGAACTGCAAGTGTATTTCATTCTCTATGAATTCATTTGACAGTGATCGTCGTTGCGCAAATGAGCTATCTTTTTTACTTTGAAATTAACAAAATTATTAATAATTATTTTGGTCTACATTCATTAGTTAACTTTTTCATAAAAGATATATTTGAGAATTGCTAAGATTGAAATCATAAGTTGTGATTAGTGTTGGAGTATTATAAAAGTTAATTGTATACTTCTTGTTTTTGAATTGCTGAGATTGCTTTAAGAATGATATAAACATTAAAGCTCTAATCTTGTAAATAAAGGTTGATTTGATGTTGCTTTGGTCATATCAGATGTAGATATCTGTTTTCACATTTTTTTGGATGCACACCTTGGATTGTTTTAATTCCCTTCAGAGATAAGATAACACCACAGTTGGTTTATATTGTGTTTGGTTATACTTATTTATGCACCCTCGTGTAACCCACGGGTTACAAACCTAGTATACATATATATATATATTTATATATATATATATATATATATAGGGTGAGACTCATTGTAGACATTTTCGCATGTGATATGGCTCTTTTTCCCATGTGAAACTTTCTGAATAATGAGAAAAAAGAAAAAAAGTAAAAAGGAAATTAGTCACAACCATTAGATCAAGAGATCTAATGGTGAAAAAAGTGTCTACTTGTCTACATTTATGTGGGTGTCTACAATGAACTTTTCAATATATATATATATATATATAGGGTGAGGTTCATTGTAGACACCTCTATAAGTGTAGACAGGTAGACACCCTATTTCACATGTGAAATTACTTTATTTCACATGTGTTTTCACATGTGAAATTTTCTGAACAATGAGAATAAGGAAAAAAAGAAAAAAGAAATTAATTATAACCATTAGATCAAGAGATCTAATGGTGAAAATAGGTGTCTACCTGTCTACACTTATGGAGGTGTCTACAATGAACTTTTCACTATATATATATATATATATATATATATATATATATATATATATATATATATATAGGGAAGGGTTCCGTGTAGACCCCTTAAATTTTGTAGACCCCGTAGACCCCTATAAAACTCAATAAAAATAAAACTCAGTGTTGTAAATTTGGTTTATTTTTATTACGATAAGCTTTTAAGAACCAAAAAAATAAATTAATTAATTAAAAAAAACAAAAAACATTAAAAATCGAACATTTTAAGACAATGAGTTTTAAAATAATGAATTTTAATGAGTTTTATTGAGTTTTATAAGGGTCTACAGGGTCTACAAAAAATAAGGGGTCTACACGGATCTTTTACCTATATATATATATATATATATATATATATATATATATATATATATAGGGTTATGATCGTGCGAAAACACAACTTATTACGAAAACGTGAAAACAACACAATTTTTAACAAAGAGGGACCTAATATGTAACTTCCTCATTTTACATTCTAAAATTCAAGCAGGGTTAAAATCGGAATTATGAAAAGAATAATCAGTCAATCCTAATTCACACAGACATACTTACGTTATTTTAGCCCTAACCCACACAACACCCCACTGTGAACAGCGTCACCACCGTCCAATCACCGTGATCAACGCGACTGTGACAATCCGTCTTTTCAGATCTTTTTCTGACTTTAACGGGCTTAAGCTGTTATAAATACGGTGTGAACATTTATGTGTTGACTATGTTGATCTTAGCAAATTAGGGTTTTGTAGAACCATCACTATAAGAGCATGCACTTAAGTCTAGACTTTTGATAATCTATGATTTTATGTGACAACATATCATAAAATTGTACGTCATATCGTTTTTTTTATTTTATGTGAGTTATGGTGTATGATTTTATACGGATTTAAAATAAATAATTAGGACATATAACTTATCATCTAATGTGGTTATCTACGGTTTATGTCCTTATGAACATGACGTGTTGGTCATGTATTGAGTTATATTCGTTTTATCATTGTCCAAGTTAGCCTCGTTAACTCTGTTAAGAGTTCGTTAACCTATTTTAAACTTAAAAGACTAACCTGGTTAATTCCCAAACTCATTTCTGGTAACCTAAACTTTTTGGGTTAACTTTGCAATTGTTTGAAATATTGTGCCATCTTTTGAACGAGTTAGAGGGACCACTGCTGTTAATTGCTGAAAGTTGCATTAAATGAAATTCATAACAGTCGAACGCTCCATTCCTTTTCCGTAACCGATTATGACCTTAATTCGATCAGTAACTCAATCGGTTATCAGCTTTAACCAACCATTCAATCATTGTAGAAGTTTGTTGTCCCAAACCATCATACCATCTCACAAACTCTCTCCTTCTTCCTCTCGTTTCCCTCTAAATCAAAGCAAAGAACCTCCCATCATAAAACTGAGATTTCTAGGCAAATATCACACCATCGGCCATCAACCATCACCCCACTGTGATCGTGAATCCTTGACGAGCAACCGGAAGTCCTTAGATGTGTAAATCACGTTCGTGCTCGGTGTTCGCGTTCGAGTTCGGGTTTATTTTCGGCATCGAATACACGTCAATCTTTCATCTCAGAACCAAGGTAATTATTCCTTAATGTTAATCGCACACTTCTGAGTGTCTTGTATCAAGTTTCGTTTTTTCCGATGACCGGAATAAAACTCCGATCACCGGAGTTCTAAGGAAGAAGAAAGGGGTATTGCGACCGGAATAGATAAAAACGATTTGGATCTGATTAATAACAAAAACGTGTCCCTACCACAGTGTGTAAGGCTCGCGTCTGAGATCCTTAAGGTTACGGGTTCGAAACCCAGCCCCTGCATTTCTTTTTCTATTTTTCAAAAAGAAATCTCCACTATTAAATAAAAGAATTGTGATCCACTTTGAACTGATCAGAGAGATTGGCCGAGCGGTAGGGGCGCTGCTCCATAACTAGTAGGTTGCGGGTTCGATCCCCAACGACCTTTGTTTTTTTTTCTTTTGTGATATTTGGTGATTTTGGACATGGAGTGTCTTTGGAATCGCATAAATCAGTAGTTGAGTAGGCTTTGATGCAGCTTTTCCATTCATTTTGGGTGCCATTTGTGAGAAATTAGAGATTAAGGTTTAGGTTTAAATTGCCAATTAGAAATTTGGAGAGAAATAGAGGGTAACTGTTTTTTGAAAATGCAGTTTTATATAACGGCAGTTCTTCTGGATCACAATGAACCCTAAGAATTGAAACAGAGGAACTTATTGGAGTTTTCCCATTTAGCTGAAATTGGGATGGGGGAAATTTTTGATAATTTAATTTGCTTTATAATAATATTATTAATTTATTTTAATTTAATCCACATCAATTAGGGTCGATTAGGACCGATGAGGACCAATGAAGAAAAGTAGGACCAATTGGGACTAACGAAGCCACGAGGCCCAATTAGGGTAAATTGGAGTCAATTAGGGTCAATGATGAAGACCAGTTATAACTAACGAGGTTTGATTTTGCTCAATGACGCCTTATGAGGACCAAATATGACCAATTCGGGGCAATTAGGGTCTATTAGGCCGATTGAGGGCCAATTACGCTGAAAGAGTAGCAGTAGACTGAATTACGGTCAATCATGGTCATTTCTGACAAATAAGGACCAATGAGGACTAGTGAACACTCAGTTAGGATGAATTAGGGCCAATGAAGGTCAATTATAGTCTATTAGGCTCAGTTAGGTTCAATGAAGATCACTTACGGTCAATTACGACCAATTAGGCTCATTTAGGAGCAATTATAATCAATTGGGGATAATTTGGCCTAATTGACTCAAATTTGTTGTACTTCAAAGTAACTGGTTCACGATGAGTCTAGTTGGTCCATATTGAGGCTAACTGACACTAATTGGTCCTTATTGGTCCAAATTGTGCCAAATTGCTCCTCATTGTAAGTACCTGAAAGGACCTTACTACTGCATGATTCGGTCACAACGATTACAACGAGGTAAATAAAGCTTGGCTTTATTGATTCACAAAGAGGTTACAATGCTACAGAGAGAAACACTCTGGATACACACAGTTAAGAATGATAGAATATAACACGAACTATTTATACTTACTACTATGTAACACCCCGATATTTCCATCTAGGTAATTACGTATCTTAATATGTTTACCTATGTGCTTTATTGTAAATACGTGTTAGAAATAGTAGTAAATGAACAAAACGTGTGTTTGTATGATAAACGGGTATAGAAATGATGAGACATGAATGCTTACATCTCGTATATGTGTTTAAATCATGAATACATGCTTATGTGAATAGCATAAACTATTGATAGGAAAACACGTATAGCAATGCATGTTAATACTTAACGGAAAAGTAAAAGGCCAAAAGCGTAATTTATGCAAAGTTATAAGCCATACGGATATTAGACGTGTCTATAATTATTGAAAGTGTTTTAAGGCTTAAAAAATAGTAAGAATATGTCCGAACATGATTCGTGGCATAAAATGATGAATATTGCAAAATTAGAGGGGTAGAAAGTGTAAACTATGTAAAAATATGTATATATATATATGTATATATATATTCTTATACATAACCCGAACCCTCAAGAATGTTAGAATCATGTTTAATAAGGTCATAAAACATAAAATGATAACTACATCGAAAAATACAAGGGTAATAAGCATAAAACAAAAGTTAAGGGACTAAAAGTGTAAACAATTGAATGGTACAAAACATATGTATACATATATCATCGAGCGTGTCCCGAGCCTTAAAAACTTTTATAAATAGGCCCTATAATTTTTTTAGCATAAAATAACAATTTGGCATAAGTCTGGGGGCTAAAATGCAATTAATTAACTAGAGGGACCATTTTTGCTATTCTGCCAAACTAGCTTGCGGTACACGAAGGATGGGGAAGGGAAGTGTCGCGATACGCGACCCAAATGTGGCCAGAAAATGAACAACAACGACTTTCTTCGACTTGCAGGCCAAGTTTTGACCAAATTGACCCTCCTAACGTGTCGATTTCGAGACTTAGTCACCCTAGTACGTGTAGGAACATGGTTTCGCACCTAACACTATAAATTGGAGCTCAGATCATCCATTCCAACTCGTCAATTCACTTGATCTTTCACCCAAAAACCCCATTCCGAACCAGACAGTTCATCAGCCAAATTCGAGCAATCCAGGAGGAATTAGAAGCTGAAATTTTGCACTGGAGCACTATTAGGTAAGGTCTAAAATAACCTCTTTCGGTTTTAGCTAAATCGATCTCTAAGTATGCTTTCTAAAAATGTGTTGAAATTAGGGTTCTTGAGCTTGTTTTGTCAAAATCGGGTGATCGGGTGGGAATTAGGATCTGAATTTTTGCAGGTAATTCTAAAATGATGTGTTTTAAGAAATCCCTAAGTTTACTTCATAATTGGAAAAGGTTTGGTAAAGGTTTTGTTAACGGGTCAAAATTAGGGTTTTCGTAACATTACTCTGCCCAAATTGACTAAACGATGTTGAATTAAGCTTTGATCTTTTAAAGGATATTATAAAATGCTATAAAGAATAATACCCTAAGTTGGTTTGAATTAAAAATGGATTGTGATAATAAAACGAGAAATTCATAAAATTAGGGTTTCCAAATATGATTATTAAATATAAAATAATCCGAAGTGTATGGGGGCTTGATTTTTGGTATAATACCATGTTTACATATATTATAAGTATATATGAAATTAAATTGGATAAATAATCAAGTACTTAAAATACCGAGTTAATCGGATATTTAGAAGTTCGTGCAGCGCCTGTACACGGGGGTTTCTGGCAAAGCGGGGGTGTTACATAAATCCCAACTGGGAACTGGCATACCTCACTGGGCGATCCCGGAGTGAGCGTTTACTTATAGGAATGCACGTCTTCGTATTATCGTTAAAAGAAAAGGATAACTGCCTAAAGGGCATTTTGGTCATTTTGACCTTTAAAAAGGAATAAACTTAATAATTGAGTATTATTCAAATAATAAGATATTAAAATAAACATACGAAGTGTTTATTTTATTAAATCTTACGTTAACATCATACAATATGCGATTAGGTTTAATTGGAAGACGTAAAGGAGGTTCTGACTGAACTAAATTGCTTAAGAGAATAAAGTGAGTTCTATGAGCCCACTTTTATGTATTTTAAATGTTTTACTATTTTCGGGCTGATATACATGCAAAGTTATTACTTTTAAAGTATTTGAAATAACGTTTGCCTGTTTTGTGTTAATACACATATGTGAAATGTGATAATGCTTATGACTGTTTTAAAGTTATTATTACCAGCTATGAACTCTTTTCGGGAAGGTTATAATGCACGGGTAATAAAGATATTAAACATTATCAAGTAAAGTTTAAAAAGGGAAATTTAGTTTTCCGAATAATGAAAATAACCCTTGGAGTTAGTTTTAAAATCTAAGCAAAAGATTGTCTATGTAAGAAGGAAGACTGTGGTTGTACAACTAAAAGTGGGGAATGACGGTTCCCCGGGGTAGCGACGATTACTCTATGACAGATATTCGGGTGACGATGGTTACCCGAGGAGCTAACGTGGTTCCAATAGACAATGCTTAGTTAAATGAATGAATGAATGATTTGGTATAATTCTGTTATGTCTTATATTTGATAATTATGAATGAATGAATGTTTTGGTATAATGCTGTTATGTTTTATACCTGATAAATGAGGCCGTTAGGCCTAAGCGTTGGAATAAACTTTCAAAAAAAAAGCAACGCTTTTAGAAAAATGTAGAACTCACCAGCGTAAGCTGATCCTTTAAAGTATGTATATCAGGTGACGTTAATGATCCAAATGTAAAGGGAAAAGCTAAAGTTTGAGCAGGGTGAGATGAGCAAGCTGTTGAAATAAAACTATAGGCATATTGGCATAGTCTTGTAGATAGATGTATATCTAAATAATCGTTATCTTTCGTAGTTATAGATAACCGTTGTAGTAGTTTTTTCTTACTTGTACTTGGCATTATAAATAAATAAAAAAATTTAATTTCTGCTGCTTTAGTTATCTCTGTTGTACCTTGTGTTCATGAGTAAATCCGACACGTAACCCCTTCTGGAGCCAAGTCTGTGAGTGGGCGTCACATACTAAGTGCGGCGTACCAACCAACGTACCATTGGTACGTTGGCTCCGTACCAACTGGTACAGAACTTGGTACGTACACCCTAAGACTCACTCAAACAACTCTGATCTAGATACAATACACGAGACACAAGGTAGCGTAGGAATATGCTCTAACAAACTCCCCCTTAACGTGTAGTGTATCTATCTATCTATCCAACTAAACTTCAGTCTTCAATCTTCAGCATCGTTGCATCCAATCTTCAACTTGAAGTCTTGTCAGAATTAGAGCTTGCATGGCTGGATCAGTCTTGAACAACCATTGAACTTCAAGATCCATTTGTAAAAGATATAATAAACTCCCCCTTTCACCATGGTTGAGTTTTATCACACAGAACCTGCAATTTCAGAAGACAGAAACGCGGCTTTCTTTTTCTTTTGAAAATTAATGTAATTGTCTGGGCAGTTAATACGGCCGATATCCCACCGGGATATCGGTGGGATATCGGATATCGTTCCCCGGGGAAAACTAAGGTGAAAAATACGGTGCTAAAATATGCCACCGATAAAAGCGGCCGTATTTGCCGATATATCGGTGTTTTTTTACTGAAAATTCGGGGATATTATGGTTAAAATACGGCGGGCTGTTTTTTTTAAAAATTAACACCAAAAAAGAAAAAAACGATGGGCTGTTTTTTTTTATAAAAATTAACACCAAAACAGAACTCGGTGATATATTATGTAAAAAACGAACGACGGTAAATAAAAAATAACACCAAAAAACGGGTCTCGCACGGACCCGTGTTTTTTAGTTGCATTCGTGTCCACAGGTCGCGCGGGCACGAATTTGATTTTTCAAGCCAAACTCCCAATTTCTACACCCCCCCCTCCCCCCCGCGCGAGGGTAGTAGCGGAGTAAAACATAGCACAAGATTTAAATCTTTCTTGGATGATTACACATTTAAACCATACTTTGTTTTGTCAACCCACCAATGTGGGATATGTGTAACCTTTTGAGATTAACATCTCATTCACACACACACACACACACTTTCCAACAATATATATATATATATATATAGGTTTAGGGTAAAATACATCAAGCAAAAACGCTACATCCATTGCGGATTGATCTGGGGCGTCCATCAAGATCATCCAAAAGCCATGATCTATGGTGTTTCCGCCTATGGTGTTTTTTTTCCCACCAAAAACGCTATAGGCGGAAACACCATAGATCTTGGCAATTGGATGATCTTGATGGACGCCCCAGATCAATCCGCAATGGATGTAGCGTTTTTGCTTGATGTAGGATAACTCGACTCTCTCTCTCTCTCTCTCTCTATATATATATATATATATATATATATATATATATATATATATATATAAAATTTTAATGTATATAACTATATATTAAAATGACCGATATCCCTCCGATATTTCACTGAGATAAACGATATATCGTATATCGGTCCTCGACCGTATTCCGAATTTTTGCCGTATTAACTGCATAGGTAATTGTATGACGTCTGCACTTATCTAATCATCATGCCCTCAAAATTTAGAGACTCGACTTCACATGAATTCTGAACTGTCCGTAGATCATGGTGAGAGAAGGACAAGGCGATAGAAGAATCGGTAGACCAGTCGGTAGACCAGCGGGTTCTGGAAGGCGTGCACTACCAAATCCTTAACCCAATAATGCTTGAGGAGGAAACATCTTTAGTGAGGAGTGACGAGCTGCGATGGTTGCGGAAATGGCAAACACGTTCCAGGCTACAATGCCTAACCTGATAGCTCAGCTTCAAGGAGTCGCCGGAGCGGGTGGAGCCGGTGCTGGAGGAGCTAACGGTGGAAACAATGGTGCTAGTGCAAACGCGAGAAACATTCATCAAGAAGGCCGAGGCTGTTCGTTCAAATCCTTCAGTGGATGCAGGCCTCCTTCATTCGAGGGAAAGAGAGATGCTGGTTTGACCGTTCGCTGGATCCGAGAGATGGAAGATGTCATTGGCATTAGCGAGTGCCGTGCTGATCAGGCAGTAAAATACGCAGCTCATTTCGTCGGTGGAGCATTGTTTTGGTGGGACTCCGTTTTACAGTCCCAAGGTGAAGCCGCCATTTCTGCAATGCAGTGGAACGATTTGAAGACTCGAGTGATGAATAAGTTCTGTCCGAAAACCGAGCTTGAGAAAATTGAAGCCAACTTACTGAGGTTGGAAGCCGGAAATGAAACTCATCATGGGAGTTTACCACGAGGTTCGATTAAATACCGAGGTTAGTTCCCAGGTTGGTGACACCGGAAGAGGAAAAAGTTAAACGCTACATGCAGGCTCTTCCTGCAGAAATACGAGAGATAGTGAAACCCCATGCTCCTAGGACTTACCAGGAGGCAATCGATCTGAGTGCCATGGTTTATGAGGAAGAGTACGGTGAAGAAGGAAAACCCGGAGGACCCAAAAGAAGCTGGTCAGAGGCAAGTGGGAGTTCAAAGAAGTTTGATGGAAGTAATCGCAAGAAGTCCAAAAACGATTCTCGAGGCAATAAGCCGAAATGCCGCAAGTGCAACAAGAACCATTTTGGAAACTGCTACAAGTGCGGGAAGGAAGGTCATCTTGCTAACTACTATCCGGATTCAAAGAAGTGTTATGAATGTGGAGAACTAGGACATTTCAAGCCAAACTGTCCAAAGTTAATGAAGAAACCAGAACCGATGAGGGCAATCGAAATCCCGAAGGCTAGGGGTAGGGCATATACGATAACCAGTGCTGAGGCGAAAGTGACACCTGACGTAGTTTCAGGTACGTTCCTCGTTAATAATGTGCCTGCGATTGTGCTATTTGATTCGGGTGCTAGTAAAAGATTCGTATCGCACGAATTTTGTGTGTTACTCGATAGACCAACTATTAGGGCCGAGAAACCTTTCTAAGTAGAGACTGCCTCAGGAAAAAGCTTTATAATTTCCGATTTGGTAGATAATTTCCTGATGGAACTGGAAGAACATAAAATGCCTGTTAGATTATTCCCTATGACTTTAGCCGTTTTCGATATCGTTAGGGAATGGATTAGCTCACGGAGAACAACGCACAAATCATCTGTAATCAGAAGAAGGTCCAGATTCGAGCGCCAACTGGAGACGACATATTCGTTTACGGAGATCGCAACAGTTCTGCCATGAAGATTATCTCCATGATCAAAGCAGGAAGTTCTTAAGTCATGGGTGTGAGTCATTCCTAGCTTACGCCATTGATTCGAACTCGAAACCTAAGAAGCTAAAGGATGTGCCGGTAGTAAACCAATTTCCAGACGTATTCCCAGAAGACCTGCCGAGCATTCCTCCTGAACGTGAAATCAAATTCGGAATTGACTTGGTGTCGACAGCCAAACCCGTAGCCAAGAATCCATATCGATTAGCTCCATCTGAAATGAAAGAACTAATGTCACAACTGCAAGAGTTGCTTGACAAAGGTTTCATAAGACCGAGTATCTCGCCTTGGGGTGCTCCGGTTCTTTTCGTGAAGAAGAAAGACGGAAGCCTGAGAATGTGCAGCGACTACATGGAGCTGAACAAACTGACGGTGAAGAACAGATATCCTCTTCCAAGAATCGACGACTTATTCGATCAGCTACAAGGAGCAAGTTGGTTCTCCAAGATTGATCTGCGGTCAGGTTATCACCAGTTGATGGTCAAAGATGAAGACATTCCGAAGACGACTTTTCGAACGAGATATGGTCATTATGAGTTTCTGGTAATGTCATTTGGGTTGACTATTGCACCCACAACATTCATGGACCTCATGAATAGGGTGTGCCGACCCATGTTGGACCGATTCGTAATCGTGTTCATAGATGATAACTTAATCTATTCCAGAAGCGAATCTGATCACGCTATGCATCTGAAGGAAGTGCTAGAGACCATGAGGAGGGAGAAATTGTATGCTAAATTTTCCAAATGTACGTTTTGGCTAAGGGAAGTGCAATTCCTTGGTCATGTGATAAACGCAGATGGTGTACTCGTAGATCCTTCCAAGATAGAAACGGTAATGAGCTGGAAACCGCCAAAAACACCGTCGGAGATTCGTAGCTTCTTGGGGCTAGCCGGTTATTACCGTAGGTTCATTCAAGACTTCTCGAAGATCGCGACGCCTCTAACCAATTTGACTAATTAGAAAGACGTCAAGTTTGTTTGGGGTTCGAATTAGCAGAATGCTTTTGAAGAGTTGAGAGCCAGATTGACATAGGCACCGGTATTAACCTTGCCGGATGGGCCTGATGATTTGGTAGTTTATTCGGATGCTTCGTATTTGGGTTTAGGTTGTGTGCTAATGTAGCGGGGTAAAGTAATTGCCTACGCGTCACGACAACTAAAACCTCACGAGACAAACTATCCAACTCACGATTTGGAGTTGGCAGCCATTGTGTTTGCTCTCAAAATTTGGAGGCATTACTTTTATGGAGTAAAATGCACCATCTACACTAATCATAAGAGCTTAAAGTACATCTTCGAGGCAGGGTAGGTGGTTAGAGTTAATCAAAGATTACGACTGTGAGATCATGTATCATCCAGGAAAAGCAAACTTTATTGCAGACTCTTTGAGCAGAAAAGATGAACATCCACCTCTTCGAACACTGTCGTAGAGATTAATCGTTACTCCTGATTTCCTTGTCCAACTTCGTAACAAGCAGTATGAAGCCCTCAAGGAAGAGAATATCAAGAAAGAGAGAATGGTCAGCCAGACATCAAGCCTTGAAGAAAACGAGTACGGCGTAAAGATTCGATTCGGTAGAATGTGGGTACCTCTCACTGGTGGATTTCGCACCAAGATAATGGACGACACACACAAGTCACGTTACTTAATCCATCCAGGTTCGACGAAGATGTACCAAGACTTGAAGAAAAACTACTGGTGGCCAAGAATGAAGTTCAACGTCATGTAGTTCGTCAATAGATGTTTAACGTGCGCAAAGGTTAAAGCCGGACATCAAAAACCATACGGGAAGTTACAGCCTTTGGAACTTCCAGAGTGGAAATGGGAACATATCACCATGGATTTCATAACCAAGCTACCAAAAATAGCTAAAGGTTATGACACCATTTGGGTGATAGTGGATAGATTAACAAAGGGTGCTCACTTCTTACCCATTCACGAGAAGCATTCTTCAGAAATGTTAGCCAAAATCTTCATTAAGGAAATCATCGCACATTACGGAGTGCCAGTGACTATCATCTCAGATAGAGACAATCGTTTTACTTCTCGTTTTTGGAAGAAATTCCACGAGAATATGGGTGCGAGATTGCACATTAGCACGGCGTATCATCCTCAGACAGACGGCCAGAGCGAAAGAACGATTCAAACTCTGGAGGATATGCTACGTTCTTGTATAATCGATTTTGGAGGAAGCTGGGTTGATCACTTACCATTAGCAGGGTTCTCCTACAACAACAGTTATCATTCGAGTATAGGTATGCCACCTTACGAGATGTTGTATGGTAGGAAATGCAGAACTCCTATAGTTTGCGGTGAAGTCGGCCAGCGAGAGATAGGAAGCAACGAATCAGTTGAGAATATGGCTCACGATCTCGACATAACCAAAGCACGACTCAAGGCTGCACAGGATCGACAGAAGTCCTATGCTGATAAAAGATGAAGGCCAATCGAATTCCATGTTAGAGACTATGTTCTGTTAAAAGTTTCTCCATGGAAGAACATTATTCGTTTTCGCAAGAGGGGTAAGCTAGGTCCGAGGTATGTTGAACCTTTCAAAATATCCAAACGTGTTGGAGAAGTCACTTATCATTTGGATCTGCCTGAGGAGTTGTCTGGGATCCACCCAACATTCCATGTATCATACTTGAGAAAGTGTGTGGTAGACGAATAAGAAATTGTGCCGCTAGAAGAGATAGAAATAGATGACAAACTATCTTATATTGAATGACCAGTTGCAATCCTAGATCACAGTGAAAGAAAGTTCAGAAACAAGGTAGTTCCTAAAGTCAGGGTGCAGTGGATGCACATGAAAGGTTCAGATTCAACATGGGAAAGAGAAGATGAAATGAAAGAGTCTCATCCCGAGTTATTCTTGAGTTGAACAAGTTTCGAGGACGAAACCCTTTTAAGGGGAAGAGAGTTGTAACACCTCGATATTTCCGTCTAGGTAATTATGTATCTTAATATGTTTACCTGTGTGCTTTATTGTAAATACATGATAGAAATAGTAATAAATGAATAAAACGCATGTTTGTATGATAAACGGGTTTAGAAGTTATAAGACATGAATGATTACGTCTCGTATACGTGTTTAAATTATGATTACATGCTTATGTGAATAGCATAAACCATTGATAGGAAAACACGTATAGCAATGCATGTTAATAGTTAACGGAAAAGTAAAAGGCCAAAAGCGTAATTTATGCAAAGTTATAAGCCATACGGGTATTAGACGTGTCTATAATTATCGAAAGTGTTTTAAGGCTTAAAATAGAGTAAAAATATGTCCTCACATGATTCGTGGCATAAAATGATGAATATTGCAAAGTTAGAGGGGTAGAAATGGTAAACTATGTAAAAATATGTATATATATATATATATAGGGTAAGGGATCATGTAAAAACTACATCTTTTTGCGAAAACCTAAAAACTAATACTAAAACACTTATAACTTTTTCATACGTTCATATTTTAAAAAAAAAATTGCACCAAAAATCTTAGAATTATGAGTTCTTTAATTCTGGAAAAAAATTTAAAAAAACTTTAACGTCTCGTCGTTTTTTTATTAGTGCACATGTGCACTAATAATAAAACTCATATATATAGTACGCATTAATATTTTTTTTAGAAAAATCGCACCAAATACATTATAATCTTGCTAGCTTTTCGTGGTTTTTTATTAGTGCACATGTACACTAATAAAAAACACTTTATACGTGTCGCATACATTAATATTTTAAAAAAGAAATTGCACCATAAATCTTATAATCGTGTTATCTTTAAATATGAAAATAGATTTAACGTTTTAATTTTTTTTTTTAATTTTATGTTACACAAGTGCACTATAACAAATAGTTATAGTGCATATTTAGAATTATCATTAGTTCTATAAATATTTTAGTTTTTTTAAATGTTTTTAACTTAAACAATATTTTTTCGCATGACAATTCTATTTGTGTAGTACTAATGAAAATGGTGCACATGAGCACTAATAATTTTTTTTTTCGAAATATAATTTTCTTTTCCAGAATCAAAGACAAAGGAATTTTAAGATTTTTTGTGCAAGTTTTATAGAAAAATATTAACGTATGCAAAAGTTATGAAGGTTTTAGTGTTAGTTTTTAGGTTTTCGCAAAAAAAAAAGAGTTTTCGCAGGATCCTTACCCTATATATATATATATATATATATATATATATATATATATATATATATATATATATTATACATAACTCGAACCCTCAAGAATGTTAAACTCATGTTTAATAAGGTCATAGAACATAAAACGATAACTACATCGAAAGATACAAGGGTAATAAGCATAAAACAAAAGTTAAGGGACTAAAAGTGTAAATAGTTGAAAGGCATAAAACGTATGTATACGTATATCATGGAGCGTATCCCGAGCCTTAGAAACTTTTATAAATAGGCCGCATAATGTTTTTAAGCATAAAATAGCAATTTGGTAGAAGTCTGGGGCTAAAATGCAATTAATTAACTAAAGGGACCATTTTTTCCATTCTGCCAAACTGGCTCGCGGTACGCGAAGGATAGGAAAGGCAAGTGTCGCGATACGCGACCCAATTTTGCCAAAAAACGAACAGCAGCGACTTTCTTCGACTTGTAGGCCAAGTTTTGACCAAATTGACCCTCCTAACGTGTCAATTTCGAGACTTAGTCACCCTAGTACGTGTAGGAACATGGTTTCGCACCTAACACTATAAATTGGAGCTCAGATCATCCATTCCAACTCATCAATTCACTTGATCTTTCACCCAAAAACCCCATTCCGAACCAGACAGTTCATCAGCCAAATTCGAGCAATCCAGGAGGAATTAGAAGCTGAAATTTTGCAGTGGAGCACTATTAGGTAAGGTCTAAAATAAATTCTTTCAGTTTTGGCTAAATCGATCTCTAAGTATGCTTTCTAAAAATGTGTTGAAATTAGGGTCCTTGAGCTTGTTTTGTCAAAATCGGGTGATCGGGTGGGATTAGGATCTGAATTTTTGCAGGTAATCCTAAAATGATGTGTTTTAAGAAAAACCTAAGTTTATTTCACAATTAGAAAATGTTTGGTAAAGGTTTTGTTAACAAGTCAAAATTAGGGTTTTCGTAACATTACTCTACCCAAATTGACTAAACGATGTTGAATTAAGCTTTGATCTTTTAAAGGATATTATAAAATGTTATAATGGATAATACCCTAAGATGGTTTGAATTAAAAATGAGTTGTGATAATAAAACGAGAAATTCATGAAATTAGGATTTCCAAATATGATTATTAATATAAAATAATCCGAAGGGTATGGGGGCTTCATTTTTGGTATAATATCATGTTTACATATTTTATAAGTATATATGAAATTAAATTAGATAAATAATCAAGTATTTAAAATACCAAGTTAATCGGATGTTTAGAAGTTCGTGCAGACCGAAAGGGTAAGCGCCTGTACATTGGGGTTTCTGGCAAAGCGGGGGTGTCGCATAAACCCAACTGGGAACTGGCATACCTCACTAGGCGATCCCGGAGTGAGCGTTTACTTATAGGAATGCACGTCTTCGTATTATCGTTAAAAGAAAAATGATAACTGCCTAAAGGGCATTTTGGTCATTTTGACCTTTAAAAGGAATAAACTTAATAATTGAATATTATTAAGATAATAAGATATTAAAATAAACATACGAAGTGTTTATTTTATTAAACCTTGCGTTAACATCATACAATACGCGATTAGGTTTAATTGGAAGACGTAAAGGAGGTTCTGACTGAACTAAATTGCTTAAGAGAATAAGGTGAGTTCTATGAGCCCACTTTTATATATTTTAAATGTTTTACTATTTTCAGGCTGATATACATGCAAAGTTATTACTTTTAAAGTATTTGAAATAACGTTTGCCTGTTTTGTGTTAATACACATACGTGAAATGTGATAATGCTTATGACTATTTTAAAGTTATTATTACCTGCTATGAACTCTTTTCGGGAAGGTTATAATGCACGGATAATAAAGATGTTAAACTTTTTCAAGTAAAGTTTAAAAAGGGAAATTTAGTTTTCCGAATAAAGAAAATAACTCTTGGGGTTAGTTTTAAAATCTAAGCAAACGATTGTTTATGTAAGAAGAAAGACGGTGGTTGTAGAACTAAAAGTGGGTAATGACGATTCCTCGGGGTAGCGATGGTTACTCTATGACTGATATTCGAGTGATGATGGTTGCCAGAGGAGCTAACGTGGTTCCAATAGACAATGCTTAGTTGAATGAATGAATGATTTGGTATAATTCTGTTATGTCTTATGTCTGATAAATGTAAAATGAATGAACGTTTTGGTATAACGCTGTTATGTTTTATAACTGATAAATGAGCCCGTTAGGTCTAAGCGTTGGAATAAACTTTCAAGAAAAGGTGACGCTTTTAGAAAAATGTAGAACTCACTAGCGTAAGCTGAACCTTTAAAGAATGTATATCAGGTGACGTTAAGGATCCAAACGTAAAGGGAAAAGCTAAAGTCTGAGCAGGGTGAGATGGGCAAGCTGTTGGAATAAAACTATAGGCATGTTGGCATAGTCTTGTAGATAGATGCATATCTAAATAATTGTTATCTTTCGTAGTTATAGATAACCGTTGTAGTAGTTTTATCTTACTTGTACTTGGCATTATAAATAAATAAAAGTTTTTAATTTGCGTTGCTTTAGTTATCTATGTTGTACCTTGTTTTCATGAGTAAATCCGATACGTGACCCCTTCTGGAGCCAAGTTTGTGAGTGGGTGTCACATACTAAGTGCGGCGTACCAACCAACGTACCATTGGTACGTTGGCTCCGTACCAACTGGTAGGGACCTTGGTACGTACACCCTAAGGCTCACTCAAATAACTCTGATCTAGATACAATACACGAGACACAAGGTAGCATAGGAATATGCTCTAACAAACACCCCCTTAACATATAGTGTATCTATCTATCTATCCAACTAAACTTCAGTTTTCAATCTTCAGCATCGTTGCATCAGATCTCCAACTTGAAATCTTGTAAGAAATAGAGCTTGCATGGCTGGATCAGTCTTGAACAACCTTTGAACTTCAAGATCCATTTGTGAAAGATATAATAAAATCCCCATTTCACCATGCTTGAGTCTTATCACACAGATCTGCAATTTCAGAAGACAGAAACGCGGCTTTCTTTTTCTTTTGAAAATTAATTTAATCTTGGCGCAAAACTTCTCTTCGAGAATCCAAGATATAGTTTTGAAATTTTGAATTTTGTATCTTGTATCGATCGGTCGAAAACAAATAAGAAACAAAATCTTTTTAGCTTTTTGAAACTTTATATCAAAACACACCGAAAATCTTTTTGATTTTTCTAAGTTTATGCTAAAACACACCTAAAATCTTTTTGGATTTTTATCATATATGAAACATAAATGCAATATTGAATCATACACTATTTTTGTCTTTTGGGAAAAAGATCACAACTTGGGATCATATTGGTCATGACATGCTGAACGAACTACACTTCAATTTCAATTATTTCAGCACACAAGTCATGTCGATTACTGATATAATTAGTCCATCTTAAACTCAGGCACAATCGTACTCATAACATTTGGATATGTTAAGGTATTGATCATATTTGCTTTGACCAGTGTACCCCACACTATTAGACATACTCAGATATGTATTTGCTTATCACACTTTGTGATTTCACTTGTGATTTAACACATAGTGATTGTATTCATGATATAGTCAACTGTATTCCATGCAAAAAGAAATAAGAACGTTAAGTCGACTATGTTGAGGCTAGATTATGAGGCTTGCAATATTAAATATGTTGGGTTGGGCTTAGAGGGTTTCATTAAATTAGTAGGCTAGTTTTATTATTATGTTTAGGCTAGTTTACTATTAGATATGGGCATGGGCTTGGGTTTATGATTAGGGTTTAAGAGCCCAATAGTAAACTCATGGGATAGCTATATAAACCCCATGAGTTTACTATTCAAAGGCCTGGGTTTATGATTTCTAGAGAGTGTGAGGTGATTACGACTTTGTAGAGAGAGAAGAAGAGAGTTTACGATTTCTGGTTTTGTACCCGACAAGTTTTCTTGTGTGCAAAGATCAAGTGTTTATTTGTTTAATCATCGTATTCTTCGTGTTTCTTCTCTTCTCTATCTCTGAATCACTAATCTAACCGGATTCCGCACGTTTAGATTAGAAAATATCGTGAACGGTTGTTGATCCCGGACCAACAATTGGTATCAGAGCCAAGAATCACAGATTCGAGGTTCTCACGGTATTGGATTCAAGCTTTTTCCAAAAAAAAAAGATTTGAAGAT
>JBCNJP010000003.1:77576371-77594497 GCA_039602395.1 Deinandra increscens subsp. villosa
ACACGTATTGGCTCTGTTTGGCATTTTGTCAAACAAGTTATATTCAACTAAGAAAATTGATGGTCTTCGAGGGATGAAGGTTCCATGATGTTAACCAGCATTCCTACTCCACTTACATATAGATTGAGTAACTATTACTTTGACCAAGTCTGCAGCTTTTGCACCTGAATTTCATCGGCGACACCGGCTACAGTGTCCATGGTCAGTTTTCACAACTCTGTGTTTTTTTCATTAATCTGCTAAATTGTTGGTGTATGTATGTCGTGATTCGGTTTATCAACTAATTTGCGCCTTAATCTGTATACTGACTCTAACTTTAATAGGGCAAAAATACTAAGATCGATTGTTCAGTGGTTGCTTATACGAGTTCTTAAAAAATATATGTCTTACCTATTCAATCACTGAGCCAAATACAAGCAAGTAAGCAAAAATATATGTCTTGCCTATTCAATCACTGAGCCATTACGCCACAAACAAGCACATACTTATATGGTTCAAAAGATCCTTGTTTAGAAACATCAAACCCCTCGGCTTAAAACCTCTTAGCTATCACCTGAACAACAATAGCTAATCAGTGACTACATCTCTAATAGCTTAATCAACCAGCTTCAAATCCACCTCCTAAAACTTAAGCATTCCTGGTCATATCTAATGCTTCAATTAACAACAAGACTGTCACAGTTAACAATGGATTTAGCGAGATGTTGGTAGAATCCCATGTTGCCCCGTGTGTTCTTCGATGCTCGTAATTGTTGTGATCCACATGAGATCTATTTATATAAGAAACTTGTGTCGCACCAGGTGAAACTGAGATTTCAACAAATAATAATCCATCAAAAACTGTCATAATCTGACTAATGGTTAAACTGTGCAGCATAAATCCACAAAGACACGAAGAAATGAGACACTTTACCTTGTGTATATTGAGACAAGGAGCTTGGCGAAACCTCTGCATTTAACCTTGATTTAAAAGAAGAATTTCATGCGAGCATGGGTGACGTTTGTGGGTTTGGTGCAGCCTTATCTTGCCCAGAAATCTGTGTTTACGTGATTCAAATATTGGCAGTTATACATAGCAAATAATAAGTAGTGGAATCCAAGGACCCTTGTAGCGTGACTGTGAGGATTCTGGAGGGACATCTCCTGAGAATCCAGCAGTACTCTCTGCGTATCCAGCGGCCTGAGAAGTCATTGTAGGGGTTGTAATGAAGCCTGATGCTAATTTGTAATTGTAGCGAGACGGATCTGAGGATCCTGAAGCGTTGAAGTCAAGATGCCTGGGAAATAGAGGACTTTGTTCCTCCACAGGTTTCTTAGACTTCTTAAGCTGCTTGATCTCCTTCATCACCGTTTTATTGGTCTTTTCTTGCTGATCCATCTGATTTTTTACCTGCTTAATCAAGGAAAACAAATCGTTGTTATTAATAACCAGATCAACAGATTGAACCTGGGATCCTGTGAAAACAGGATAGTCAGTTTTTCTCGGCCGTTCGTCCACTTTCTTCTGACGGTCATTAGTCTTCTTCTGGCTCCTGGAATGGAAGGAAGAGGAGGAATGGAGGACGATGTAGAGGCCGAAACAGTTTTCTGTTGGTTTGACATTTTTGAGATTGGAGATCGAATGAAGTGAATGAGATATGGGATTTTGACAAGATTAAGCACCACTTGCCCCACGGTGGGCGCCAAACTGTTTTGGTCAAAAATTCACAAAGGAATTTCGTATTCCAAACTTAGAATGTGAGGTAGTGTGCTTGTCAATATGCTAGAAATGTAAAGTTGAACACAAGGATGTAACGAGGGAAAAAACCAGGATCCTTCGAGTTGCCTCTAGGAATCCTAACAAAAAAACCTCGGGAGCCGGCCTGAAAAGCCTGCTGCCTAGCACTTTTATTGATAATCAAATGAAAAATTACAATGGGTTGGAGATTTGATCGATCAGATTTATGTGATACAATGTTGTGCGGTCGTAACTGAGCTAAAGTGTGTTCAATGTGTCGAATTTATGTTCCTACTGATCGAATTCTCGATTTATATAACAAATACAATGATAAAAAACTTTCCGGTATTCCCGGGATCCTATCGTCCAACTAACTTGACCGTTAAGGGTCCTCTTCGTTCAGTTGGTCCACGATCTTCCGTAGCTGGAGCTTAAATTTCGGAAGTAGTTATTGACTTCGTCGGTACCTGGTCAAATAAACACGTGGCAAATATGAGGGTTAGCAAAATAAAATAAATCAGGATACCTGGGTAAACGGGATTCCCAGATGATAATAGGATTCCTGAACTATCTGAGCTTCATGCGAGCATCCTGAAAATATACCCTCAATAGGTTTGTAACTTATATATATATATATATATATATATATATATATATATGATATTAATTATATACTTTTTATGATAGTTTTATAAGTTATGGACCAAATGTAAATAGTAAAGATAGAGAGGGTTAAATGTTAAAATACCCAAACTAAATTTACAATTTTAATATAAAAGTTAACAAGTTTAGGGGTTAAATGTAAACTAATAAAAGATAGAGGGGCTAAATGTTAAAATATCTAAAAAAAATTTAAACCTAAAAACACAAACACGTATTCACAGCCGTCACCTTTTTTTCCTTCCTTCATTTCCGACGCATGTTCCTCTTCTTCTTCAAGTTTCCGGCGACTGGTTCCTCCTTTTCTTCATTTCCGGCATCGGAATAGGGGATTTACAAGCCACCGACAAGGGCCGACTAGACCGATTTTTTTTTCTTTGCCACCTGATTAATGGTCCAACTAGGTAAATTTTACTCGGTAATACACCGATTTCAGCCTAGGCGCCGTCTAATGGCGATTTTTACAACACTGGTTAAGAGTGATAATCATTATTAACTTGGAATAAAACCTATTTTTTAGAAGAGAATTCTATGATATACTGATGTTATTGATGTTACCGCTCACCCACTCCCTCCTTACGCTTCGTTTCTGAGTTCACTTAAGGAGTGAAAAGAAAAGTAATGAAATAAAGAAAATGAAAAGAAAGGAAACGAAGTCTTTCCTTCAATTTCCTTCCAGATCGGAATGAAAAGAAAACAAAACAATTTAGCATAGTTTTCATTCTATGAGAAAGGTTCAATTAAGAAGTTATATTAAGATAAGAAAGCTAAGAAGGTCTCTTGTGACGACGCGTGTCTTTTTATTATTTTTAAAGGAGAGGTATTTTAGTCATAGTCATTTTTGTTGACTTTTTTTTATCAACTTCCCTCATTTTTTTAATATTCGTAACTTTTACATAAGACAATATTTTTAAAAATAAATTACACCATAAAAACGAGCGTTTGTTATCTTTAAAAACGCATACAGTGTTACTAAATATAAAATAAATAAATTACTCTTTCGATTTCCTAGCGCGTCACTGTGTCAAATACTCGTCATTGTGTTAAAAACTCGTCATTGTGTCAAATACCCGTCATTGTGTCAAAACTCAACACACAATGACGAGTTTTTAACACAATGACAAGTATTTGAAAAAATAACATGAAATGAGTTAAAATAAAACACAATGATAAATGCATATTGCACAATGAACTCAAACATATGAGACAATAATCTAAACATAAGACACAATGACGGGTATTAGACACAATGATAAATACATATTACACAATGACTTGAAACATAAGAGACAATGATCTGGAGGTAAGACACAACGTATCTTTTGATTATTTTAAAAAAAATGACACAAAACCAATAGAAAGACACAAATTGCAAGTAAAAATGCACAATGACAAGTATATGACACATGATGCACTAGACATTTTTTAATATTTTTTTATATAGCAACAATGCGCGTTTGAAGATAAAAAAAACACTCCTTTTTATGGTGTAGTTTTTTTTTTTAAATATCGCATGTAAAAGTTATGAAGGTTAAAAACATGGGTAAGTAGATAAAAAGTCAACAAAAATGACTAAGACTAAAATGCTCATTCATAATTCTTTTTCTCCATCAATTAGTTCAGAACAAATAGATCTTCATTTAATTGATAATCTAAGGACTGAGATGACTTCTTAGCCGTCTCATCTTAATACAACTTTTTAGTATAAACTCTCTATTCATTCTACTTCCTTTCTTTTTCTTCCTTAAAACTAGAGAACAATAACATATTTTATCTTTTTTTTTTCAATTAAACTCAGATACACAAACATGTTTTTATTTTTTCTTATTTTCTTTCTTTTTGGAACAACTCCAACCCTTTCTCGCTTTACTTCATTTCCTTCACAATTCCTCTTGTCATATTGTCTCACCATTTCTCGTCCTGAGCTTCATCACTAGATCTATTTCGCCACACTAATGTGTAAAGCTTTGACAATTTTGTTGTCTTTTATTTTCACATCTCTTTACGCTATTTACATTAGTTTATTTTTCTTTCTAATTTGTATCATCATTATAATTAAAGTAAAATCATTATTTTTAACTTTTTAAAAATCTCAATCTCTTACATTATAATTATTATTATTTTCTTTTATGTTTCAAAACTACATTGTTTTTTCTTTCCAAAATTACATGGATGAAGCTGAAAAGGGAAATGGCCCAGACACGTATTGGCTCTGTTTGGCATTTTGTCGAACAAGTTATATTCAACTAAGGTGGTGTTTGTTTTTTTAGAAAAACTCTTCTAACCTCTTATGTCTGCGCCGCGCAGACCACGCGCAGACATTTAGTTCTGCAGACTGTTTGTTTTTTCGAAGACATTTCGTTAAAAAATGTCTGCGCGGCCTTTTCTTGGTGCAGATGTGGTCCAGCCACTTCTGACATCTTCTAACATCTGCTAACATTCTCTTTAAACTGTTTTTCATAAACAAACATTTTTAACAAAGTTTTTTTTAAAAAAAAACATTTCTAAACGGTTTTTTTATAAAAACATTTTTTTAAGTTTTTTTAAAAACTTTTTTTTAAAATCTTTTTAAGTATTTTAAATAGCTTATTTAAAACTTCTTTGACCAATTTTTTTTAAAAAGCCTTTTAAAACGTTTTTAAAAAACGTGTTGTTTTTATAAAAAAAATTAAGAAAACATTTGTAAACAGTTTTTTATAAAAACGTTTAAAAAAACGTTTTTTTAAAAAGGTTTTACTAAAAAAACGTTAGTTTTTTTTAAGAACGTTTTTTTATAAAGTTCTATTTTTAAAAAATGTGTTTTATAAATTTTTATTTTTAGAAGACGTTTTTTATAAAATTTTATTTTTAGAAAAATGTTTTTAACAGTTATTTTAAAAAAATAATATTTTAAATAGTTTTTAAAAATTTTTTGTATACAATTTCTAAAAAACGCTTTTTAAACAATTTTTTTAAAACATTTTTAAACCGTTATTTAAAAACGTTTTTAAACAGTTATTTTTTTTTAAAAAGTTTTTAAATTGTTAAAAAAATGTTTTTTTAAACAGTTTTTATAAAACATCTTTATAACTTTATTTAAGCGAAAATTGTTTTAAAATAACTATTTTTTAAAATATACAGAAAGAAAATCAAAAAGTTTGAATAGTAATTAACTATAAGTTCTAAAAACAGTTTATTTAAATTTTAATTTATTTTAGCAGTTTGCAGAAGTTAAAAAACAAACATTCTTCTTCTTACAGACTGCAGATGTTTGTTCCACCTCTTTTTCTACAGATGTCTGCAGATGTGGTCCGCAGATGTGGTCCGCAGACTGCAGACGTTTTACCTCTTAAAAAACAAACATCACCTAAGAAAATTGATGGTCTTCGAGGGATGAAGGTTCCATGATGTTAACCAGCATTCCTACTCCACTTACATATAGATTGAGTAACTATTACTTTGATTTTCCAAGTCTGCAGCTTTTGCACCTGAATTTCATCGGCGACACCGGCTACAGCGTCCACGGTCAGTTTTCACAACTCTGTGTTTTTTTTCATTAATCTGCTAAATTGTTGGTGTATGTATGTCGTGATTCGGTTTATCAACTAATTTGCGC
Organism: Deinandra increscens subsp. villosa; assembly: GCA_039602395.1. Classification (NCBI taxonomy): domain Eukaryota; kingdom Viridiplantae; phylum Streptophyta; class Magnoliopsida; order Asterales; family Asteraceae; genus Deinandra; species Deinandra increscens. The sequence goes on from JBCNJP010000003.1 coordinate 77,582,344, forward strand.
CTTAATCTGTATACTGACTCTAACTTTAATAGGGCAAAAATACTAAGATCGATTGTTCAGTGGTTGCTTATACGAGTTCACAAATCAATTGTAATACTTTGATCATAGGAATAATACACGATTATTGTAATTGAACCTTTTGATTGACTTAGAAATCTACTGTTTTCTGTCAAATGTTTTTAGCATAATTACCTTATTATGATGACCTCATTAGATGATGCCATCTTCTTCAACAACCGTATCACATGAGTATGATGTTTTCATGAGCTTCCGAGGGGAGGACACTCGTACGGGTTTCATCAGCCATTTATATGACGCCTTGACTCGAAATGACATTAGAACCTACAAAGATGACAAGTCGCTTGAGGTTGGGAATCCCATTGCTTCCAAGCTCGTACATGCCATAGAAACGTCAAGAACTGCCATTGTGGTTTTATCCAGCAGTTTTGCAACATCAAAATGGTGTTTGGAGGAAATTGCAAAGATTGTTGATTGCATGAAACGAGGAAAGCTGATTGTTGTTCCTATTTTTTACCATGTGTCTCCGTCTGATGTGCGCCATCAAAGCAACTGTTTTGAACAAGGATTTGCCAGTCATGAAGAGGATCTTGAAATTACACCACATAAGGTGGAGATATGGAGAGCTGCTTTCAGAGAAGTGGGGGCAATCTTGGGATGGCATGTGACACGAGACAGGTAGTAGTATTACTATATTTTTCGGCAATTATCAAAAGTAAATTGGAATAATAATCATAACGCAACTAAAATGATGCTTCTGGTGACCTAATCTCATGTTTGGTTATCTGCAGGGAAGAAGCGGAAGTCGTAAGTAAAATTGTGAGCAAAATCTCAAGGGACTTGCCTGATACATTCCCAGAAGATCTTCCCAATAGTCTAGTGGGAATCCAGTCACGAGTGGATGAAGTGAAAAGCATCTTGAGATTGGACTCTGGTGAAGTTCTTTTTGTAGGGATTTGTGGGATGAGTGGAATCGGTAAGACTACTTTAGCTGAAGTTGTCCATAAGGAGATTAAAAATAAGTTTGAAAGAAGTAGTTTCATTGAGAACATCAAGGACATTTCCAAACAAAATGATAGTACCGATTTATGCAAATTACAACAAAAACTCTTTGATGACATTTTGAAGGAGAAAAGCATTCGTGTTCAGAGTGTTAAACATGGGCAGACTTTGTTGGGGACAAAGCTAAGTGGTTTAAAGGTTTTAATCGTTTTGGATGATGTAAATCATGTTGCCCAGTTGACGTATCTAGCAGGGGGACGTGAATGGTTTGGACCTGGCACCAGAATCATAGTAACCACAACAAACACAGACCTGCTGAACCCACATAATATAAATGAAATATATTTGTATGAAGAAATGAAAGGTAATGAAGCTCTTAGTCTCTTTTGTAAGTCAGTCTTCCAGCAAAACCATCCTGCACATGGATATGAAAAGCTGTCGTATGATATTGTGAAGCTTGCTGACGGTCTTCCACTAGCCCTTAATGCTTACGGCTCTCTATTATGTGGGAAGGGTGAAAACTATTGGAAAGAGATGTTGAAGAAACTCCAAGAGTATCCAGACAAAGAAGTTCTTGGAAGACTTGAAGTAGTTTACGTAAGACTGGATAGAGATCAGCGTGATGCCTTCATATATATTGCCTGTTTCTTGAAAGGGAGAAACAAAGATTTGGTAAAAGATATACTGACCAGTATTGGTTTGTACTCTGAGTGTGGATTTACTGATCTTATGAACAAGTTTCTCATAACTATCAATATTGAAGATAGTGTATGGATGCATGATCTGCTGCAACAAATGTGTTGGGAAATTCTTCATAAGGAATCACAGGATCATGATGGGAAGCATATTGCAATCAAATTGCATGAAGATATTGTAGATATACTCTCTTCCAAACAAAAGGTTTGTTTAGTTAGTGGCTTCTAGAATATACATTGACTTTAAACATTCGGGTGCGAAGTTATATTAACTTCAGTTTTCTTCAGGTGTGTGACTTTAAAAGTATAGTCTATATCTAATTTTGAAATTCAAGTGGTTGCAAAAATTGGACCGAGAACAAAAAACGCAGCAGTATTTGGGTGGATAACCTTGAATCTTTTCTTGTGTTTTTTTTTTAAATATAAAGCTCCACAAAATATACAAAAACTCTTACATCTTTATATCATCTAATTACTTGGAGAAGAACAAACTGAACATGGAGACCACCTTTGTTCTCCAAGATCCTCTATATCTCTTATTTAAATGACCAAATCAACCTCTAGCAATGAACTAAGACTTCTAGAACATTACCAAACAAAATCAAACTCAAACTGACGCAAAAAAAAAAAAAACAGAAAAAAACTAAACAAAGGAAAACTTGACACAGACTTTTACAAGTTCAATAGTAAACCAACATCCACCCCCTAATTTTGAGTGGTGCTCGTCTTGCCTTTATTCCTGTCTTCAACTATTTAAAGGCTTAAAGCACACCTGGTTCTTTATATTCAGCATTCATTCCATCTTCATCTCTTTTCTTTAATGCAACCTTTGTCTTCACTTTTCTATCTTGAACTTTTTCTCCATCAAGAGTTTTTGCATCATTTGCCTTACTTCATTTGTCATATCAAACTATAAGCTTATCTTCCTGTTAGTCATCTTTGTTTCATTTATCATCCATCACGTCGGTTCTTGACCCATATCCTTCAAACGATTTCCTTATTCTTGACTAGAGCCATACATCGAATTTGCTGGGCTTTCCTTCCTGACTTCTGCACTTCTGAACTGGTTCAATGGTATTCTTCCAAACTGATTTTCATCAACACATGCTGGAATCATTACAACTGTTGGCTCTCCTTTCTGAACTGAATTTGCAGATTCTTTAACTGCATTTTTCTTCATAACAGGTTCCGTACCTTGCTTCATATCACGATCAGGGGCTGGTCTTTTCCTCTAATTCGGTACTGATATGGTTTGCTGCTGCTCACAGATCTTAGCAGCTCTTGCTTTTCCATCTTCAAGGCTGATTGGTATAGAACAACAAACATGAAGGTTCTCTTTCTATAAACAATTTGACTTCATTTTATCTTCATTAGCAAGCTTCTAGTTCGGTCATGGTGCTTCAAAATTCCATGGCTATTTCCACTTGCACCCCCTTTCATCCAAATGTCCCAAGCTATATATTGTTTCTTAGTTCGGGTATGTAGAACACACCACCAAACACTCTTTCTCACAATTCCTGCACTACATAGTTAATTTTCCTTACCTCGCTCTTTATTTGCCAAGCCATCTCCGAAACGAACTTGACCCACGTTCTTCTCATTTAATTCGGTATAGAAACTTTTATGGCCTGTCATATGGTTGCTCTGTTATCCAAGAACCATATTCCATCATTACACATGTCTTTCTCGTACATATCAGAAAAGGCATCCTTTTCTTTCAAAATTACCTTCTTCAACGAACAAGTTGCCATTAGCAAGGCTAGATTATCGTCTTCCTCCTCTGTCCTTACTAGTTTATGTTGGGGATTTAGGTATTCAATGAACAAATGTGCAGAAGTCATAAAGATGATGAACATGAGATTTAACGTGGTTCGATCAGATCTAACCTACGTCCACGTGGAACTATCTGTATTGCTTTCTGCCTCATTTCTGGTGATAATCAGGAATTACAAGAACAATACAATATATATGACCTAGCTAGGTTACACAGGCTTACTAATAGGAATGGGCCTAAACTGCCCCAACTGGACCAAGCTTCCACATAACACAACAGTTTCACCTCTTCTTTTCCCTTGCTGGAGCTTTACATTCACTTGACTAGTGCCCGATCTTGTCAAAGTTAAAGCACCTTAATATCTTCCTTCTGTCTTGTCTTTCTATTTCTTGTCTTTCTATCTGTTGTTGTTACTGTTCTTGGTCACTATTTTGGGGATTCCTATTCCCTCTTCCATTAAACCTACCACTTCTTTACCTCGACCTCAGTAGTAATGGCCTTTCGTTTTTGGGAACAGGAATTCCCCATGGGATGATTCACTCACGCCTTTAACTTGTTCCTTTCTTCGTTTGTTTTCAAATGCCTAACTACCTCTTCGAATGAGATAGTTTCTATTTCAGCAAACTACTAAATCGAGGACACAATAGGTAGATGCTTATCAGGCGTAGAGTTTCAGGATCTCCTTACCAGAATATCATCTTCAAGTGATGCCCCTGGACTCTTGTATTTGGATTGCATGCTCCCAACTTGGCAGCAAAAGTGTCTATGGTCTCTTTCTCATCCATCTTCAATGTTTCAAGCTTGCTTCTTAAAGTCCGTAACCGAGCTTTCTGGATCAGTTAGCCCCCAAGTATCGAACTCGTATAGCTTCCGACACATCCTTAGACTCGTATGTCGAGACTCGAAGCAGAATCTCTTCCGAGTTATGACACTATTTAGAGGATTAATGCCAAACTCGTATACTTTTTCATCTCCTTAGCCATCTCTCCTATTGGGATCAATGGTATCTTTTAAACAATTAGCAGCGAGTACCGTCTTCATCTTGATTGACCACACCGTGTAGTTGGTCGATGTGAGTTTAGGACATTGCATAGTGACGCTGCTTGTCTATCTTGCAGTGGGTACCATAGCGTGGTTTGCGTTTCCATCGTTGCCATATGCCATGATCTTGCTTTGTCTTCAACTTCCCAACAAATGCTTTGCTTATTTTACCTTCCTTGATTGCTACTTGCAGCAAATTGATCGCAATCCTTGCAATCAGGTTCTGCTCTCTTTCTTATGTTCTTTCCCTCCTATGCAGTTCACGAGATGAGTCTTGGGTTAGCAGGCTTTCCGTGCACTTTGATTATCTGGATCTTGCGTGGCTCTCATACCACTTGTTGGAAAAATTGGACCGAGAACCAAGAACATAGCAGTATTTGGGTGGACAACCTCGATTTTTTGCTTGTTTTTTTTAAAATGAAAAAACTTCATACAATATACAATGACTCCTATATCTATGTATAATCCACCTACTTAAACAACAAGCTAAACTAAATATAGAAAGTACCTTTATTCTCCAAGATCTTCCATATCTCTTATTTACATGACCAAATCAATTTCTAACAAAAAAACTAAGACTTCTAGAACATTACCAAACAAAAGCAAACTCAAACCGACCCAAAACAAATTAAACAAAACCGAACAAAAACTAAACAAACCAAAACTTGACCCAGACTTTCACAACTTCAAGATTAGACCAACAGGTCCTATATATTTTTCAAACTTATAGTTGACCTAGAACTGTTATCATTTTAGGCTCTAAAGTTTTAATGTGGTAATGCATCTGAAAATCAGAATTTATTACAACATTAAATACTCTTATACTTTTTTAATTGTCAAAATAGATACACTCTTTGACACTTGTAAGTCACCAATGTGTAATCCTTTACCACATTCAGCAGATGGTGAAATAATTGTATTACTAACTCTGTTGTTGAGCTTGTTTATTCCAGGGAACACAAGCAGTGGAAGTCATTAACCAGGAGCCGTATAAGGGCGAAGTGAGTGATACCTTTGTTGATCCTACATGTTTCTCGAAGATGAAGAAACTAAAATTTCTGAGAATTAGTAATGTACACTTCCCTCAAGGACTTAATTATCTTTCCAATGAGCTGAGAATTCTAGAATGGTATGGATGTTCTTTAAAGTCCTTGCCTTCAATGTTTGAACCAAAACACATTTATGAACTTGACATGTGTTCTAGCCAACTTAAAACACTTTGGAAGAAAAATTTAGTAAGTAATCATCTATATACCCCAATAATAGTCTTTCAATCATGATTTACAAGGTGAAAATCTCACACTTTTCCTCTCCTGCTACAGGAACTGCCTAATTTGCGATCTATTAACCTCAGTTTCTCAAAGAATTTGACCAAAATTCCAGACTTGACATCAGCATCGAATCTTGTAAAACTCAATCTTGAAGGCTGCAAGAAATTGACAACGCTACATGATTCGGTTCTTCACCAGAAGCGAATACGTTACTTAAATCTCAAAGGGTGCACTTGTCTTGAAAGCCTTGGCAGAAGTCATATGGAAATGGAAGCTCTTGAGGCACTTCTTCTTTCTGGCTGCTCAAAACTTGAATCTATTCCTGAGTTTGGAAAGAACATGAAGTGCTTGGAGATTCTGTATGTGGACGGAACTAGAATAAAGAAATTACCAGAAAACTTAGGGGAAATGTGTGATTTAAGGAAACTTGATGCTAGTGGAACCTTTATCGAAGAGCTTCCATATTCCATTTATGGCTTAAAAAAACTAAGACTCCTGCGTGTAAATAGATGCCGACTGTCATTCAAAACAGGATGCTTTTTTAACCCGAGTCTCTATACATTATCATCAGATTTAAAAGAAGTTGATCTAAGTTGTTTCAATCTATCTGTGGTTCCTGATGGTATTGGTTTATTATGTCGCTTAATAACTTTGGATCTATCTGGAAATGAATTTGTTTCACTGCCAGCAAGTATTGCCCTGCTTTCAAAACTGAGAATGCTTTGTTTGAATAATTGCAAGAGGCTTCAGTCATTACCAAAACTCTCATTAGTAGATGACGACACAGATTATGGACCTCGAAGTAGATTCAGTTACTATGTTTCCACAGAAGGGGTTGATGTATCTAAATTTCATGCATCCAGCTTCAATGGTTGTCCAACCGTATCATGTTTGAACTGTCCTAAACTAGCAGTGAGCATACGAGGCCATTATCTTGCTGAAAAAATCTTAAATAGTTACCTTCAGGTCTGTTGTCAACAATTCAACATCATGCCATGTTTCATTAGATCAGCGTGATGTCTTAACAAATATTGCTTCATAAGTCTCACAACTAGTCACTTTATGTTGATTCTTGCAAAGTGTAACTTCAAACTATTAGTAAATATTAATCTTTTCATTTTTTGCAGTTACGGATGAACTATTGGATGACACCTGAAGCTGTATTTGAGATAGTTGATGCTGGAGGTGAAATCCCATATGGGTTTCTGGAGCCTGGCACCGGGGGTTTGGTTATGGAAGGCCCATGGATTGGAGTTGCTATATGTGCGGTTATTTCTGTGCACCATGTTGATGTCTATATGGAATCTAAATACACTCTAACAGCTCATATTAATTTTGGGGGAAAACATTGGAAAATTCCCGTCCCCATAAACTTCTTGGTGGCAGGGTCAGAGACACAATTGGTTTTTTATTGGACGGTAGCCGATGATCTTCTAAGAATTGTAGGTTCAAGTCAAAAGAGTAATTTTGGTGTTTCATTTAGTGTGGAGCCACAAGGTTAGTCATCTGAAATTAATGTCTTTGAACCAAAGATGTTTAGTGTACACTAAATGATCTTGAATCTATTTATTGCAGATGATAATATACACGTGACCAAGTTTGGTGTCCGTTTTATAGATAACGAATTCATAATGCGCTTGAAGCAATATGAAGGTTCATCGATCAGTGTGGTGAAACGATGGTGTACAGATATATCGGGTCCCAATGAGCACAAATGGTATATAGCTGCTTGTAATGACGACACAAACCTCCATCACCATACCCTTAAGATAGCAGATTTAGTAGATTTTATTTTTGACTATGGAAGACAACAAGATTCCTTGGATGGCATCTACAAAATCACTAAAGGTCTACTTGAAATCAACCAAGAATTTTTCAGAGTCTTAAATGGCTGCAAGAGAAAATGGAATGATACGATGTGCGTTCATTCTTACTATGTAATGAGCCTTGGAGCTTCAGTACTTTACAATGATTTCGTACAATCACTGGAAGACATAAAGGATGGGTGGCTGAGTGTAAAGCTGGCACTCGAGCAAATTGTGGTCAAAAGCAGAGCTGGCCATTACAGTTATAAAGAGATGCTACAGCATCTCAATGACACTACTACAAAAATGGCCTTTCTTGACGCTTTTTGCGCGTCAAGAAAGGGCCCAGATGACGCGCAAAAAAGCGTCAAGGAAGGTGGGGTCAAGAATCCTCTTGACGCGCAAAATGCGCGTCATCTGCTTCTTGACGCGCGAACAATGACGCGCATTTTATGACGCGCAAAGCGCGTCATAAAATGCGCGTCAAGGAAGCCCCCGTCATAAATATGCTTATGACACGCATTTTTGCGCGTCATGGATTCTAAAAAAAATTAAAAAAAATATTAATAAAATCACTAATTTCTACATTAAATGACAATTAACCTGATAATACAAAACAAAAATACACTTATAGTAAAATAATGCATTTCATATATATAGAAAAAATTACAAAGTCATGAGTTTATAAACTTAATTATCCCTTTCACAAACTTTCTTATCATCATATACTTTGGGAATATATAACAAGCTCAGCTCCTTTAAAAGTAGCTCCTGAACAACAGCAGCGTGTTCTTTTGATGCTGCAGTGATAAGTGGAGTTGCATTTCCTTTTGATCTGCCATAACCACATATTAAAAAGTTAAGGAAAATATTTGTGCAAACAGTCCTATCAGAAAGTTAATCTCCATAGGCATATTAAAAATTTAATAACCTGGGACAATGATGTAAACTAACCTATATAAACACAGCCAATCTTCAAGAGAGCAACTTTCTCTGTCTCCCGGTTACTTGGATCTTCAAATAACCTAAAATAAGTAGAATAAACGATGCTTGATCAGTGGCAAGGAGAAGTTAACAAACTAGACTTTTATTCATGACAAAAAAGCTGCCAAATTACATAGTCTAAGGAACATAATATGGAGATGGCATATGGTGATACGAGATTGGTTTAAGGCACTGGTGTAAACCTGTGATTAATACACCTCACAAGCTTCAAGGCACTGGTGTAAACCTGTGATTAATACACCTCCATGTTAGAATTAACATGTTTTTACAATAATAGTTAAACAGCATAGTTACAATAAGTGTTGCTTCCATTGTCACTGTCACAAGCTATTCCACAAACAATAAGCAGAAAACATATTCTATGTATCACCATTGGTTTAACAACCGCAGCAAGCCGATTTCTGTGTGAGTTCACCCTCCCCACCAGCTGCATCTGGTTGATTAATTTTAATCGTAAATGGCTGCAATGATTCAGTAGGCTATGTTTTATCATTAACGGAGGGTAATCAGAACTTATAGCTTTAAAACAAGCAGGTCATATTGGTTGCGGGCCAATATGTGTCTTTAATCCATAAAACATCCTAAATTATGTGTATTTGAAAATAATTTGAAACTGAAACAACAACACAAGTTATGTTCATACTATTGACACAATAATTATTTATAATCAACAAACTGAACAAAGGTGTTTTTGGGTATTTAGACCTGTTACCCAACCCACAAGACACGCTAACTTTGACAACATACCTCAGCCTTAGTGTTGGTTACTGAAAGCCTTTGCTTGATATCCTTTGCTATCGTAAAGAAAACTTGCTCTACGTTTGTTTTTGCACCCTGCCAAGTGCCAACAACAGAGGTAGTTCATGATTTTCTTTGAGTCGAATCAATGAAGTAACTAAAACATTAGTATTCTGGTTGGTTTACTTACAGTTTCAAAGAACTTAATACCATATTCATCAGCAAGTGCTTTCCCCTTTGAAGTTGGTACAGCCTACAAGAACATGTGATGATGTATTGACCAGACCTTTCTGGTTTTCACGACAACTAAAACCTTATTTGAAACATAAAGTAAGCACAAATATGAAATACCCTTTTGCTTTCATCCATATCAGCCTTGTTCCCGACCAAGATCTTGTTGACATTATCAGAAGCATGTTGCTCGATGTTGCGAATCCAGCTTCTTATGTCTACCCACACCAGAAACCAAGATGGTGAATAATTAGATTCTTGCACAATGAAGGACATAAGTGGCATTCTCATAATATTAGAGTGTCAATTGTTAAGCGTGGAGTCTGATTGAAGAGGTTGAGAGGAGAAAAGTAGAAAACCTTACTGTTGAAAGACGATTCGTCTGTAACATCATACACCAGCAAAATACCCATAGCTCCCCTGTAGTAAGCTGGTGGAGTTTGGAGGGATAAAAGTGTAAATTACAAGGCATTATGATCTGAAACACAAAATAATTACAAGACTATCTAGAAACTTTACAAATAAATTAAATAGAAAAGTTTTCAGGGGGCACAACAAGAGACTGAAACTATAAAAACTACAATCCAGAATTTGTGAAATGGATTTTCAAGTGATTTACCGGTTGTAATTGTTCGGAATCGTTCCTGACCAGCTCAGATCTGACATCATAAAAGGCTGACTTTTAAGAAGAAAAAGACACAGTAAAAAAACAAATCAACAACAAATTCATATCGTAGATTGTGTGTGCCAACATTCGATCCAAAAACAGAAGCATACAAGTTGTGTGCTCAGCTATAGTACGAGATCGATTGAATTGTAATCGAGTAAGATCAAGCAACTAAATTACTAATGTTTCATGAGAAGTCAAGTTGTTACCTTTAGTGGGACCACCAAAGTTGTTACATTTTGGGTCAAGCACACCACAATCAACACAATTATGATTATCACTCTGCTGTAATAGATCTTTTAAATTTTCTTACCTGCATAATCAAGACACTTCCTTAGTCTATATCACCAATTTAATGCATTTGCCATAATACAGAAGCTACATGTGTCCATAACAGTTAAACTTGAGTATTTTGACCATAAAGAATAAGAAAATCGTAATCGCAATTGGTTTAAATTATATTATCATTTTAAAACCACATCATGTATGACTAATTAAGGGCTGCATATTCAATTTTTTTTTGTAATCAGCTGCTTATCGTTCTGAGAACAACATTTAGAAGAGACACTCTAACACTTCTTTTCTTTAAATACTTTTGAGTTTTGAAACATTTGAAACAAGATATACATATAGTTCTGAGAACAAGATCAGACTTTATTACATATAGAAACAAGATCACTAGATCAGAGGGAGGAAAACTAATATACATATATAATATACATATATATTATATAAACAAAATCAGTCCATGTAAGTCGTGACTGATTGGCTTATGAACACAATCAGACACAATTCTTATTGACTTATGAACATAATCAGACCCACAAGCATATCAAGCCATGATCCATGGTTGGAACTACTAACCTGTTCCTGTGATTTCGACTTAGAAGCCATAACAGCTCTTAAAGTTATCACATATTTTGGTAGATAGAAATAAAAAGCTTCACCAAAAAAGTCTTTAAACAAAAAGGTATGTATGACAAATTCCACTGATCTTTAAACCTGGGAAGAGGATGATGGGGTCGATCACAGATGGTGGGGTGGAGAGAAAAAAAAAACTATACCTGCACATAAAAAGTGTAACGAACGCAGAAGACACTACCAATACCTGCAATCAAATAAGATAAAAACACAAAAACATGAGATACAACAAAAGTGCCAATGTATTAAAGGAGAAAAAAACCAAATGAACGAAACATGAAAGAAAACATAAATCAGTCAACCAGTGAACTAAGATAAAAAAAACCATAAATCTTTCATTAGCGTTAAACACACAACGGTCAACAGAGGCAAAACACACAATAGTCAACCGACGAACTAAGAACCAAAATCGACACCTAATTCGAAAATTTCAAGGTCATAACATCATTGACCTTCAAGTAAACCCTTCAAGTTACTAGGCATAATTGGAGTGTTGTTTCCATACCAGTTTAGGAACCTTATGTGCAACTCCTATTAATAATCACTGGTTAGTGCAAAGAGCCCAAAATGAAGCTAGTAAAGAAGATTTCCAAAATGGCCGATTCTTTAACCAAATCTATTAATAAAAGGCTGTATAAAACACAAAAAAGTTTCCAAAATGAAGCTAGTAAAGAAGATTTCACTAAATGGCCGATTCTTTAACCAAATCTATATCAGATATATAAATATATACTCCCTAACCAAACATAAACATGATTTCCAAATTTCATATTAAAATCACACAATCCTGCTCTTAATTGTCCCCTATTTGAAAACCTTTATAAATTTAGGGCTGATTTTGTCAATGAACTGAAATTCATAAGCTGGTTTCCCCAATTTATCATAACACAAACAGTTTTTGTGCAAATGTAAAACAAAAAATGAAAAAGAACACATACCAAATTAAGTTCTTCATTCGAAAGGAACACCCGACAGGAGAAAAATCC
>JBCNJP010000003.1:77594997-77640412 GCA_039602395.1 Deinandra increscens subsp. villosa
CCAGCTTCCCCCTTTCTCCTGTTCTCTCTTGGTTTTTCTAGAAAAGTGAAACGGAGATAAGATCTCAAAGCTTGAGAGAGAATGATGAATGAGAGCGGTTGAGATAGGATTTTAGGGTTTCTTTACCCTAAATGAAGAAACAAGCTGCTTATATAGAAATATCACTCGAACATATTCAGTAACCCAACCCACTAAGCTTCTAGCTTTTAAGCCCACATCACTCTTCTAGGCCAGTTTAGCTCATAACATTAAGAAATTTAAAAAAAACATAGAACAAAATAAATGTTAATTTTGTATAAAGTGACTTTCTTTTGTTTAACGTTAGAAATGACTTCAATTTTATCATTTTGGTTGGTTTGTTGTAAGGAACAACTTTAACTTCCACGACTATAAATGATTCTATAATGAATCACTTTGGCTATCCTATTACTATCATTACCTTCTACATATACACTATATGCATTATCATTTACATAGTTCTAACTGGTCTAAATCAAAAGCAATTACATATTTCAAAATAAGCTCCTCGTCGCAACGCGCGGGGGGTATCCAGCTTGTTAAACCTAATAATAATCCCAATAATCGAAATCGGAGTCTTCTTCATCCGATTTGAGCCACATGGGTGATCTCAATTCATCCTTTCATGGATCACGAGGCACGTACTCGTCCTGCGCTCGTTCTTCATCCAGCGGTTATTCTTCTTCAAGTTGGACTTCATCGTATAGTTCATGAAAGTCTTTAAGTATCTCTTCTGGTGAGCTTTCGGGCAACCAAAAATTGAATGTCCAATTCCAGAAGGCTTCATCCTCCCAAGGGACATCCATATTGGGGTTTACAGGAGGTTGAACAGAAGTCGGAGGTTGAATCGGAACAGGAGGTTCAACCGGAGCATGAGGTTAAACTAGAACGGGAGGTTGAACAAGCGGCAGAGGTTGAAAAACTGGTGGAGGTTGAACAACCAGTAGATGATTATAATGTCTCACCCTTGATGCATAATTTTCCAACAAATCCTCTGGAGGTGTTGAAATAAGATTGTGGAATTGTTCGAGTATATCTTATATGGTTTGACATAGTTATAGGTTGTGAAGTGAATTGTAATGAAGTGAGTCTCAAAAGATGATATTATAAATATAGTCGTTAAATATAAACTATTATAGAATTATAGTTGTTGTAAAAATATAGCCGCTAATTATTTTAATATATATTTATTATATGTTTTTTTTTAAATATTTATCATAACATCTAGTTTTTTATATGACATGATGTATTTTATATTTTTATTTATTTAATTTTATATTTAGTATATGTTTCAAAAATTTTATTATTTTTATCCAATTTTTAATTATAGTTAAATATTTCACTAATAAAAACAGAAAAAATTATGATGTAAAAATAAAAGTGTGTGTGGGAAGTGGAGGCTAAAATCTCTTTCTATAAAGGATTGAAATAATTGATAAAAAGCTGATGTGACAAACTGATTAAGTCAATATATAAGAAGGATAAGGGTGGAAAAAAATAAAAATAAAACTAAGCTGTTAGAAAAAGTCGAGCAAAATTTGACGTTAAAAAAAAGGTGGAGCAAAATTTTTGCAAACAATAAAGTTGAAAAGGCAAAGAGCTTAAAGATCTTGAGGCTCACGTTTAAACATGAATCAAATGAAGGCTTTCCCAAATGATGGTTTCCTCCTGGTGGACCTGAGTTAGTCAGGGAGTATAAAATACAAAAATACAGTATAGATAATTACATTTCCTCTTGAAAAGTCTTAGTCAAGTATTTAAAATTTGAGATAATTCCAAGAGTCCTAGTAAAATAAATAAATAAATAAAGAAATTGAAAAAGCAAAACACGTTTTTAACTCTGTTTGGCATTTTGTCGACCAGGTCATAAAAGTTCCATGATCTTAACCAGCAATCCCACTTCACTTACATACATATAGACTAATGATAACTTCCATGTTCTAACTCTGCTATCTCCGCGCGAATTCTCCCCTGAATTTCACCGGCGACACCAGCTACAGCGTTCATGGTCAGTTTTCAAAATCCTACTTTTTCTTTGTATAAATCTTTTAAATTGTTCGTGTATGTATGACTGTGAAACTATACTTGATTCGTTTTATAAACTAATTCGCCCCTTAAACTGGATACTGACAAACATAGTAAGATCGATTGTTCAGCGGTTGCTTATACGAGTCAATTGTAACACTTTGATCATAGGAATAATAATACACGATTATTGTAATTAAACCATTGGATTGACTAAAAAAAGCTCTCTATAAACCCTTGTTTTACTCTGCTGTTTTTGGATCGGATCGTTTTGTCCAATATATATTGTTTTCTGTCAATTGGTATTATATCATATTTCATATGTAGTACTTAATTATGGTGACTTGACTTCTATAGATGATGCCATCTTCTTCAACAACTTTATCACATGAATATGATGTTTTCATTAGCTTCCGAGGGGAGGACACTCGTACGGGCTTCATCGAGTCATTTATATGATGCCTTGACTCGAAACGACATTAGAACCTACAAAGATGACAAGTCGCTTGAGGTTGGGAATCCCATCGCTTCCGAGCTCCTACAGGCCATAGAAACTTCGAGAATTGCCGTTGTGGTTTTATCCAGCAATTTTGCAACATCAAAATGGTGTCTGGAGGAAATTGCAAAGATTGTTGATTGCATGAAACGAGGCAAACTGATTGTTGTTCCTATTTATTACCATGTGTCTCCATCTGAGGTGCGGCATCAAAGCAACTGTTTTGAACAAGGATTTGCATGTCATGAAGTAGATCCTGAAATAGCACCGCATAAGGTGGAGATATGGAGAGCTGCTTTCAGAGAAGTGGGGGCTATCTCAGGATGGCATGTAACACGAGACAGGTATCAGTCTTACTACCTTTTTTTTTTAACAATTATAATTGTAAATTGGTAGAAGTCATAGAACTGTGAGCAATTATGATGATTTAAGACAACTGGCATGATTCTTCAGGTGACCTAATCTAATGTCTGGTTATATGCAGGGAAGAAGCGGAAGTCGTAAGTAAAACCGTGAGCAAAATCTTAAAGGATTTGCCTGATACAGTGGCAGTACATCTTCCCCATAGTCTAGTGGGAATCGAGTCACGAGTGGATGATGTGAACAGAATCTTGAGATTAGACTCTAGTGAAGTTCTTTTTGTAGGGATTTGTGGGATGAGTGGAATCGGTAAGACTACTCTAGCTGAAGCTGTCTATAAGGACATTAAGAATAAGTTTGAAAGAAGTAGTTTCATTGAAAACATCAAGGACATTTCCAAACAAAATGATAGTTCTGATTTATGTAAATTACAACAGAAGCTCCTTGATGACCTTTTGAAGGAGAAAAGCATTCGTGTTCAGAGTGTTAAACATGGACAGTCTTTGTTGGGGACAAAGCTAAGTGGTCTAAAGGTTATAATCGTTTTGGATGATGTAAATCATGTTGATCAGTTGGCGTATCTTGCTGGGGTACGTGAATGGTTTGGACCTGGCACCAGAATCTTAGTAACCACAACAAACAAAGACTTATTGAATCCACATAAAATAAATGAAATATATTTGTGTGAAGAACTGAAAGGTGATGAAGCCCTTAGTCTATTTTGCCAGTCAGCCTTCCAGCATAACCATCCTGCACATGGTTATGAAAAGCTGTCGAATGATATTGTGAAGCTTGCTGACGGTCTTCCACTAGCCCTTAATGTTTATGGTTCTCTATTATGCGGGAAGGATGAAAACTATTGGAAAGATATGTTGAAGAAACTTGGAGAATATCCAGACAAAGAAGTTCTTGGAAGACTTGAAGTAGTTTATGCAAGACTGGATAGAGATCAGCGCGATGCTTTCATATATATTGCATGTTTCTTGAAAGGGAGAAACAAAGATTTGGTAAAAGGTATACTAACCAGTATTGGTTTGTACCCTGAGTGTGGATTTACTGATCTTATGAACAAGTTTCTCATAACTATCAATATTGAAGATAATGTGTGGATGCATGATCTGCTGCAACAAATGTGTTGGGAAATTCTTCGCAAGGAATCACATGATTATGATGGGAAGCGTATTGCAATCAAATATCATGAAGATATTGTTAGATATACTCTCATCCAAACCAGAGGTTTGTTTAGTGGCTTTTTTAGAATAGGTAGATACTTATAAGGCATAGAGTTAAGGATTTCCTTAATAGAATTTCATCTTGTATTTGGATTGCACACACCCCGAACTTGGTAGCAAAATTGTCTATGGTCTCTGTCTCATCTATCCTCCAAGCTTCAAGCTTGCTTCTTAAAACAGCCCGCAAGTGTCGAACTTGCAAAGCTTCCCACACATCCTTAGGCTAGGTGTATTTGGACACTTGAAGAAAAATCTCTTCTGGCATTGATTTGAGGATTAATGCCAAAGGTGTCTACTTTTTCTTCTCCTCTGTCGTCTCTCCTGTAGTCCTGTTACAGGATCAATGGTATATTTAAAACCATTAGCAGCAAGTATCGTCTTCATCATGATTGACCACACTATGTAGTTGGTTAATGTGAATTTTGGACAATGCATAGAGAGGCTATTAGTCTCTCTTGCATCCGGTACCATAGTGTGCCTTGCGTTTCCTTAGCTGCCATATGCTATGATCTTGCTTTGTCTTCAACTTCCCAAACAATTCTTGGCTTAGTTTACCCTCCTTGGTCGCTGCTTTCTTGCAGCAGGTTGATCGTTGTCCTTACGATCAGGTCTTGGTCTCTTTCTTCTGTTCTTTGGTCCCTCTGCTATTCACCAGATGGGTCTTGGGTTAGCAGGCTTTTCTTGCTCTTTGACACGCGGAATCTTGTGTGACTCTGGTACCAATTGTTGGAAAAATTGGACTTAGAACCAAGAACGCAGCAGTATTTGGGTGGACAACCTCGACTCTCTTGTTCTTTTTATAAAAAATCCCCACAGTATACAATGACTTCTATATCTATATATAATCCAACTACTTTGGACTTTGGAGAACAAGCTAAACTAAACAAACTCCCTTGATCCTCCACGATCTTACATATCCTTTATTTAATGACCAATTCAACTTCTATCAATAAGCTCAGACTTCTAGAACATTAACAAGCAAATTCAAACTCAAACCACCCAAAACAAATAAACAAAACCGAACAAAGACTAAACAAACCAAAACTTGACCCGAACTTTCAACTTCCGGATTAGACCAACAATAGCTGACCTTGAACTGTTATCATTTTAGGCTCTGAAATTTTTATGTGGTAACCTCATCTGAAAATCAGAATCTACTACAACATTAGATACTCTTATCACTCTTTTATAGTCAAAATAGATTAACTCTTTTTACACTTGCAAGTCATCAATTTATAATCTTTTACAGCAGTCACCAATTTTTTATAGTGAAACAATTGCATCACTAACTCTATTGTTGAGCTTGTTTATACCAGGGAACTCAAACAGTTGAAGTCATTAACCAGGAGCCTTACAAGGGTGAAGTGAATGATTGCGTTAATGATCCTACATGTTTCTCGAAGATGAAGAAACTAAAATTTCTCAGAATTAGTGACATACACTTCCCTCAAGGACTTAATTACCTTTCCAATGATCTAAGAATTCTAGAATGGTATAGATGTTCTCTAAAGTCCTTGCCTTCAATGTTTGCACCAAAACACATTTATGAACTGGACATGTGTTCTAGCCAACTTAATTCACTTTGGGAGAAAAACCTAGTAAGTAATTATCTGTGTACCTCATTAATAGTTTTTCGCTCATGATTTGCAATCTATTAACCTCAGTTTCCCTCTTTTACTACAGGAACTGCCTAATTTGCAATCTATTAATCTCAGTTTCTCAACGAATTTGACAAAAATTCCAGACTTGACATCAGCATCGAATCTTGTGAAACTAAATCTTGAAGGCTGCACAAAATTGGCAAGGCTACACGAATCGGTTCTTCTCCAGAAACGACTACGTTACTTAAATCTCAAAGGGTGTACATGTCTTGAAAGCCTTGGCAGAAGTCATATGGAAATGGAAGCTCTTGAGGCACTTCTTCTTTCTGGCTGCTCAAAACTTGAATCTATTCCTGAGTTTGGAAAGAACATGAAGCGCTTGGAGCATCTGTATGTGGATGGAACTAGAATCAAGAAATTACCAGAAAACTTGGGGGAAATGTGTGATTTAAGGAAACTTGATGCTAGTGGAACCTTTATTGAAGAGCTTCCATCTTCCATTTATGGTTTAAAAAAACTAAGACTCCTGCATGCAAATCGATGCCGGCTGTCATTCAAAACAGGATGCTGTTTTAAACATGAGTCTGGATACAATATCATCAGGTTTAAAAGAAGTTGATCTAAGTTGTTGCAATCTATCTGTGAGTTCCTGATGGTATTGGTTTGTTATGTCGCTTAATAACTTTGGATCTATCTGGAAATGAATTTGTTTCGCTGCCAGCAAGTATTGCTCTCCTTTCAAAACTGAGAATGCTTTATTTGAATAATTGCAAGAACCTTCAGTCATTACCAAAACTCTCATTAGTAGATGATGACACAGATTATGGACCTCGAAGCAGATTCAATTACTATGTTTCCACACAAGGGGTTGATGTATCTAAATTTCATGCATCAAGCTCCAGTAGTTCTCCAACTGTATCATGTTTGAACTGTCCTAAACTGGCAATGAACAAACAGGGCCATTATCTAGCCGAAAAAATATTAAATAGTTACCTTGAGGTCTGTTTTCACATCATGCTATGTCACATCAGATTGCCTAAGCGAGATTATTTAAGAAAGTGTTCCATTTGTCGTCACGTGATTGCTATTTTTCGTGAGTCTCACTGTGAGTCGTTGATCGTTACATTTTTGCAGCTACGGACAAAATCTTGGATGACACCTGAAGCTGTATTTGAGATTTTTGATGCTGGAAGTGAAATCCCACATGACTTTGTGCATCCAGGTTCTAAGGGTTTGATTCTTGAAGGCCCATGGATCGGAGTCGCTATATGTGCTGTTATTTCTATGCATGATGTCTATATGGAATCTAAATACACTGTAACAGCTCATATTAATCTTGGGGAAAAACATTGGAAAATTCCCGTCCTCATAAACTTCTTGGTGGCAGAGTCGGAGACACAATTGGTTTTTTATTGGACGGCAGCTGATGACCTTCAAAGAATTGTAGGTTCAAGTCAAAAGAGTAATTTTGGTGTTTCATTTAGTGTGGAGCCAGGAGGTCAGTCACATGAAAATAATGTCTTTGTGCCAATAATTAGTACATAATATTTGAACCAAATATTTTTAAATCATTTGGAATCAATTTATTGCAGATGGTAATCTACAGGTGACCAAATTTGGTGTCCGTTTTATACACCTTAATGAATGCACAAGTCCCTTGAAGCGAAATGAAGATGCTTTCATCAGAATGGCAACGGCTGGCGATGGCGATGATGATCACCAATGGTATATTGCTGCTTGTGAAGATAATACAAACCTCCATCACCATATCTGTAAGATAGCAGATTCAGTAGATTTCATTCTTGACCATAAAAGACAAGGAGTATCCTTGAATGGCATTTACCAAATCACTAAAGGTCTAGTTGAATGCAACCAAGAATTTTTTAGAGTCTTAAATGGATGCACGAGAAAATGGAATAATGCGAACTGCGTTTATTATTACTATATGACGAGCCTTGGATCATCCGTACTTTACAATGATTTTGTACGATCACTGAAAGACATAAATGATGGGTGGCTGAGTGTAAAGGTGGCACTCGAACAAATTGTGATCAAAGGTAGAGCTGATGATAACTACAGTTATAAGGAGATGTTACGGCATCTCAGTGATCTTGAAGCTCCTCAAAGTGTTGGATTTTCTGCTAATTCTATCAGAGTATTTAAGCGTGTTTTTACGCACGCACATGTAATTATGCGTAACTTCAACGCAGAGCTCCGAAGTGAAACCACATATGAACTGAAGAACTTGGCGAAAAAGAAGTTCAAGCGAGTGAAAGTGTTGGCAAAAATATCAAGCATCACAATTGCAGCTGTTGTCTGTATGATGGCTGTGTATGTTGGTGATTTCGAACTTCTGAAAGAGGTGAAGCAAGGAACTTTGAATTATCTGCGGCTAAGTCTGTTCCTACCTATTGACTATAAAGGACAATATTTATTGAGGTATAGACGGTTTAAATATATGACGGGGGATGAACTGTTTAAATATATCATGCGGGATGAATCGTTTAAACGTTGTAGTTCTGAGTTGAAGATCTCGGATTTTAATGAGAATGGATTTTTTCTACAAGAATTGATGAACAAGATGGGTCGATCGAATTGTTTTACCAAAGAGAATGAGGAGGAGATGATGAGTGTAATTGATAAGCTTCAGAAGAACATTGATAAGGTGTCATCTGCCATCAAAGACATGAGTAGCCATGCTGACCGATACGGTCATGACATAAGGACGGCGAGGAAGCATGTTAAGGCTCTTTCTCGACTTCCGGATGATGATAACATTATATTCACAGACAGACCCGTATGCTGACAAAAGCAAGAAAAAAAAATCCTTTTTCAATCTTTTTTAGCTGTTTTGGACCTCGAGTGCATTGGCTCAGTTCTATATGAGCATTGTAAATCTTGTTAAACTATAAAACTTTATGCATCCTTCCTCGCCATTTAGATATCATCACATCAATATCTTGGTATCGTTCACGTCTCAAAGTGGTATGTTGATTCTTTAATTTCGTTGTTATGGTACTATTTTGGTTTTTCGTTTCTCTGATTTAGCTTTGTTCTCTATCGCCTTTTGTTTTTTTGGCTCTTATAAAGCACCAATTTCTGATGATGAACACAGATTAAAGATGATCAGATTTGGGTGTAGAGTTAATACTTGTGAATTTAATCTTTAGATTAAGTTTATTCATAGGTTATCATTAACATTTAATTGCGTTGGTTTTAATTTTTAAAAACCCCCCAACCTCCACTCTCGTATCGTTCTTTAGTTAATGAGATTTTTGCGTTTCAGAATTATCTAATTTTGTGGGAATTTGTGGGAGGTACTCATCTATATCGCTTCAAATTTTAACCAAGACCTATGTCTCTGTACCTCATATCAACATGTTTGATAGTGCCTTTGTAATGTGCTCAATTAAATGATTGAAAGCTCAGTTCTCACTTTTATTGTTGTGAGATTAAATATCGTCTGTGGAAAAGGAATCGACAATTCTTACATGTATGTTTAGCATCATCGCTTCATTTGATAACTATAAACTTCTACCATCAAATAACTATTGGTTTTCCTGCCAGTTTTGCAAATGTGATAAACTAGATTTCGCAAAACGCGCGTTGCTGATGTGATAAGTGGACACACAAAACAACAGTTGCATTGTTAGAACCTCACATAAAGAAAATGGAAATAAAAAATATGTAACGACCGGAACCCTTAAAGTATTGAGCATACGACCTAAAAATTATATTATACGACTATACTTGTTAGGGTAACCCCAATTTCCCCTGTTTCCTTTCACACATTTCACCTTTTTTTTGCCAACTCAGAGTCAAATCATCACCTCATACTCCCCTCACTTTCACTCACAATACCTTTCTATCACCCTTTCAACACCTTACTTTACTTTTAATATTATTTTATTCATTTTAAATTTAAATTAATTTAAATTAAAATTAATATTTAATAAACTAAAATAATTAATACTTTATTAATAAATAAGAGGTACATTTGAAAAAAATAAAAAAATAAAAACATTTATATAAACAAATGTATTAGTAATTTATTGATAAATAAATATTATATGAAAAGTTTAAAAGTTTCATTCTACAAAAACGGATGACTAAATTTGTAATTTTTATAAATATAACATTACCCTATCTCTCATCTTCATCATCTTCCCGCCGTCATCATCATCTCACCTTCATCATCTCACATTCATCATGGAGCAAAAAGAATAAAAGAAGAAGAATAGAAGGGCTAAAACTGTCAATGGGGGGGGGGGGGGGGGATGTGGAAGAGAGCGGTGTTCGGTGCCCGCACCCCTTCACCGTACCATCACCGACCGCAGTTGGCCCCAGCGGTGGCCTTGCGTTCCCCGCAGCCACGTCACACTCCCTGCATAGCTCGGTGGAACCATTGTGAATAACCTTACTTATAGGCCTAAAAATAACCCAAACCCAACAATAAGGAAGGTGAGGAAGCATCTTAAAGCTCGACTCCCAAAAGATGAAAGTATTATGTTCATAGACCCCTATACTGATGAATGTGAGATGAATTTTCTTTTTCTAATGTTGTTTAGTTGTTTTGGTTAACAACTTAACATTATGATTTTTTTTATATAATATGGCTTTATATAGTGGTTTGGGTGTGATATTAGAAAAGCGGTGTCACAAAGATAGTCTAGTGGTAGTGATGCCGGTTGTAAAATTACTTAAATTATTATTTTATATATATTTATGTTGAGGATAGGTAAAATCCGAATATGCAAGTACAATAAAGATTTGGCATTATCAAGAATAGTGTTACCAATCACATTGCTTATACCATATAATGAAGAAGATGTAGTTGCGGATGATAGAGAAGCAACTGCATCCGTTCAAGTGATGGAGGATGCGATCTTCTTAGTTAGTATAAATAGCTATGATTAACTGTAATCGTCACTTTTTCAGTTTCAGTAACACCATTAACTGTGTGTTCTTCTGGTTAGATTCACTAGCAAATTACAAAGTTCGATCTACTTACGGTGGGATTTTGTTCTTCATCAATTGATGTATATGCTTTTTAAATAATAAAATTAAATGTAACATACTGAACATAAAAAAATAACAAGAACAATAGATTAATATTATTTTTCTTAAATATAACAAAAAGTAATTAAACATCACATTAAAACATGATCATTCACCATAAACATCTCTCAAACTCGTACAAGAAATCAGAGCCGCTTCTAAATCAATAAAGTTCGAGTGCATCGACCTAAACTTGAACGTCATTGTTTGTCGTTATTCAGGTAGCATTGTAAATCTTGTTAAGTTTTAAAATTTTATGTCTCATTACTCGCCATTTCGATATCATCGCATCAATATCATCGGTATTGTTCACATCCCTAAGCAATATGAAACTCTATGCTAACATCGATTCAAAACAATCTCAAGGATTGGGAGCTACCTAATCTAACAAAAATATAACAATATATCACATATTACTATAATAGGTACTAAAGACAAATTGTGTGAAACAGTTTACCCTCATCTGGCCCCAACACCATTATGGGTACATTTTAAAGAGTTTTAGTTAAGTAGGAGACTAGAATATATAATTGTTGTGTAAAATTGTGTATAACAGTCTTTACCCTCATCCGGCCCCACACCAATATTCACATGTTAAACTCACGTTCGTTGACCCATTCATGAAGACCTCTCACGCCGTCGGGGGAGGGGGATGGGTGTTTTCATCAACCATAAAGCCACCACGTGCCGACTACATATGACCTAAAAGCATCAACAAAGCTGGCTTTTGAGATGTCTAGACACTTCTAATTCGTTGCCTAATTAGAAAACATCTTTCTTCAAACATATCAGTTTCTAAGAGTAAAACAGGGGGACAACCAAGTGTTTGAGAAATATTTAAGGAAAGTCTGGATGACCATCTTGTATTGCTTAATATAACGCTTATTCTCCACGGATTAGGCATAAAGACATCCCTCCCGTTGAGTTGCAAAAGAGACACTAAGTTGACCTTTCAAGTGGATATCCATTTAATTTTAATATTTTGTTATTCCCAATACCCACCTTTCACTTTCACTCCTTTCACTTACTCTTTTGCCAACTCATCGCCACCCCTCACTCCCCTCACTTTCATTCCCAATACCCACATTTCACCCTTTCAACCCTCATTTTACTTTTAATATTATTTTAATTCATTTAAATTAATTTTAAAAATAAAGACAAAATGATTGTGAGAGAGAGAGAGTTGAGGAGAGGGGCCCACAAAACCCATTCACCGAGCAAAAGAGGAAGGGGAGGAGACGGTGAGTGGGAACCAAGGGAGTGGGAACCAAGCAATCCACCGAACCCTTCCACCGCACCCCTTTGCAATGGATCCATTGAAGCACCACAGTCACTTCGGACAGCACCGAGGAGCTCGGTGAACCCATTGCGTATAACCTTAAGTCGTCCTAGATAAAAACTTAAACGTGAGGGAATTTTCATATGTTCTTGAGTTTATTTTTCTGGGAAATTATAATTAATATTTATACTATACTATATTGTAATACAAAACAGGTAGATAAAAATATATGTTACTTCAAAAATTTAAGATTTTTTGAAGGATAAATATGTAAATTACCATCATCCCATTAATTACTCGTAAATAGAAGTAATAAATCTATAAATAAGTTATAAATATTTTATTAATAGGAACCAATGCCAATGAGCTCTTGGCCAAGTGGTCAAGGGAGAGGGTAATGCTTTGTCTTACCTGGAGATCCTAGGTTCTATCCCAGTCATATGCGCTTCTTTGGTGATTTAAGGGGTTAGGTTGGGAATAGATTAGAGTTAGCGGCTAAAAAAAATAGGAACCTATGACTAAAGTATACTCTCAATTAATCGTTCGACCGTTTATGTGAATACAAAGACCATGCTAATTGACATATAATGTACTTCCAATTAATTGTTTAATCATTTATCAATTTCTATATTAGTATGTTGGTGTTCTCCATCTTATCACATCATATGCTGCACAATATAACATTTTTGGTTGTTGCAAATTTTTGACACACTAAAGCCAAATATGGAAATAAAATAGAATTATAATGTTGATGGGTTTAGAAATATCACGTCTGACGCTTGTATATTTTTGGAATTCATTAACCATACATAGTAAAATTCAAGGAATTTTAGTAATTTTTAAATACCACTAATCTTGCATTTATAAGGACTTGAACCCTCGTCATTTTTGTGAAGGAAAATCATCATACCACTAGACTACAAGATCATGGGCATGAATTCAAGGATTTAAATTTGAAATTTAATAACCAGGAATAAAGTTAGCATGCATACTATTTGAAATTCATAAATTGTTTTAGAGTTGCTGGTCACGACTCAGCAAGAACTTTATTATTAACGCAATTTAGCTTGTTATACAAGTGATTACAGAGTTTGGGATGTCATGACTGTGGCAAACGGGGGGCATAGGCTCATTTTAAAATCTACAAACATGTGCATATGCTTGACCTCAACATTCCTAGCATAAAAATAACTAATTTAGCATGCTCCCCCAGTCATTTAAGAAGGTAAATAACTAATTTAGCATAAAATGAATGGAGAGGATATCTGCAATATATACCCCTTCCTAATCAATTCTGTATGAAACGAAATTTTATCGATCTGTAACTGTAACTGTACACAAATTCAGGGATCCCAAGTTAAACGTGTATCAATAATAAACAAAAGAAACAATTTTATGAAAACAGATTGTAAGTAATGAAACGGAATAACTTGACAATTACCGTTTTCTGGACTGAATGGTCTCCCAAATCACATCCCACTTCTGAAGAATCGCTAGCGCTGGCTGTTGAAGCTATTCGTTGTTGAAGCTCCATGGAAGATGTGAATAATATGGATGAGAAAGAAGACCTAGTTATTCGCTGGAGGTTTTTAATTGGAAATTTTCTGATAAAGTGAGAGGGAATCGATAATAAGTAAATTTAGTTCGAAATTTTGGGTGTAGTTTGAACTAATGGTGGGAAATTCAAATTTTTTGGTGAAAATTTTTAACTAAAAGGGGGGGAATTGTTCAAACTGATAAAAAAACCCAAAATTAATATAAACAATATGTATATTAAACATAATTAAACCTAAAATTAAACATAAACATAATTAATTAATTAATTAAATGTCTCCACGTGGCTCTTCCAGCGGGTTCTTCTTGAAGATGAAATTCATAACTGTGATCCTTTAAGCAGATCTGGATGACGATCGGAGTTAAAAGCCCTAATTAACAAAATTATGTTTTAATATATATTAACTTTATTATTTTATTTTAGATATAATAAACAAGATTTTAATAACACGTGCCTTGTGGCCGTGATAACGCAACTACAAAAAACGGATACATTACTAAAACACAACTCAAAAATGAAAATGATAAATTACTATGCAATTCAGAATAAAAATACCAAAAGACGTACCGCCATGTTGTGAATTTCTCATGTATAATAATTTTGTTTCCAAAAATATTAAACGACGTCCAATTAGGATGTTGAGGAGCAATTAGGACCAACTAGACTCAATGAGGACTAAATACTGACAATTAGCGTCATTTATAAAGATACTTTAGTGAAGACCAGTTATGGTCAATTAATATGGTCAATGAATACGAATTAGGACCAGTTCATTGAGAAGGTCGATTATGCTCATAGGACCGATAAGGACGGAGCATGAAGGAAGTGACTAATGAGGATTGATAATCAAGTATGACCAATTAGGACTAATTGGGGCCAATTAGTTAAAATGAGGACCAATGATACCAATAAGGGTAAATCAGGGTTAGTGATCGTCGATTAAGACCAATTAGGTTCAATTAGGGTCAATGAGGACCAATTAGGACCAATAAGAATGAATTATGACTTATTAGGGCCAGTTAGGACCGATGAGGGCCAATTAGACAGAATAAGTACAAATATGGCTCAATTCGGGTTAATGAGGAGCAATTTGAACAAAATGGACCAATAAGGACCAATTAGTGTCAGTTAACCTCAATAAGGACCTACTACACTTATCGTTTACCATTTACATTGTAGTACAACAAATTTGAGTCAATTAGGCCCAATTGACCTTAATTGATTATAATTGGTCCTAAATGAGCTTAATTGATCGTAATTGACCGTAAGTGATCTTCATTGAACCTAACCGAGCCGAATAGACTATAATTGACCTTCATTGGCCCTAATTCATCCTAACTGAGTGTTCACTGGCCCTCATTGGTACTCATTTGTCATAAATGACCATGGTCGACCTTAATTCAGTCTACTGGTCCTCATTGAGCGTAATTTGGCCCTCAATCGGCCTAATAGACCCTAATTGGTGATATTTGGTCCTCATAAGGGGTCGACATTGAGCAAAATTGACCCTCGTTAATTAGTTATAACTGGTCTTCATCAGTGACCCTAATTGATCCTCATTGACCCAAATTGACCCCAATTTACCCTAATTGGGCCTCGTGGCTTCGTTGGTCCTAATTGGTCCTACTTTATCTTCATTTGTCCTCATCGGTCTTAATCGACCCTAATTGATGTGGATTCAATTAAAATAAATCTTTAATCCTAATAAAGCAATAAAATGATCGCCACATGGCCTTTTTCTAGGGCCTCCACATCATCATGTCCACATGTCAACACTAGATTAAATTAATATATAAATTTTAAAATAAATTCAATATATTATTTCAACTTTATAAATATAAAATTGAACCTTACATTTAATAAAATTTAAATTTCTAATTAATGTAATGAAACTTCAAATCTTTTAAAATTTCTAAACTTAAATAACTTCAACTAAATGGGCAAACTTCAATAACTTCCCCTGTATCAACTCTTAGGGTTCATTGTGATCCAGAAGAACCGCCGTTAGTGTAAAACTGCATTTTCGAAAAACAGTTACCCTCTATTTTCTCTCCAGGTTTCTAATTGGCGATTTAAACCTAAACCTTACTCTCTAATTTCTACCAAATGGCACCCAAATCGAATCGAAAGGCTGCATCAAAGGCTACTCAACTGTTCTTCGCCGAACACAATGTTGTAGCGTACTTCGAGAAGTCTGATAAGTCAAAGCTATTTGATGAAATGAACGATTTCCTCGAGAAATCCAACACTCATTTTGCTTTAACTGTGAATCCTGTAATATGCAAGCAGATAATTGCTGAATTTTGGGACTCAGCCAAAAAATCTGTTGATAGCAACGGGGTTGGTAAAATTGACTCTAGAGTCAATGGGAATGAGATTAGTTTGACTGAAGAAATGATACGGAAGCATCTGAAATTCAATGATGCAGGAGGTGATCCTGATTACAAGTCTGAATTGTACTTGAAGACGTACGAAGCAATTGGGTATGGGGGTGACTTAACTTGTGGGACCATCAAAAAGGGACAACTACCCTATGTTTGGCGATATCTTGCTCATACCATTCTCCACTGCCTGTCTCACAAGAAAACTGCGTGGGATGAACTTGCTGCACCTCAATCATCCGCTTTTCATGGATTGGTAAATGGCCTCAATTTTAACTTTTCAAAAATGATATTTGATGGAATGCTGGAAAATCTAAAACCTAAAAGGATCTTTTACATGTACCCCAGATTCATCCAACACATTCTAAATTGTGAATTTCCAAATCTGCAAATCTCTTATCAACATCTTGAACTAAAATCTTTTACAAGTAAAACATTTTCTAACATGCAAGTGAACAAAACTGTTTTCCTTGGTAAAGACACATCACACCCTATTCCTAAGGCCAGGACTGCTCCTGAGCAAACTGCTCCTGGTGACAACATTGTTACACCAACAAGTGTTGAGCCCACACCAGACCGACCATCCTCTTCCACTGATATACAAATTCCCACCATTCCCACCAAAAGGAAGAGGATGTCCACATCAAAAACCACACCCAAAAATACCACACGCACTCCACAATCACCCAGAAGGAAGAGGACTAGGTCTCCTTTACCTAGACCCTCCACAGGACTACCTCAGAATGAGGGTGGTATATCACCTAGGCCACGTGAAGTAGATTCCCCAACCCTTATTGCAGGGAATATACTGCTGGACTTGGTTCAATCACCCAACCGACATTCTGGTGATAAGGTGACTTGCAGTAGTGATGAAGCAAGTCAGGTGGAAAGGGCTGACACTACTCATGAAGTCCCACTGGACCCTGAGGACAGTGCCAACATCATTAAGACCCAATCCACGGCAACTGTTTCTGTCAGGGAACCTATTCAGGAACCTTTGATTGACAACAGGAATCCCAGGTGCCAAGAAACCATGGGTGCTGAGCATGAATTGATGGTTCGATGTACAAAACTTGAAAATGAATTGGCAGCTCTCCGTGCAATTGTGAGAGCTCAAGGAGAAGAAATTGAACAGTTGAAGGCAGGACAATCTATGAAAGCCACTGATAGGTAAGGTTGTCAACCATGCATACTATACGTTGAAATGAAATTCACAAGCAAAACTAGATTTAATTCAAAATAGGATCTTGCACAGGGTGTCTTCCTCAGATGTTGATGAAGTTGAACAAGTTGATCCGGTTGAACAACTTCATCCGGAGGAAGAAGGCCATGTTGATCAGGTTGAACTAGTTGATCCGGTTGAACAACTTCATCCGGAGGAAGAAGGCCATGTTGATCAGGTTGAACTAGTTGATCCGGTTGAACAACTTCATCCGGAGGAAGAAGGCCATGTTGATCAGGTTGAACTAGTTGATCCGGTTGAACAACTTCATCCGGAGGAAGAAGGCCATGTTGATCAGGTTGAACTAGTTGATCCGGTTGAACAACTTCATCCGGAGGAAGAAGGCCATGTTGATCAGGTTGAACTAGTTGATTCGGTTGAACAACTTCATCCGGAGGAAGAAGGCCATGTTGATCACGTTGAACTAGTTATCACAAGCGTGATGAGTGATCTGCAAACCACAAATGTGGATATAGCTCCTGAAGCTCTATCTTTCATGAGAAAAATGATGATTAGGAATACTCTTAACTGCACTTGGTTTAGGAGTGCTCCATCTCTGCCCACCATTCCTCTTTTAAAGCCTAGTGCTCCATCTCTGCCCATCATTCCTGTTTTAAAGCCAATCACTGCTGAGGAAATTCCTGAGCAAGTTATCTCGGAAGCCAGTCCCAATGCTGCAACTTCACTTCATGAGTCTCCAAAATATGCTGATGATGATTCTCTTGATGAGAGAAGTATCTCTGGTTTCACTGACATGGAGGATGATGATAATCTGAGCACAGGAGGTCAGAGAGAAGACATGGACCCTGTTACAAAGGCTCTGTTGGATGAGTATGAAAAGGAGAATGCTGAGATACGAAAGAAGTTCCAAGAACAAAAGGAAATTGCAGAGTTTGAAGAACAGAAACGACTACTCATAGAAGAAGGTATTTATGAGTATGTCATCAACAATGCAGACCTAATGTCCTTCATCAATGCAGCAAGGAGAAGATCTGATCTGTACATAGAAGAAAGAATTGCCAAAGCCGAAGAGAAAGGTCTTTCAGACAGAGTTGAGATGTACAAAAAGCTCTTATGTAATGAGTATAGGATGATTCGGATGAAGAGAAGTGAAGATAACAAAATTTTCCTATGTCAGTTCAGTGTGATGCTCAGAAGCAAGGAATGCTTTATTGATGCATGGGTTGATGAAATGAACGGTGATGACTTGATCAGATGGATGTACATGATCCTAGTCATCAGAGCTGATCAAGCCAATGAGATGAATGTAAAGAGATTTGTTGATAGCTCTTTAGAACAGGATCAACAAGAGAAGCAAGGTACTAGATATCAAACTCTATCTGAGGAGGATGAATTGCTGATTCATAAATGGTACTTCAAGGAAATCTTGGCGAGGGACCCAAAAATAATCAACTCTTGCAGATTTCCAAGGCTGAGAAACGACTATGATGCTATCAGGAAGAGCCAAATTGAAAAGGAAAGAGTTACTGGTGTGAAAAGGCCACCAGGTATGCATGCTCTGTTTGACTCCTTACATCCTGAAGGTCTCAGCTACCTCAAAGAAAAGAAGAGTAAAGCTCCTGTGCAGACTACTCAGCAAAAAAAGCCGCCAAGGATCAACATTATCAAGGAAATGTTTGACACTGTCTCTGATCCTCACCTCTCATCATCTCAACCCTCCACCACAGCCTCACAACCGACTGCTCCCTCATTACCAGGTGCATTTTCTGGTCTGAATAGAACTCTATCCTCACAGCAACCCAGAAGAAACCCTGCTGCTAGAACTAGTAGACCAGAAAAAAAATCCTAAACCTGTAAAATTAAAGCCTATTCCACCAAAGTTTAGAGCAGATAACTTCACACCCATTGTACCACATCCTCACCTAAACAAACCCCGAAAACCCTCATCTCCACCCAAGTCACCAGAAAAACCACCCACCAAGAGAATGAAGTCAGTGGCTAGGAAGGGAAAAGGAAAAGTGATCAATGAGGAGGATGAATACAGAGATGTCCATGCTGAAAGGAGAAGAATCATCTCCTGGAGGTATGATGATGAAGCGAAAGTATACCTGTTCACAACCAGTTCATGTGAGGTACTAAAGTTTACAGCTGAAGAAGCTATGTACAACCTCACTGACCATGAGTTGGGTGATGTTAGACAGTCACGTGGTGATATGAAGGGCGCGTGTTCACAAGAGGAATCCTTAATGCTGAGGATAAGGATGTATTTGGATGGGTTATACGGGGAAGTAGACGAAGCCACACAACGCAGCTTTGACAATCCTGTTTCGACACTTGAAGTTGATAAGGATGGAAATTTGGTAGTCTTTTTGAAGGATAAATATGTAAAAAAACGAATTGTAAATATGTAATTGTTTATTTGAACATATTGTTTTGGATTGGTCATTAGTGTTGAGATTTGTTTACAAATTGTCTACTTTAACATATTGTATAGATTATTATTGGCTTATTGCAAATTTTGAACTTAAAGAGGCTGAAATCGAAAGGGAAAACACAATCGTTGGTCGTCACCAACGTCTATAAGAGGTATGTTACCCTAAATCCGTTTGAGATCAGACTTTACATAACTTTGAGCCTAAGATTGAGTTAATTTTCCTTTCGATGTCTTCCCTATAATTTTTTGTATTGGGAACGAAATATTACAGGATATGAACTATGAAAACTTAATCAATCAGTTTGTTATTAATATGCTAGGAGATCTGCATGATTTATCATTTAACTACTTAGAGTGTCATTTTAAATTTATAATTTTCTTATGTTTATTGCAATAACTGAACTTTTTCCTTAATTAAAATCTTTTTTCTAATTGCATTTTTTTTTCTTCAAAAGGAGCCCATTTTCTGAACTCGAACAGGGTACCTAAGTCCTCAGCTCCGGCCCCGATATGTCTAACTAAATATTACTTGAATTCGATTTTAAAATGAGCCTATGCCCCCCGTTTGCCACAGTCATGACATCGGCACCCCTTTGCAATGGATCCATTGAAGCACCACAGTCAAGTCGCATAGGATTAAGAACTGAAGAAGCAGTGACGATGAAGAAGAACCAACGTCGATTTAATTAGCGGCAGAGAAGGGAAGTGTTAATGTGAATTGTGATTAGGCCCTTAGGGTATAAAAACCTAATTAAAAATTGTGTCTAGTTTGTTTTTAAGGGGTATTTTTATCATTAAAATAAAAAAATATCTAGTATTTATTTTAAAAACAATATATATAATTTAAAAAATATGGGTCCTTTAAATTGATGCACCATGTTTCGTCGTGCCACTCGCCATGCTCAACACCACTCCTGAAACGTATGATTTAAGGTTTTCTCTAGTTCCTAACTCATAAAATTAAATTTTCGAAAATAAAATTGAAAATTTTGGATGACTTATAGACTGAACCATACTTGTGTTAGTTTACTATAAGTATTGGGATTGAGCCATAATTTGTGCAATTTACTTCCGATGTATTGAAATGATACAACCAGTCGTAACCAATTGGCGGGGTATGACAACATAAACAACCTAAAGGGGTAGTAGTCCAAGGTTATCAAAATAAAATATGTAACCTTGTTAGAAATTATCTTCTATACGAAGATGATTTGAAGATGATTTGTTTATATGTGATACTAACCAAAATCATGTAGATGAAACAATTAAGTTGTTATCATCTAAATTCTTCATGAAGGATAAGGGAGGCAGATGTGATTCTTGGAATAAGAATTAAGCCTGCTAACAATGGGTGTGTGATCAACAATCATATTATATTGAGAAAATTATCAATAAATTTAATTTCATGATTATTCTCGGGTAAGTACACCTATAGATCCATGTTTGAAATTAATGCCAAACACAGGAAACAGTTCCACAATTGAAGTATTCTAGGGCTATTGGTTGCTTGATGTATGCTATGACGATTTCTAGACCTGATATTGCTTATATAGTAGAAGTATGAGTTGATATATTACTTAACACTGAAACAATTCAAAGAGTATTCAAGTATCTCAATGAAACCAAAAATTATGGATTGAGCTACTTGAGATTTCCTTCGATCCCATTTGTCAAACTGGTTTTTTCCCCACTATTGTGACGCCCACTCCCAGACTTGGCCCTAGGAGCGGTCACGCATCGGATTTACTCATGAACACAAGGTACAACAGAGATAACTAAAGCAGCGGAAATAAAACTTTTATTCATATGCCAAGTATTACATAGTAAGAGAGACAAATACAAAAGAGAAATAAACATCTCCACGCCAGTTTTCAAAAATGTCTTCTCTTGATAGCTTGACATTGTCTTCATAGTGTATGCCCCCTAGTTCCTGCTCACATCTCAGCCTTCCCTTTTCGATCCGAAGGTCCAGCCTCATCTGACATACATAACTTAACAAGTCAGCTTACGCTGGTGAGTTCTACGTTTTTGGAAAACTTTACCTTTCGAAAGCACTTAGGTTTATCAAACACATTTCTGCAATTCGACAATCAAACACAAAGCATATAGCACATATATTCACATATTCTAACCTCGTGAATAGACTAACCTTCTGTTGCTTTGTCATCCTTGTCTCATATTAAATGCTATCTTAGGGAAATAGTGTTTCTATTTGCTTTACGAACACATCGTGTAGCAATAGTCCCTTTAGTTTTGACACTATATAGCTTTGACGCTATCTGGCTTTGACGTCGCTTAGCTTTGACGCTTTCTGGCTTTGACGCCGCTTGGTTTTGACATCATTGGGACAACATTATTTAACCTCTTGTTTCAGAAGCCCCTTACTCCCCAATCTTTTCTCGATTACCATCCGTAATCTATTCTACTAGAAACATTGAAATGGCAATCTATCTTTCCTCTATTCATCACCATACAATCAATACATATAACATGTAATTATAATAATTGAAAATATTTTCACACAACGTTATGTATATCAGCCCAACACGGTTTAAAGTATTTAAACAATTTAAAAGAGGGCTCATAGAACTCACCTTAGCTTTGCAAAACTATTATTCTTGGGTTAAGTTCTTGTGAATCAGTTTCTTAATGCCTTTAACGTAATGTCCCTATCAAGACATCCTAAATGTTACAAATCACGTTTAAGAACTACCTCATTATCCAAAACTCAACACTTTATTGGTTAATATCTTAAATAGTCAAAATGACCATTTTGCCCTCTTTACATATTTTGTTATATCTTTATCAAGTCTTTTCTCCTTAACGTTTACCGCTCGTGTTTCCTCATGACCGATTATTTAGCGGAATTACTATGAGGAATAGTCACGGGGTTTGGAATTTGGTGACGATCGTTACCGGCCGTGTAGGCGTCATTGACGACCATGAGGCGGAATTACTACAATCGTTGCACCGAGTAATTTAATTATAAATTACCAAAATTTGAACTCATATATATTTAATATATGTGTAAACATGTTACCATACCAAAATTCGAGTCCTCATACCTTCCGGATTATTTTATATTAAATATCCATATTCCGAAACCCTAATTACCCATTTTTCTCGTTTCTATATCATAACTCATTTTTATACAGAACCATCTTAGGGTATCATCCATTATAACATTTTATAATATCCCTTAAAGTGGCAAAGCTTAATTCAAAACCGTTTACTCGATTTGGGCAAAACAATGTCGTGAAAACCCTAATCTTGACCCGTTTCTAAAACTCATACCAAACCTTCACCAATTCTGAAATAAACTTAGGGCTTTCTTAAAACACATCAAATTAGGATTACCTACCAAAATTCAGGTCCTAATTCCCACCCGATCATCCAATTTTACCCAAACAAGCTCAAGAACCCTAATTTGAGCATAGTTTTAAAAATCATACTTAGAGATTGATTTAGCCAAAACTGAAAGAGGTTATTTTAGACCTTACCTAATAATGCTTGACTGCAGAAATTCGCTCCTTAACTCCTCACCGTTTGAGAGAATTTGATCGATGAAGCTACTGGTTCGAAATTAGGGTTTTTCAGGTTTGGATTCAGAAATTGAGGAGGATATTCGGCCGATTAGAGGGTGTATATATACCCATTGAGAGCGCCTAGGGTCCCTACACGTGTCTAGGGTGACTCATGCTCGAAATCAACACGTATACAAGGTCAATTTCGTCAAAACGTGAGCTGTAAGTCGAATTTCGTCGTTTCTGGTCTGAATTGGGCGGAGGTACGCGAGCCCCCTCCCTCAATCCTTCGCGATACACGAGGAACTATCTAGGAATGACAGTTTTGGTCCCTGAGGTTCTATAATGTGTAAAACTAGCCCAGAACTTCCCTAATTGCTATTTTTAACTCCCGAACCATTATAAAACATACTTAATGAAGTTTCTAAGGCTCGGGACACCCTCGATGATATACATATACATACGTATATATTTATATATATATATATATATATATCTTTTGATATTTTACATTCTAGCCCCTCAAACTTTCCAATACTTATCAATTCATGTTATGGATCACATTAGGATATATTTTTACTATATTCTAAGCCTTAAATGTTCATAATAGTTATAGATACGTATAATATCCGTATACATTTATAACTTTACATAAATTACACTTTTGGCCTTCTACTTTTCCATTAACTATTAACACATGTATGTAACTATCAATTCACACATATTTCATCATGTTATTTGTATAAACATATATTTATCTCATATTTTACTTTCTTTACCATTTAACTCATCCGTTAATACAAATTTCATCCTTTTGGCCATTAAACACGTATTTCTAACATATGCAATTTATCTAATGCATAGTTTACCATTTTTATCAATCATGCTTACGTATTGATAATATTGACACGTATTTACTATATATATCATGTACCTGTGAAATTGGGGTGTTACAACTATAGACCGGTGTGGGTTTCTATTAGGGGTGTAAATGGGTCATGTTTATAGGTTGACGGGTCAACATAACACGAACCTAGAAAATTTTAACACAACCTAAACATGTTTAATGCTTTAAAATTACAATCTTACAAAAAAAATACAAATGCATAATTTTATATAATAACAATTATACATTTGATTATAAAATCTCATGTTAGTTTACAATTTAGGTTTTGAAGTTTAATAAAATTTATTTATTATCAAAATCCAATTCTGAGCTGTACTCATATCTTCTATTGTGTATGCCACGTGTTTTTTTTTTTTAAAAGCATTGATCGATTTGGGCTGCAGTTTCTCTTCTCACTTAACGCGTGTATAGTGCCTCAAAAGATGCATGTACTCCAGTATTCTTAATTGGACGTGTAGAATCGGGCTACCAAAGATGACTAGATAGGTCAAGACCTAGGACAAGTCAACTTAGTAGTCGGACTACAAGGAAGTTGGGACTGAGTCTTCTGACGGGCAGTCGGCTTGGCCACCTGAGACTTGATCTAACACATGCAAAACAGAAGCGCCGTTTTTCTTGGGAAGCAGAACAGGGTGTCCTGCGACCAAGCTCGGGCGTGAGAATCAGTATACGTTTCGAAGGATTAAGTGTAATCAGATGAGAGAGATCACATTGAATGAAGTTTACCTGGTGGTTGTGGGGTATTTATAGCCCACAACCTTTGTCCTGTACTGTAATTAATGCGAGGAGCCCAAAGTAGAGTGCTGCAGGTCTGGCATCCGGACTGCCCCCAAATGCCACAATGGCTGTTTTGGGTAATGACCTCGGTGAGGACGTCGGGCTTAGGGATGCTGACCAAGTGTGTGAGCATTGGTCTGTGCCTACATATCTCGACCAACCTTGGATGCAGAGTCTAGTCATGCCGAGTACAGTCAGTCGACCTGGTAAGGTCCAACCAAGGTAGGTTGGTTTAGTATTGAGGGTCACTAGTCGGCCTGGTAATTACTTGATTGGCAGTCGACCTTGTCAGGGTCGACTGGCCGTGAGATTTATCACCAGTCGGTTTGGTGGTCTAATGACTGGCAGTCGACCTTGTCAAGGTCGGCTAGCCATGAGATTTATCACCAGTTGGCTTGGTGGTCTAATGACTGGCAGGGTCAGTTGGTCATGAGATTTATCACCATTCGGCCTGGTGGTCTAATGACTAGCAGTCGACCTTGTTAGGGTCGGTTGGTCATGAGATTTATCACCAGTCGGCCTGGTGATCTAATGACTGGCAGTCGACCTTGTCAGGGTCGGCTGGTAATGAGATTTATCACCAGTCGGTCTGGTGATCTAATGACTGGCAGTCGACCTTGTCAGGGTCGGCTGGTCATGAGATTTATCACTAGTCGCCCTGGTGGTCTAATGACTGGCAGTCGACCTTGTCAGGGTCGGCTGGTTATGTGACTTGTTTTTTGAGGTAGGATGTACACCACTTTGTGTATGTGATGTAATCCGACTCGGACATACGTCATCAGCCCCCCAGTCTGATGTGTAGTGGTCTGGACACTATTATCGGACTTATTATAAGTTGTCTTTGTTGTCTATCCAGTTAGTGGTGTTGGCCGATTGCTCTCTGGCCGAGAGGTTGGCTCTCGGGCCGGTAGCGTGTGGGTGTGTTACATCTGTACTTACACGTGTTAGGCCTTTATGGGCATGGGTGATGGTTATCCTGTGCTTCG
Source organism: Deinandra increscens subsp. villosa (assembly GCA_039602395.1). Lineage (NCBI taxonomy): Eukaryota > Viridiplantae > Streptophyta > Magnoliopsida > Asterales > Asteraceae > Deinandra > Deinandra increscens. The sequence continues at coordinate 77,620,814 of JBCNJP010000003.1, forward strand.
CAGGTAACCGAACAGTCACTTGGAGTTTTCCTATAAATAGGGCCATTTCTCCTCATTTGTGTTTTACCACTGTAAAATTCTTCTCTGTTCCTCTCGGCTTTCTTGTTTACGAAATCAGCTTGGCTATTCGCTTGTTTCTCAGTACGTTTCCTTCTTAGTTATCTTGTTTTCTTGGTCGGCTTTTATCATGTCGAAAATGGACACTTTCCATTCGGTTCTCACTTTGGATGATCTTCGAAACCATTGTAAAAGATATGGAATATCAACACGGTTGGGGGCTGAGGTTCCGTCGCCGACCGCTACCATCAGGGATGCCCCCAATGGTAAGGTCTGTCTATACACTAAGTCGTTCTTGGCCGGTCAGTTAAGGATTCCTCTTTCAAATTTTTTTTTAAGTGTTCTGGATTATCACAAGGTTTATATCTCTCAACTCCATCCCTTGGCTATCTTGAGGATTACTCATTTCGAGGTGTGTTGTAAAGTGGCCGGCAAAGAGCCAACATTAGGTGTCTTCCATAGGTTCTTTACAATGGGTCTACAGGGTGACCGGTATACCATGGATCAACGCTATGTTAAGTATGAAGATGGCACTGTTACTCCTCATTATCTGACCCAATTGCCGACCAACTTAAAATTTTTCAAAGACAATTTTTTTGGGTGTCTTCCAATATTTTAGACAAGGTTATTCCTTCGAAGTCCATTACAACTAATGCTTAAATTGGGACCATCGTCGAAGAGCCTATCGATGCCGAGACTGTTACAAGGCTTGTCTAGCTGCAGATTCCTTTGAGGGCTTTCCCGAGAGGGTTTTGATACTGACCGGGTTGAGTAAGAATTGGTTATTCATTGACCGAAAGCCAGCCTTTAGATTTGATGGTCGGGGTAATGCCCTGTCATCTCCTCTTAATTTTTGTTTCTTCATGTTTTTTTGAATTTATTTGTGCTAACCCTTTTTATTGTGTTTTCAGATATGGATCTCCTTGACTTCATTCGTTTGGATAATATTGATGATGTGATTTAGATTGATAAGTCCCTCGGCGAGGATGAGGCCGACCCAGTGTACTCGACCATTCAGCAATGATATGAGGATTTTTCTATTGAGCATGGGAAGAAGGTCATTCTTGGGGGTGCCTTAAAGGGTGCTACCAATGAGTTGGTGGATGAAGAGGAGAAGTCTAAGAAGAAGGTTAGGGACATGAAAAGGAGAGCCCCTGGGAAGCCTTCGAAGGAGAAGCCGACTGCTCGTGCGAAGCATTCGGCTAAGCATCTTGCTTCTTCATCTGATAAGTCTAAAAGATCCAAGGGTTCCTCGAAAGCTGTTGATGCCAAGGCCGAGAGCCAGGGTAGGCAGGTTGATGATGATGGTTCTGAAATAGAGGTATGGACCGACGATGACGAGGATGTTGAGGGGGAATGATAAGTCGAAATGCCCGGCTTGAGAGGAAATTGGAGCAGGTTCGACTGCGCTCTACTGACCAGAAAAAGGAGATAGCCAAGTTGAAGGCTAAGTGTGCCAAAGTCGACCCTGACAGGGCCGCTTAGTTGGAAAAGGATCTTGCTAAAATGAAGGTCAAAAAAGGGTTGTTGGAGAAAGTGAACGCTGGTCTGAGGGAGTCGGTCGGTGACGTCGAATCATCATTAGCTGCCCTTCGTAAAGCACATGAGGAAACCCAGCAGCATCATGAGGCTGAGTTGGCCAAGTTGAAGCTGGACAAAGACCGTCTGGAGGGTTTGTATAAGGGTGCGACTGCCCAGGCCAAGTTGTATGGTGATGACCGTCGATGGTTCTTTCGACCGATTGATGAAAAGTACCGAATTCAAAGAGCCGCTCGGCGCGCTTCAAAGTGTTGTGATGGATCGGGGCACTCATCTCGGCTATGTTAATTGTGACACCCGAGAATTTCAAGGTTAACTTCCGTTAGACAAGTCCGTTAGTTACGATTATAAGTGTTAACTTAGTAACCAATGCTTAACTAGGCCGAATACGTCCACGTCCTTTGGTTGATCACCGAACCCGCCCATATGCGTTATGTGCTCATTTATTGATGTCATTATGTGCAATGTGATTTAAATGCATGATTTAATATTGTGAATAGCACGATTAATTGTAAATACTTGATTATGTGAAAATTGACCTGTTTTGGTAGCCAGCGAAACTAACGGGCGAAACTATAGTGTCGCCCGGTAGCCAGCTAAGCTACCCGTTAACTCGTGACCAGAGCTAGTTTCGCCTGGCCAGCGAAACTGCCAGCGAAACTAGCCTCTGATATAAATAAACTTAATAAACCCTAGTAGCCTCATTTGCCTCATTTCACAACAAACACACACACACTCTTTTCTCCTGGAGATTCTGGTCAGTCGAGGTTCACACCGAGTTGTCGAGATGTCAGCCCCAAACCATCATCTACCAAGCTAGGAGATCGAACCGTGAGTCCCAAAAACCTCCATTTTGTGTTCTATATGTGTTTTTCTTAAAAAGCATGACCAAACCTTCATGATATTGCTTGATCTTCTGTAAATATGCTTTAGGATGCTAGATCTATCATAAAGTTGATGACTTTACGTTTAGAATCCAACCATGTTAGGGATCTAGATCATTTTGGTCATTTTAGGGTTTTGAACTTATTTTGGTGATTTGATGATGAAACTGCATGTTAAACGTGTTAAAGTTGCTTGATTTATGTTGGTAAATGCCTATGTATGCTAAATAATGAATTGCATGTAAGATCAGAAGCCGTTAGGTTGATTTTTAGGCAAATCCGTATGTTTTTCGCGACCAGCGAAACTGAGTGTTCTCTGGGCGAAACTATGTGGCGAAATTAGGCCTTCATTCAGCGACACTGCCGAGCGAAACTATAGTGTCGCTAGCGAAACTGACCAGACCTGCTCGAACGAAACTACCGAGCGAAATACCTGAACGAAAGTTCAAACCAGTTTCCCTGCGAAACTAGGCTAGCGAAACTGCGTCAGCAGTTTCGGGCGAAACTAGCCTAGCGAAACTGTGTCACTGGGCATTGCCTAGCGAAAGTGCTGCCCGTGCACCTAGCGAAACTGCCTAGCGAAACTGTGCTAGCGAAACTAAGACCTGACCTAAAAACCAAACTTGTGAAATTTGCTTAAGTGTTATGCCATGACTTACATGATTATGCCATGATGAAACATGCTCGATATCTGATTTATATGAACCCTTGTTTATGATCAACCATTGGTGTCGTGTGTCGGTATGTCGAGTCATAGTTGCAACGTGCTATGTTATGGGCCATAGTGACGTTAAGTAAAGATTAGACACGAAACTAATACTTAAGACCTAAACGTGTTCATAGGTCTTCGTTAAACAACAATAATTTGGATTACTTGAAGTGTAGCAGTGCAACCAAAGGTGAGTGTCACTAACTTGTTTACCGTGAGCCTGTTTGGGCCACACCGAATAACTTAACGAAAAACAATGCTGAATAAACTCTAGAGTGCTAGGCACCTACTAATGAACAAGAGAACTCGGGAATGCTCGGCACCCACTTGATGAACTGAAGTGTTTTATGGGAAACACTTGTGGACTTAAACAAACTATTTTTGAAACAAAACTGAAAACGTTTTAATATGGCTAGTGTAGGTTAAAGTCTGAACCATATGATATCACATGTTTTCTAAGGATGCCTTATAACTTAAAAGTCCTCAACTAAAATTGTACCATTAATTGTAAAGCGAGGGGATGTTGGGTAGATCTACTGGAGTTTGACAAACTCCGCCCCGTGGCACGGGGAGTGCACGGAGGAACAATATCAGCCTATTTGACCGTAGTCCCGGGGAGGACACGGGGGAGGCAAAAACCGCGATGACGTAGGTCCGCACCGTACGGGATGGCTCGGCCCCCACAAAATAAGTCAGCTTTGGTACAAACTTCCTTAGAGCATGGAACAACGGATTAGCTACCTGCGATATCGGTTGAGTCCTTTAACTTTACGGAACTAGTACATACCCGATGACGCAGGTCACGGACAAACCATTTATAAACTGAGATTTAATTACGAGCATTGCTTTTCACAAATAAATATTTTGTAAGTACATCTTGACATGAATTATGATTATGAGACCGGGCCAATGCATGACAAGCCCACTGTGAACTCACCAACCGTTAGGTTGACACTTGCGTGGTTTAAACTTTTGCAGATCGCTAAGGAGTATCCGCTGGAGGTTGGCATGGCACGAGAAGATATTTATTTCTGTTTAAACTAAACTTGGGAATTTTAAAACATTGTTTATGTAAAGCACGTGGTTAGTGCTAAGACAATATTTTATTCCGCTGCGTGTATTTAAGACTCTGATTTATAACTTGTGTTTGAACTAACCCTGATTCGTTTAGTATTTGTAACTATGGTTGTGGATCCTGGTCTAGTCGCGCCCCTTAACGGTATAAACTCCGTTAGTGGTATTTTGGGGGTGTGACAGATTGGTATCAGAGCAACTGCAAGGTTCCTCGAATCGACGATCTCTTCGATCAACTGCAAGGTTCAAGCTACTACTCAAAGATCGATCTACGGTCTGGTTATCACCAACTTCGTGTTCGTGAAGAGGATGTTCCTAAGACTGCTTTCAGAACTCGATATGGTCATTACGAGTTCTTAGTTATGCCATTTGGGCTAACTAATGCACCTGCTGTATTTATGGATCTGATGAATCGAGTGTGCAAGCCGTACCTCGATAAGTTTGTGATAGTCTTCATCGACGACATTTTGATCTACTCTAAGACCAAGGAAGAACACGAGGAACATCTGCGTCTTATTTTGGAATTGCTTCGCAAGGAACAGCTCTACGCCAAGTTTTCAAAATGCGACTTTTGGATCCGCGAAGTCCAGTTTCTTGGACACATTGTTAATGAGGAAGGAATTCATGTCGATCCAGCCAAAGTGGAAGCAATAAAGAACTGGTCTACCCCAAGAGCGCCAACAGAAATCCGATAATTTTTAGGACTTGCCGGATATTATCGAAGGTTTATTAAGGGTTTCTCTCAATTGGCTCAACCCTTAACAGCCTTAACGCACAAAGGAGTGCAATATAGATGGGGTGAAAAAGAAGAACACGCGTTCCAAACGCTTAAAGACATGTTATGTTCGGCTCCAATTCTTGCGTTACCCGATGGAGTTGACGACTTTGTGGTTTATTGCGATGCATCAATCCAAGGACTCGGTTGCGTGTTGATGCAACGAGATAAAGTGATTGCCTACGGGTCCAGGCAACTAAAGGATACTGAAAAGAATTATACAACGCATGATTTGGAAATGGGAGCCGTTGTTCATGCACTCAAGATTTGGAGACATTACCTATATGGAACAAAGTGCACGATATTCACTGATCATAAAAGTTTACAGCACATATTTGATCAGAAAGACCTCAACATGCGGCAAAGAAGGTGGGTTGAATTACTGAACGATTATGATTTGGCAATTAAGTATCATCCTGGAAAAGCCAATGTTGTGGCTGATGCCTTGAGTCGAAAAGAGCACGAAAAGCCTCGAAGGGTACGAGCGCTACAACTTACTATTCACACGGGATTGCCGGATCGAATCCGTGACTGCCAACGAGAAGCTTTGAAAGCAGAAAACTTCGCAGCTGAAGCACTGCGTGGTGTAGATGGCCATTCTGACGTTAAGTCCGATGGACTCACGTACTATAATGACAGAATCTGGGTTCCTTTGTTTGGGAATCTCCGTGAGCTCGTAATGGACGAGGCTCACAAGTCAAGATACTCGGTACACCCCGGATCAGATAAAATGTATCAGGACTTGAAAAATCTTTATTGGTGGCCGAATATGAAAGCCGACATTGCTCGATATGTGGCTAAGTGTCTTACATGCTCAAGAGTCAAGATTGAATACCAAAAGCCTTCTGGTTTGCTGCAACAACCAAAGATCCCAGAATGGAAATGGGAGGATATCTCAATGGATTTCGTAACAGGACTACCTCATCGATCAAATCAACCGGATGCGATTTGGGTTGTCATCGATCGATTAACCAAATCGGCACATTTCATTCCGATGAAGGAAAGTGATAATATGGATAAATTGACAAAGCTGTACATCGATAAAATTGTGAAGCTTCACGGCGTGCCTAAGACTATCATTTCTGATCGAGATCCTCGATTTACTTCCCGATTATGGCAATCAATGCAGGAAGCATTGGGAACCCGACTAGATATGAGTACAGCTTATCACCCACAAACGGATGGTCAATCGGAACGAACCATTCAAACCTTAGAAGATATGCTCCGAGCTTGCGTCCTTGACTTTGGGAAAGATTGGGAGACTCACCTTCCACTGGTGGAGTTCTCTTACAACAATAGTTATCATTCAAGTATAGGTGCTGCACCTTTCGAAGCACTGTATGGCAGAAAATGTAGATCGCCCGTGTGTTGGGCTGAAACGGGTGAGAAAGGGCTCACTGGACCGGAAGTTATCCATGATATGACCGAGTGAATTATTCAAATCAGGCAACGGCTAGCTGCAGCACGTGATCGACAAAAGAGTTATGCCGACAAACGCCGAAAACCTCTAAAGTTTGAGGTGGGTGACAAAGTATTGTTGAAGGTATCTCCTTGGAAGGGAGTGATACGCTTTGGGAAGCGTGGAAAGTTAAATCCTCGCTACATCGGTCCGTTTGAAATTATTGGGGAAGTAGGCCCGGTGGACTATCGATTGCAACTCCCTGCTGAACTCGATGGAGTTCACAACGTATTTCACGTTTCCAATCTAAAGAAATGTCTGGCTGAAGACATCGAAATAATTCCCTTGGAGGAATTGGAAATTGACGAACATCTGAGATTTATTGAGCAACCAGTGGAAATCATGGGACGCGAGGAGAAGGCCCTCAAACGTAGCAAGATTCCGATCGTCAAGGTGCGATGGAACTCAAGGCGTGGACCTGAATATACTTGGGAACGTGAGGATCAGATGAAGAAAAAGTATCCTCACTTGTTCGAGCAAACATCCACGGAAACTCATGGTATGATTTAATTTTGGGGACCAAAATTCCTTAACAGGAGGAGGATGTGACAACCCTAAAACTTTTTGCTTTCTTTCCCCAGCGACGACAGCAACGACGACAGCTGATGCTGCGAACGCTACGACACAAGAATAATTTTCGGGACGAAAATTCCAATTTCAGGGGAATGATGTGACACCCGAGAATTTCAAGGTTAACTTCCGTTAGACAAGTCCGTTAGTTACGATTATAAGTGTTAACTTAGTAACCAATGCTTAACTAGGCCGAATACGTCCACGTCCTTTGGTTGATCACCGAACCCGCCCATATGCGTTATGTGCTCATTTATTGATGTCATTATGTGCAATGTGATTTAAATGCATGATTTAATATTGTGAATAACACGATTAATTGTAAATACTTGATTATGTGAAAATTGACCTGTTTTGGTAGCCAGCGAAACTAACGGGCGAAACTATAGTGTCGCCCGGTAGCCAGCTAAGCTACCCGTTAACTCGTGACCAGAGCTAGTTTCGCCTGGCCAGCGAAACTGCCAGCGAAACTAGCCTCTGATATAAATAAACTTAATAAACCCTAGTAGCCTCATTTGCCTCATTTCACAACAAACACACACACACTCTTTTCTCCTGGAGATTCTGGTCAGTCGAGGTTCACACCGAGTTGTCGAGATCTCAGCCCCAAACCATCATCTACCAAGCTAGGAGATCGAACCGTGAGTCCCAAAAACCTCCATTTTGTGTTCTATATGTGTTTTTCTTAAAAAGCATGACCAAACCTTCATGATATTGCTTGATCTTCTGTAAATATGCTTTAGGATGCTAGATCTATCATAAAGTTGATGACTTTACGTTTAGAATCCAACCATGTTAGGGATCTAGATCATTTTGGTCATTTTAGGGTTTTGAACTTATTTTGGTGATTTGATGATGAAACTGCATGTTAAACGTGTTAAAGTTGCTTGATTTATGTTGGTAAATGCCTATGTATGCTAAATAATGAATTGCATGTAAGATCAGAAGTCGTTAGGTTGATTTTTAGGCAAATCCGTATGTTTTTCGCGACCAGCGAAACTGAGTGTTCTCTGGGCGAAACTATGTGGCGAAATTAGGCCTTCATTCAGCGACACTGCCGAGCGAAACTATAGTGTCGCTAGCGAAACTGACCAGACCTGCTCGAACGAAACTACCGAGCGAAATACCTGAACGAAAGTTCAAACCAGTTTCCCTGCGAAACTAGGCTAGCGAAACTGCGTCAGCAGTTTCGGGCGAAACTAGCCTAGCGAAACTGTGTCACCGGGCATTGCCTAGCGAAAGTGCTGCCCGTGCACCTAGCGAAACTGCCTAGCGAAACTGTGCTAGCGAAACTAAGACCTGACCTAAAAACCAAACTTGTGAAATTTGCTTAAGTGTTATGCCATGACTTACATGATTATGCCATGATGAAACATGCTCGATATCTGATTTATATGAACCCTTGTTTATGATCAACCATTGGTGTCGTGTGTCGGTATGTCGAGTCATAGTTGCAACGTGCTATGTTATGGGCCATAGTGACGTTAAGTAAAGATTAGACACGAAACTAATACTTAAGACCTAAACGTGTTCATAGGTCTTCGTTAAACAACAATAATTTGGATTACTTGAAGTGTAGCAGTGCAACCAAAGGTGAGTGTCACTAACTTGTTTACCGTGAGCCTGTTTGGGCCACACCGAATAACTTAACGAAAAACAATGCTGAATAAACTCTAGAGTGCTAGGCACCTACTAATGAACAAGAGAACTCGGGAATGCTCGGCACCCACTTGATGAACTGAAGTGTTTTATGGGAAACACTTGTGGACTTAAACAAACTATTTTTGAAACAAAACTGAAAACGTTTTAATATGGCTAGTGTAGGTTAAAGTCTGAACCATATGATATCACATGTTTTCTAAGGATGCCTTATAACTTAAAAGTCCTCAACTAAAATTGTACCATTAATTATAAAGCGAGGGGATGTTGGGTAGATCTACTGGAGTTTGACAAACTCCGCCCCGTGGCACGGGGAGTGCACGGAGGAACAATATCAGCCTATTTGACCGTAGTCCCGGGGAGGACACGGGGGAGGCAAAAACCGCGATGACGTAGGTCCGCACCGTACGGGATGGTTCGGCCCCCACAAAATAAGTCAGCTTTGGTACAAACTTCCTTAGAGCATGGAACAACGGATTAGCTACCCGCGATATCGGTTGAGTCCTTTAACTTTACGGAACTAGTACATACCCGATGACGCAGGTCACGGACAAACCATTTATAAACTGAGATTTAATTACGAGCATTGCTTTTCACAAATAAATATTTTGTAAGTACATCTTGACACGAATTATGATTATGAGACCGGGCCAATGCATGACAAGCCCACTGTGAACTCACCAACCGTTAGGTTGACACTTGCGTGGTTTAAACTTTTGCAGATCGCTAAGGAGTATCCGCTGGAGGTTGGCATGGCACGAGAAGATATTTATTTCTGTTTAAACTAAACTTGGGAATTTTAAAACATTGTTTATGTAAAGCACGTGGTTAGTGCTAAGACAATATTTTATTCCGCTGCGTGTATTTAAGACTCTGATTTATAACTTGTGTTTGAACTAACCCTGATTCGTTTAGTATTTGTAACTATGGTTGTGGATCCTGGTCTAGTCGCGCCCCTTAACGGTATAAACTCCGTTAGTGGTATTTTGGGGGTGTGACATTAATGGTTATGACCAGGCTGTTGCAGGTCGTGAGAAGGAGAAGAACTCCTATTACAAGCCTGATATCGAAGAGAGGCTGAAATCCGCTGTTGTGAAGTTTTCTAAGACGAAGTTTCCTTACTTGGATGCTTTAGCTGGTTACCTTAACAAAACCATGGATGACTTCCGAGCCATCAAACCCAGGTCCGAGCGCTTACTGCCTCGAGGAAGCAAGCCCGATGAAGGAAAATCTATGGAGAAGGGATCTGGGCCGACTGCCGACGCTCCGAAGGCTTAGATAGCTTGTTTTTGCTTGTATTCCTTTCTTTCTAAGTATTGTAATCGACTTATTATGAAATGGAAATGAATATTTTAGATCATCATTATCTTATGTTTTATTCGTTTTGTTTACACCAAATGATATATGTATGGCTTTTGTCATGTGACCTCAAATTCGATGCTGGGTCGACCACAGTGTTTGGCCGACTGCTGTATCGAAAGGTCGGTTATGCTAACAAGATTTTATTGTACGTCATCATACTTAAAATGTGTTAAGTCTATAGGTCGACCATTTGTATGTACCCAAAATATATTGGATTTGCATTGGGCTAAGATTTCATGGGGTAATATTGAAAGTGGATAGGTTTCCTTTTGGTCGACTGTTGAGACAATGTTTACGACATGTCATCTGGAATGTTCTTAAGTGTCTTTAGTTAGCCTCTTGGTTTGAATTACAGCATTGATTTTTTGTTAATGTTGTGTGAGTCGACCCTGAAATCCTTGGCGTTCGTCAACACTGTTTGAATAGATTTTGTGAGGTCGACTGATGCTGTTTGAAGCGTTATTATGTTTGTCTCGTTTTTGTTGGTGTTTGAGTGGGTCGGCCAGTATTAGCCTGGCCGACTGCTTCATGTTCTGGCCGAGTGTTGTCGCCTCGGCCAACTGGTTTTCTTTAGGTCGACTGGTGTCATACCAGTCGGCTAGTAAGTCTTGTGAGTTTTGTTTCATGCTTTGCAGTCCTTATTGTTTGGTTTCAGGTGTACGGCCTGAAGTATATGTAAGTTAGGAAAGATATATATATATGTATACATCTGTATGTTATTACGCATTTATACCTAGGTTCGACTGAAGTATTCCAGTCTATGTGGTCCAGACTTATGCCGAGTGCCTTCCGGGTCAAGTGTTAACTGCTCGATCGAGGCGACTTGGCTTTCTGCTAGTCACCCACTGATATAGATCTATGAGGAATGAACAATTATGTGTTTTCCTATGTAGCCCGGTACGGATAACAATCTTACGAATATTGCTTTTTAGTTTTTTATGACGAGTCCGTCTGTTTGTGCCGAAATTGGCTGACCTTTCTGACTAATAGCAAGGAGGCATGCCCTTAGGCTTACCTATGATAATAGTTTAGTCGGTGTGCCGACTACAGACTGAGAATCATGTTATTTAGTTAATATGTTGATTAATATGTAAACGCCCGGATGATCAACAACATTACAAAAGTGGGGTGTATGTGCCCCTAGCTTATAGAGAACATTTCTGAAGTTGCATGTGTAACACCTTGTTAATTACGGTAAAATGAGAGAGAATTTTTTTCCGTTTACAAACTGGACCTGGAAAGCCCAGCTGGGCCTAATAGGCCCATTAAGAAAATGAAGGCCCATTAAAATCCCAATACATATACCTGATATCCAGATGAGTTGTTAAAAATATTCTAATCATTTATTACATAAACCAAGGTGTTACAGATCAATAAAAGATGAGTTCGAGTAGAACTGACAAATTACGTTGTTTAATTGATTAGCGTGCTAGATAACTGGACGTTATCATAAATGTTGACTCGATGAGTTATGAGGATAGATATAATAACAAGGATGTTGATATTTGTTAGAAAAGTTGTTTAAACGGTTACAAGTGAAGTGCATGTACAGAAACACTAAACGATGCTTAACACGCATATGTCATCGGTAGTGACAAAGAGGTCACTGAGACGAGATTAAGGTATCTTGAGATTCCAAATACTTGATCATTGATGATCTGACTATTAGAAAAGATAACCATAGGAATCGATAAAAGAAATGGTGAAATCGGTAAACGGGACTGTTACGCGATATTAACCGAAAATGACTCACTTAATTATTTAAGACGGTTTTACCGACCCAATGAAATTATAAATATTTTTCTGAGTATTCACAGAGAATTACAGTCATAATGATACGCTCGGTTCGCAAAGCAGTATAATCGGCACTCGCGTCGGATACGCGCTTTATACCGCCCGTTGACCGAATATTTATCAGATTATTTATAATCTGACATTTTAAGCACTCCGAGATTATTTACGAGCCATTTATGATATTCCAGTCACTCCGGATTTATCGTGGAATATTTACGTGACATTCAGTATTTAACGTGTTCAGATATCATGGTAAAATACTTGTCAATTTAATTTACACCACACGATTTTTACCTAAATATAAATACCCTATTTTTTTCATTACTCCTTAATTCTCACAAAAATTCTAAAACACAACTTATGTGTTTGTGTGTGTCGAGAATAGTAGAAGAGAGAGCCACCGGCTCCTCTCATTTTTTTTCCGGCGACCTCCGCCCTTCGACGACTGATGGCGATCTCCGGTGAAGCCCGTTTCCACCCTATCTCTTCTCCTTCTTCCCCGGTTCTATTCACGTGCCTTTCCAGCCCGTTCCCTGTCCCGATCAGTGGCAAAAGCGGCGATAGTCGTAGAAGGCGGCTAGGGTTCCGCTGCCCAGCGGCGGCGCTACTCTCTCTCTGTCTCCTCCGTCAGTGATTTGAACTAGGTTATGGGTTATGGTGATGGTTTCCAGTCGCGAACAACACAAAGAAGGCGTCGACAGCCGCGATCCGGCAACCCAACGGCGGCGGTGCTGCTGTGTTCTGCTCCTCCGGCGACGGTGAGGGTTTTTAACCCCTGTATTCTCTTCATTTTCCAGTTTTTAATCATCCTAAGAACTCCCGATCTATACATGCATGTGCAGATTCTTGACTGTGATGATATTAGGATGTTGGTGATGGTGGTACACGGCTGTGGTGGGTCTACCAGCGGCGGCCAAGGCCTCCGGCCCTCGCAATTCTTTTAGATGATGATGGTGAGGTGATGTTTGTCTATAGAAATGCTTTTAGGTGGTGTTTGGATGAGTTAGAAGTGATTTGGGACTGATTTGAGTTAACTCGGTACCGAGTCAACCGAGTCGACTCGGGTCAACATTCTAGTCAACAAATTTGATGAGTCAAACGCGCTCAAACCAGAAAACCGAACTTACAGGTATTGTTCGTGAAGAAAAATCTTGTGGAATAGACTACTTATTTATTATTTTTGGTGTCGGGTCAAAGAAAGTCAAGGAAAGTCATCCGGTCAAACCTGACACATTCTGGTCAACGATTTTTGAGGGTCAAACGTGGTCAAATCTGGAAACTAATGTCATATTATTACTCGTGGTGAAATTCTACATGGAATGGACTACTCATTTGTCAAATTCGGATATGTTTTGCATGGTTCGGTTAACCAGGTTCGAGTCTGCGTACCGACCGGAGGTATACCGTGTTCCTCGCATTGTATCATTATATTTATATCGTATACTCGACATGTGAGGAACAATTATTGGAAACCAAAGTATTATTGTATTTAATTGTAAACAAACAATTATATTTATGTATTTAGGTATTTATGTATTATGAGCTTATGTATCATTCTAAGGAATTCACTAAACAATAACCGTTTGAGAATCGAGTATTATAATTATATTCGTTTATCTGATAAAACAGGCCATACGGTTGTATTAAGATAGATAGACATACCACCGCATCGGGCACGATCTGTTTGATAGATAATTATAAGTTAAATGTGATCGTTTCCGGTTGTAGGCCATACGATTGTATTGGGACATCCAATCGTATCGGGACCTCAATCTACGAACTATTGTATTTTTTAAGGCGCGGAGTACAACCGAGCCTAACCAGTATTATTACTGTGTTAAATAAATTAAACTTATACTTTTTTAGGTTATTAGATTCTTCGAGCTTGTACATTTTTGGCGACGTGATGCCTCTTCGTGCATCTGTATTAAGATTATCATGATTACACTGTGAGTTCTGCTACCTTATCTTTGTTATTGAAAGTTTTGAGGCCACAACAAACAGTTGTGGTTCTACAGTTGATTGCTTACTGGCTACGCATCAGATATATTGTCTGTAATGTGAAAAATCACTACGTAACTAGTATGCTAGAATCCTTTGGTGCATGTGTTGTACCCCATGACTTATATATATTTATTTGGTTGAATTCTAGTCATTACATGTAAGCAAGTTAGTAGTCCAGTAGCTTTAAAAGATGAATAACAGGTACGGTGCAGCTCACCAACAACATTATTGTTGTTGACAAAGTTGATTTAACCATTTTGCAGGTAGACCATTTGATCACTAAGAATAGGTGAACATAATTTCAGAAGCCATTGATCATAAGCATTAAGCTAGTCTCCATCAAACGAAGTAGCAATACGGGTTAAGCTTTCAGGACACTTGGGCCCTAAGTGATAATGTTGTAACATTTATCATTGTGTAACTCTTGTCAAGTAAAATTAAGCATATTAGGTTGTCTGTACATTGTGTTATAAATAAAATATGTTCATTCTGTTGCTTCCACGTATCTGATATTGACAGTCTGTTTTTCCCAACACCTCCCCCGCATCTAACAGGTGGTGGTGCGGGCGGGGTGTGATAGGTTGGTATCAGAGCTAAAGGTTTCAGCAGATTAAGAAGACACGTAGATCACCTAAGCTCGAACCTGTAACGGCTCTGGGACTACTATGTAGGGAATTCTGACGCATAGGCACATTTGTGAGTTGGACTGTGTAACGGTGGTTTAGTTCCCCTTGATAATACTTAAGGAATTTTAGGTCATGAAGGCGGCTACCACGGATTTGCACAAGGTCGGCAGGGGTTAGACCTAATCAACCTAACTACTGAGCCCACAGGTGTGCGAATACGCTGGGGAACCCTACTAAATCGATTAATGCTAAGAGTATTGTCATCTAGGCTAATGTTCCCTTAGGACTTAAGGTTCTTTCGGTGTATACCCGTATGGTCAATTAGCCTGGACGGTTATGTAAGACCTGCGACAGGGGGGCATATCAAGCTTCGAGAACTACGACCAGGGTTAGGAAAACACCTGTATAGTTAATAGTTAAAAACCAAATTGAGTGGATATTAGGGCGCATGTTTTGAAAATTTAATTTTTTATGCTAACGATAATTGTTTTATGTGCGCTTATGTGTTATAAATCATATGACTACTTGCATGCTGCTGTTTATAATTGCAATTAGTACTAGAGTTAGTACTTAGAATGGCCCTATGTGATTACTTGCGCACTATAGTATGATTCAGTAGGAATTGATTTGTTATGAATATGTGTTATGCCTCGTAGTGACATAAATCACTTCTTGAGGTATCTTTGTTTGTTAATAGCTGAGTCGGACGTCTGAAGGACGACCGCAAATGGAATAGGGTGCTTAGCCTGACTAAAATGGAATTGCTAAAGCGAATAGAGATATAATATTTGAGAAACATGAATATTTATGAAATAGAGTTGTGCACCCACGTGAATTCAGAGACCTATGACTTTATCAGATAAGAACTCGTGTTGTCAGATGGACACATGGAGATGGTCAAATAAGCAAAAGAGTTGTGTTGTCAGCTTCGACATGCAAACGGTGGGTCACAAGGATGCGTAGTGATTGGGTTATATTGATGTTATTTTGAAGATTAATGTGTTTAAATACCTCCTTGCATGTTCCAAGTCGAAGAAAGGCTAAACAGACCCCTCTTAGATAAATGTACCACCGTAAGCAGTATGGTTTAACTAGAGACTCTTAGCGGATTTGCTATGAGCAGTTAGATGAAATGGATTACAAATGAAGATCAAGATAAGAAAAATGGATATAATGACGACTTTTAAAGACATGACAGAGCTCAACGGAGGACACGTACAACAATGACATGGCGGCTATACGCAATCTAGTTAACACGACGGAGCAAAGGAGTCAATAAATCATCCCAACGACAGTAAGATGTGTAACAACAGCGGACGACGACATCATATTTTACTTCTCATTCTTGTTCTTCTTCTCTTCGATTCGGTCGATCTTATGCAATAATGATCATTTTGAAGTCTCTCTTGTGTAAAGTTGTTACTTTCAGGTCATATCCGACTCGTGATCTGATCACTTTGTGCTATCAGCTTTGTGTAGCTAATAACAATTCCATTTTGTCGCACAACCATTCATGGTTGGTCTTGCTAATTTGTCTCAACAGAGGCGGCACCATTGGTGAGAGTACTCTGTTTTTATCATAATGTACGGTATTTTGATTTGTACAGTCTCCTTACTTGTGTGAGTAACATTTAAAATGCAAAGGCCTGGAAGCTGAGACAAGTAAGTCTCTTGATTATGATGGAGAATCTTCACACAAGTAATAGTCACGTGATCTTAGGCGTTGAGATGTGGCGTTAACTTCGTGTGTTTTCTGATATTGAGCTTGTATTCTAAATCTAAATGATAATCCTCTTACAATGTGCTTAGCAAGAATCATATAGTTAATATTCACGACAGTGACATGGATTGTCATGATAGACTTAATTTTCGTGAGACCTCTTGAGGTCTAGTTGGTCAATGATTTCGAGGATGAATTGTGGTACAGGATAGCAAGGTCTAGTAGTAAAATTTCTACAGAGCATGACCTAACGATGGAAAATGTTTCAGAGCATTACCAGGAATGATGAAGACTTGTTTATGATGCAACCTTAAGTTGGATACTAGAAATGCTAAAAGTTATACAACCTCAAATAAGGATAGTGGACGTACTAGAAGATTCATGTATAAATAGTTGTTTGAAGCATGTGTATTATTTATACACTACCAAAGGGCGGTAATCCAAAGGTTAAAACACATGTATAAGATTGTACACGAACCAGATAACAGTGCCTTTATTATTATGTCCAAGGTGTGGTGGGATAGCTGCGGTAAGCCCTATATATAAACACCTTTGGTATAATGGTTTACGGCTCCAGAATCAGGTAAATGTGGAAGATAGGCATGGAGACCACACATTTATAATGATTGACGTCTCTCATTTATGCCAAATTTGGGATATAATAAAGGGATTAAACTGCTAAGTAAAGGCGAAAGAGTTGCCTCTAGAATGGCAAGGATACATCGTCGAGATCAATGTCATTAGATATAACGGTGATGGTTATAAATACGATCTAAAGGTAAATCGATGGATTTGTTTAATGAGAGAATTTGATTGAATTTAGTTATGACAAAGTGGTCGTCTGTTTAAGCACGTGATTGAATACGTGAAATGTTTGAATATCCTATAATGGATTGAACTTTGTAACAAAGTGAAGACTCACTAACTTAGGATTCTAAATATATGGAATATCGAAACTCCTAGTGATTATAAATTCCAGTATGAAAATGTGTGAGCTAATGATGTCGGCTACATAAGTCTGTTAAAGGAAATGGTTTGGTTATAAGCTGTGGAATTGATTAAGAGTAATGTGATACTTAATTTGGATGATTACCCATAACTTTTGACGCATGATGAAAGAATATTAGAGACGACACTCTAAGAGTATAGAGTAAAGGTTTGTCGGTGCAGACCTTGATCAAAGTGATCTTACGAGTTCGTAAGATTAATAAGACTCTTCATGTACCGTGGATATATTTATTTTAACCCCTTGCTGGACGCAAAGGAGGGGAGAAACAGAAAACTTTATTTGGGTTTATGCATCGCCCAATTGATCAGACGAAGACCTATGATAATTCGTGAGTAAGAGATGTTTGACATATAGTAACGTTGTGATCCACCAATTACCCTGATAATCTCTTCAGATTTCATGTGGTTGTGATCGGGTATTTTGAGCAAAGCATATTGTCTTTATGAACTAAACCTTGTACACGTTTGTACAGGTAAAGATTTATACATGTATATCAATCATGAAAACAGAAATATTGTCTTTTCAGAAAGAGTCACTCAGAGGTATATATGAGAAGCTTTGAAAGTTATGAAAATGGCAAGTTAGTTGATACATTTAGGACCAACTACGAGGCCTCTATGTTAAATGTTGTGTTATATATTCGTAATGCACGACTCGTCGTAATTGAACCCTTCAAAGTGGGGATGACTGATCGTTCATAATGATACAGTCTAACAAAGTATATAAAGCTTTTGGCTAGTGTAGCCGGTTAACTTGAAAAAGAAAGATTGAAATTATGGAAGGTATCTTGGGTCTCCATTGATGTAAAGACATATTACATACTTCGCCAGAAGTTGAAAATCTTAATAACCTAGCAAACATATTCCATGACGGGACTTGAGTAAGGGCATATTGATTACACATACTAATACATATAGATATATATCACTCGGTGAAGCGCGATAATCTCACATGGTTATGACAATGATACAACTGGTTATCTCTGAATATTGTGATTATTATCATGGTGAGGACCCTTACCAAGCACTTTCAGTATCCTTGGGAAATAATGACCTTGACAGAACATATTGAAATTGGTGAGTCCATATGATTAACTTTTGGTCAAGAGGACTCTTGTGAGTTTCCATTAATGGAACTATAAAAGTAGCTATGAATAGCTTGGTGTGACCAGGATACTGTGAAATTGGCATGTCGGTTCTTATGGTGTGGACCCAAGTGTAATGCCTTGGTGAGTTAAAAATATACGTGCTTTGTTGTGTAATTGTGCTACACAAATTATGTGTTAGACCTAAGTTAGGTTCCCTAAATGTATAGAATTGACCTATGCGTTAGGACGCATATAGGTTCGATGTGATAGGACCGATGGCTGATTATTGAATGTGTTTCAATAAGGCTACAACATTTCCATGTGATAAGGTGTATGTTTTGAGTCGGTTCCTTAACATGAAATCCTGCAAATTTGCTTCGGAGAATCTGATAATGAGAATGACTCATCCGATTAATGACTTGGCGCAACTATAGGAATCAGTTACTCGATCAGATTATAAGTAAACCTACGGAGGTGAGGCTGATTAATTCCGTATGTTTCACCAAGAAGGAGTGATGGGAAGAGAATGGTGGTCGGGAAGTAACAGATGATTCCTATGGTTTGATGTCAGAGAAATTCCTTTTAGTAACACTGCAGAGTGGTGATTAAGTCCGTGTGGTAGTGAAATCACTTACAAGTATATAGGACATTCGTGGTAGCGGAGCCGGTAGGAAGAAGATATACGATATTTATACTATGTGGTGGCATCATCACTAGAATGGTAATCGTATTGCCTTGTTGCAATTATAATACGATAAACAGGGCGCTGTATGAAGACCGAGTGATAAATGCCAATACCACATGGTGCAATATTAAGACGAATTGTCAAGTATGAAGTGATAGTAAGTCCACACTAACGGCATGTAAGTCCACTGGGTAGTAATATCATAGGAAAACATCACGGGCCACGTGGTGGCACTAAGAAGATAGATGTCCCTTGGAGAACATCTTGCATGATGTGATCCACAAGCGTTAGGTTACTCCCCGTCCTGGTAGGTAGGGTGAATTTCGGAACGAAATTCATTTAAGGAGGGGAGAGTTGTAACACCTTGTTAATTACGGTAAAATGAGGGAGATTTTTTGTTCCATTTACAAATTGGACTTGGAAAGCCAAGTTGAGCCTAATAGGCCCATTAAGAAAATTAAGGCCCATTAAAGGCCCAATACATATACCTGATATCTAGATGAGTTGTTAAAAATATTCTAATCATTTATTACAGAAACCTAGGTGTTACAGATCAATAAAAGCTGAGTTCGAGTGGAACTGATAA
>JBCNJP010000003.1:77640912-77753556 GCA_039602395.1 Deinandra increscens subsp. villosa
AAGATCGTTACTGTGTTTTTCACTCACTAACTTAGGATTCTAAATATATGGAATATCGAAACTCCTAGTGATTATAAATTCCGGTATGAAAATGTGTGAGCTAATGATGTCGGCTACATAAGTCTGTTAAAGGAAATGGTTCGGTTATAAGCTGTGGAATTGATTAAGAGTAATGTGATACTTAATTTGGATGATTCCCATAATTTTTTACGCATGACGAAAGAATATTAGAGACGACACTCTAAGAGTATAGAGTAAAGGTTTTTCGGTGCAGACCTTGATCAAAGTGATCTTACGAGTTCGTAAGATTAATAAGACTCTTCATGTACCATGGATATATTTATTTTGACTCCTTGTTGGACGCAAAGGAGGGGAGAAACATAAAACTTTATTTGGGTTTATGCATCGCCCAATCGATCAGACGAAGACCTATGATAATTCGTGAGTAAGAGATGTTTGACATATAGTAACGTTGTGATCCACTAATTACCCTGATAATCTCTTCAGATTTCATGTGGTTGTGATCGGGTATTTTGAGCAAAGCATATTGTCTTGCCCTTGTACACGTTTGTACAGGTAAAGATTTGTACATGTATATCAATCATGAAAACATAAATATTGTCTTTTCAGAAAGAGTCACTCAGAAGTATCTATGAGAAGCTTTTAAAGTTATGAAAATGGCAAGTTAGTTGATACATTTAGGACCAACTACGAGGCCTCTATGTTAAATGTTGTGTTATATATTCGTAATGAACGACTCGTCGTAATTGAACCCTTCAAAGTGGGGATGACTGATCGCTCATAATGATCCAGTCTAACAAAGTACATAAAGCTTTTGGCTAGTGTAGCTGGTTGACTTGAAAAAGAAAGATTGAAATTATGGAAGGTATCTTGGGTCTCCATTGATGTAAAGACATATTACATACTTCACCAAAAGTTGAAAATCTTGATAACCTAGCAAACAGATTCCATGACGGGACTTGAGTAAGGGCATATTGATTACAAATACTAATATATATAGATATATATCACTCGGTGAAGCCCGATAATCTCACATGGTTATGACAATGATACAACTGGTTATCTCTGAATATTGTGAATATCATCATGGTGAGGACCCTTGCCAAGCACTTTCAGTATCCTTGGGAAATAATGACCTTGACAGAACATATTGAAATTGGTGAGTCCATATGATTGACTTTTGGTCAAGAGGACTCTTGTGAGTTTCCATTAATGGAACTATAAAAATAGCTATGAATGGCTTGGTGTGACCAAGATACTGTGAAATTGGCATGTCGGTTCTTATGGTGTGGCCCCAAGTGTAATGCCTTGGTGAGTTAAAAATTATACGTGCGTTGTTGTGTAATTGTGCTACACAACTTATGTGTTAGACCTAAGTTAGGTTCCCTAAATGTATAAAATTGACCTATGCGTTAGGACGCATATAGGTTCAATGTGATAGGACCGATGGCTGATTATTGAATGTGTTTCAATAAGGCTACAACATTTCCATGTGATAAGGTGTATATTTTGAGTCGGTTCCTTAACATGAAATCCTGCAAATTTCCTTCGGAGAATCTGATAATGAGAATGACTCGTCTGATTAATGACTTGGCGCAACTACAGGAATCAGTTACTCGATCGGATTATCAATAAACATACGGAGGTGAGGCTGATTAATTCCGCATGTTTCACCAAGAAGGAGTGATGGGAAGAGAATGCTGATCGGGAAGTAACTGATGATTCCTATGGTTTGATGTCAGAGAAATTCCTTTTCGTAACACTGCAGAGTGGTGATTAAGTCCATGTTGTAGTGAAATCACTTACAAGTATATAGGACATTTGTGGTAGAGGAGCCGGTAGGAAGAAGACATACGATATTTATACTATGTGGTGGCATCATCACTAGAATGGTAATCGTATTGCCTTTTTGCAATTATAATACGATAAAGGGACGTTGTATCAAGACCGAGTGATAATTTCCAATACCACATGGTGAAATATTAAGACGAATTATCAAGTATTAAGTGATAGTAAGTCCACACTAACGGCATGTAAGTCCACTGGGTAGTAATATCATAGAAAAACATCACGGGCCACGTGGTGGCACTAAGAAGATAGATGTCCCTTGAAGAACATCTTGCATGATGTGATCCACAAGTGTTAAGTTACTCCCCGTCCTGGTATGTAGGGTGAATTTCGGGACGAAATTCATTTAAGGAGGGGAGAGTTGTAACACCTTGTTAATTACGGTAAAATGAGGGATAATTTTTTTTCCGTTTACAAACTGGACTTGGAAAGCCCAGTTGGGCCTAATAGCCCCATTAAGAAAATTAAAGCCCATTAAAGGCCCAATACAAATACCTGATATCTAGATGAGTTGTTAAAAAAATATTCTAATCATTTATTACATAAACCAAGGTGTTACAGATCAATAAAAGCTGAGTTCGAGTGGAACTGACAAATTACGTTGTTTAATTGATTAGCGTGCTAGATAATAGGACGTTATCATAAATGTTGACTCGATGACTTATGATGATAGATATAATAACAAGGATGTTGATATTTGTTATAAAATATGTTCAAACGGTTATAAGTGAAGTGCATGTATAGAAACACTAAATGATGCTTAACACGCGTATGTCATCGGTAGTGACAAAGAGGTCACTGAGACGAGATTAGGGTATCTTGAGATGCCAAATACTTGATCATTGATGATCTGACTATTAGAAAGGATAACCATAGGAATCGACAAAAGAAATGGTGAAATCGGTAAACGGGACTGTTACACGATATTAACCGAAAATGACTTATTTAATTATTTAAGACGGTTTTACCGACCCTGTGAAGTTATAAATATTTTTCTGAGTATTCACAAAGAATTACAGTCGTAATGATACGCTCGGTTCGCAAAGCAGTATAATCGGTACTCGCGTCGGATACGCGCTTTATACCGCCCGTTGACCAAATATTTATCAGATTATTTATAATCTGATATTTTAAGCATTCCGAGATTATTTACGGGCCATTTATGATATTCCAGTCACTCCGGATTTATCGTGGAATATTTACGTGACATTCAATATTTAACGTGTTCAGATATCATGGTAAAATACTTGTCAATTTAATTTACACTACACAATTTTTACCTAAATATAAGAACCCTATTTTTTCATTACTCCTTCATTCTCACAAAAATTCTAAAACACAACTTATGTGTTTGTGTGTGTCGAGAATAGCAGAAGAGAGAGCCACCGACTCCTCTCATTTTTTCCGGCGACTAGATGGCGATCTCCGGCGAAGCCCGTTTCCACCCTATCTCTTCTCCTTCTTCCCTGGTACTATTCCCGTGCCTTTCCAGCTCGTTCCCTGTCCCGATCAGTGGCAAAAGCAGCAGCAGCCGTAGAAGGCGGCTAGGGTTCCGCCGCCCAACGGCGGCGCTACTCTCTCTGTCTCCTCCGACAGTGATTTGAGCTAGGTTATGGGTTATGGTGGTGGTTTCCAGTCGCGAACGACAAAAAGAAGGCGAGGACAGCCGCGTTCCGACAACCCAGCGACAGCGGCGCTGCTGTGTTCTGCTCCTCCGGCGACGTTGAGGGTTTTTAACCCCTGTATTCTTTTCATTTTCTAGTTTTTAATCATCCTAAGAACTCCTGATCTATACATGCATGTGCAGATTCTTGACTGTAATGATATTAGGATGTTAGTGATGGTGGTACACGGTTGTGGTGGGTCTACCAGCGGCGGCCATGGCCTCCGGCCGCCGGGATTCTATTAGATGATGATGGTTAGGTGATGTTTGTCAAAAGAAATGCTTTTGGGTGGTGTTTGGATGAGTTAGAAGTGATTTTGGACTGATTTGAGTTAACTCGGTACCGAGTCAACCGAGTCGACTCGGGTCAACATTTTGGTCAACATATTTGACGAGTCAAACGTGCTTAAACCAGAAAACCGAACTTACAGTATTGTTCGTGTTGAAAAATCTTGTGGAATAGACTACTTATTTATTATTTTTGGTGTCAACTCAAAGAAAGTCACCCGATCAAACCTGACACATTCTGGTCAACGATTTTTTAGGGTCAAACGTGCTCAAATCTGGAAACTAATGTCATATTATTACTCGTGGTGAAATTCTACATGGAATAGACTACTCGTTTGTCAAATTCGGATATGTTTTGCATGGTTCGGTTAACCGGGTTTGAGTCTGCGTACCGACCGGAGGTATACCGTGTTCCTCGCATTGTATTATTATATTTATGTCGTATACTCGACATGTGAGGAACTGTTATTGGAAACAAAAGTATTATTGTATTTAATTGTAAACAAACAATTATATTTATGTATTTAGGTATTTATGTATTATGAGCTTATGTATCATTCTAACTAACTCGAGACGAGTATATTTACATCTATAAAACAGGCCATACGGTTGTATTAAGATAGATAGACATACCGCCGCATCGGGCACAATTTGTTTGATAGATAATTTTAAGTTAAATGCGATCGTTTCCGGTTGTAGGCCATACGATTGTATTGGGACATCCAATCGTATCGGGACATCACTCTACGAACGTATTGTATTTTTTAAGGCGCGGAGCACAACCGAGCATAACCAGTATTATTATTGTGTTAAATAAATTGAACCTATACTTGTTTAGGTTATCAGATTCTTCGAGCTTGTACATTTTTGGCGACATGATGCCTCTTCGTGCATCTGTATTAAGATTATCATGATTACACTGTGAGTTTTGCTACTTATCTATGTTATTGAAAGTTTTGAGGCCACAACAAACAGTTGTGGTTCTACAGTTGATTGCTTACTGGCTACGCATCATATATATTTCCTGTAATGTGAAAAATCACTACGTAACTAGTATGCTAGAATCCTTTGGTGCATGTGTTGTACCCCATGACTTATATATATTTTATTGGTTGAATTCTAGTCATTACATGTAAGCAAGTTAGTAGTCCAGTAGCTTTGAAAGATGAATAACAGGTACGGTGCAGCTCACCAACAACATTATTGTTGTTGACAAAGTTGATTTAACCATTTTTTAGGTAGACCATTTGATCACCAAGAATAGGTGAGCATAATTTCAGAAGCCATTGATCATAAGCATTAAGCTAGTCTTCATCAAACAACGTAGCAATACGGGTTAAGCTTTCAGGACACTTGGGCCCTAAGTGATAATGTTGTAACATTTATTAATGTGTAACTCTTGTCAAGTAAAATTAAGCATATTAGGCTGTCTGTACATTGTGTTATAAATAAAATATGTTCATTCTGTTGTTTCCGCGTATCTGATATTGACAACCTGTTTTCCCCAACACCTCCACCGCATATGACAGGTGGTGGTGCGGGTGGGGTGTGACAGCATGCCGTTCCAGTGTCGGTGAACGGGTTTTCCATCCATTGTAGCTAGCTTGTAAGACCCTTTAGCATGTGCCTCTAGAATTTGGTAAGGGCCTTCCCAAGTTGGTCCCAATTTTCCTTGGTCTTCCTGCCGACTTGCTTCGTTATTTCTGAACACATAGTCTCCAGGTAGAATGTGATGGGTCAAACTTTCTGATTGTAGTATCCTTTTATTTGCTTCTTGTACTTAGCTTCATTAATGGCGGCCATGTCTCGACGTTCTTGTGTTATAGCCAAGTTTACCAGGAGTTCTGTATCATTGGTTGCCTCGGAAACGTTCTCTGTTTAGAAAGTGGGCATCCTAATTTTGGCTGGTATGATAGCCTCTGAGCCGAAGGTGAGGCTGTATGGTGTGTGTGTCCATGGCTAGTCCTTTCAGTTGTTCTGATTGCACAGATGACACTTGGGAGTTCATTCAGCCATACTTTTCCCTCCTTGCCCAGCCTTGCTTTGATCCCAGAGACAATTGACCTGTTTGTTCTCTCCACTTGGCCGTTTGCTTGTGGATGAGCCACTGAGGTGAAGATTTGAGTGATCTGTAGCTCACAGCACCTTGACCTGAATGGGTTATCTAAAAATTTTTTTCCATTGTTTGAGATAGCTTTTCATGGAAAGCTTGTAATGGTAAGTAGCTTACTCAATGTTGTAATTTGTATTACTTGTAAAAAAATTTCTATTGTCTGAGACAATCTTTCCTGGAAGGCCATAGCGGCACGCAATTTGCTCCCATACGAAGTTGACAACTTGTTTACCTGTAGATTGATTCCATTGTCTGAGACAATTTGTTTGGAAAATCGTAGTGGTAGTGTAATTTGTGGTAATAACAACAATGAAATTGTTTGTATACCTGTGATTGTGGCCACTGCTTTGACCTCTGGCCACTTGGTGAAGTAGTCTACTGCCACAATGAGAAATTTGACTCGGCCTGGTGCTTCAGGGAAGGGCCAAACAATGTCAATTCCCACTTGTAGAAAGGCCATGGAGATGTTACAGGGATCATATTGTGCTTTGGTATTCTTTGTACGCTGGCATGCATTTGGCACCCTTGGCATTTGCGGATCTCCTTTTCGATGTCTATGTACATGGTTGGCCAGTAGTAGCCCATTGTCATCATTCGGGTTACTATTGATCTTGGACCTGAGTGAGTCCCGCATATGCCTTCATGTAGTTCCTTCATCACATATTGGCCCTCCTTTGCTATTAGACATTTTATCCAAGGTTGAAGGTAAGACTTCTTGTAAAGTTTGTCATTATGCATTGTATATTGGCTTGCCAGGGCTTTCAGCTTTGCCGCCTCTAGTGTTGAGTCTGGTAGAGAGCCATTTTGTAAGTAGCTTTTTATGGGTGCTATCCAGCTGTCAGTTGTGTCTGTCTCACAAGTAAGGACTTCTTCTACTTCATATGTTCGACTGTGGATTATCTCTACTGGCACCTGTTTTGTTAAGTGGGCGAATGCAAGTGAAGCAAGTTTGCTTAATGTATCAGCTTTCTTGTTTTGGCTTCTCGGTATTTGAACGATTTGGAACTCTTCAAATTGGGATGCTATCTCTTTAACTTTATTGGCATACTTCTGCATAGCCTCCCCACGTATTTCGAATTCTCCATTCACTTGGTTAGTAACTAGGAGTGACAGCCGTTTGACATTCATTTTTCTGGCTAGCCTCAGCCCAGCCAGTAAGGCTTCATACTCTGCCTCATTGTTTGTATTTGGGAAATCAAGTCGTATGGCATAGGTTACTTCTACCCCACGCGGGTCGATTAGTACTAATCCTGCACCCGACCCCTCGTTGTTTTTTGCTCCATCAGTGTATAGGGTCCATGCATCATTGCCAGTGATTGGTGGAGGCAGGCTGCATTCTGCTGGGGTCAACTTGGTAGCGTTCGGGTCGGCCTTCAGTTCTGTGAGGAAGTCTGCCACTACTTGCCCTTTGATTGTTGTTCTTGGTTTGAAGTGGAGTTCATGTTCTCCGAGGTCGATAGCCCATTTGGAGAATCTTCCTGATGTTTCTGGCCTCTGAACGATTTCTCTTAGTGGGTAGTTTGTCAGTACTGTAATCTTGTAAGCTTGGAAATATCGACGTAACCGCCGGGCTGTATGGATCAAAGCCAAGTGTAGCTTCTCAAGTTTTGAGTACCGGGTTTCTGGATCCTTCATGGCTCTACTTACGAAGTAAACTGGCATTTGTGTGTCTCCCCGTTCGGTGCAGAGGACTGAGCTGATTGCCTTTTCACCAACCGAGAGGTATAGGATGACTTCCTCACCCATTTCCGGTGCAGTAACTGTTGCCAAGCCTTTTAGCTCCTCCTTTAACTCTGTGAATGCTATGTCAGCTTCTTCCGTCCACAGAAACTGCTTAATTTCGGTGTATTGCTTCAGTGTTCGAAAGAATGGCATAGACTTTTCGGCTGACTTGGAAATAAATCTGTGAAGTGCTGCCAGTCGGCCATTGAGGCATTGGAGTTCTTTCAGGCTTTGCGGTGGTTTCATCTGGGTGATGGCCCTGATTTTCTCAGGGTTGGCCATGATGTTTTTGTCTGTGATTATGTGGCCCAAGACTTGCCCTGTTTCATCTCAAATGAGCACTTGGTTGGGTAGAGTTTCATGTTGACAGCTCTTAGTCGGCCGAATGTTTCTTCAATGTCTGCAATCATTCCTTCTTCAGTTTGGCTTTTTATGACCAAATCATCAACATAGGCTTCCGTGTTTCTTCCAATCTGATTGTCAAACACCTGGTTAATCAGACGCTGGTAGGTCGACCCAACGTTCTTTAGGCCGAAAGGCATCTTCCTATAGGAGAAAATGCCCTTGTCAGTGTGGAAAGCTGTCTTCTCTTCATCGGCCTTAGCCATCTTGATTTAGTGGTAACCCTTGTATGCATCAAGGAAACACTTGTATGTGTATCCTGATAAGGCATCCACCTTGGCATCTATAGCTGGTAAAGGATAACAATCCTTTGGGCATGCTTTGTTTAGACTTGTAAAATCAACGCACATTCTCCAAGAGCCGTCAGACTTTTGGACCATCACTTGGTTGGCTACCCAAGTGTGCCATTTTTGTTCTCGGGGTATGCCAGCGTTGACTAGCTTTGCTACATCTTCACAGACAGCTTTGCTCTTGTCTCGTCCCATGCCTCGTTTGCCTTGGACGACTGGTGGGTAGTTGGGGTCGACCTTAAAATGATGCTCAACAATCTCCCGGGGTACCCATGTCATGTCAGCCGGTGTCCATGCAAAGACGCCCGGGCTGTTCCAGCTCAGGTTGTATAATTTTTCTTTGGACTGGTTGGTTAAATCAAAGCCGATTGTAATAAGTTGGTCTGGGTATTAATCGTTTACTTTCCACTGACTGCGAGTTGCTTCTTTCGTGACATCTGCCGTGAGCTGGCAGTCGGTGTATACGGATTGAATGGTGGCTATACCTGACTCTGTCGGGAACTTCATCATGCCGTGTGCAGTAGATACCACACTTCCGAACAAGTAGCTTACTCGTCGGCCAAAAAGGATATTGTATCTGGAGGGCCTGTCTACCACGAGGAATGTCATTCGCTCGGTTCTTGTGTGCAATCCGTCAGTTAGTGTTACTGGTAGTGAGATCTCTCCTTTCGGGAGGACCATGTCTCCATTGAATCCGACTAGGGTGGTTTTTGAAGGTCGAATCCCTTGCTTGACATCGTTTGGAATTTGTGAGAAGGATGATTCATACATTATGTTAGAGGCACTACCACCATCGATGTATGTTCTGTGAATTTGAATGCCAGCTACCTCCGCTATGATCACCATCGGGCTGAGAGTTGGAGTAGCTGTATCTAGTGAAGGGAAAGAAATGGGCAGGTTGGCCCACGCTTCTTTTCTCAACCATGGTTTCTTTTTTTTGGGAGCTGTGTGCCATAAGGATGACTGCCTGTTCAGCTTTTTTGTCTTTTTTTGTTTCTGGTCTTTTATCTCCTTCACCAGATGGGCGAGTTGCCCTGTCTTCACAGCGGCTACTATTTCTTTTTTCAATTGATGGCATTCATACGTGTCATGACCCTTATCGAGGTGGAATTCACAGTATTTTCCCATGTTTCGATTGGATGTGTTGTTACCCATCGATCTTGGTTGGTTGAAATGTCGACTGGCATCCTCCGTCTACAGTATTTCTTTCGGAGTCTTTGTGAGATTTGGGATATCATACTTCTTTTCCTTGTGATTTGAGGAACCTGACCGATCATATGGTGTGAAACCCGAGTGCTTCCGGTCTTTTCGGCCTCTCCTGTCCGACCCTGATTGCCAAGGTCGGCGGTTGTCTTTCTGGTAGGGGGGGGGGGGGGTCGACCATGCGGCCTGCCGTGACCGGAGGATGACTTGTCTCGGAGTTGTGTTGCCTCCTCTCCTCTGATAAGTGCTTCAGCTCGGTCGAAGGCTTCTTGCATTGTAAGAGGTACACGGGCACTCATCTATTTGATCAGTTGTCGTGTACGCATACCATGGATAAAACCAGATATATTTTGCCTTTCATCCGCATGACCAATGGTCAGCGACTCCGTTTTGTATCTTTCCATGAAGACCCTTAGGGATTCTTGCTCACCCTGTCTGATGTTATGTAGCTCGATTGGGTCCTTTGTGCATTTCCTTTGTTGGCGAAAGTGCTGGGAAAACAGCTGTTTGAGTCGGACATAGCTGTCTATGGACTTGTCTTGTAAAGCATTGAACCACAGCCGAGCTGGTCCAGATAGAGTTTGGACAAACATCTTACACCAGACTGCAAGTGGCTTCGGGCAGCTGACTTGAATGCATGTAAGTGATCCTCTGGGTCGGAACTCCCATCGTATGTTTTAACTGTGGAGGGGAGTTTTGTCTTGGGTGGGCATTCGAAATTTTCGATTCTGGCGGTGAACTTGCTTTCTTCTTCCGCACATATGGTAATGACAGGTCTTCCCTGTCTGAGTCCCTGATCTCAATCACTGGTATTGATTGGGGTGGTGTGACTGGAGTTCTACTTGTGTCCGATGGTCGAGTCGGCCTTGGTGGGAAAGAGCCTGGTGGTGGCAAGCCATATGGGTAGAATGGCATCGGGTAGCCTGTCTGCCCATATGGGCTCATGTATGGTGGCGGGTAGAATGGTGGCACCTGGTAGCCTGAAAAGTTTGGTCAGGCTTGGCCAGCATTGGTTATGTTTCCCGAGGGTGCCGTGTTGGAAGGCCCCGAATTTACCTGAATCGGCCTTGAAGTATCTCCTAACGACAGCAAGGTAGTGTCAACTGTTACTGTGGTACTGTCAATCTGCACTGCTGTTGACCCTTTGCTTGTTTGTAAGTCTCCCAGCGGTGGTATTGGGCCTAAGCGGGGGCCTTCATCTTCATATGATAATTGGAGGCAAACGCCCTTCAGTTTCTCTGCTGCTACAAAGTCCCTCATAGCTTGTCAGAGAGGTAGGAAGTTTCTACTCACCACTTCTGGAGTGATATTGAGTACCCCCGTGTCAGTTTCTTCCGAGGAGCTTTCCAGAGGCTGTTTGTCGTTAGGAGTTGAGAAATCATCAGTAGTTTCTCTTGGATGATTGACTGAGTCGTCAGTCATTGTTATTGTTGGAAGTACCGTGAGGATGGCGCCAATATAGAATCGGGCTACCAAAGATGACTAGATAGGTCTTGACCTATCTAGTCATCTTTGGTAGCCCGATTCTACAGGACGCATGTCTCTCCACCTCTCACACCCGTCTCTCTTTCTCCCTCTTTTCTACCGGAGATCCATAACTGATTTGTTGATGTCGGTGCTCCCTTGCCGATAGCTTCTACGTATTCTTACGGCTACGGTTACGTTGAGGTTACGGCTGGCCACCTCTCTCTTGAAGCTGTGGGTGCTCTGTTTCCAATGGCCGGATATGTATGTTGTCGGAAATGGTTGTGTTGAAGCAATGGTGAGAGCATTTACAACTATTATGTCATGGATCTCAAATCTGGTGGTTATGGATTCTTATATTCCATGGGTTCCTTCACTGATTGTTCATCTCATAAAAGGGCTCAAGATTTTTTTAGTTTCCCCGACTTTTCAGCTTAGATCGGAAGCTAATTTCGTTTCATCAGGATTACTGCTTAGATCGGAAGCTACAGATCTGTTATGGATTTTGTTGGTATCATTGCTCCGTTTGTCTCTAACGGCTGATTTCGTTGTGCGTTATCCAGTTCCGGCCACCGTTTCTGGTACACTTAAAAAATTTTCCTCGTTTTTTGCATTGTTGAGCTGCTTTTTCTGCCGGTTGTTGGAGTTTCAGGGCATGGTGATGATTCTGGTACATTTAAGATTTTAAGATAATTGTTTTCATTTTTGCGGCTGTGAGATGCTATTTGCTTTACGAATTTGGGGCATTTGAACCCTAATTTTAGATCAGTAGGATTTTTTTTAACTGGTCGAAAAATTTGTGTCTTTCAGGTATGAAATTACCTTATATATCGTTTGCAAAGTCTGAGCTCTACTCATATCTTATACTGTGGATGCCGTACGTCTTTTGCCTATCGGTTTGGGGGGCCTGGTCTCTGATTGGGTCTTCCATGTGGTTCCCTATTTCTGTTGCTCAGTTTACGTGTGTATATTGCTACAGTGTGTTCGGGAGGTATTGAGGAGATGATGATTTCCTGATTTTTCTAAGCTCTTGGAAGATACAGTTGTCGTGAGCAGGAGGCGTTAGACCTCAGTCTATTGCAGCCCTCACGCTGATCTGTGTCAATTTTTTATGAACAACACAAAATCTGAGCCTTATTGTTGGTCCCGAAACAACAATCGTTCACGATATCGTAAACACAAACAAGTGCGGAATCCTTGTTTGTGAGTGATTCGACAAGATGATGATGAAAGAGACTTGATATGAGATGAAGAACAAAGCAACACAATCAAATCTTGAATGAAACTTGATCAATCTTCTATTAGATGAGTTCACGATCGTAAATACAAGAGGGAGGCTGAAAATCGTAATCAAGAACTAGTAATAATCATAAACTACTTGGGTATTTATACTACCCTTACAAAAGCCCTAATGAAAATCATAAACCCATAAGATAACCGGCCCATCAAGCACAAATCGGAAACACAAATAGCCCATTACTATGCAAGCCCACTTCTCTAATGTTCATGCCTCACTAAGTATAGCCCAACAATTTTCCCCTAGGCATGAACCATTAGAATGTCTACGGAAGAAGCAAATCAAAATCGGAAGGTGTGAGACTCCTTCCTTGACCATCATTCACGTTCTACAATCCAGTTTGCTGTATCATGAAATATTCCCACCCTTATAGCATTTTCAAAATCAAGTTCATCACCTAGGATAGGTTGGGTGGCTAGGAGTTTGATGTCATGTTCTCCAAACCTCAGCAAATCAACTGGATCATAGAAGCGAAATTCTCGCATCTTCTTGCAGACAACCACCACCTCATGAGTTGTTGGATCATAAAACCAATTATCAAAATTTCTCACAAGTGTGCCATCTTCAATCTCGTCCAACATGTTGATCACTCGAGTTCTTTTGGTGGGTGGTTGCCTCACTTCTCCAACAGGCTCATTCGTAACAGGGTCAGTTCCAGTTTGAACCCATCTTGCTTGCTTGAGGTCAAAGTTTGCAAAGTTTTCTTCAAGATGGCTCATCATATTGTTACGAGCAAGGTCTCCATGTGCATTCATCCATCTGTTAATAAATGGAGCCCTCAGCAAATTCCTCATCTCTGTCTCAGTCCAGGAGTGAAATTGACCGTGAGTTCTGTAGTACTCCACTGGACTATAGCCATCTCTGATCACAGCAAACAACTTCTTCTCTCCATCGTAGTGCCAGCACAGGATAGGTTCACAACTCCCCCTTTTGTCAATTTCACTTTCTCCCACATCAATTGAGTACAGCTTAGGGGGAGGTCCCTGAAAGAAATCCTTGAACCAATTTTCATGGCTTTCTGGTGCCTTTGAAATGAATCTTCCTCCTCGTACATAGTCTGAGATCTCAATGGAGTCATCACCTTCATCTTCTTGCACTACATCAGCAGTCTGTGCACCCTGTGAAGAACTCTGGGCATTTGAACTATCAATCCCCTTCAAATCTTCCAAGTTATTTCTTAACTCAAGGAATCCAGCATATAAATATCCAATGCTTGCTTCATTCTTGCTCTCCTTCTCCTTCAACCTCTTGTTTTCTTCTTTCAGCTCTTTTATCTCTCCCTCTCTCTTCCTGTTTTGAGATAACATAAAGTTGATTTGAGGATCAGCACTTATCCGAAGGTCTACTGGGAGATCACCAGTTTGAACTCTTTCTCCAACAAGTGTTGGATATGGATGAAAGCTTGGAATGATTGGACCCTGGCTTGATTCAGTAGAAACATTTACTCTCACTGGGCTGGGGTCAACAAACGAGCTATCAACTTCGAAGAATTGCCTTTCCTCATGAACTGGGTTGTGTTCATTCAGAATAGGACTTTCAGTTTGAGTTGGAGTTGTCTCTTGTACATCTGCTTGATCATCATCCTGTAATGTGCTCTCAACATTTGCACCTGATGATTCAAATACCATCAAGCTTGAGCTTGTCTTTTGGAATTTGAATCTGATAGATCTTAGATCAGATTTCTTTCTCGGTAAAGGTTCACGCGCAGGAA
The DNA here is from genome assembly GCA_039602395.1 of Deinandra increscens subsp. villosa. NCBI lineage: Eukaryota > Viridiplantae > Streptophyta > Magnoliopsida > Asterales > Asteraceae > Deinandra > Deinandra increscens. The sequence goes on from JBCNJP010000003.1 coordinate 77,654,935, forward strand.
TAGGTTCTACAAACACATCATCATCAGCAACATTAATATTTATCTCTTGTGGGATTGCACCATCACTTGAAGAAGAACTCAAGTCATCCCTTATTCTCTTGTGGCTGATTGGCTGTAAATCACCATAAATATCATCTGCCAAATTCTCATTCTCCGGGAAAATATCATCCATCACATTTTCTTCATCTGAAGGTATATTCTCTGGTTCCCCCTGAATAGTCACTGGAACATCATGATCTTCAGCAACACATACATTGACTGGAGGCACTTCAGGTTCGGGTTCTGATTCTTCGTCTTGTTCCCTTGCAATCTCAGGGAAAGCACCTATTTTAGCTCACTCAAGTCTTCCTTAAAAAGTGCTATTTCCCTTTCTATCTTGAGTTTGCAGACCAAAAACACCATCATCCATGAATTTCATATCCAGTTTCTCTACCCTTTCTTGAATCATTGGATAGTTCTTCAAAACCACCATGTGCACAAACCTTGGAGTCATGAGAAATTGCTCTCTTACACTCAAATCAGCATTACCAACCCAATCCAATAGCATCATCTTTGAAAAGTTGAATTCCCAATCCAATGCCAGTGTAACAAATGATGTGCCATGCACCTTGTTTAGCTGATCAAAGCTTGTTCTCTTGCCCAAGAAAGATTTCTGCAAGTAGTGTGCCAAGCACCTCCAGTAGTGTGGCAGTAGCTTCTTGAAAATTGGTGGGAATTTTCCTTCATATCCCAAAAGACGTGCACCCTCTAACACTGCATTCTTTGAATATTCCATTGTGTCCTTAGCTTTATCATTTATAATCAACCCTTGGCGAATATCTTCTTCTATGATCTCGATTCTGCGGTTTTGAACCGTTGCAGTGATTCTTGTTTTATCAAGATTTGCCCTGGCAGTTCCCCAGAATTCTCTGACTAATTGTTCATCAATCAGCACGCTTGTCCTGAGAGCATGATTTATTTTGCACATGTTCATACCAGCAACAAGAGAGTAGAACAACTGCATGTGTTTCTCTGGAGGGTCATCCAAATAAGCAGGTATACAGTGGTCTCTTTCAAAGTGAATTTCCTTATCAATCATTTCTTCTGCCATCTGAGAAACCGAGACAAATGCATCAGGTTTAATCATATCAATGAGCAATGAAGTTCACTTATTTATCACATCATCCTTTGAAGTTCTGAAATCTCAATTGAAACCTTTTTTAAAAGAAAGAATTGAATTTTGTTCCACAAATTTCACAAAACACACTCTTAAAATTAACTTGTTCAATTTTTATCTAAAACACAATTAAATTTGATGAGATTTTAAAACCATTTTGTGTTTATTTTATGGTTTACGATTTTAAAAACTAGCTTTCAACGGGTTTACGATCGACAATTCGGGTTCACGATCCAATTGGGTTCACAATCGGGGTTAATCATAGTCCAGTCGTAAACAATAAGCCCGATCGTAAACTCCCTATGTCGTAAACACAAGGGATCGTGAACTCCATCAGATCGTAAACGTGGCCGATCGTAAACGTGATCGATCGTAACCGTCATCGTAAACAATGAATCGTAATCGCGAATCGTCGTCTTCTTCCTCGTGCCGATCGTAAACACAGAATCCACCATTTTTGAACCTGCAAAGCTTCAAAGACACGTCAATAACCAACATTTATGCAAAATAAACACCTAGAACTACCTTTTAGGTACCACAAACACATAAACAACTTCCAATCTCGAGTATTTGATGCGAACATGAAGAAAAAGGAGATGATCACCGAGCACACAAAAACTCGGATTAAACTGATGAAATGATGAGAAAACAGTCGATTGAGAGGTGTTTTGTGGTCGGAAAGTGAATGCGAGGGCAGTGGTGCTCTCGATTTCAGTTGAGAACAGTCGGAGCCGGCTGGAAAGTGATTTTCCGGTGAAAAGAGGGTGGCGGTTAGGGTTTTGGTCGATGGACCGTAAACGCAGAGAGGGGAGGGAGGCCGTAATCGTAAACTTGTGGTCGTAAATGGGGGGTCTTCAGGGTTTTGTTTAAAAAAATGTTTCATAAAAGCCCCTCAAGTTTTGAAAACATTTCAAATGCTCCCTAACCTCATTTAACTGATAAATCACTTGAGAAGTTGTTAATTTTGAAAATTTTGAGAATTATAAAACTTCCCCTCAGACTAATACCCCGAGAGCCTGATCTTGATCATAATAAATTTAGATTTTAAAATAGTCAAAAACTTAAAAAATGATAAAAACATAATACAAATCTAACCTTTTACCGAGACAAAAAAATATACTAGCCTTGAAGCTGATGTTTTTCATGGATCAAACCAGACTTATCTTTGACTGAGGAACCCTTTTTAGCTTCTGTTACTCGACGCTCTAGACGATTGCCAGAATATTTCACCGCACAAACTCACATCCAGTCATTTTGAAGTGCTTAATTATGGTACAATATTACCGTCATGTTTAACCGTCCCCACACCCAATTGTCCATAGCAAAACCTACGCAACCTCAGAGTATATTGATGATTCACAAATCCCCAACTTGAGGAACCATGCAACACCGTTATGACTACCACTTATTTCCTTAATTATCAGTTGGTGATCAGGTCGGCCGCATAAGCACGTAGAGAAGACCAAACATAATAATTAATTTATTTTCTTTTCTTTTTCATTTTCATTTGTTTTTCTTTTTCTTTGCATTTTTCTTTTTGTTTTCTGTGGTGTTGCCATAACAGCAGAACATGGCGTGTGAGAGAGTGAATACTAGGTAGCTACCACTCTCAACCCATTTTTTCTGGGACTCAATTTTTTAAACCATGTAGACTAGGACGGGAAACTAAACATATATAGAAGTTAAGTTTACTGCACTTACATTGATGATCATAGTTTTAGGTTGAGCTTACCGACATATCATCTTTGAGCAATCTTTCACTTCAGCTTTATGCGTGTCAGTCTCCGATTGTCTTGGACATTTATATCACTTCCTACCAACTCAAGTCAAACACAAAAGACTTCATAAAAACCTCAAACAGATTTTCAGATTTTCTGAAACTATAACATTTCTTCCCCTGTTTTTATGAGTCTTTTGAAAACATAAACACGCATTTTTTTTAATTGAATAAACCCAAAAGTAATTGAAAATAATACCAAAGCAAAAATAAGAACAAAACTATGTACAAACAGTCTTGATCAGATCATTCCTCGAAGGCAATCATCCTTAGGCCTTCAACACACATTTCAAAATTTGGACGAGGAAGGGGTTTTGAGAAAAGGTCAGAAACATTTTGATCGGAGTTTACCTTTTTAAGTTGAATCAACTTCCTATCATAGCAATCACGAATGAAATGTACCTTGATATCTATGTGCTTTGTTTTGGAATGTTGAACAAGATTCTTGATAATTTGCAGAGCAGCAGCATTATCACAAAAAAATCGAGTATTAAGGAATTCCATACCGTAGTCAGTGAGCTGGTTCTGAATCCATACTACCTGCGAGCATCCAGCTGATGCTGCCAATATTCAGCTTCTACAGTTGACTTGGAAACGGTATGCTGCTTCTTGCTCTGCCATGAAATGAGTCTGTCTCCCAAATATTGACACCCACCAGTTGTAGATTTCCTGTCAAGATCAATACCTCCATAATCACTGTCAGTAAATGCAAATAATTGAAAATCAGTATTCTTAGGATACCAAAGTCCAAGCCGAGGCCTGCCCTTCAGATACCTAAAAATACGTATAACAGCAGCTAAATGAGAGAGTTTAGGATTAGCCTGGTAACGGGCACACACACACACTGCATGCATGATATATGGCCTGTTTGCTGTTAAATACATGAGTGAACCGATCATTGAACGATACATGAATTCACTCACTGATTCCCCATCTGCATCTGCTGTCAATAGAGGCCGGGATGCCATGGGAGTGGAGATAGGCTTGGAGTCCTGCATCTTATACTTTTCTAGAATTTCATTCACATATTTTGCCTGATGAATGAGAATCCTGGATTCATCTTGTTTGACCTGTAATGCCAAGAAAAAATTCATCTCCCCTTGATCACTCATTTCAAATTTCTTTCTCATGTTATCCTCAAATTCAGTGCATAACTCTTCATTTGTTGACCCGTAGATGATGTCATCCACATAAACTTACACCATAATGATATCATCTTTTACCTTCTTTCTAAACAGAGTTTGATCAACCACTCCCCTTGTATAACCATTTTCCACCAAATGCTTTGACAGAGTCTCATACCACATGCGGGGTGCTTGATGCAAACCATATAAAGCTTTATCCAGAAGATACACATGAACTGGATGTTCCTTATCCACAAACCCTGGCGGTTGATGTAACACCTATGGTAAAAACCTTGATCTCCGAATATAAAATCACAAGAAAAATAAAGAAAAACAAATTATTTTTTTTTCTGGAGGGCATGAGGACCGCATGCCCTCTCTGGTCCAACCTCTCGCGGTCCTCATGACCCGTCAGGTTTCCGGGTCAGGATCCGCGTACTTTTTTGACCCATGAGGACCGCATGGGGGTATGTTTGTGCACCTCTCGCGGTCCTCATCGACGCCCAGCACTATAAAAACGAGTTTTGCTCATTTTCTGCTCATTTTTCACTTCTTCACTTCAAGAACTCGAGTTTTCTCTGCCATTTCACTCCTAAGAAACCCTAATCCGGTTGTGGGGAGCTTGAATCATCAAGGTTAAGCCATTTTCAAGACATACGAAGCTCGGGTAATCTCCTACTCCTCTTGTTTCTCCATTTCAAGCTAAGTTTTGTTGGGGATCCTCACTGATCAGTGTTGGTTCTTAGGAATTGATGCTTGCATGTGCGATCAAGGATGATCAACGCGCATTGGGAGCAAGCGTGAGGTATTTTTAGGTAAGATATGTGTTCGGTTTGCCCTAGATCATATTTTTGAGGAAGACCACCTCTAAATCAGTGTTTGATGATGCATGCAAGCTTGGAAATAGCTTCTGGAATGTACTAGGAGGCTGGAGAGAGTGAAAACCCGCTTGGAGAAGCTCGGTACAAGAATTGGTGCATAAGGTACAAGTCTTTGATGCATGTATGTTGTTGTTTTGTGTTTAGTTTGAGAATCTGGAACTTGGTCAGGGAAACCCCACCATCTCAGTGGCTAAAATGTCACAAGAAGAGAGTTGGTCCAATGGGTGGAGACCCCTTTTGTTGTATTCTAGCATTTAACCCGAAAACCGAGCATTTTGGCATTATTGATAATGGGTTAATGACACATTGGGCATCTCAGTGGCTTAAAGCCTTAAAAATCTGAGTTAATCAGTCCCTAGGTGGAGACCATTGGTTTGGAACATGATTTTGGTTGTCGGTTTTGCAATGGAATTGAATTATGGACATTTTGTGTATAACCGGGACTTGTAACATTGTTTTGGTACGGCCTCAAAGCCTTAAAAATTTAAGTATTAGCTACTGGAACATGTTAGAACAAAACCCCATTGTCGAAACGAGCTAAAAATGCAAAATGGGAAAAATTCACTAAATGACAAAATAGTCGATGAGGACCGCATGGGTTTCGTTTGTTGGTATGCTCGCGGTCCTCATAGCCTGGAAAGTCAACGTGGTCTGTTGACCATCCATGAGGACCGCATGGGATGTTTTTCTGGTTTACGCGCGGTCCTCATGTGTCCCTGGACAGTTTCATTGTTTTGTTTTGTTTTGTGTTTTGGGCAATATCGAGCGACCCGGTTTGGTTATTTTCACGAGTATGGGCATGTTGGTTTCTAGTAAAGATATTTCACTTCCCGGTTGGGGCCCTATGATCTCGTCGGGTGTTTGTTGTCCGCTCGGTATGTTCCCGGGAGTGTTGTTAAACCTCCCATTTGGTTAGTTATTGTTGCTACAAATTGCTTAAGCGGTTATAGTTGCGGATAGGTTCTGATATAATTATGCATATATCATTATAATAGACTTGCCACTGTGATACACCTGGACGTTTGGATTCTCGTGCCCTGTGACGTTTGTTTGATCCACCGCTTGTTCATCTGTGAGTTGATAGCTTTTCCCCTACTTTAACTTTTTAACGTTTTGGGGTGTACATGAACCATGTCAAACTATTGCTTGTTTGTTTGTTACTGTGCTTAGGTATTTATTACCATGTTATAAATTTAAACTCGCATGTTACGAGACGTTCATGTTGATTAGTATGGTTAATTTGGGCCTTAGTGTTAGGCCACAAAGACATATATTGCACCAATACAGCTGTAGAGGTAGATCAAGGTGTCTCATACCCGTTTGTTGGATCCATTAGGGGTCGGGTGATGGCGTATATGCCTAGTCCACAAAGGGAGGCGTGCGGCCGTAGGATCGTACCCCCGGAGTGCTGGTTTAACCATAGGAATTTATAACAGGCACAGTATTGTTACTTGATTTGTGGAAACTTGGATTTGAGTCAAACGCGCTACGACTCACCAACAACTTTTGTTGTTGACGTATTTTTGGTTCATGTGCAGGTAAGTAAAGCTTTGGGTGGATGTCACGTTTGGATGTTAGGGACGAGTTGGGTTTTGTACCCGTTGGGGTTGATTTGGTTGATTTTGGGATTTGTTCCCCGTCATGACTATCCTTTGTTATTGTTGTCTTTTCCTTTGACTGTGTTGGTAGCCTTAGGTTCTGCCTGGGCGTAGACTAATGTGCAATACTTAAGACTTAACATATTAAGTCCATTATGGTTTGTATTTGATTTTGTATTGGACGGGTCGTCTGTTTATGTGTGTTGACCTTGTGATCTTGCATCTATCTGTTTGCTTCCGCGTGTTCTGATACGGGCGGCCGGTCCCACTCTCCTCTCCCCCGCGCCTGGCAGGGCGCGGCGGGGCGGGGTGTGACAGGTTGGTATCAGAGCCCAAGGTTCCAGCAGATTAGGTGACTCTTAGAGCCCCTAAGCTTGAACCTCTAAGAAAGAACTTTAAGGCTAAGCTCGGTGCTAAGTGTAGGACTTAGGTGGACGTCTGTGTGCTAGGGAGTAGTTGAGGTTTAGTGTAAGGTCGGTGGTAGTTTCAGCTTTGCAACCTGACATTCCTACCCACAGGTGCACTAAGACTCAGTGAACCCTAGCAGACATACGAAAGCTGATAGTCTTCCCTTGTTTGGACCTAGGTGAAGGTTTGTGTGTTAGGAGGATCTCAAGGATTAGTGTAAGGTCGGTAGTAGTTACAGAACTGCAGACTGCCATTCCTACCCACAGGTACACTAAGACTTGCTGAATCCTAGCAGACCAACGTAAACCAAAAGTCCCTCCTTGTGTGCTTTTGCATTGGGTAATAGGACACATCGTCCTTAGTGTGAGTTAGGGTAACGGTACCCTAGGCATGCATGGGAGATTTGATATCTTGTATATTGTACTGACTTTCAATTTGACAGGTACCCTGAAGAAAGCATGGTTTTCGGTCGAAGCAAATCATCATCCTCACGATCTAGCGGAAAAGGAAAGAAGAAGGTGGAAGCAGGTCCCAGCCGACCGGTTATTCCATTGAGCCCCGATTCTTCGGGCTATGTCGTATCTCCTTCAGCGTTCATTCGGAACACGCCGCATCGGGAGGAGCAGCCACAGGAACTTCCGCGACCGCCGCGGAAGCGCATTGGAGCTCGTATGTCTGTTCGCCCTCAGCCACAGATCCAACTGACTCAGGAGGAGATTGATGCCGGGTTTGCCGTAGCAGCAGCAGCCCCACTCGTGGATCTTGACGATGATGATGACGAGGAACCTGAGGAGCAGGCATATGAGGTTGAGCCGCCACAGCAGCAGGAGCCCCCGGATCAGCAGCAGTCCGGTAACCATCTGGTTATCGAACTTTCAGCAGGCCATTCTGTCAGCTACCATTCTCAGCACCATGAGCACCACGTCTATTCCTCTCCAGCTTACGCTCCCGCTAGCTATGATTCCGGTGTTAGCAACAGCCCGGACGAGTCCGAGCCCATGGTCGAGGTCCCTATTGTTACAGCAGCCACCACTGCAGCCGCCATTGCTCCCGGACACCCTGTTCCCCCACCATACCCACCGTTTGCCCACGATATGCGTGATCCCTATGTTGCTGCACGCATGGAGGCACAACAGCCAGGCCTTGTTTCTGATCGTTACTCCTTCCCAGCGCTGCAGAGATCGTACAGTGCTCATGTCCCCATGTACCCCCCACCAGTTGACCCATATTTTGCTCATCCTCCACCACCCCCACCTTACATGATGCCCTCCTATCCCTATGCCCCATATGTTCCCTATGTTGAGCCTCACCGTTCTTCGTTTTCCGGTCCTGGTTACCCATTTCCTTATTCTCCATACCGTGAGGTCGCCGGACCTAGTTCCCCAGACGTTGCCGCTCTCGTGGAGCGGAACCGCGCACTGGCACAAGAGAATGCAGAGGCGAAGAAGAGAGAGAAGAGTATGGCGAAGATGTTATCGAAGGCATCCACTGCTATTGGGGAGGCAGCTAGGATGGGATTTGGCATGGGAAAGAAGAAGAGGCACTGAGGATCGATCGTTGTTGATGATTGTGGATGTTGTGATTCTTGTCATTCTACCTTGTGGTTGTGTTTCTGATGTGTTTTGATTGTCAACTGTTTGTACTTGTTGTAGTTCTGTTGTACTTTCAGACTTGTATCTGTGTTGTTGTTATGGTACTTTTAGTGGTTGATGTATTGTGATCTGGATATTGTGGTCATAGTCCTTATGCTAGGAACTTATGTAAGACTTGTTATGGTATTGTGGTTTAATAAATCCTAGTGTTGTTGTGATTTGTTGATTGTGGATTCGATTGCACTAGGGATTGTATAGCTTGTTGAGGCTAGGAGTAAGTGATTGCCTAATGTGTAGGAATTGCTTAGAACTCCATTATCCTTTGTTTCCCTTGATAGTCATGACACTGCTTAGTTTCGTGAGCCCCCTGTTCCGGGTGTATCCGATAGGTATCCTCCGCGCATCCCCGATGACTTGGACCGAAGCTATGCTTCCCTATGGTCCACACTTGTTAGGGGCAAGACCGAAGCAAGCGTTTGTTCCCCCGTTTGAATAACTCCTATGGAGTTATGTCCGTATCACAGTTGCGTTTGTGAGAGTCTATTTGAACCTTTGTGGGAATTCTAATGGCGTTTCATCCAAATTTCAGCCAATGACGAAGGCTACTACTAGCAGGACTACCAGAAGGACACGTCATGCTACTGACGACCCCAAGAATGGTGGTGATATTCCAAAGAATACTGTTGAACAAAGCAATGATGAAGATGACGACAACTCCTTGCGTATTGTGGATGAAAACCCTCTAACCTCCGAGCAGAGGCGAGAAAAAGAGCAGGAAGAAAGGTTCCAGAAACTGATTGCTGACGGGATTGCAACTGCATTCCCAAACTTAGTTGCCCAGGAGAAAAGACTGGGTAAGAAACACGTTGAACCTGAAGGACAGAAATCCAGAACTGAAGAAAGAACCGAATCGAGCCATCATAGGAAATCTAAGTCTGAAAAACGCAAGATAGTGAGAGATGAATCCTCCGCAAGTTCCCGAAAGCCAAGGTCTGAGAAGCGTAAAAGGGTTAGAGAAGAGTCTTCTGCAAGCTCGAGGAGCGAGCCTAAGAGGCGTCGCAAGTACAGTTCAGATTCTGACAGCTCTGAGGAGCGCGAAGCAAAGAGAGAGCGAAAGGAGAAACGAAAAGCATACCAGAGGGGTTGCAGCTACAAGACATACATGGCGAGTAAACCAGGAATCTTTAGGGGTGACAAAAGTGCCACTGAGGCACTAAACTGGTTGGATGAGGTTGAAAGCGCGCTGGATATCAGCGAGTGTGCAGAGAGAGACAAAATCAAGTTTGCTTCTCAATCATTTAAAGGACCCGCTTTGAATTGGTGGAAAGCGGAGCTGAACAAAAGAGGTAAGACCAGAACTTACTCGATGGGTTGGAATAAGTTCCGCAGATTAGTGTTGGAAAAGTTTTTGCCAGAAAATGAATCTGAGAAGTTGGAAAATGAGTTTATTCACTTGGAGATGAAGGGGTCAGATTACATGTCGTACATTAACAGGTTCAATGAGCTGCTGAACCTTGTTCCTCATATGGCAAAGGAGGAAGAAACTCAGATTCGTCGATTTCTGTATGGTTTGAGCCCAGTAATCAGGGCAGATGTGAGAGCTTCTCGACCTCGCACTTTGAAATCTGCCATGAATTTGACTGGCACTCTATGTGATGAGTGGAACCGCCAATCTGGGAGAAGGGATGAATCGTCAGGGCACCGTAAGAGGTTTGAGGGTAAGAGAAGGGACCGTGACCGAAATCGCAGGGGAGATAGAAAGAAAGGCAAGGATGAGAAAGGCAGAGACTACAGGGGAGACAGGCCCACATGTTATAAGTGCAATACGGTTGGTCACTTTGCAAATCAGTGCACAAAGCCTGCTACCTGTTACAACTGCGGCGACAGAGGACACAGAATCGCTGACTGCCCAAAACCCAAGGATGCTGCTAAAGAAAGAAACCGGGGCAGAGATGGCGGGGGTCCAAAAGGTAAACCTCGCCTATTTATCATGACTGCTGAAGAGGCTCGTAATAGTGATGATGTTATATCTGGTATGTTCTCTGTGAACAATGTGTTTGTTAGTATATTGTTTGACTCTGGAGCTAATAGGAGTTTTGTGGCCACTTCGTGTTTACCCAAATTGAAATGTGCTTTACATGCGTTAGATAGACCCTATGTTGTAGAAACTGCTAGTGGGCATGAGATTAGCATTCCTGAAATTGTTAGATGTTGCCAACTAAGAATAGATGATGCCTTATTTGATCTTGAATTGTTACCCATGGCCTTGAGTGAATTTGATATTGTACTTGGTATGGATTGGTTGACCCGCTATCGGGCCAAGATCCACTGTGATAAGAAGGTTGTGGAAGTAGAGTCGTCAGAGGGCAAGGTGCACACTATCGTTGGAGATCGCCAAGCACGACCTTTAAATTTAATCTCAATGCTTAGAGCGGAAAAGTGTATGAGGAAAGGGTGCCAAGCTTTCTTGGCTAACTTAGTAGAAGTCCCACGAGAAGAAAAGGTTGAAAACGTACCCGTTGTCTCTGAGTTTTCCGATGTGTTTCCCGAAGAACTTCCGGGACTGCCACCAAAGAGGCAAGTGGAATTCCAAATTGAGCTTACACCAGGGACGACACCGATAGCTAAAGCGCCTTATCGCCTTGCACCATCGGAGATGCAAGAACTTAAGAGTCAACTGCAAGACCTTCTGGACAAAGGATTTATCCGGCCTAGTTCATCCCCATGGGGAGCCCCCGTTTTGTTTGTAAAGAAAAAGGATGGGTCTTTGCGCATGTGCATTGACTACCGTGAGCTCAACAAGGTAACGATCAAGAATAGATACCCACTCCCTCGCATAGATGATTTGTTTGACCAGCTCCAAGGAGCAAGTTACTTCTCAAAGATTGACTTGAGGTCTGGATACCACCAGGTAAGAGTTAGAGAGGAAGATGTTCCAAGGACTGCATTTAGAACGAGATATGGGCACTATGAGTTCACCGTGATGCCGTTTGGATTGACAAACGCCCCTGCAGTCTTTATGGATTTAATGAACCGAGTGTGTAAACCCTACCTCGATAAGTTTGTAATAGTCTTCATAGATGACATATTGATTTATTCACGAACAAGGAAGGAGCATGAAGAACACCTTAGAAAGATTTTAGAGGTACTAAGATTTGAGAAACTTTATGCCAAATTTTCTAAGTGTGAATTCTGGCTTCGTGAAGTTCAATTTTTGGGTCATATTGTGAGTGATGCTGGAATTCAAGTGGACCCAGCTAAGGTTGAAGCGGTAATGAACTGGGAGCAGCCTAAGTCTCCGACGGAAATTAGAAGATTTTTGGGTTTAGCAGGTTACTATAGGCGATTCATACAGGATTTCTCTAAAATAGCAACACCGTTAACCGCATTAACTCAGAAGAATGCAAAGTGGGATTGGAAGCAGAAACACACTGATGCGTTTGAACTTCTGAAGCGAAAGTTGAGCACCGCTCCTATTCTTTCCTTACCTGAAGGAACAAAAGATTTTGTTGTTTACTGTGATGCATCGATCAACGGGTTAGGATGTGTACTGATGCAGCGAAACAAAGTGATCGCCTATGCATCAAGGCAACTAAAGACGCATGAGAAGAATTACACTACGCATGATCTGGAACTCGGTGCGGTAGTGTTTGCCCTAAAGATTTGGAGGCACTACCTCTATGGCACCAAGTTTGTGGTGTTCTCAGATCATAAGAGTCTTCAACATTTGTTCAATCAGAAGGAATTAAACATGCGTCAAAGGCGTTGGATGGAAGTGTTAAGTGATTACGATTGTGAGATAAAGTATCATCCCGGGAAAGCCAATGTAGTAGCAGACGCATTAAGTAGAAAGGAAAGGACCAAGCCTCTGAGGGTTCGTGCAATGAGAATAGATGTGCGTGCTGATCTGATAGATGAAATTTTGGAAGCTCAGAAGAACCAAATAACCGATCCAGAAGTGAATAGAAAAGAAGAAATGATGACCATCGTGGGTCGCCTTACCAAGGGACCCGATGGTATCCTTAGATTGGGAAATAGAATTTGGGTGCCGAAGGGAGGTGGCCTCCGTGAAATGATCCTTCGTGAAGCACATAAGTCTAAGTATATGATGCACCCTGGTAATGATAAGATGTACCAGAATTTGAGACCCCACTATTGGTGGCCGGGGATGAAGAGAGCAATTGCCGAGTATGTTGGGAAATGCCATACGTGTTTGCAGGTAAAAGCTGAGCATCAGAAGCCCGCTGGTTTACTGCAACCTTTAGAAATACCCGAGTGGAAATGGGACATGGTGACTATGGATTTTGTAACCAAGCTTCCAAAAACTAGGAGTGGTAATGATGCTATTTGGGTAATCGTGGATCGATTAACCAAGTCAGCTCACTTTTTGCCGATTAAGGAAACTTACCCCACAGAACAATTGGCCAAGATTTATGTAAATGAAATAGTGTCAAGGCATGGAGTTCCATTATCAATTGTGTCTGATAGAGATGGCCGATTTACTTCTCATTTCTGGCAAAGTCTTCAAGAAGCGTTAGGAACTAAAGTAAAATTGAGTACGGCATATCATCCGCAGACGGATGGGCAGAGTGAAAGAACCATCCAAACCTTAGAAGACATGCTGAGAGCATGTGTGATGGAATTCGGTGGCAATTGGGACACCCACCTACCGTTGGTAGAGTTTTCATATAACAACAGTTATCACTCTAGTATAGAAATGGCGCCGTTTGAAGCTCTATATGGCAGGAAATGTAGAGTCCCGTTGTGTTGGTCTGAAGTTGGAGAAGGGCAACTTACAGGGCCAGAGTTGGTTATGGCTACGAATGATAAGGTTCGAGAAATTAAAGAAAAGCTTAAAGCCGCACAGGATCGGCAGAAGTGTTATGCCGATCGTCGTCGTAGGCCATTGGAATTCAAGGAAGGAGATATGGTAATGCTTAAAATATCCCCTTGGAAAGGGATTATTCGGTTTGGAAAGAGAGGAAAGCTAAGTCCTCGCTATATTGGACCTTTCAAGATTATATCCAAAGTCGGCAAGGGGGCATATCAGTTGGATTTACCCGAAGAACTCAGTGGAGTTCACGACGTGTTTCATGTGTCGAACTTGCGCAAATGTTTAGTTAATGAGGCTCTAGCAACTCCGTTGAAGGAAATTCGCGTGGATGAAAAGCTGAAATTTACAGAGAAGCCTGTAGAGATTGTGGAACGGATTGTGAAGAAGTTACGCCGAAAGAAGATTCCAATGGTAAAGGTTAAGTGGGATGCTCGGCGTGGACCCGAGCATACTTGGGAATCGGAGGCGGACATGCGTAGGAAATACCCGCACCTTTTTTAGCCTAAGTTAATTCCGGGACAGAATTCTTTTAAGAAGGAAGGATGTAACACCTATGGTAAAAACCTTGATCTCGGAATATAAAATCACAAGAAAAATAAAGAAATTTTTTTTTTTTCTGGAGGGCATGAGGACCGCATGCCCTCTCTGGTCCAACCTCTCGCGGTCCTCATGACCCGTCAGGTTTCCGGTTCAGGATCTGCGTACTTTTTTGACCCATGAGGACCGCATGGGGGTATGTTTGTGCACCTCTCGCGGTCCTCATCGACGCCCAGCACTATAAAAACGAGTTTTGCGCATTTTCTGCTCATTTTTCACTTCTTCACTTCAAGAACTCGAGTTTTCTCTGCCATTTCACTCCTAAGAAACCCTAATCCGGCTGTGGGGAGCTTGAATCATCAAGGTTAAGCCATTTTCAAGACATACGAAGCTCGGGTAATCTCCTACTCCTCTTGTTTCTCCATTTCAAGCTAAGTTTTGTTGGGAATCCTCACTGATCAGTGTTGGTTCTTAGGAATTGATGCTTTCATGTGCGATCAAGGATGATCAACGCGCATTGGGAGCAAGCGTGAGGTATTTTTAGGTAAGATATGTGTTCGGTTTGCCCTAGATCATATTTTTGAGGAAGACCACCTCTAAATCAGTGTTTGATGATGCATGCAAGCTTGGAAATAGCTTCTGGAATGTACTAGGAGGCTGGAGAGAGTGAAAACCCGCTTGGAGAAGCTCGGTACAAGAATTGGTGCATAAGGTACAAGTCTTTGATGCATGTATGTTGTTGTTTTGTGTTTAGTTTGAGAATCTGGAACTTGGTCAGGGAAACCCCACCATCTCAGTGGCTAAAATGTCACAAGAAGAGAGTTGGTCCAATGGGTGGAGACCCCTTTTGTTGTATTCTAGCATTTAACCCGAAAACCAAGCATTTTGGCATTGTTGATAATGGGTTAATGACACATTGGGCATCTCAGTGGCTTAAAGCCTTAAAAATCTGAGTTAATCAGTCCCTAGGTGGAGACCATTGGTTTGGAACATGATTTTGGTTGTCGGTTTTGCAATGGAATTGAATTATGGACATTTTGTGTATAACCGGGACTTGTAACATTGTTTTGGTACGGCCTCAAAGCCTTAAAAATTTAAGTATTAGCTACTGGAACATGTTAGAACAAAACCCCATTGTCGAAACGAGCTAAAAATGCAAAATGGAAAAAATTCACTAAATGACAAAATAGTCGATGAGGACCGCATGGGTTTCGTTTGTTGGTATGCTCGCGGTCCTCATAGCCTGGAAAGTCAACGTGGTCTGTTGACCATCCATGACGACCGCATGGGATGTTTTTCTGGTTTACGCGCGGTCCTCATGTGTCCCTGGACAGTTTCATTGTTTTGTTTTGTTTTGTGTTTTGGGCAATATCGAGCGACCCGGTTTGGTTATTTTCATGAGTATGGGCATGTTGGTTTCTAGTAAAGATATTTCACTTCCCGGTTGGGGCCTTATGATCTCGTCGAGTGTTTGTTATCTGCTCGGTATGTTCCCGGGAGTGTTGTTAAACCTCCCATTTGGTTAGTTATTGTTGCTACAAATTGCTTAAGCGGTTATAGTTGCGGATAGGTTCTGATATAATTATGCATATGTCATTATAATAGACATGCCACTGTGATACACCTGGACGTTTGGATTCTCGTGCCCTGTGACGTTTGTTTGATCCACCGCTTGTTCATCTGTGAGTTGATAGCTTTTCCATTACTTTAACTTTTTAACGTTTTGGGGTGTACATGAACCATGTCAAACTATTGCTCGTTTGTTTGTTACTGTGCTTAGGTATTTATTACCATGTTATAAATGTAAACTCGCATGTTACGAGACGTTCATGTTGATTAGTATGGTTAATTTGGGCCTTAGTGTTAGGCCACAAAGACATATATTGCACCAATACAGCTGTAGAGGTAGATCAAGGTGTCTCATACCCGTTTGTTGGATCCATTAGGGGTCGGGTGATGGCGTATATGCCTAGTCCACAAAGGGAGGCGTGCGGCCGTACGATCGTACCCCCGGAGTGCTGGTTTATCCATAGGAATTTATAACAGGCACAATATTGTTACTTGATTTGTGGAAACTTGGATTTGAGTCAAACGCGCTACGACTCACCAACAACTTTTGTTGTTGACGTATTTTTGGTTCATGTACAGGTAAGTAAAGCTTTGGGTGGATGTCACGTTTGGATGTTAGGGACGAGTTGGGTTTTGTACCCGTTGGGGTTGATTTGGTTGATTTTGGGATTTGTTCCCCGTCATGACTATCCTTTGTTATTGTTATCTTTTCCTCTGACTGTGTTGGTAACCTTAGGTTCTGCCTGGGCGTAGACTAATGTGCAATACTTAAGACTTAACATATTAAGTCCATTATGGTTTGTATTTGATTTTGTATTGGACGGGTCGTCTGTTTATGTGTGTTGACCTTGTGATCTTGCATCTATCTGTTTGCTTCCACGTGTTCTGATACGGGCGGCCGGTCCCACTCTCCTCTCCCCCGCGCCTGGCAGGGCGCGGCGGGGCGGGGTGTGACAGTTGAGCCACATAAACCTCTTCATTCATTTCAGCATAAAGAAAATTTGTCTTCACATCCATCTGATGCACAGTGATGTTGAGATATGTTGCTACAGCAAGGAATATTCGAATTGCTTCCAATCTGGCCACTGGTGCATACACCTCATCATAATCAATCACGTAAACCTGTCTGTGACCTTGAACAATCAACCTAGCTTTGTTTCTCACACTCACACCCGTATCATCTTTCTTGTTCTTGTACAACCATCTTGTGGGTATAACTTTCTTATTATCAGGCCTTTTCACTAGATGCCACACTCCTAATTTTGAAAATTGATTCAATTCATCGTGCATAGCCTCCATCCAACTTGGATCTTTAAGAGCTACCATCACATTTGGAGGCTCTATCTGGGAGATAAAACATGAGTACATGCAGAAGTTGATGTCACCCATGCGGCTTCTAGTAGTGACACCTGCTGACACTGGTCCGACCACATTGCTGAGAGGATGATCTCTGTTGATTCTTATGGCTTGAACATCTATTACTGAAACAGAAACAAGCATGTTAGTATCATTAACATTATCATTCATACCTTGGGTTTCTGACTCCTTCTGATCATCATGACTTCCTGAAGATTCTGGAACATCCACATTATCATCCTTAGGAGTTGCTGCTGATACACTGTCACTAACCATTTCCACAGATGGCCTTACTTCAAGAGCTGGAGCAATGATGTCTTGTTCTTCTCCTAGACTAGGAAACATATTTGAGAAGTTGAAACCTTCAAACAATGACCCATAATCAAAGATCCAGTCTGGCCCAGTTCCAGCATCACTCGGATTGTCTTCCAACCAGTCAACATTGAATGCCTCAATTATCACTATGGTGGTTTTGTTGTAGACTCGATAAGCATTGTTTGCAGAATACCCAACAAAGTAGCATTCATCAGCCTTTGCTTCGAATTTCCCCACATCAGATTGGATTAAGACTGTGTAAGGACACCCGAAGGTCTTAAAGTACCCCACCTTTGGTTTTTCTTCATAAATAATCTCATAAGGCGTCTTCTCATGCCGCTTGTTCAAAAGTACCCGATTTTATACATAACAAGTAGTGTTGACTGCTTCGGCCCAAAAGAAAATTGCCAGTCTTGCTTCACACAGCATAGTTCTTGCAGCTTCAATTAGTGTTCTGTTTCTTCTTTCAGCAACACCATTCTGTTGAGGTGTGTACGGTGCGCTATATTGACTTTCTATACCTTTCTCTCCACATAACATATTCAATTCAGCATTCTTAAACTCGGTTCCGTTGTCTGATCTTATTGCCTTCACTTTCTTGCTCATCTGATTCTCTATGAGAGTAACAAACTGTTTCACAAGCGCTGGAGTTTCATGCTTGTTTGACAAAAAGAAAACCCAAGTAAATCGAGAGAAGTCATCCACTATCACCAGGCAATATGAGAACTTGCTGATACTTAGCACTTACATTGGGCCGAAGAGATCCATATGTAGTAGTTGCAACACAGACGAAATAAAGTTTGTCATTTTAGAACGATGTGGTAACTTGTGTTGCTTCCCCTTAGCACATGCAACACACTTCTCAATTGATGTGAAGTCCTTGATGGGGAGGTTTCTAACATGCTCTCCCTTTGCCAGCTTGGTCAGATTCTTCATGTTGGCATGTCCCAGACGACGATGCCATAACAATGCCAGATTTTCATTTTGCTTTGCAATAAGACAGGCCACATCAGATGGCGGAGGATTACCCATGTTGAGAAGATAAGAATTTCCTCGCCTAGGTGTACGCATCAAGACACACTCCTTGGGAATCTTGACTCCAGGTTTGAGAATAATACATTCCTTGCTATTGAACAGCACAGAATATTCTCGATCACAAATCTGCGAAACACTAAGCAGACTGTGTGACAACTCCTCCATATAATGCACATCGGAGAACGTCAGACTACCATTCTTCACCACACCTTTCTTTCTGATCTTGCCACCTACTCCACCAGCAAAAGAAACACCTCCTCCATTGAAATCTTGAATCTCTTCCAAAAGAGATAAATCTCCGGTCATATGTCGGGAGCAACCACTATCAACGTACTAGAGATTGTTGATAGTTCTTCTTGTCTGTGCCTACATGAATCAAAGATCAGTTAGAGTCGGGTACCCAGGCCATAACAGATCTGGGCACACCCTTGGAGTCAATGTAGTTGACTAATTTAAGGTACATTCCTGATTTTGATTCAGTTACACTCAAACTTTGAGTGTTGACTTTTGGTTTCCACAAAGTGTGTTTCTGAGGTTTTGACACATTTGTTGACTTCTTTACAGTTGCAGGTTTCTTTTGTGGAGATGTGACCCTTTTATCTGCACGTTCCTTGACAAGTGTCAACTCAAGTTTCAATTTTGTTTGAACAACTTGTTTTGTTTGAGAAACATCTTTTGATTTAAAAACATATTTCTTAACCTTTGTTTTACCTTTAGGTTGAGAAATCCTTTTTGTTTTAGGTACCTGTTTTTCAACAAGTTCAGATTTCATTTTATCTTTTCTTTGGTAAACTCCTTTAGGTGTGTAAGTTGGTTTTGGAGTTTTGGCCACATTCCATTTTTCATCAACAAGCTTTGTCACTGGAGTTTTAGTGTTTAAAACCTTAGACTGTTAAGTCTTTATTGGTTTTGAACTTTGCTTCCCCTGAGACACAGCTTGTTGTTTCTGATTTTTACTTCCACCTGTCATCATTTTCTGCAAAATACTAGTCCGTGGGTTTTGCGGATAGTATGGTTGATAAGGTCTATTTAAACAATTTGCAGCAAAATGCCCTCGGTTTCCACACTGAAAAATATTCATAAGTCTAGGCCCATTCACATGGCTACAAACATACGAACGTCTTGGGTATGATGACTTCCATTCAGGCTTATCATCCCATCTGTGTATGAAATGTTTTGTAACCTTTTCAGGTTGTGTGATTAAACAAAACTGTTCTGATTTTGACTTGTTCGTTCGATTGAAATTAGACACAACCTGGGGATAAGGAACAAATTCCTTGGGTTTAGACTCACGACCTGCTTTAGTCTTGGGCACACGAATTTTAAAACCATTAACTACTTCATTAGAATTATAAACATGTTTTGAAGACATAGGAAACATTAATTCTTTTGACTTGGACGCATTAAGTTTAGACACAGATGCCAAAACATCGTCCTTAGGTAAATCAGAAATTAAACTACTAGACTCATGACACTCTTTGACTCTCAAGCATTCGGCATCCTTCCCAGAAACATCTTTGATCCCTACTTCATCTGCACACATGAAACAAAAACATCAGAAGGACTAACATTATTGTTTAATGATTCATGGGATGGACCCAGTTCACATGTGAGTGCCACCGATTTATTCTGATTACCCAAACCATAGGTCATATGTTTCTCATTTTCTAACTCCTCTTCAGTCATGGGTTTCACACCAACCAGAACACTATCTATGGGAGGTCCTGCTTCATGCATTTCTGATTTAGATCTATCTACCTGATCCTCCTCATAGATCATACCTATTATGTCACACCCCGGTCAACGGATTTGGGTGTGAGCGAGACAGAATCATAGTCGCAGATATACAGAACAACTTCTACTAAATTCAAACGTCATTTAAAACATAATACCATTCATGTTGCAGCGGAAAGTCGTGGTGAAATGATATTGTCTTACATTTGAATAAAAGTCTTAGTTCGATATTGAAATCATAAATCAGTTTGTTTAAGATAGGTCGGGACAACGACTCCAGTGAAGAAGGGTCGAAAGTTACAGTGAAGCCCCATTTGCACGTCTTCCATGATAAGCTTAGATACCTGAGAAATCATGAGTTTTAAAAGGTCAACATAAAGTTGGTGAGGTTCACAGGTTTATGATTCTATGGTAAGTTTGTAAAAACAGTTTACAGTGTGTTGGAATAACAGTTTACGGTATGTTGGGATAACAGTTTACGGCATACTTAAATGTTACGTTGGTTTACTGTCGTGGTTGTAAGATCCTACCATGAACCTCAAATTCGAATACTAACGGATTACCCACTCATAGCATTCTATCCCAAGAATACCGAACAGGCGAGAATAACTGACGTGTACCCCTTGACAATGTACGAAGTCAGGATTGGAGCTACCAATCTGGGCAGGGTTGTCAACCCAAATAGATCTATTCACTAGTTATCGTTTCGAGCAGAACTAATCGAATTCAATTAATAGTGGGATTTCAGTTGTACTAACGTTGATAACGACAAAGTACCAGTTGTTTGGGATACAGAATGGAACATGTAGTCATACGGCTAACTGGTAAACCATAACATTAAGTAAAAAGCAGTTTATCAGTTCATGATTTCTCCCCCATAAGTGCAAAACAGTTGTAAAGAAAAGGGGTCGTGAAACTCACATGATTCAGTGATGACGATGGATTACCGAGTGGCAACTAGCACGTAAAGTCCTAATAAAACATAAGACAATATGCATAAGGGTCCACATAATCATTTGAGTAACGAACGTTACCCAAATGATACCGGTCAAGTCTTGACGTATAATCCCGTTTGTAGCGTTTGAAAACCCGTCAGTTAATCAGTTTAAAATCAGTAAATGCTAATGTTCACGTTTAAAGCATTTATGTAATTTGAATAAAAGTAACGAACATGTGCTAACGTATCATGAAGGCTAATTCAAACAAGTATTAAACATCGTTTAAAATAATAATATTTATTATTATTTTTATATTCGCTCGATCGATTGAATAATAAACCGCGTTAAGTTATAATATATATAACTAAGGTTCACAATTATTATCGAAATAATTATTATAACTTGTCGAAATAATTTTATTAAGTTATTACAAGTTAGGGATTCAATGAATGAACAAAAGTAGGTTAATATTAAAGGTTATTTTAATATTAAACTCATGTTATGAAAATTAGGGTTTTGAGTTAATATAAATATAATTATCATTAAAGTAATTATATTTACAAACCAAAATGATTTTTAACTCAAATTAGGGTTTCTAAAATTCATAAGGATAATTATTTGTTGAAAATAATTATTTACGTTTCGATACGTCGCAAAACGTTTTTAAAACGTTTAAAGATTTCATTTCAGTTCCCAACGTTTAAAAATAAAACATTTGGTCCAGTTAAAACGTTTTGATTATTTTGATTTATTTAAAATAATCAAAAATATGTTTTTCATAGTTTCTATAAGTCTTTTGATTTTATTTTTATAAAATCATTTTTAAATAGCTTTATTCATTAAATAAAGCTAAGGTTTTAAATTTAAAGACTTTTTATGGAATTATTTACCAACATAAAATGTTTTCATTTTTGTATAAAAACCAAAGTTTTATACTTTTTGTCAATTGTTCAAAAATTTGATATTCTATCATTTTTGAACATAAAATATATCTATATATATTTTATTCATTTTATTTACATAAAATCTAATTGAGGTTTTTCAGTGTCGTATTTGTAGAATTTATATTTTATAAAATGTGATCATTTTATATAACAACTTTTATGATGCCATTTTTATAGATTAAATATCCAAGTAATTTTTATAAAATTACTAACTTTAATATTCCTCCATAAAATTCATTTTAGGGTTTTTAAAGTCATCATTTTATGTCCAAAGATTAAGTTAACACACCTAAAGTTCATATTATTCCTATGCATGTCACTAAACGTCATTTGTCCATCTTAGTTGTCATTAGTAACATATTGGTTTATGAACAAGATGATTAACAATTAAAATCACCAATAACGATTATAACCATTTACAACATACTAAAACATGAAAATAACAATATCAAACCATGCAAAGTATGTTAAACATCATAAAATCACTAAATGGTCAAATTAAATCGATCATTTAACTTGTAAATATATTCCTAGGTTTAAACACTAATGTTTTAGTGTTTAGAAAACACATGATATCCATATTTTCAAATTTATAACCTTAAGGTTTATAAAAAAATGTGGTTCGGTGTTTATGATTGTTAGAAAACTTCACGCTTAAACGGTTCGTTGTCAAGACCCGGTTTGATCATTCGGGATGTTTAGAACGTATTCAAAACGTAAACGAAACGGTTAAAAAGTAAATACTCACAACGGAGAGGGGTTAAACCGAGAGAAACGAGAAAGGTGGTGGTTCATGGCTGCCCAGCGACAGCAGTCTGGCGGCGGCAGCAACAGGTCGGCAATGGTGGTGGTGTTCCGGTGGTGACAGCAGCCAAGGGTGGTGGCGGCAGTGAGAAGGTGGCGGTGGTGCTGGGCTGCCGGGAATAAGAAAGAAGGAGAAGAGGGGTTGCGCGTGAAGGTGGTAGTGGCAGTTCACGGCTGCCCAACAGCAGCCGCTTGCGGTAGTAGCAGTCCGACGATAGCAGTAGCTCCGGCGGACAGCAGCAGGGGCTGTGGCGGAGGCAGCAGCAGTAGCGAGGTTGGTGTGTGGTTGTTGCTGTTGCGCACCGTGGAAGGAGAGGGTGGCAGCAGCTAGAGGAGTAAGGTGGTGGTGTCGGGTGTTGTTTTTCCGGCAGAAAAGAAAAGAGAAGCAAAGGGAGGCGGCGGTGGTTGCTGTTGGTTCACCGAAGAGAAGAGAGGAGGTGAGTCGTGGTGGTTTGTGGTTGCTGGACAGCAACCATAGCAGGAGCACCGCAGCAGCAACAGTAGCTCCAGAAACAGCAGTGGCAGCAGCAACAGTTCCGGCAACACCAGTGGCGGACTGCAGCAGTTCCGGCGGTAGTGGTGGGGGTTGTTTGGCCGGAAAAAGGAAAAGATGGTGGCTGTGGGTTTGTGCTTCTCGAAAGGAAGAAGAAGAAGAGAGATGGGTAATGTTGTGTGATCTTTCTTGGTGGCTCTCAACATAAAGAAAAAGGGAACAAGATGATGGTGGTGGGTGTGTAGCCTTCTCGGCAGGCAAAGAAAAGAGAGAGATGAGGAAAAGTGGGTTGGTAGGTGAAGTTGGTGGATGTGAGGGTGTGTTGTGGCTATATTCTCCTCCACATTCTTTTAAGTCTTTTTTTTTTAATAAATAAGTATCCCCTACTCTTTTTGTTTTTATAACTTTGAGTATGTAAGTGACAAGCTTTTATAAAACTTGTTGAGTTTTATAATAATTGTTTATGCTTTAAAAATCTTGTGTAAAGTATATAAAAGATTTGAGATAATATAATTCATAACTTTCATAAATAATACAAGTATAAAAATTTTATAGGTTCATGGCAAATTTTTATAAAAATAATGAGTGGTAACAATTTTTATAAAAATTGTAAAGTTGATGAGCCAATGTTAATAAAATTAATCCATTTTATTTGGGCTTAATCTTGGGTCAAAACTTTTAGAAGAAAAGTGTAATCGGGTCGGTTTGTTGGTTATGGGTCGTATGGGTCCAAACGGAGCACCGGTTCGAGGCCCGGGCCCGTTGTACATCGGTTGGGTTTACGGATTGCCATGACCATTCGGTTTATCACGTTTATGTAATGGATTAAGGTTTCGGGCTCGGTTTCATTATTTTTGGCTTATTGGGCCTATTGGGCCAAGTCGGGCCCAATTAGGTTAACGATTGAGGTTTGGCTTAAGTCTTGACAACGATTTCAGTTTGAGATGTTTTTATTTCATAAAAACAGTTGTTTAGGTCGGTTATATCAGTTTTTCAGAAATCAGTTATATTTTTCAGTTTTTCGCATGGTTACGGTTAATGTTTTTAGTTTAGTCAGTTCATAACAGTTTTAAGCTCGACCGTCCAGATTGTTTAAAAACCGAATAGTTTTAAACATATGATCGCTTGTCAGTTTTCCGTGTCGGTTATATAACGTACGACACCAGTTCCAGCTCCAGATAAAATATAAAAATACATTTTATATTTGTTTTTCTTGTTATTGAAATTTCTTAATTAATCCATAGAATCTCTTTGAAATTTACGGGTATACGTTTCTGTAGGTCCGGATAATAACCAAACAACACGATATCTTAGCTAATACGAGTGCGGAATCCTCGTATAAGCTTGAATCAAGAGAAATAGTAGATGAAAAAGACTAAATCTTGAATAAAGATGAAACCTTGAGTGAAAAACGTCTACTAGAAGCACACAAATAAACTGATCGTGAACACAAGGATCTTGAAGGAATCGTGAATAGTGTATTCAAATGCTTGCCTTAAACGGTTACAATGAGGTGGTATTTATACCACCTCAAGTCAAAATCGCAAACCTAGTAAGCCCAATCATAATCGGCCCACATGGCCTAATAATTAACTAGACTAGTCCACTAGATAAATACTAAACAAGCCCAAAACAACTAACTAACAAAAGCCCAATAACAAATGTTCATGCCTCATATGAATATAGCCCAACAATCTTCCCCTAGGCATGAACCATTTGACCACTTTACGGCAGCAGCAAGTCAAACCTGAACGAGGCTTGAATGTTGTTTGACCACCAACCATTCTCCACAATCTTCTTGGCAGCACCATCAAATATCCCAATCCTGATAGCATTCGCCATATCATTTTCATCACCAAGAATGGGTTGGGTTGCTAGAAGCTTGATATCCCGTTCTCCAAAACGAAGCAGATCCACCGGGTCATAGAATCGGAATTGACGCATCGGTTTACAGAGAACCACCACCTCATGAGTTGTCGGATCATAGTACCAACAATCAAAGTTCCTTACTAGCGTACCATCCTCTATCTCATCCAACATGTTGATCACCCTTGTACGTTTGGTAGGTGGCCTCCGAGCTTCTCCAACAGACTCCCCTGTCTGTGGATTTGTTCCCGTCTCTCTCCATCTAAGCTCCTTCAGCTCAAAATCCCTGAAGTCATTCTGCATATGCCCTAGCAGATTGTCTCTGATCAGGTTTCCATCTGGCCCATTCCATCTGTTAATAAACGGAGCTCTTAGAAGGTTTCTGATCTCCGGCTCTGTCCAGGAGTGGAATTGACCACGAGTCTGGTAGTATTCAACTGGACTATAGCCTTCACGGATCACGGCGAACAATTTCTTCTCTGAATCATAGTGCCAACATAGAATCATCTCACTACTCCCTTGCCTATCAATAGAACTTTCACCAACGTCTATTGTGTACTGAGTGGGAGCTGGTCCTTGGAAAAACTCCTTGAACCAGTTCTCATGGAAGTTTGGAGCCTTTGAGATGATCCTCCCACATCGGGCGTAATCCGACATCTCAATGTTTTCATCTCCATCAACAGCCTCCACAGCTTCTCCAGCTTGAGATGAACTCTGACCTGAGGCACCTGTGTTGCTAGGCCCTGCACCACCTGTCAGCTCATTAACCTTCTTTCTCAGCCCCTTGATCATATTGAAAAGATATTCCATCCTTTCTTTGTCAGCTATCTCAAATCCTTTCATATAATCTCTGTTTGCTTCCTCCTTCTCTCTCAAAATTTTGATTTCATCCTTGAGAGTCTTTATCTCATTCTCTCTCATTCTGTTCTGAGAGATCAGGAAGTTAATCTGAGGATCAGAACTAATCCTCAGATCAACTGGAAGCTCAGCAGCCATTAACGGGCGAAAACCTGGAGCAGCGAGAGGTTGGCTTGTCGCGGTAGAGAGGCTAATTCTGACCGGACTAGGAACAATGAACGTGCTGTCAACCTCCAGAAATTGCCTATCTTCACGTACAGGGCTTTGCACGTTCAGAATCGGACTATTGTGCTGCACAAGGGTAGGTTGATCATTGCCACCTTCAGTCTGTGTCAGAGACGGTTGTTCTTGATGGGCTTCACTGACAGATTCTTCTTGACCACTGGCACCCGCAGAACTGGGTCCAGTGGGTTCTACAATCATTAGACTAGAGCTTGTCTTGGTGAACTTGAACCGTATGCTCCTAGGATCAGATTTCTTTCTTGGAGATGGTTCACGAGCAGGGACGGGTTCTTCCATGAATGCTTCATCAGTATTTAATTCCAGCTCAGGAGGTGCATCATCACTGCCAGAAGACCCAACCATATCTTCTCTTGATCTTTTATGGGTTAGCGGCTCCAAGTCCCCATAAATATCATCTTCAACAAAGTCCTGGCCGGTGAGGATGTCATCCATTATATTTTCTTCATCGGATGGGATGACATCATCTTCTTGTACATTGACAGCTTGAGTGGCTTCAGCATCTTGATCTTCTGCCACAATGGCATTCACAGCTGGCTCATCAGCCACTGGCTCATCTTCCTCCATCACTTGTTCACGGGCTACCTCTGGAAAGGCACCACGTTTAGTCCATTCTAACCTACCTTCAAACATGTACTTGCCACTCCTATCCTGAGTCTGGAGACCAAAAACATCAGCACCCATCACCTTTACGTCCAGTTTCTGTATCCTTTCCTCAATCATAGGATATTTCAGCATGACCACCATCTGCACGAATCTTGGTGTCATCAGAAACTGCTCACGAGCACCCAAGTTAGCATTGCTGATCCAATCAAGCAGCATCATCTTGGAGAAGTTGTAATTCCAATCAAGGGCCAATGCCACAAATGCAGTGCCGTGGAACCTGTTCAGTTGGTCAAAGCTCGTTCTCTTGCCCAGAAATGATTTCTGCATGAAATGGGCAAGGCACCTCCAGTAGTGCGGCAGCTGCTTCTTCATGATAGGCGGGAATCTGCCTTCATATCCCAGTAATTGGGCACCTGCCAGAACGGCTTCCTTGGGGTAATCAACCGGATCGGTAGCACGATCGTTGATATTCAAGCCTCTTCTAATGTCATCTTCCAGTATGACAACCTGACGATTCTGGATAGTAGCAGTGATTCTCGTCTTATCTGCACTTGCCCGTGCGGTACCCCAGAATTCTCTTACCAGCATCTCATCTATCAACACGCTTGTCCTCAAAGCATGGTTGATCTTGCAGACGTTCATTCCTGCCACCAGAGAGTAAAATAACTCCATGTGATGCTCTGGTGGGTCTTCCAGGAAAGCTGGTATACAGTGATCATGATCAAATTTGATTGGTTCGTCAATAACATTTCCTGCCATCTGAAACAAACAAGACATATGCATCAGATTTGATCATGAGTAAGCAATTATGATTATCAACCCTAAACATGTTCAATTGATAATCACTTTTTATTTTGTAACTTCACAAAATTTCAATTTGAACATTTTTCGGGAAAATAATTGAATTAAGCACATGCTCACAAATACCGATATATTTTATCTCAAACACGTTCAACTTTAATGAGATTTTACAAAATATATTAAGTGTTTATTGATTTTAATTCTCATTTTATGAGTGTTTACGATTTATAACAGAGTTCACGACCCATTTAAACGAGATTACGATTCATGAAGCGGGTTTACGATCGGTTTAGATTAGGCCCAATCGTAATTAAGTAACACTAATCGTAAACAATGTAAAGTCCAGTTCAGGCCCGATCGTAAAGGCCCAAAACTCTTTTTACGTTTTCTCAGTCGTAAACGGTCCGAACCGGAGTCGTAAACGGTTCA
The DNA here is from genome assembly GCA_039602395.1 of Deinandra increscens subsp. villosa. Lineage (NCBI taxonomy): Eukaryota > Viridiplantae > Streptophyta > Magnoliopsida > Asterales > Asteraceae > Deinandra > Deinandra increscens. The sequence goes on from JBCNJP010000003.1 coordinate 77,682,830, forward strand.
GATCATCATCTTCTTCATCGTGTTTGATCGTAAACACCAATTTTCACCATTTTTGTACCTGCAAAAGCTCAAGATCTCGAATAAACTCATCAAAAACACAACAGAGTTCATTAAAACTACCTTTAATCAGTTTTAAGTTCGATTCCGACACAGAAACGCCGAGAAATTCGCTCGAACACAAGAAAAAACTCGATTGATTGAGTTTTAGGGTTTCGAAAAGAGAAACCTGTGGATCGTTGGGTGAAACAGTCGATAACCAAGGGGTTTATGGTCGAAAAAATATGGTGAAGATGAATGTGAGGTTTGCTTGGAGAAAGGTGAACGGAATCGGCTTGGGTGGGCTTTTCCGGCGAGAGTGAGCGGCGGTAGGTTAGGGTTTGGGAGGGTGAGTCGTAAAAGGAGATAAATGGGAGAAATCGTAAAAGGGTTTTTATATAGCTAATTTACACAAAGCCCCCTCCCCTTTCTTTTAAAAACCGCAAACATAAAAAATTTACATACAGCCCTTCAAACTTTCAAAACTCAAACAAGTTCACCCCTAACTTGATAATTCTCATAAAATTTGAAACTTTTAAAAAAAACTTTGAGAATTTTACAAAAAAACTTCCCCTCAGAATCATACCCGAGTATCTGATCATGATCAATAAAAATTTTAAGAGTTAAAGCAGATAAAATCAAAAACAATTTTAAAATATTTACAAACTTAACTCAGAAATTTCAAATATTCACATACCTGGTGCTGGAATTTTTCATAGATAACTTCAGACAAGTCTTTGACTGAGGAACCCTTTTCAGCTTCCGTTACTAGACACTCTAGACAATTGTCAGGTGGTTTGAACACAGAAACTCACATCCAGTAAAGTGCTTAAATATAGTACAGATTTACCATTATGTTTACCCGTCCCCATACCCAATTTTCCATAGCAAAACCTACCCAACCTCAGAGTTTATTGAGGATTCACAAACCCCCAACTTGAGGAACCATGCAACACTGCTTTTGACTACCACTTATTTCTGATTTTTCATGCATTAACAGTTGATGATCAGGTCGGCCGCATAAGCACGCAGAGAAGACCAACTGAAAATTTATTTTCTTTTTCTTTTTCTTTTTCAGACTTTTCATTTTTGCATTCTTTTTCTTTTTCTTTTTCTTTTTCTTGTGGTGTTGTCTTATACAGTATAAACATGGCGTGTGAGAGAGTGAATACTAGGTAATACCACTCTCAACCCATTTTTGTCGGGACTCAGTTTTTTTAAACCATGTAGACTAGGATGGGAAACGAAACATGTATAGAGTTTAAGATTACTGCACTTACATAGATGATCATTGTTTTAAACCATGTAGACTAGGATGGGAAACGAAACATGTATAGAGTTTAAGATTACTGCACTTACATAGATGATCATTGTTTTGGTTGAGCTTACCGACATATCATCTTCGAGCAGTCTTTCACATCAGCCTTACACGTGTCAGTCTCCAACCGTCATTGAACAATTTTTCAAGTCCTATCAAAAGACATCATAAAAACTTTTCAGATTAACCAGCACCATTTCTTCCCCTGTTTTTGTGAGGCTTTTGAAACAAGACTCAATTTTTCAATCATTTTCTATTTTTTTTTTTTAAAAATTTTTGTTTTAAGAATAAATTGAAAAACCAAAAACTTTGTACAAACATAGATGATCAGATCATTCCTCGAAGGCAATCATCCGAAGGCCTTCGACGCACATTTCAAAATTTGGTCGTGGGAGGGGTTTTGTGAAGATATCAGACACGTTTTGGTCTGAGCTTACCTTCTGAAGCTGAATCAACTCCCGATCATAACAATCACGTATAAAGTGTACCTTGATGTCTATGTGCTTTGTTTTAGAGTGATGAACGGGGTTTTTCACAATTTCCAGAGCAGCAGCATTATCACAGAAAATTGGAGTGTTAACGAATTCCATACCGTAATCCGTGAGCTGATTCTGGATCCACACTACCTGTGAGGTACCGGCAGATGCGGCCACGTATTCAGCTTCTGCAGTTGATTTGGATACGGTATGCTGCTTCTTGCTCTGCCATGAGATGAGTCGATCGCCCAAATATTGACATCCTCCCGTTGTTGACTTCCGATCCAAGTCACTGCCTCCATAGTCACTGTCAGTAAAAGCATACAATTGAAAGTCAGTGTTCTTTGGGTACCAAAGACCAAGCCGAGGCCTACCCTTTAGATACCGGAATATACGTTTAACAGCATTCAAATGAGACATTTTAGGGTTAGCCTGATAACGAGCACACAAGCAAACTGCATGCATAATATCTGGCCGACTTGCTGTTAGGTACATTAGAGAACCAATCATTGAGCGATACATGAACTCGCTTACTGACTCCCCATTTGCATCTGCTGACAAAAGAGGTCGGGATGCCATTGGAGTTGAGATCGGCTTTGAGTCTTGCATCTTGAATTTCTCTAGAATCTCATTCACATACTTGGCTTGATGAATAAGAATCCCAGATTCATCTTGTTTAACCTGCAAGGCTAGGAAGAAACTCATTTCCCCCTGATCGCTCATCTCAAACTTCTTCCTCATAATCTCTTCAAATTCGGTGCATAGATCTTCATTCGTTGATCCATAAATGATGTCATCCACATATACTTGCACCATTATAATGTGATCGTCCACCCGTTTTCTGAACAACGTCTGATCCACCACCCCTCTAGTATACCCATTTTCCACCAGATGTGCTGACAACGTCTCATACCACGTTCTTGGAGCTTGATGTAAACCATACAATGCCTTATCCAGCAGATACACATGATCTGGATGCTCCTCATCTATGAACCCAGGTGGTTGAGTCACGTACACCTCTTCATTCATCTCAGCATACAGGAATGCTGTCTTCACGTCCATCTGGTGCACCGTAAAATTCAGATAAGATGCAACCGCAAGAAATATCCGTATGGCTTCCAATCTTGCTACAGGGGCATACACCTCATCATAGTCAATTCCATGTATTTGACGGTGACCTTGGACAATTAACCTTGCCTTGTTTCGAACGATTATACCCGTGTCATCTTTTTTGTTCTTATACAACCAACGGGTGGGTATAACCTTCTTGTTATCTGGCCTCTTGACTAGTCGCCACACTCCCAGCTTTGAGAATTGATTCAATTCGTTGTGCATGGCTTCGATCCAGCTCGGATCTCTGAGAGCTACCATCACATTTGGAGGCTCAATCTGAGAGATAAAGCAAGAGTACAAGCAGACATTGATGTCTCCTGTGCGGCTTCTAGTTCTCACTCCTGACGTCACTGGTCCAAGAATATTGCTGACCGGATGGTCCTTGTTGATCCTTGAAACCTGAATATCTGGCACAGACACTGAAACAGGCAGATTAGAATTTACAAGATTATCATTTAAATCACTAATACCTGAACCTTGTGGAATTTCTGAATCAACATCACACGTTCCTGAAGTTCCTGAAGCATCTGTGTTGACATCTGCGGTGACAGTTGTTGGAACTGGAACTGGGGCTTTATCACAGACTTTTTCAACAGAAGGTCTTGATTCAGAAGGCTGTGTGATAATCTCTTCTTCTTCCCCCAAATTATGAAGATCATTTGAAAACTTAAAACCCTCAAACAGAGACCCATAATTAAATATCCAATCTGGTCCAGTCCCTGCATCTGTCGGGTTGTCTTCAAGCCAGTCCACATTGAATGCTTCAATAATCAAGCCGGTGGTCTTGTTATAGACTCGATAAGCACTATTTCCTGAGTAACCAACGAAATAACACTCATCTGCTTTCGCCTCGAATTTCCCTACGTCGGACTGAATCAGCACCGTGCACGGACACCCGAAAGTCTTGAAATAACCCACTGTCGGCTTCTCTTTGTAGATAATCTGATATGGAGTTTTCTCATGACGTTTGTTCAACAAAACCCGATTTTGCACATAGCATGCTGTGTTGACTGCTTCAGCCCAGAAGAAGATTGGTAGTTTTGCTTCACACAACATTGTCCTTGCAGCTTCAATGAGTGTCCTATTCCTTCTCTCGGCTACTCCATTCTGTTGTGGAGTGTAGGGAGCACTGAACTGTCTCTCAATGCCTTTAGCCCCACAAAACATGTTCAACTCAGCATTCTTGAATTCTGTTCCATTATCTGATCTGATAGCTTTGACCTTCTTGTTCAGCTGGTTCTCTATAAGTGTGACAAACTGCTTCACTAGGGCTGGAGTTTCATATTTGTTTGACAAAAAGTAGACCCAAGTGAATCGTGAGTAGTCATCTACAATCACGAGGCAGTAAGAGAACTTGCTGATGCTCTGAACTTGCATAGGTCCAAATAAATCCATGTGTAAGAGTTGTAGAACTGACGATACTGAATTAGCTATCTTTGGTCGATGTGGCAACTTGTGCTGCTTCCCCTTCGCACATGCCACACATTTTTCAATCGTTGAGAAGTCTTTAATCGGCAGCTTTCTGACATGCTCTCCCTTCGCGAGCTTGGTCAAATTCTTCATATTAGCATGCCCTAGTCGTCGATGCCACAACATAGCCAAATTTTCATTCTGCTTCGATATGAGGCATGCTTCTTCTGACGTTGGAGGTTTGCTCATGTTGAGAAGATATGAATTTGAACGTCTTGGAGTACGCATCAGTACGCACTCCTCGGGAATCTTCACACCAGGCTTCAAAATAATACATTCTTTTCGATTGAACATCACAGAATAGTCCTTGTCACAGATCTGAGACACACTCAGCAAACTGTGAGACAGTTCCTCCACATAGTGTACGTCAGAAAATGACAGATTTCCACTTCTTACCACTCCCTTCTTACTGATTCTACCACCAACACCACCTGCAAATGATACACCACCTCCATTGAAGTCCTCTACATCTTCCAAAAGTGACAGATCTCCGGTCATGTGTCGGGAGCAACCGCTATCAACGTACCAGAGATTGTTGATAGACCGACTTGGCTGTCCCTACAAAAAATCAGAAATCATTGAGATCCAGGTACCCAGGCCATAACAGATCTGGGCACACCATTAGCATCAATGTAGTTAACTAGTTGGTGGATCATTTCAGATTTGGATTCAGAAACATTTCCATTCTGAATGTTGACTTTTGGTTTCCAGGTGGTTGGTTTCTCTGGTTTCAACACAGTTGTTGATTTGTTTACTAACACGGGTTTCTTCTGTGGAGAAGTGACCTTTTTACCAGCAGGCTTTTTAACCGGTGTCCACTCAAGTTTTAACTTTGTATACACAAGTTGTTTCGTTTGAGTGACATTGTTTTGTTTCAAAACCTGTTGCTCGGCTTTCGCTTTGCCATTAGGTTGATTAATTCTTTTCACTTTAGCCACTTGTTTTTCAACAAATTCTGGTTTTGTCTTTTGGTAGACTCCTTTAGTTTGAAAAATTTGTTTTGGAGTTCTGGTCACTTTCCACTTATCCACAACAGGCTTTGTCACAGGTGCCTTTGCGTTTGATACCTTAGACTGTTCAGTCTTCATTGGTTCAACACGCTGCTTCCCCTGAAACACAGCTTGTTGCTTCTGCTTTTGTTTCTGTTTTTCACCTGTCATCATCTTTTCCAACATACTAGTCCGTGGGTTTTGTGGATAGTATGGTTGGTAAGGTCTGTTCACACAGTTAGCTGCAAAATGTCCTGGCTTTCCACATTGAAAGCAATTCATGAGTCTAGGCCCATTGACATGACTACAGAGGTATGAACGTCTTGGGTAAGACGACTTCCACTCTGGCTTATCATCCCATTTGTGTATGACACGTTGTTTTTCCTTATCAGATTGTGTAATTAAGCAAAATTGATCCGATTTGGATTTGTTGGTTCTATTAAAAGCTGACACAACCTGGGGATAAGCAACGAAGTCTTTGGGCTTAGTCTCACGACCAATTTTTGTGTTAGGCACACGAATTTTAAAACCAGACACTTTTTCATTAGATTCTGAAACACTTTTTAACATCGATACAGCTACTTGTTTTGACTTGGATGTTTCTAGTTCTGACACAAGTGCCATTACATCATCCTTAGGTAAACATAAACTAGAACTATTAGAACTACTAGACGCATGACTCTCATCCACTCTCTGACACTCTTCATCCTCCTCAGAAATGTCATTGATTTCTACTTCATCTGCACAAGAAACAGATACATCAGAAGTGCTCACACAGTTATTTATTGAAGTATTGGATGGGCCTGCTTCACATGGGTCTGTCATCACTCTATTCATTTTACCCAACCCATAAGTCATGTGTTTTTCATTCTCAATTTCCTCCTCAGTCAAAGGCTTCACTCCAACCAAGACACTATCTAAGGGAGGTCCTTCTTCATGCATTTCCGATGCCGATCTATCAATCTGATCCTCCTCTAAGATCATTCCTATGACATCTCTAGTTTTGTCTTGAGGAACAACATTCTTGGTTGCAAAGCTGATTCCTATTCCACCTTTGTCCTTTCCCATTCTAACCTCAGTTATGCAATTATCTAAGGATTTACTAGCCTGCAACATCCTTTTGCTTCTCATAAGGTTGATATCAAGTTTAACCTGCATCTCATTGTTCTTATGCTTAAGTTCTTCTATTTGTTTACTTAGCTCAGCTATTTCTAACTTAGCGTTGTCATACAAATAGGCATTTTCAGTTGCAAGGTTCTTATACTTAGCTATATCTAGCTTCTGGGCTTTAACCTTTTCTTCATTCTTATTCCATCTACCCTTGAAAGAACTCTTTTCACATTTGACTTCAAACAATTCAGATTCAAAGTTTTTGCAATATTCTCTAAGAGTAGTAATTATACGATCACAAACAGAATTAGAACATACCTTGGTGTGATCTGCAGTCAATGCTTCATTCTCCTCTGGTTCCTCTGGTTCATCATTAGTAACCACAAAAGCATGCTCTTGTTCATCATCATCCTCATCCAAAGTTGTCATCATAGCATGCGTCAAACTCAGATCCTTCAGCTGTGGGGTCCAGTCATAGCCACCACCTTCTTGCACCACCAAGGCACTTGTCTCTGCCTTTCCCTTCCCATCAGCTGACTTCTTCAGCTCTGCTCTTTCCTTCCTTGGTTTGCTGCACTCCCTAGCAAAGTGCCCATATTCATCACAATTGTAGCACCTAAGCTTCGTCTTATCAAACCCCATCCTGATCTTATCTTGATCCTTCCACACATTTCGCCCCGTAGTAGCCATGAACTTTTTAGCCCTGAACACTGCCATTGCCATTTGCCAAGAGACGTCCAACATTTCCACGTCTTCTGGATTAATCTGATTAAGCTCCCCCGAGAGAATCTCAGAAGGAATTAGTGTTCCAGCCATTAAAGCATGATAACTATTCATGAATCCCATACCCAGAGCAAAATTGGGATCATTGTTAGCTTCAGAAGTATCACCTCCACTTGAACCTGATTGGGGTTGTGCCACAAATGCCTTCGTTTGACTCATTGAACTTGATCCACCTGCTACAGCCTTTCCTTTCTGCTTCTCATCAACCTCTTCAGACAACAAAGCTTGATTCAACTTCCCCGCCAAACTTAGTGAACTTATATGATTCAACTCACGCTGCTTATCATCAATCATCTTGGACTTCAACTTGTTGATCATTTCATCCAACGACAGTTCACTCAGTTTGTTGTTGTCCTTAATGATTGAAATGTTGGTGTTCCATGACTTAGGCAAACTGTTTAGGAGCTTCAAATTTTTATCTTCCAATTCCGGTTCCACTCCATAACTTGACATCTCAGCCATTAGAGAGACAAATCTTTGCACTTGAGCTTCGAAGGATTCACCCTGAATATGATTAAACAAATTGAACTTTTGCTTCAACATCTGCTTTCGACTTGCCTTGATGTCTGGGTTTCCTTCATAAGCCACTATCAATGCATTCCACAGTTCCTTTGCCGTTTTGCAATGCTTAAACCCTTGAGCAATGTCCGGTGTCAATGCCATGGTCATTATTGCAAAGGCCCTCTCTGCCTTGTTACATCTTTCCCAGTCTTCATCCTCAAACTCATCTTCAATCTTGGCCTTTCCTGCTTTAGCTCCCGCTCCATGCATAGGTATGTGTGGTCCATTCAGCACTGCTCTCCATAACCTTAAATCAACACTCTTCAAGTGGTTTTCGAACCTATACTTCCATTCCAAAAAATTATCTGCCGAAGTAAGTCTAGGTGGACGAGTAATAGATCCGATCTCGAAATCCAGTTTCTGGTACATGCTCGGCTCAAAATCCATTTTACTAGCTTGGGTAACTTAAACTAAAGTCCAAATGTCCACCAAACAACTGATTATGATCCAAAATAAGTGATTACGATCCGACAGACTTGTTTACGATCGAGAACAATCGATTACGATCCACGTGGCAATCGCAAACTTAAACCGCCTTAGATGATCGTGAACACCGTTTACGAACACCGATTACGACTCCGTGGGTCGTGAACACCGTTTCCGACAGAAGCAAATCGTAAACACCCCTTTACGACCAAGAAAAATCGTAAACACAAGTACAATAGGTCGCAAACACCGGTACAATCGCAAACACCCTTTTTCACAATCGTAAACCACCAATCTTCAACCAAATGTAGTCGTGAACACTTCCAGAACCCAGAAAATGCGAAGAACAGCAACTTGCAGACTCGTAAACGCCGAAACACCTCTCGAAACCTCCAAATCTCGAACTAAAACCCAGAAATACTCTTGAATCAATATCGTGAGAGCCTCGAAACAAGGTTTCTTAGCTCTGATACCAATTGTAGGTCCGGATAATAACCAAACAACACGATATCTTAGCTAATACGAGTGCGGAATCCTCGTATAAGCTTGAATCAAGAGAAATAGTAGATGAAAAAGACTAAATCTTGAATAAAGATGAAACCTTGAGTGAAAAACGTCTACTAGAAGCACACAAATAAACTGATCGTGAACACAAGGATCTTGAAGGAATCGTGAATAGTGTATTCAAATGCTTGCCTTAAACGGTTACAATGAGGTGGTATTTATACCACCTCAAGTCAAAATCGCAAACCTAGTAAGCCCAATCATAATCGGCCCACATGGCCTAATAATTAACTAGACTAGTCCACTAGATAAATACTAAACAAGCCCAAAACAACTAACTAACAAAAGCCCAATAACAAATGTTCATGCCTCATATGAATATAGCCCAACAGTTTCAAGTACAAACACGGGATTAGGTTTACGTCATCAGTTAACGGTCAGGTACAGTAATTAACAGTTTAAACAGTAATCAGATCGGTTAATGCACATTAATACTTAATTAAAGAGTTAAAGTAAAAGGGTTTGACCTAGGTTTTCGGACGAGGTGTCACATATTATATCTCTAGACAAAGGTTGAGGAACACTATTCTTATTTTTTTCAGAAAAGCTAATTCCTATTCCTCCTTTATCCTTACCAAATCGAACATTAGTTAGGCAGGTGGACAAAGCCTTACCAGCTTCGAGCATTCTTTTGTTTCTCATCTGATTTACATCTAATTTCACTTGTAACTCATTGTTCTGATGTTTGAGTTCATATACCTGCTTCCTAAGCTCAGTTATTCTAACTTAGCATTATCATACAAGACAGACTTTTGAGTGGCAAGGGCTTGGTATTTCCTTATATCTAGTTTATGTGCTTTGACTTTCTCCTCACTCTTTTCCCATCTTCCCTTAAATGAACTTCTAGAGCATTGCATATCAAATAATTCTATCTCACTATTCTTCCAAAGTTGTCTAAGGCCAGGAATTAAATGTGCACAAGTGGGATTAGTACATACCTTTGTGTTGTCGACCTCGGCGGCAAATGCCTCCTTGTCTTCAACCAGGTTCTCCTGCTCATCTCCTGACTTCTCCTTAGTGACCACAAATGCATGCTCCTCTTCATCATCATTCTCCATCTTAGCAATCATAGTACGAGTTAGACTGAGTTCCTGTTCCTGCAAAGCCCATTGATATTCCCCACAATCCTACACAACCAAGGCCTTTGTCTCTGCCTTTCCCTTACCATCTCCAGCTTTCTTCTCTTCTAGTCTCTCCTTCTTTGGCTTAGTACATTCCCTTGCAAAATGTTCGTTCGTATCTTATCCTGATCCTTCCAGACATTCCTTCCAGTTGTTGCCATAAACTTCTTGGTGCGGAAAACTGCCATTGCCATTTGCCAGGAGACATCAAGCATTTCCACATCCTCAGGATTAATCTGGTTCAGTTCACCTGACAGCATCTCAGCAGGCACCAATGTTCCATCCAAAAGGGCATGATAACTATTCATAAATCCTATTTCAAGTGTAAAGTTGGGATCATTTGTGGCATTTGCCTCATCAGGGTTGACCGTTCCACTAAAATTTGCTTGAGATCGAGCCACAAAAGCAGTTGACTTTGTGTTTGAACTTGAATCATTTGCCGATGAACTTTCAGCCTGTTTTGGACCTACTTCTTCAGATAGGAGTGCCTGATTCAGCTTTCCTGCCATGCTAAGTGAACTTAGATGATTCAGCTCTCTCTGTTTATCATCAATCATCTTTGACTTCAGTTTGTTAATTAGCTCATCAACAGTTAACTCATCCAGCTTGTTGTTGTCTTTGATTATTGAAATGTTGGTATTCCAGGACTTGGGCAAACTGTTCAAGAGTTTCAGATTTTTATCCTCCAGACCGGGTTCAACATCGTAGCTTGACATCTAAGTAATTAAGGACACAAATCTTTGAACTTGAGCTTCAAAGGAATCTCCTTGAATGTGATTGAACAAGTTGAACTTCTGCTTCAGCATCTGTTTATGACTTGCCTTGATATCTGGATTTCCTTCATATGCCACCACGAGAGCATCCCAGAGTTTCTTTGTAGTCTTGTACTTATTAAAACCTTGTGCAATCTCCGGAGTCAATTCCATTGTCATGATAGCATATGCTCTCTCATCCTTGTTGCATTTTTCCCAATCATCATCCGAGTATTCTGCTTCAGTTTTCACCACTCCAACTTTTCCTACTTCAGTGTGAGTAGGAATGAATGGTCCATTGACAACTGATCTCCAAAGTCTCAGATCAACACTTTTCAAATGGTTTTGAAATCTGTATTTCCATTCAACGAAGTTATCAGCAGATGTGAGTCTGGGAGGACGGGTAGTCGATCCAATCTCAAAGTCCAGTTTTTGGTACATGCTAGGTTCAAAATCCATAACGAAAGCTTAAGAAAATGAAGTCCAAAAGTGTTTCCGATCGTAAACACCAGTTTATGATAATGACATGCTTGCAGATCGTAAACAGAATCGTGAACACCTCCGGGTCGTAAACGTGATCGTGAACCTGATTTCGATCGTAATCCATGTCGTAAACTCCTCCGGATCATAAACACTATCGTAAATACTTAAAAAACGGATCTTGAAGTCGTGAACACAATACTGAGTCGTAAACAAGGTCGTAACACTCAAAAATCCAATCTTGAAGTCGTAAACACTTTCTTGCAGCTCGTAAACCTAGATTTGATGAACAACACTGATCATAAACACCGAGAACTGCCCAGAATATGTCGTAAACACCAAAAAACAGCAGCAAGCTTCCACTTTTTCCAGCTAAACACTTGAATCTAATATCGTGGAACCTCGAATCAGATGATTCTTAGCTCTGATACCAATTGTTGGTCCCGAAACAACAATCTTTCACGATATCGTAAACACAAACAAGTGCGGAATCCTTGTTTGTGAGTAATTCGACAAGAAGATGATGAAAGAGACTTGATATGAGATGAAGAACAAAGCAACACAATCAAATCTTGAATGAAACTTGATCAATCTTCTATTAGATGAGTTCACGATCGTAAATACAAGAGGGAGGCTGAAAATCGTAATCACTAACTAGTAGTAATCATAAACTACTTGGGTATTTATACTACCCTTACAAAAGCCCTAATGAAAATCGTAAACCCATAAGATAACCAGCCCATCGAGCCCAAATTGGAAACACAAATAGCCCATTACTATGCAAGCCCACTTCTCTAATGTTCATGTCTCACTAAGTATAGCCCAACACTTATACTTATTGTTGAAAGTTGTTTACTGCTGAGTTCTCTTGATCATTTCAATGAGGCAATGATGAAGCTTTTCTGAGCCAATGTTGCTGCTGATGAAATTATTTCTTGATTAAAACTGACTGATGTTTGGTTGGTTAAAAGTTGGCTGCTCCCGAATGTTCTTCATACTCCACGATTTGTTGGTTTGAAATTGGTTAGAATCCCATTTACTTGATGTTTATTTGGTATATGCAAGGCTATGATGAAACTTTTCTGAGCCTATCTTGCTGTTGGATTGATAGTTTCTTCGTTAAACTCAGATTTTGAATTCTTTCTAATATCTTTAACTCTTTTTCTTTTGTAGATTATACAAGTTCAATTATGACATTATCACATATGCACTTCTTGAATATCTGATACTTAGCACTGTTTCATTATTCTTTGATGTGCATTTAATTTTATAATATATTATAATTCTTATTCTTTAGATTGCATAACATGTGTGATCTATAATAGGTATCCCAGAAAGAAGATCAGATTAACCAAGCAAACAGAGTGGTTTAGGAAGGCACATCAAAAGGTATTCTTGTTGTAATTCCTATATAAAATATGATAGTGGTTATGTATTACAGTTTTGATTACTTCTTATTGCTTATTAGCACTTGAGTTGCATTATGACTCTTTCTTCTGATTATGTTGGGGTTCTTTGTGTTCGATACGATAGTTTTATGTAGTTAACATGTAAAATGCACACAAATTCTTCTACGAGTTGTGTCATTGGGAAACTTTCTTGGAGTTCTATTTTTAACCTTCTATATCTTACTTTATTTTTACCTATTAATTTTTTCTGTTAGTTAATGTTTACAAGTATCTTGATAAACATATAGCCTTTAGGACTACCTTTGTCCATTGTTCCCTAGGTGGACATTTGATAAATCTGGTATGAAACGATTTGAAGATAACTTTAAGAACTATGATATATTCACTTAACATTTGATGACCTTCATTGTATATCTTAGGTCATGTATAGGTGTGAAACTACGCTTGATAGTTAGTAGTAGTGATAGGATCAAGAACACCATTTTTTGGTAATTAAAGGGTGTCAAATTTAATTATAGTACTTTATAAAGGCGAGGTTGCTCAATTTAGTTAATACGCAGATGAACCAAACAGTAGTCTCATGTTGAGTTCTAATAAATTAGTATGTGAATGGACAGGCATGAACTTGGTACATTATATGCAAGTAAGTTTGTTAGTATTTAAAGATGCAAAGTAGGTTTGCAAGGAGCTTTGGGATATTTAGGATTTTAAAAACAATTTCAACACGTTTGTATTTTCATTATTACTAAATATTTAGTCCAATAGTAGTTTAATCCAATTCGTAACTTTCTAACCGGAATATTATTGTTCAAGACTCTGTGAGGGTAAACCTTAAAATTTAAGGTGTAGTTTTGAGTGGTTGTGAGTAGAGGAGAGAGAAATATTTAAGGGAAAATCTGGGGAATTCTTATATTTGAGGAAAAATCTGGTAAATCTTTAAAATTTAAGTTTTGATGAAAGAGAAAAGGTAATGATAAAGGTATAAAAAGTATTATTTAATTGTGGTTGTGAGTGGAAGAGATAGAAAAAATAATGATAAATATATAAATTATAGAGATAAGGATAGGGAATGAGCTGTGAATGCTCTCAAAAAATAATGATAAATATATAAATTATAAGGATAAGAAAATAGCTTACTCTGAAATGTTTATGTAGTTCTTTCCCTGCCCTTCCCTGTAGTTGCAATGAGACAATGCAAGTGATGTGTTTGTGCTAAATTCTGACTCTCCATGCCTTCAATTTCTACAATGGGCAGAAAGCAGAATTGAAGGCATTTGCCTACCTATACTTCGTGGCTTCTCAATGGGTAACTAAAACTAATTGAAACTGATAGGTGAAATGATTATTCATTTGTCTTCGGCGATGATTTTTATAACATTTCATTAATTGAATTGATTGGTGTGTTATAAGGTCTTACAAATCTTTTGACACAAAGGCCACTTAGTACATTTTAATTTAACATAATTATATTCTCTTTGTGTGAACGAAATAATATGATACTTTTTATCCATATGACTAGCTTATAAATGTATCCCACGCCCCTGCTGTGGAATTTTTTTACCCAAAAAACATGTATTTGAAAAAACAAATAATATTTTACTATTCAAATTTAAAAACTTGGCTTTCTACAGACATACTTACCCCGAGTCTAGGAGGAAATTTAGAATGACTAAAGAAGTCTTCTACAAGTTGCCAAAATGGAAACAAAATAAGGTAAAAATTGCACTTCAACTATTATGTGGCCTGATGTACCAAATCGTCTTTTTATATTGCTCTCTCTCATTTACCGCTTACATCAAAATAACTAAATATTTATTAAATTTTTACAATGATTTCTCCAGATTTTCAAAGGCTTTCTAAACTCTTGATTTACCTAATCGAGTATGTTGTTTTACAGGAAGATATGATCATCTTCTTGGCCTTTTAGCATTGACGGCTGGTTATGTGGTATGTATAGTATATCTTACAAATTATAAAAATTACTTAAAAGTCAAAGCTTTTCTATTAGCATAACATTTTATAAACTATTACTTTAACTTCTACCACAACCTTTGTGAAGGTTAGTTTATATAAGCTAAAAGAAGAGATTGAAAGAAAAGGAGAAATCAGGACACTATTTAGTGTTCATGGGTGCTAAAATATAACTTTTGGTGCATATTTGTTTACTGCATTTAATGTAATCTATTTGTTTTTTTCAAATTGTTTTTAATTAGTTGATGGGGCTGCATATTTGTTGGTGACAGTTGCAAATGTGAAATCTTTTGTCGAAGCAAACATGGTGATTGTTCAGTAGATTTGCAGGTTCAATAGCAGCAGATGGAAGTATCCAAGTACAAAATATAGATTTGCTAGCATTCATCTGAATAGCTTTTGTTGGTGCATTTCACACACGTTCATAATACTAAGAACGCGGTTCATTACTGCATATTTTTTGCCACTACATGTGTAGTAACCATCTAATGGATTGTAACTTACGTGTTTTACCTACATTTATAAATGAATATTATCGTCAGGATATTAACTTATCCACGTCATAGACAAATATACGTAACTGGACACGATAAAAATAATTTTGACCCCGCCGGAAGGCGCGGGTCATTTTACTAATTACAATAACAATTTAACTCACGACATACACCACATTTAATATATAAAACAAATGGGTTAAACATGCCAACCCGGAAGGTTGACACAACCACAAAGCTCATCCAAATCAATTTATGATAAACCCAAATCAACTACTTTCCGTTTGGATTCGCATTCGTGTAAGAAATTGAGAGCTTTAGCTTTTATTGCAAATGGAATTGCACTTGAGTTTAGGGCTATGTATGTTGTTGGACTCAACATTAGGCCTCGGCCCACTTAAGTTCCGCACATTGATTTTAACCTATTATTAAGAGAGGGGATCTCTTTTCTCTCACTCTTCTCAAATCTCAATCTCAAATGATTATATATAGACAAACTTCTATATGATTTTCATGGTTTTCTGTTTGAATTATCACTATTTACAACATCATTAGTATGATTTTATAAGATTAATTGTAGTTGTTTGTTAATATATTTTTAAGATTTAAATTTGGTATTAGCAAATGTAAACGGGTGTGTAAACTTATTGAAACTAATCTTGGTTTTGTTGAAACTTTTGGAAACGAAAAATTTGGAATCAAATTTCAAGTATATTTTTAAAAATAATAATATAGATTTAAGTTCAATAATGTGTTACAAGTTGATATCAAATTTCATGTCCTAGCCTTTACATTCTATAGCCCTTCCATCCAGTGCTAACCCATCTCTTTTTATGTTAAATTTGATCACATGCCCCTCATTCTTCCCATTCACGAATCAAAGTATTGTAACAATAGTGGTCTGCAAATGTAATTCGACAACCATGATTCGCACCTTGTGGGCTTCTATTAACTCTGGACGACAGTTTCACTGTTCTGCTCAAGAAAGTTAGTTTTAGACTTTAGTTTTTTTTTTTCTCCATTATTTGACCAATTGACCTATTACATGGGAATGCAATTACACGTATGTGGGTTTGTTGTTTGGGCAGATCCTCCCATGTCTAGAAGATAGAATGAAATCATTCCCAAATTACTAAAGAGAATCAACAATAATGAAGAACTGGAAAGAAGAATGGTCACTGAAAATAGGAGCTAAAATTTACTATTTGTTTTAGCTCGGTTTTCTTTGTCTATCTACTTCATCACCAATTGACCTAATTTGTTGTAAATGTCAAATTTTGAAGCTATGTACTAGAAGTTATTGAAATGAAACTGTTATTTTTGGCGTTCACATGTTAGGCATTCACAAAACAAATGGTTCAAAAGACAATTAACCCATCCATTTTTTAAAAACATCATAAAATACATAGTACCATAATTCATTTCCATGGTCTTTAAAAGAGACAAAGTACTATGAGAAAATACACTAGACAAGTTCATCATAAAACACATATGACAAAGACACAGTAAAGATGATTTGTTGATTTGTTTGTTTGTGGTGTTGGTTGTGAAACATTTCGTGAAGCTCTATACCCCATGCAACCTTTTTTTTATTGGGCCTTTGTTCTTATAATTATACACTTAGTTGACAGGTACTTCCTTCTTAGTCAACTACCCAACAATGTTAAGTTTTTTTTGTGACAACTCATTAAAAGATATTTTCATTACTTCTTTGACATGTTAAGTGTTAAGATGTGTATGATGTTTGTGTAACATTTGTAAACTATCCGATTGAGAAACTCGATTCATTTTGAAATTTCGCATTTTCTCGATTCGCGGATTATTAAGTCTTGGCAGAAGTTTTGGGTATTTATAACTCAAAATAATGATTAAATGGTTCATAATCGTTTTTCTAAACAAAATCCTTAATTAAAATCAATTGTAATCAAATTGGATATACCTTGAATAAAAAATAAAGCAATTTCCGGTTTTTACGTGATTTCAGTACGCGATTCGTCATTTACCGGGAATCTCGTATTTTTGTATCCTTTGTTAATTTCAACATATTTATGTGTCTAATAATCTCATATCATGTCACGAGTCATCACACATTTAATCGAGCCGCGGAACATTGGTGAATTGCCCAAAATCGATACGTACGTCAAAACCGACCAAAAACGTGCTATGTGACCCTATTTGCGCATTTCTATGACTTATGTGGCATATTTATAATCGTGATGAGTGGATTGAATGTGTTGAACATTTTGGAATGATGAATTGGGTAATTTGGGTGAAAATGAAACTCAAAAGCATCAAAAAAAAGGACAAAATGGGCAAGCGAAACGAGGTAACGGGCCTTGGTGCTGACCAGGATGCCTTAGGCGTATTGTATGGCCCACTGGAAAGCCCCAGGCGATATGCTAAACTCGTGATTTTCGGCAGAACGTGATTTTGCACTATAAAAGCATCTTAAACCTCATTTCACCCACTTTTCTCAAACCCCAAACCTCATAAACGGTTGTGGAGATCTGATATTCATCTTTCATCATCAAGATCTTGATTTGGAGCTAAAGATCTTGAAGATTCAAGACTTGTTCTTCACTTATCATCATTCCTTTTGTGTTTGTGAGTTTTCTTTTCTTGTTCTATGATATTACTTGATAAAGATCTGATTTTTATACGGATTTTAGTCTAGATCTTGGCTATACATGTTCATAGAGGATAGATTCTATGATTAATTGATTAAAGTTTGGACTTATATTGATTTTTATCGATTTTATGAATTTTCTTCGATGGATCTTGGTGGATCTTGTTAAAGTTCATATTTTTATGCCTGATTCATCATAAAGTTATAAACAGTCATATTTTTATGCCTGATTCTATGTAATTAAATATATATTTTTTCGACGTCACGAAAATAAACAGTTGTGTTAATAATTATTTGGCGTCGCATGATTAATCTTAGAAATGACATACCTCATGACCGTGAATGTACGTTATCACTAAAATTAAATCACCAATGAGTCGTCAAGTCGATTGTGCCATGAAATTTATTTATTCCTCCATCTTGTTAGTTGTCGTCGTCTTCAGGTCTAGCCTCCTCATTACGTGGTGTCGTTGTCTATTCGTATCTCCTATACTAGGTGAGTATCATAACCCCTTTTTACTTTTAAGTTTCGGGGTGCAACATGTGTCGTATCAACTCATGTTCTTGATCTATATGTATTTCAAAAACCACATGCGAATGATATGTTTGATCTATGTGCTCTTGTATGTGAACTTGTATGGATCATTGCTATGGATTTGGTTGTGTTTATTGTTCTTTGTTTGCGGATCATGTTCATGTTCATATATGTAACATTTCGGGTTTTCCGATTGTCTGATTTTATCCGTATTGTAACCCGTTCAGTTGATTGATAATTGAATTTATGGGTCTTGATCAATTTTGATGTTTATTAACCTAATTTCATGTTATTTGATCCATTATCATGTTCGTTGATCGATTTGATGTTCGATTTGGCTTTAATTCGGGTTTTACGTGAACACATCGCTGGATTACGTTCAATTGGGGATTTGATCAATCTAAACGTGTATGACCCTTGTGTGTAATACTAGTTACACACACAAGTAAATACAAGTGAAGGTTATTGTGAATTCAAGGTCTAGAACAGAAACGGTGAAAGTTTGGTAAACCCCGCACGATTTTGATATTAACAGGGAGATCACATTTTGAGTTTCGTGTATCAATTTTATCATGTTTATGAGTCATTTGATCATTTACCATGTCATGAGTCATCACACACTTGATCGGATCGCAAAACGTTGGTGAATTGCTTAAAAACAAGAAAAACGACAAAACCGACCAAAAATACACTTTTTATTATATCTTATCAACCGTTAATCATTATGGGACATATTTTATATTTATTTTGAGTTGATTTAATGTTTTAAGCATGTTGGAAGGTTAAATGGGAAATTTGAAAAAAAAACGAGACCCAAAAACGCTAAAAAACAAATAAATTATCGCGAAAACGGTGGACCGTCAAGACGGAGCACGGTCAGGAGGGTACGAGGATCGCACGCCTGACCATGCTCACATCTCGTGGTCCTCATGTGGTCTAGACGGGCCAAAACCATAAAATTCGATTATTTAAGCTCTTTTTCTCCATTTAGCCACCATGCTCTTATCCCTAATCACTCTAAAAACCCTAGAACAGCTGTAGCTATCTTAGATCAAGTTCCTTGAAGATTTTTGAGCAAAGTTTGGTGATTTCGAGCTTCGGTTAGTGTCGGTTTTCCTTCAAAAAGGTTAGATTCATCAAACCCGATCTTCATCTTCTTGAATCCTTAATCCCCCATCATCAAGATCCAACCTTTATGCTTATCTAAACCTAGATCTTGCATCCCAAAGCTAGATCTAGTGATTTTGAACAAAAATAATGGATTTTTATCAACTTTGATGGATTTTTATAACACCTTTTGTTGAGATCTTGTTAGATCTTTAAAGAACTTGTAAGGTCTATGTCATGGCTGGAAAAAGAACCAATTTTTATGCATGTTTGCCATGGATGAACACCATAATTGATAGATCTAGAGTTTTGGTTATAAAAACTTGATTTTTATACAAAAAGTTCATTTTTTTCTTAATTTTCTTCCAAGGATCTTCATAGATCTAAGTTCTATCAAATTAACCTTGTTGGATCTTGATGTAGACACCATTTTAAATGGTAGATCTAGGGTTTGGGTTAGGAGGATCATCATCATAAACATAGATCTAGGGTTTTTATGGGAGAAATGGTGATTTTTATGTATTTTCTCTATTTTCTCATAATTAGATCTTAGTAGATCTTGATTAGAACTTGACTAAATCATGATATTGTTAATCTAGTGTGTTGATTCTTGTATGAAACATGATGTTGGACCTAGATCTAGGGTTTTGCCATGTCTTGAATAAAATCTTGGTTGTCGAAATATTTAATTAAATTAACTAGCATTTTTGGGATTTAAAAATAAATCATTTTGAGTAAATCATTGGGTTAACTTCGGAGTTATGCCTTGAAATTTTATTTGGAAGTTATATATGTATAGATCAGCCCTGAATTAATTTTTGATGATTAAATATAGTTCGGTTGATTTTATAGAAAATAATCAAGTTGAGACGTCGTAATGCTTTATAGTTAAATAAATAATTTATTTGTTAAATGCTTAACCTAGATTTAGGTTTGACCACTTGATTATCTATATTCTCATATCATTACTTAAGTACTCCACCAACGAGTCGCGCATCCGATCGAGTCCGTCGTGTCATGACGAGTCGTACGATTATTCACTTAGATACTTATTTTATTTATTTATCTATTTATCGGTATGCTTTCCATCACGTTCGATCGTAAAGGTGATCTCCGGGTTTGATTCGCGCCGCCATTCTTCGGTTTTACTCTCGACACTTTCGCTATCACGTGAGTTTTCATAGCCCCTTTTTACTTAAATGTTTTTGGGGTGCAACATGTATCATTTATCAAATTCTATTTTCACATGCGTATTCTATGTTCGATGATCTCTTGAAACTTGTATGATTATTTTGATTGGTTGGTTTAACGATGAACGATTGAACGATGGAACGATGAACGATTGAAAGATGAACGTAATTATTAACATTAAACATGACGGGGTTACGATAAGAGATCTATTGGCCTAACAAGCACACTTGGCCTGCCTCGCGTGTGGCGCCTTGTGATTGAAAGCCTAATTGTCAAGGGTTAGATTACGGTAACTTATTATTTATCAATTATCAAATTATCAATTATCATTTTGTTAAACTTGTACGCATGATTTTGAACATTATCATTAAACCTATGAATTCTCACCTACTATTTTTAGTTGACTCTTTTTATAACATGTTGCATGTAATGTGGTTTGATTTGGATGTCATCACTTTAGGGTTGCATCGGCTTTAGAGACCTTATTAAATAATGAACCGTTATGCTTAGACTATGTTTTATGTTGTTTATCGTATGTTGTGACTTGGATGCTATGTTTTGTTTATTTGCTATGAAATGGGTAACTATTATGATTATCGCAACCTAATTTAGTGTTGTGAGCTTCTGAACAATCTCCGCGCCCTGACATATTCCGTTGTCGGTTGGGGTGTGACAGATTGGTATCAGAGCCATGGCTATAGGGATCTAGGTTATTAGAATTGGTTTGACCTAGACTATTGCCTTAGGTGTCCTGCATGAGTGCCCCATGCGCAATGTGCCTACTTGCTTATTTTGTCTAGAAAATTGTTTCTTAATTGTTGCTTATTTCAATTGCTTCGTCCTCGTTAAATAGCATGCGCTATAGCACGAATCACTAAGGCTTCCTAGCCTCTTCCTTAGAAAATGGTGTCTTACGTACCATTTGGGAAAATGTGATTTTCATGATTTTTAAATCTCGTCGGAATTAGGGTTTTAGTGGTAGACATGTAGTAACTTGAAGGGTGGAAACACCGGTAGTCAGGGTCTCTGTCAAGAAAAGCGTTACATATAAGCCCTATCAACCTTTAGGCTCGGACGCTCACCTGGGACGCCCCGATGAGAGTGATGAAACTATTAGGCCAAAGCATGTCTCTACCACTAGGATCTTGATCTGATTAGTCTCGGTTGTAGCCTTCCAATCGGGAGGTGAGAACCACTCCGTTATGTTTTATCTCAGATGCTCAATTTCACATTTTGACGCGCGATTATGTTTAAACAAATGATTTTTGATAAACTATGATCATGAGTTACACGGTATCATGGTTCAATAACACACACCAGTTTTACACCTAACAATTTTACCCTCAAAAATTTGATTATCAATCACATCACATCATGACTCGTCATTGTTGTTCTTGAATCTCAGCATGTCGATCCATTTCAAGGGACGATGAAAGGGCGATAGCGTCCGCAAAATGGCCTCGGTGATAGCCAAACAGATGGCTGAGGTTCTTCCCGGTATCGTGGCTCAACTCCAGCAGGGTGTGAATGCTAACCCTACTAATGCTGCTGCTATGGATACTTGTTCATTCAAGCATTTCAACTCCTGCAACCCTCCCAAATTCAAGGGGACCGAGGGTCCTATTGGTTTACTCCAGTGGTTCGAGGAGATGGAAAACACCTTCGTTAACAGTGATTTTCCTGATCATCTGAAGGTCCCGCGTGCCACCAGCACACTCACTAAAAAAGCCCTTACTTGGTGGAACGGTGAGAAACGGATTCGTGGGTCCGATGAGGCCTTAGCTCTATCTTGGGATGAACTAAAGGAGGTCATGAGGGAAAAATACTATCCCCGTTCTGAATTAAAGAAACTTGAGGATGAAATCCGGGCGCTGAAACAATACAGTAGGGAAAATCAGGAGTATACCATTCGTTTCTATGAACTGAAAATCCATGTGCCTGAAATTGTCACTCCTGAATTTCGAGAAATTGTCACTCCTGAAAAGAAGGGGTTCTAAGAGGGTATCGGGTACTGAAAAGGTCGAACCCGCGGCCGAAAAGGAGTATAAAACTGAGTCACCTGCTGCTAAAAGTAACAAAAAGAAACGTAAGGGGAGAAACTTTGCGGTTCCTGCTACTCCTGCACCTGTTATTCCTGCCACCCCTGTTGCACAATGGGCTCCTGGTGCACCTCCAACCAAGAAACCTTACACGGGCACCCATCCTCTTTGTGCCCGGTGTAACCATCATCATCCTGTGCAGGCCTAGTGTTGGCAGTGCACCAATTGTGGGTGCTTTGGTCATCCCACTCATGCTTGTCGCATGCCTGTTCGAGCCCAGCCTTTGGCCCGGTATCCGGCCCAACCTCTGATAGCCCAAGCTCCTAATGTTCAGGTTCAGGTTCGGGCTTGCTACAATTGTGGATCCACCACCCATCTGAGGAATGCTCGCCCTGCTCTTGCGGTTGCTAACCCGCCTGCTGCTAATGCTAATCGTGGTGCTCCAGCTCGTGCCTTTGTCATCAATGCTAATCAGGTTTGCGATCATGTCTCTTTATTCTTTCAATTAGTTATTGTTATCAATGTTATTCTCATGAATCTTCTCGGTGGTATGTTAATCAGGCTCAGGCGAACCAGGAGGTCGTCAATGGTACGTTTCTCGTGAACAACCGTTATCCTTCTATATTATTTGAATCTGGTGCCGATCGTAGTTTTGTATCATTAGAGTTTGAGCCTTTACTTGACACACCACGTACTGTACTCGATTATCCATTCACGGTTAAGATCGCGGATGGAAAACCTATTGCTCTTGATTCTATTGTTCGCGTTGCAAGTTGGATTTCAAGGACCATATCTTCCCTATCGATCTTATTCCAATGCATCTCGAGAGTTTTGATATCATTGTTGGTATGGATTGGTTATCTCGTCATCATGTCGAGCTCGTTTGCTTCGATAAAATCATTCGCATCCCTCGTCCAGATGGCCAATTTCTGATTATTCATGCCGATAAACCATCATGTGGGCTCAAGCTTATGTCTTGTACAAAGGCCCATAAGTACTTACGCAAGGAGTATCCGACTTTTCTGGCGCATGTTATGGAGGTCCGAGAAAAAGAAAGGGGAATCAAAGACATCTCGATCGTGAGAGACTTTCCGAAAGTTTTTCCCGATGACATTACGGGTCTTCCTCCCGTTCGCCAAGTTGACTTCCGTATCGACCTTGTTCCGGGAGGTAGCTAAGTCGCCATATCGCCTCGCACCCTCGGAAATGCAATAACTGGCTAAACAACTTCAGGAACTTTCTGACAAGGGTTTCATTCGACCGAGTTCCTCACCATGGGGAGCACCCATCCTGTTTGTCAAAAAGAAGGATGGCACTCTTCGTATGATAATTCAGAAATCCGAATATCCAAAATAAGACATAAGAATCCCTTGTTTTGCGAGAACCTTAAGAATCGAGGTCAAACAAACTTCGATTGGGTTCATTTCAGCGACTTTGGAACTAGCTCATTGAAAAATTACAAGAGAGTTTCCCAACACTCCCAATATAACCAACTAGCAACTAGAGATACAAGAGAGAAATAAACGAAAAATTACACCAACACTCCTAATCTAACCAAGACAAATTCCTTCTATGTTTAATCCAAAGTAACACCAAGACCTTAATTTCTCTGAACACAATCGCAACCCTAGAAAACTTACTATTAAAATTTGTCATGCCCCGACGATAATGGCCACGTCTGATCGCCTTCTAGAACATCCTGAACGACAACATTAAATCCTTAGGAGCCCTACATTATCCCAACGCCAAATCTCACCCCTCCTATGCACGACTGCAATTGACAAGCAAGTGGCCCACAGTCTCCAAATTGCTTTTGGCAACCTGTGTACACTGGATCCACATTAACAACACAACGCTAGAACCCAAGATTAGACGGAACACGATCCATACCCACAGACCAGACGAAAACATTGACTTTGAGAGGGCATGTATGTGAGTTGCATTTCCTATATGAGCAAATTCTAGTACTCACATCTATTACACATTGATTATTTCATGGTCCACTCCCACTTGGGTTTTTTAATAACTCCTCACCATGAAAGATCTTTTATGAAAAAATGTTAGGTTCCCTCGCTAATCAAAACAAACCATAAAACTAGAGCAGTGCTTTAAAAATGATTAAAAATCATCAACAACATTGATGAGAAACTGACCATATACCACCTCTAGACACCTCACCTCACTTTGAATAAATTAGTCTCAACATCACTACGAAAGGATAACGTTTGATCAATTATTCTTGTAGATGAACAACAAATTTTAACGGGTTAACTATAATATATTTTGAGTGATTAGGAACGTGATAAGGTGTTGAGTGTTAGAGAAAGTAGGGTTTTTGTTTTTAATCAAAGGTGTGAGAAAAATACTGAAATACCCCATGTTTAGGGGCATTTTATCATATTTAACAAAAAAAATATGTATTGGGATAGCATTAGCATAAGGGACCAAAGGTTATAAAATTTAAACATGATATGATATTATGTTAAAAGATTACCTTTATGCTTAAAGGATTAAAACACCCAACTTTTAAGGACCAAAAGCGTAACTTACTCTATAGTATGAGAACTAGGGTTGTAAACGTACTAAAAGTATTGTTCATGTTCCTTTATTTAGAATTGAATGTGTTAATGAATGGTTGATGGATGCATAACGAAGAAAATCATGTCCTTGTTCATTGATTAAAGAGTTGAATTTGTTCACGAATATAAACGAACATATAGTACTTCAACAAATAAAATTTAACATTGGACTGATCACTTTAAAAAATATATATATACACTTAAGCACTCGACGTAATATTCATAAACATAGTAATCTTAAAGAAAAACACAAGTTGAAATAATAAGGAAAATTGGATTTTAATAATACACGTTTTATGTCATTGGCGGATAATAATATGAGTTTCAAAAAATTGTTATGAATAATACCAATTAATGAGGTAGGTGTTTATAATGAAATGTCGTTAGTTGAACCCTAACGGTGTTAGTCATTTACTGACGTGGCATATGTTGAGGGTTTGTTTTTATAATTTTTAAAAATGGAGGGCTTATTAGAAATTTCTTATAAAATAATTTTGAAAAAAAACACAACAGTCTCGTTCCCCTTCCCCGACCAAACTCCGGCGACCCCTTCCTCGTCTGATTTTCCTACCGGCGACCCCTACCTCCTTCGATTTTCCTGACGGCGACCTCTTCCCTGTCACACCCCAACCGACGGTGGAATATGTCGGGGCGCGATGATTGTCCAGATGCACATGACAAGTAAAATAAGTTGTAATACTTAAACTTGCCCTTTTATATTAATCAACTAAAGATATTGTACAATAATATTTAAACATGTGTAGATATATATCAAACTGATTTAAAGTCTTTAATCTAGGTCCAGCAATCCTAGCGTGATCATATCAAAACTCTAGTATAAATTCCTGCAACATGTATAAAATCAAGTGTCAACTACAAAAGTAGTTGGTGAGTAAACACATGTTTATAAAACATATTTTTAACACATGCGATATATGTGATAAGAGATACATTCAGATATACAGTCAGTCAGTTAATGAGCACGTAAATATAACAAACACTCAATCACTTTGACTTCACATCATAATTTCCTCATATAGAGGGAGACTGGCAGACTACGTACAGAGATTACCATAACAATTCCACATAAAATTCATCCAGTCAGCACATAATCGCAAAATGTTTAGGGAAACGAATTTTGAATAGAGATACATGTTACACCCCAAAAAGGTTAAAGATACGGAGCTATGATTTCTCACAAGTCGGATTATCATTCGAATGAATCACCATCAGTAATGATAATACGAATTGAATATTGAGTCATATCCCATTTTAAAACAAAGGGGAATTAGTGAATACTCACCTGATAAGGAGATAGAATACGAGAGATAGAATCAATTTGAGAGATAACAACACCTGGGGATTATCCTAGATAAGCTTGACTGCAGACATGCAGATCCTAACTCCTTCCGGTTTGAGAGAAATGCTCCGGTGAGGTTTCTGTTCGTTTTTAGGGTTTTCGGGTTAAAATCTGAGAAATTGGTGATGAATTCTGGACGGATTGCAGCTCTATTTATACCTATGAGGTTCGCCCCTGGTCCCTCCACGTAATATGATGAGTATTCGTCCGAGATTGACACGTTAGGAGGGCTAATTTGGACCAAACGTGAAGAACAAGTCCGAAACGTGGCTGATATTCGTCTGAAAATGCGTGAGCATCGGATCGTCTACTCGATCTAGCTAATCGGACATCGAAACATAATTAACCGATTGTTTTATTGATCAAAATGAACAATTACAATCAGTGAAACACTCAGAAACACAACACAGAGAAACACCTTGAAAACACACACTTAAGAAGTCTCACACCCTCAGAATCCTCCAGATACAAATACCAATCACCTATATATACCCGCTGGTCCGAGCTTCGGCCGAACCTCAGGTTCGGCCAGTACGAACTTTAGGTTCGGACCTAGTTCGGCCAGACCTAGTTTGACATGATCTTGTACTTTGTTTAATACTTCACACGACGCACATATCAGGTATCAACAAAATGTACTTTGTTTTTACTTCACACGACGCACATATTAGGTATCAACAAACTCCCCCTCGTCGTGTGCAGTATCTCTTCTATCTTTTCAACATCATCAAATCTGTATCTTCAATCAAGCTCCCCCTCAAGTGTAGAATCCGTTCGTTCAATGAAATAAATCTTCAAACAAACTCCTCCTCAACTCGATCGTAGCTTGATCTTGAATACTTGACGATGTTCCGTGTATCTCTGGTTTTTATCAAACGCTTCAGAAGACTTGAAGTGATGATATCTTGCACTATAGCAACCTGCTCAAACATTTAAATAACCTTGGCGCAAAATATCTCTTTAAAACTCCAAGATAGGATTTTGAAGATGATTTGTATCACGCGTTGATCAGATCGAAAATAAAGCAGAAACAAAATCCTTTTGATTTTTCAAAGTTTATGCTAAAACACACCGAAAATCTTTTTTGTTCTTTTCTGAAATGACATGAAATTGCAAAACAGAATCAAACACTATTTTTGGTATGAGAAAGATCACTATATGGGATCATATTGAACATAACGCACTGAACTGCATTTCAATTTCAATTAATCGAAGCACATAAGTCAAGCTGATTACTGGTATAATTTGTCCAACTTAAACTCAGGCAGAATCATACTCATAACATCTGGATATGTTTAAGGTATTGATTAGATTTGCATTGACCAGTGTATTCCACACTATCAGACATACTCAGACATTTTCAGCTTTTCTTTTCTTTTCCTTTTTGTGTGACAACACTTGTGATTTTTCACAATGCATAATATTTTCATGATATTGTCAACTGTGTTCCATGCAAGAAGAAATAAGAACGTTAAATCGTCTACCTTAAGGTCGATCTTTCGATACGCAGATAAGGCCTCGGATTTAACAAAATAAGAAAATAAAACAAGTTGAAATTGTATAACTCAACAACAATCAGGTCGGTACTTCCGTACACGCAGAGAAAGTCCGATGAGTTATACTAAACACCAAAGAAAATAAAGCAGAACGTCAAACGAACAACAATCAGGCCGATCTTTCGATATGCAAAGAAAGTCCGATCGTTTGACAAAATA
Source organism: Deinandra increscens subsp. villosa (assembly GCA_039602395.1). NCBI lineage: Eukaryota > Viridiplantae > Streptophyta > Magnoliopsida > Asterales > Asteraceae > Deinandra > Deinandra increscens. The sequence continues at coordinate 77,711,055 of JBCNJP010000003.1, forward strand.
AAGAAAATGAAACAAGTTTAAATCTTTGCAAAATGAACACATGTATACACAGTGACTTCTCATTTTGAATTTCACACTTATTTTTCTTTTTGTGTCATGAAATATGCATCAAGATGTTATCCACATGGTCAAGCATTAGTATTTAGTGTATATCACATCTGAATACTTTCTGATTTGCCGAGCCTACCAAGCATATCAAACAATGATCTTATGGCTCTTTCATCTACTCTATCCATGAGTCATATACGTAAGCCAATGTACCATCATTTCTCAATGATCAATTTCTCACAATTTTATATTTTTATATTTTACATGTATTCACCTTCATTCATTATATATTTGGCATGTATCCACTTTCTCCCTATAACATGCATTTTCTCAATTACTCCCCCTTACTTACAATTATCCCCCTTAAAATGAAAACTCTATTTTTGGATTTTCATTTTACACAAAAACGAAACTCTATTTTTGGGTTTTTAAGAAAAACATGTAAGCAAAGAAAATTGATCAATCAACACGGATATTTTTCTGTTTTAGAAATCAGAAATTGCAGATTAGAAAGATGTATCAGGAAATATAAATTAAGCAAAATACTCATCCATCAACAACTTTGCAATCGTCGATAGGTCTTCTAGAAGTACCTGCACACTGGTTAAACTAAATAGTCCAAAAATGACCCGAAGCGGATCGCTTCTGGTCGACCAGTGTCTTTGTTTTGCTTAGAAACCACCTTAGGTTTCCATTGTTGTTGTTTTGGTAATTCAGTTTTCGATGAAACAATCACAGGAGACTGTGATGATGAACCTACACTTTGAACCTTTGAAAACATTGGAACAAAACGTTTTTGTTTATGGAAGGATGTAGGTTTAACTTCATCAAAAACTCTGCCTTGTTCATCAAAAAACTTTGTGGTGGCAGTTTTACCAAAAACAGATTTCCTGTGAAATCTTTGTGGTGAAGCAGTAGATGATGGACAATCTTTTGCCATATGCCCTGGACAACGGCAAATATAACAAATTCTTGTCGTTTTATCCCACCTTTGATGTACCTGCGAAGAACACACATGAATATCTCGAACATGATCAGAATGAGAATCATACCTGATGCTTGTGATCATGTACCCATTTGGATGTAGGGCTTAGAGATTGAGAACTTTCAGAAGAAATGGTTGCTTTCACAAAGACCTCAGCGATCTTCCGAGCATCAACACAATGAAGTGGAAACTCTTTGTCAGAAAATAATTGATCCGAACCATTGAGTTTGTAAAACCGCTCGGGTTGAATTTTATCAGCTTGAAAAACTTCCTTCTTCACTTGTTTCATATTTAATTTCTTCAAATCATAAGATGATGATGCTGGAACCTTTTCAGCTTTGTTTTTCATCCTGTGAAAACCCAAACCTTCATGCTTTCCAGAAATTTTCTCCTCAGGTGAACCATGACCATTCTTAGCTAATCGAGAAAATTCAGCTTTTACTTCGGTGACATTCTTTTGATCATAAAAGATCTTTTCATCAAACTCAGGTTGAGACTGAAGCTTGTCACTAGAAGTAACTGACTTCTCATTATCAACAGACGATGAACCAGATACAAACTTTGGTGTAGGAGATACCTCAGATTTCTTTTCCTTCTTCTTCGTATTCTTCCTGTTCTTCTTCTTCGGCACAACTTTCTCATCCTCAGCAGTAGATGACGAAACCTTTGAATAATCAAATTCTTCAATTTGTTCCTTCACTTCTTTGACAGCTTCCTTGATATGAGCAGGGGGTGAAGCAGTCTTATCAAACATCTTCTCAAAATTTTCATCATTAGCTAAAAAACTTGTGAAGACTTGAGAATTTGAAACATTATTAAGCAATCGATTAGCATCAAGAACTTGAACATTCAGATCAGAAATTTTCTGTTGAGCCTCAGCAAATTCTTTTTCTTTAGCAATCAAACGCTTTGCAACCTTGTGAGTTTCAAATGTTTGCAAACGCAGATTATCAAGTCCCTCATGTAATTCCTTCTTCAATTTAACCTCGTTGCGCTTTTGAATTTCCAAATTCACGGCTTGAACTTTATTGACACGAATTAACTCCCGCTTCTCATCCAAAAACTTTCCCATGTCAACTTGATATGCTTCAATCTTAGCAGTTGACTCTTCAATAGTCTTTGTAAGCAGATCAAGTTTGACCTTTGATTTATCAAACAAAGTCTGAAAATCAGCAGCTGTATCTCCAGCTTCATCCTTCCATTTCTTGACATCATTTACCAACTCATCCAGTTCGTCACAAATCTTAGCTTTTGAAATTTCAACATTCTTCTTATCTTGCTTCAAAACTTCCAAAACCTCATTCAATATTTGGATTTCCATGGTCAAATACTCATTCTTTAATGTCAACTCCTTGTCATAATCTTTAGAAATCTTCAACTCTGAATTAATCACATCAAATGCCTCAGACAGTTGTTGAACTTTATTCATCAATAAAGCATTTTCTTTCATCAGACTCTCTAAGTTTTTAGCAGATTCATAAGAACTTGGAATTGAACTAGTATCGGAACTAGTTTCTGAACAAAAATCCTCTTGCTGATCATGAGTAACTATCAAAGCAGATGAATCATACCCAAACTGTTTACCCCAATCATATACACGATCATTTTGAGCCATCAAAGCTGTGGTCTTGCTTGTGTTACTAGTAGACGGTTGAGTAAAACCAGGCTTTGGTGATAGAGGAACACCAGACTTATTTGCATGTGCCTGATGACAATCTTTAGCAAAATGTCCAAGTTGTGAACATTTGTAACACTTTAATTTGGACTTGTCAAAACCCAATTTATCACCAGAAATATTCCTTCCATGTTTCTTAAAGAATCTTTTAGATCTTTGACACAACATAGCATATTGCCAAGATACATCCAATTCAGTTAGTTGATCATCATCAAGAGCATCAAGATCCTTACTAGTTAACTTTGCATCAGCAACATTTTTGAGAATCAACCCAAAAGATGATGAAATCAATGCAAAAATCATTTTGGCACAATCATCTGTTGATTCAGCTGAAAAAGCATTTTGACTTGAAAATTTTGGAATTGTGAAATTGCAACCCCTTGAAGAATTATTATCAGAATTTCCTGAAACTCCAGCTATAAAAGCAACACTTGGTGCGGTATTCTGATTTGATTTAGACTTTGCACTCATGCTTGCACTATTCTCACCATGATACAGTTCAGGATTCTGCAAAGTAGCAGTTGATTTCTTGGAATTCAACATTTCCATTTCTCGAGCATGAAGTTTTCCAGTAAGCTCGTGAAATGTCATGGTAGAATAATCCTTGTCATGAGTGAGCAATAAAACATAATTCTCCCACTTTTCAGGTAATGCTTCCATGATCTTTTCCTTTAAATCCGCATCAGATTTTTCTATTCCAACAACCTTCAATTCACTAATCAAATGTGAAAATCTTGAAACTAGAGCAGTAATGTTTTCATTGTCATAATTCTCCCACTTTTCAGATAATGCTTCCATGATCTTTTCCTTTAAATCCGCATCAGATTTTTCTATTCCAACAACCTTCAATTCACTAATCAAATGTGAAAATCTTGAAACTAGAGCAGTAATGTTTTCATTGTCATAATTCTGAAAATTATCAAATTCTTTGTTCAAGACTTTCTTGCGACTCTTTTTATAATCAGCATTTCCTTCACATCTTGCGGATAAAGCATCCCACAATTGCTTAGATTTCTTGCAAGTGCTAAATTGATGAAGCAATTCAGTAGGTAAAGCCATGTAAGATAACCATAAACTTTCTTTTCAAGCTCATAACTTTTTCTTTCATCACCATCGAAGTCTTGAATTTCTTTAAGATCTTCATCTTCCATTGGTCGTTCATACAACTTTCGAATTGGAATCCATAAATCAATGTCGTTTGTGCTAATATAAGCAGAAAATCGTTTCTTCCAATTTCGATAATCTTCCAGCTTCAATAATTTGGAGACTTTTTGACTTGTTCCAATTTCATTATCAAAATTCAGCATGGTTTGCATGGCACTTTGCATTGCAGCAAATGCGTGAAATTCCGACATCGTTCGAAAAATTAAGAATATGCCGGCCGAACTCTCTCCGTACTTATAACAAAGCTCCGAACGTTGTCCGAACTTGCTCCGAGTCAAAATCAACAGACCGAACTCCTAAAAGACTCCGATCTAGCTCCGAACCTCAAATCACTCTGAACCTTGACCGAGACAGCTCCGAACCCTGACCGGATATCGACGGAACTTCAAGTTCGGAGCAGTTACTCCGAACCTGATCAGACAACTCCGAACTTCGAACTCATTTTTCCAAAACGCGCGAAAATGGACGGATTTTGACAAAACTCGATATTGTGACTCAGAAAAACCGATAGAAAATAATTTAGGAACAATTTTGACACTAAACACTCGATAGAATTGATGAACAACACGAAAACAAACTCGAGAAACTTCAAAAACACTTCAAAATCCGAGAATAGCAACCACAGATCAGTAGAGTGAACCAGAAAGCTCTGATACCACTTGAAAATGCGTGAGCATCGGATCGTCTACTCGATCTAGCTAATCGGACATCGAAACATAATTAACCGATTGTTTTATTGATCAAAATGAACAATTACAATCAGTGAAACACTCAGAAACACAACACAGAGAAACACCTTAAAAACACACACTTAAGAAGTCTCACACCCTCAGAATCCTCCAGATACAAATACCAATCACCTATATATACCCGCTGGTCCGAGCTTCGGCCGAACCTCAGGTTCGGCCAGTCTGAACCTCAGGTTCGGCCAGTCCGAACTTCAGGTTCGGAGCTAGTTCGGCCCGACCTAGTTTGACATGATCTTGTACTTTGTTTAATACTTCACACGACGCACATATCAGGTATCAACAAAATGTACTTTGTTTAATACTTCACACGACGCACATATCAGGTATCAACATCGACCCTGGCTGGAAATTGGGCGGAGGGTCGCGAGAGAATGGAGCCACGGTGTCGCGACCCGTGAGCAAGTTTGCCAGTTTGGCAGTTTTAGTCCCTGGACTTTATATATACAGATTAACCCCCTGAACTTTGGTTTTGTGCGATTTTAACCCCTAAACTTTTCTAACCTTATCATTTTATGTCCAAAAATAGTTTAGAATAATTTCTCATGATTTTCTAAGTTTCGGGATACGCCTAACGAGGTATAAAAATATGTATTTAATATATTTTTATTTTCTTTTTAACCGTCCGTTCTCGTTTTAACTCGTTAACCTCTAAAACTTTACGAGTGACTTGTATTGACCTTATAAAACACCAAGGAACATTAAAATATAATTTTTGAAATTTACGTGATTCCCGGTTATTAACGGAATTACACGAAAAACGGTAAATTCATTTAATTGTGTTTTAATTAACAAAATTGATCTAAAATTTAATCAATTGGTTTTTAATGATATAAAATGATTTTAGAATGTTCCAACGTATATATTTTAAGATAAAAACTCCGAGATTCCCGGTAAACGATAATCTAATACCGAAATCGCGTAAAAGCCGATAATTGTTTTTTTTTAATCAAATCGTTTAACCTAAAACCTTGTAAATTTATTATTTTTTTTTCAAAAATATTTATAGAATATCCCGAACATAATTTAAATCTATAATTTAGATGAATTCTCCTGGTAATCGTTAAACCAAAATTTCGATTTGCGTTACAAGTTCAAACTCGGGTCGGGTTTTGTAAACGGATCGGACACGGGTGTTACAGTCTCCCCTACTTCAGAAAATTTCGTCCCGAAATTTAGAAGAGATATTTGAGATAAGAGGAAAGAATATATCAATGGTGATAGGGAATTTGATACAAACAAACAACCAATGGTCAGTTCAAAGTTCCATTCCTAATTCATTTCTGAAGTACCTTCGATGCTTATGTATAGGGTGTACCGCAGCTAACCCACCACATCGGTAATACTTTAAAAATGCGTTAGTAACCTACGGAGAACCACCATAATAATGAATGAACTTAAGATCGTATCGATATGCTAAAGATTGAATACATCAGATATGATGGATCGCGATTACACGATTATCTGTAACAATCACATTTATAGATTTGATTTATCACCGTCTCCCCTACTTCAGGGAAAAGACCGGTGGAATATAAGGAGAGTGGTGGGAGTAACATGATTTACTTTTAGATTGTTGAAACTGATATTTTGACATTAAGTCAAGAATATCATTCCACACAATAAAATGGGATCACAGATTTCTTAACAAGAGAACGCATCGGGTATTGGTGAGCTAGATGGGTAGCGAGCCACGTCCAAATCACCTACGAGATGGGAGGTATAGTTAATAGTCTGGATTAGAAATTGGGTAAAACCCAAAATTAACGTCTATGACCAAAACCAAATGTATGCTAAGCTAGCATCACACACAATTGTTTGGGTGTAGTACGTATAAGTTTTGGACTGACCGGAGAAATCAGAGATACTTTATGATCTAGAGCAAATTCAATCATTGCCATTTAAGGTGGTGATAATGTGAGAGAAGCGTTTTTAACAGAGATGCTTGATCAATCTATTTGAGGAAAAGATAGTGATACAACACGAGATTACCAATTAAATGAATCACCATTCAAATGATAACACGAATTGACCACTTGATATCGAATTGTAAATCATTATTTGAATGAATCACCATACGAATGATAATACAAATTGGATATCATAATCTTTCCTTTATTAAGAACAAATAGGGGAATCAGGACCAAATTGAATCATGGTTTTGAGAAAGTTCAGGAATTTATTCCGTATAGAGATAAATAACGAGAATTGATCTTGAGGAGATAGGCGATTTCGTGATTTTTTTTGAAGATGTTGCTAATATAAGAGTTTCAATATTTGATGATGAGTCCATTGGACTGGTGATGTACATTCGAGATGTATCATCTTTCATGATTGGGTATTTCTCAAAGTGGGGAACTTAATCGAATGAATTTTGATAAAGTGACATTGCAACAAGGATGCTACGTATTCATTGCGTGAGTAATTGGATATTGAGAAATGATAAAATTGAAAGAGATAAAAGCTTTTATTTCAACACGATAGAGATACATGACTACAACAAAATTAGATAACGGTTACTAAGCTCGTATTGAGTACATTAAACATCGTCCAGGTTGGAACTTAAACATGGGCTCCATGGTTTGCATTGTCGGCGGGAGGGTTGGGAATAATAGCAACAGCAAGCAACGGGCAAGCGTTTCTAAAGTGTCCAGGTTGACCACAATTATAGCAAGTACGAAAAGTAGCATGAGCAGGTATCATAGGCTGGGCCATCTGAAGCTGAGCGGATAATGGTTGAGCTCGAATAGGTTGCCGACATACATTCATAAGATGACCAAATTTACCGCAATTGGAACAACGCCAACAAATGGATTGAGTCGAGTGATGATAGTTACAAGTTTTGCAAAGAGGGTGGGCTCCAGTATAAGGTCTCTTGGTTGCGAGAGTACTAGGGGTTGATTGGGCAGCAGGTCTAGTTGCTACAGCATAGTTCTTCCTCTTCTTGTTGTTGGTATGAGTAGGTGAAGACTCAACATGAATCTCTTTCCCAACTTCCATCTTTTTGGTTTTAACTTCCTTCTTATGTCCTTTCCGGGTCAAATTGCCTTTTCTAACATGATTATCAGTCAACCTTTTTCCAAGACGCATAGCATCGTCGAGTGTTGCGGAATTGCTTCCCCATACAGCATCTTGGATGAGCATAGGCAGACCACCAATGTATTTTTCAATGCACCGTTGTGTAGAGAGGAGCGAATCAGGCAACAGGAGCTTCAGTTCTTGAAAACGATCGATATAGGCTTGGCTTTCTCCACTTTCTTGTTCCAGATCGTGAAATTCATCTTCTAAATTCTTCAAATCACTACGTGGGCAGTATTCTTTCTTCATTATATCATTGAGTTGATTCCAAGGCAAAGCTAGAGCGTTTTCAGAACCACGAAGTCGTTTCTCGCTATTCCACCAGGTAAGTGTTTTCTTGGTTAGAGAACTGGTAGCATGGCGGACTTTTAAATTCTCAAGACAATCGCTATTAGTGAAGGTATTCTCCATACCCTCGAACCACTGGAGTAGACCGGTAGGGCCTTCAGATCCGGTAAATTTGGGAGGGTTACAGGAGTTGAAGTGTTTAAAGGAGCAAGTGGTGGCAACACCATGGTGGGTAGGATTAGCGGTTAGGTTGTGTTGAAGTTGCAACACCATGTTTGGGATGACCTTTTCCATTTGTTTGGCAATCAGCGAGGCCATCTTGCGGTTTGAGTTGTTTTTGCGTTGTCCGTTGAAGTGAATCGACATTCTAAAGAGAAGGAATGTTCGTGAGATAATAGATAAGGCATGGTTGATAATTGATTTTGGATCATAAAGGGGAACATTTCACAAAACATATGAATTTCAGAAATCATGAGATTTTTAAATAAGGGACGAAGAAGAAATCATGTTGTTTAAGTAAAACATAATGGAATGGTCTTCGTTTCTCGATTGAGAAACTACAACCGTGACTAGTCAGAGTTAATTGGAATCTGTAGCAGTAATTGACATGCTTTGGCCTAATAGGTTCCAACACTCTCACCAAAGACTTCTAGGTAGGCATCCCGGTCCACACGGTTGATCAGGTTTTATACACAATGCTTGCCTAGATAGAAATCTGTTTATACCTGATATGTGCGTCATGTGAAGTATCAAGCAATATACAAGATCAAGTCAAACTAGGTCTGGCCGAACTAGGTCCGAACCTGAAGTTCGGACTAGCCGAACTTGAGGTTCAGCCGAAGCTCGGACCAGCGGGTATATATAGATGTTTGGTCTTTGTAATTGTAGAGTGCTGAGCGTGCGAGATTACAGCTAAGTGTGTGTTTCTGAGAGTGTTTTCTCTGTGTCATTTCTAAGTGTTTCACTGATTGTAATTGTTCGTTTTGATCAATAAATCAATCGGTTAATTACGTGTCGATGTCCAATTAGCTAGATCGAGTAGACGATCCGATGCTCACGCATTTTCAAGTGGTATCAGAGCTTTCTGGTTCACTCTACTGATCTGTGGTTGCTATTTTCGGATTTTTGAAGCGTTTTTTGTGATTCTCGAGTTTGTTTTAGTGTTTTTCATCAATTCTATCGAGTGTTTGGTGTCAAATTTGTTCCTAAATCACTTTCTATCGGTTTTTCTGACTCACAGTAACAAGTTTCGTCAAAATCGGTCATTTTTCGTGAGTTTTTTGAAAAATGAGTTCGAAGTTCGGAGTCTTCTGATCAGGTTCGGAGTAACTGCTCCGAACTTGAAGTTCGGTCGACATTCGGTCCATCTTCGGTGAGAGTTCGAAGGTCTGGTCTAGTTCGGTTGAGGTTCGGAGTTAGATCGGTGCGAGATCGGAGCTACATAGGTTCGGTCGACGTTCGGACGATTGATTTTGTTTCGGAGCAAGTTCGGACGGAGTTCGGACTTTGGTTTTAAGTTCGGACAAAGTTCGGTGCTTAGTTATAAGTTCGGAGAGAGTTCGGCCAGCAGAATCTTAATTTTTCAAACGATGTCGGAATTTCAAGCGTTTGCTGCAATGCAAAGTGCGATGCAAACCATGTTGAATTTTGATAATGTAATTGGAACAAGCTAGAAAGTTCCCAAATTGTTGAAGCTAGAAGATTATCAAAATTGGAAGAAACGGTTTTCTGCATACATAAGCACAAATGATATTGATCTATGGATTCCAATTCGAAAGTTGTATGAACGACCAACTGAAGAAGGAGATTATAAGGAGCTTCAAGATTTTGATGCTGGTGAAAGGAAAAGCTATAAGCTTGAAAAGAAAGTTTATGGTTATCTTATAATGGCTTTACCTACTGAATTGTTACATCAATTCAGCACTTGTAAGAAATCAAAGCAATTGTGGGATGCTCTCTCAGCAAGATGTGAGGGTAACGATGATTACAAGAAGAGTCGGAAGAAAGTATTGAACAAAGAATTTGATAATTTTCAAAACTATGAAAATGAGAACATTACTGCTCACGTTTCACGGTTTTCACATCTAATGAGTGAATTAAAGGTAGTTGGTATTGAGAAATCTGATGCTGATTTGAAGGAAAAGATTATGGAAGCTTTACCTGAAAAGTGGGAGAATTATGTTTTGCTGCTCACTCATGACAAGGATTATTCTACAATGACGTTTCACAAGCTTACTGGAAAACTTCATGCTCGAGAAATTGAAATGTTAAATTCAAAGAAGTCAACTGCTACTTTGCAAAGTCCTGAATTGTATCATGGTGAGAATACGGCAAGCATGAATGCTAAAGCTAAACCAAGTCTGAGTTCTGCACCAAGTACAGCTTTCTTGACTGGAATTTCTGATAATCCAGATAACAAGTCTTCATGGGGTTGTAGCTTTACAATTCCAAATTTTTCAACTCAGAATGCTTTTTCTGCTGAATCAACAGAGGATTGTGCTTAAATGATTTCTGCTTTGATCTCATCATCTTTTGGTTCGATTATTAAGAATGTTGTTGATGCAAAGTTAACCAGTGATGATCTTGATGCTCTTGATGATGATCAACTAACTGAATTGGATATATCTTGGCTATATGCTATGTTATGTCAAAGATCGAAGAGATTTTTCAAGAAACATGGAAGAAATCTTTCTGGTGATAAACTAGGATTTGACAAGTCTAAGTTGAAATGTTATAAATGTTCATAGCTTGGACAGCCAAAGATTGTCAACACGCACATGCAAGCAAGCCTGATTTTACTCAATCACCCAAGCCTGGTTTTACTCAACCATCTACTAGTAACACCAGCAAAACAACAGCTTTGACAGCTCAACAAGATGGTGTTTATGATTGGGGTCAACAATTTGGATATGATACATCAGCATTAATTGTCACACATGAGCAAGATGATTATTATTCTAATTCGAGTTCATATGATGCTGCTGAGAATGAGATATTTGAGTCTAAAGTTGAAGCCTTGATGAAAGAAAAAGAATTTTTGATTGAAGAAGTTAAAAGAGTTACTGCTGATTTCAATATGATTTGTTCGGAGTTGGGAATTTCTAAAGAAAATGAGAAGGAATTGAGTCTGAAGAATGAATGTTTGCTTAAAGAAATCAACTTGTTGAAGGAAGTTTTAGAAATTTCTAAACAAGATAAAAGGGATGTTGAAGCTGCAAAGGATAAGATCTGTGAAGAAAGGGATGAGTTGGTAAAAGAAGTCAAGAAATGAAAGGATGAAGCGGAGGATACTGCTTCTGATTTCACGAATTTGTTTGATAAATCAAAATTTAAGTTTGACCTGCTTACAAAGAATGTTGAAGAATCAACTGTTAAGATTGAAGCATATCAAGTTGACATGGGAAAGTTGTTTGATGAGAAGCGGGAGTTAGTTCGTGTCAATAAAGTTCAAGCCGCAAATTTGGAGATTCAAAAACGAAAGCTGAATTTTCTCGATTAGCGAAGAATGGACATTGTTCCTCTGAGGAGAAGATTTCTGGAAAGCATGAAGGATTGGGTTTTCACAGGATGAAAAACAAAGCTGAGAAGGTACCAGCATCATCATCTCAAGATTTGAAGAAATTAAAGTTGCAACAAGTGAAGAAGGAAGTTTTTCAAGCTGATAAAATTCAACCCGAGCGGTTTTACAAACTCAAGGGTTCGGATCAATTATTTTCTGACAAAGAATTTCCACTTCATTATGTTGATGCTCAGAAGATTGCTGAGGTCTTTGTAAAAGCTAACATTTCGTCTGAAAGTTCTCAATCTCGAAGCCCAACATCCAAATGGGTACATGATCACAGGCATCAGGTATATGATTCTCATTCTGATCATGTTCGAGATATCCATGTGTGTTCTTCGCAGGTACATCAAAGATGGGACAAAACGAAAAGAATCTGTTATATTTGTCGTCGCCCAGGGCATATGGCAAAAGATTGTCCATCACTTGCTGATTTACCTCAAGGGTTTTATAAGAAACCAGTTTTTGGTAAACGTGCCAACACAAAGTTCGTTGATGAACAAGGCAGAGTTTTTTATGACGTTGAACCTACATTCTTTTATAAACAAAAACGGTTTGTTCCAATGTTTTCAAAGTTTCAAAGTGTAGGTTCATCATCACAGTCACCTGTGATTGTTTCATCAAAAACTGACTTACCAAAACAACAACATTGGAAACCTAAGGTGGTTTTTTAAACAAAACAAGGATACTGGTCGACCAGAAGCGATTCGCTTCGGGTCATTTTTGTACTAATTAGTTTGACCAGTTTGCAGGTACTTCTAAAAGACCTATCGACGATTCCAAAGTTGTTGATGGAGGAGTATTCTGTTTAATTTAAATTTCATGATAAATCTTTAAAACCTGCAAATCATGTTGATTGATCATTTTTCTTTGCTTACAAATTTTTCTCAAAAACCCAAAAATAGAGTCTTGTTTTTGTGTAGAATGAAAATCCAAAAATAGAGTTTTCGTTTTAAGGGGGATAATTGTAAGTAAGGGGGAGTAATTGAGAAAATGCATGTTATAGGGAGAAAGTGAATACATGCCAAATATATAATGAATGAAGGTGAATACATGCAAAATATAAAAATATAAAATTGTGAGAAATTGATCATTGGGAAATGATGGTACATTGGCTTACGTATATGACTCATGGATAGAGTAGATGAAAGAGCCATAAGATCATTGTTTGATATGCTTGGTAGGCTCGGCAAATCAGAGAGTATTCAGATGTGATATACACTAAATACTAATGCTTGACCATGTGGATAACATCTTGATGCATATTTCATGACACAAAAAGAAAAATAAGTGTGAAATTCAAAATGAGAAGTCACTGTGTATACATGTGTTCATTTTGCAAAGATTTAAACTTGTTTCATTTTCTTTATTTTGTCAAACGATCGGACTTTCTTTGCATATCGAAAGATCGGCCTGATTGTTGTTCGTTTGACATTCTGCTTTATTTTATTTGGTGTTTCGTATAACTCATCGGACTTTATCTGCGTGTACGGGAGTACCGACCTGATTGTTGTTGGGTTATACAATTTCAACTTGTTTTATTTTCTTATTTTGTTAAATCCGGGGCTTTATCTGCGTATCGAAAGATCGACCTTAAGGTAGACGATTTAACATTCTTATTTCTTTTTGCATGGAACACAGTTGACTATATCATGAAATATACTATGCTATTGTGAAAAATCACAAGTGCTATCACACAAAAGGAAAAGGAAAGAAAAACTGAAAATGTCTGATTATGTCTGATAGTGTGGGATACACTCGTCAAAGCAAATCTAATCAATATCTTAACATATCCAAATGTTATGAGTATGATTCTGCCTGAGTTTAAGTTGGACAAATTATACCGGCAATCAGCATGACTTATGTGCTTCGATTAATTGAAATTGAAGTGTAGTTCAGTGCGTTATGTTCAATATGATCCCATATAGTGATCTTTCCCATACCAAAAATAGTGTTTGATTCTGTATTGAGATTTCATTTCATGTCTGAAAAGAACAAAAAGATTTTCGGTGTGTTTTAGCATTAACTTTGAAAAATCAAAAAGATTTTGTTTTCGCTTTATTTTCGATCTGATCAACACGTGATACAAATCAATTTTCAAAATCATATCTTGGAGTCTCGAAGAGACGTTTTGCACCAAGATTATTTATATGTTTGAGCAGGTTGCTATGTGCAAGATATCACGACTTCAAGTCTTCTGAAGCTGTTGATGAAAGACCAGAGATACACTAAAATGTCATCAAGTATTCAAGATCAAGCTATGATCGCGTTAAGGAGGAATTTGTTTGAAGATTCATTTCATTGAACGAACGGATTCTACACTTGAGGGGGAGCTTGGTTAAAGATACAAAGTTGATGATATTAAAGAGATACTGCACACGACTGTAAGGATCAAATTGAACCCTCACGCGATATCAAAGTCTATAATCACCATGCGGAATCCGGTGATTATAGGTGATTCAAGATAAATGTAAATAAGATGAATAAACAATATGAATTAGATCAAGAACACAAACCGATTGAGAAGAAACACTTTACTATGAAACTTGAATGCTTACACACTGATCGAAATTCTCTGGGAGAATTTCGTAAACACCTAAATCGCAAAACACCTTGGAGAAACCAACCCTAATCTCCTAAATAAGCTATCCTTATATAGGGGGAGATTAGCTTGGAAAACAAGCTAATCTATCTTTGGTAACCCTAATTACCCACTAATTCCCGTTTTTGACCATATAGGCCCACTAAACTCCCTCTAAACATTGTTTAATTGAGCTCAACCACATCTAAATTGGCCCAGTGACCCAGTATAACCATAACCCAGCTAATCTCCACCTATTTTATCACATAGGCCTTCAAAATAGTCCGCCAAGTGATGATTTAATACACAAGCCATAAATTATTCCCTTACAATCTTCCCCTTGGCTTGTGATATTAAATGTCTTCTACTTTCAATCTTCAGAACTTGCAGTCTTCTCCTTGGCATGATCATGGGTTGATGAAGATTCTTTTCTTTAACAATCTTCATTGGGCAGCATGTGGGATGATTGATGGCTCTTTCTCTTTATCAGCTTGAACTGCAAATGATGAACAAGTAATGAGAGGAGGATTCTCAAATACTTGCTTCTTCTTGAAAACTATTGAGTCATTGCTGAATCAGTAGTAACTGTCTTGACTTGCTTGTGACTTCAGAGGACAAATTTTGAAAACCTCTGTCTTGGCATTCTTGAATTTCTTGTTGTGGCTGCTCTGTATCTTTTCTTCAATTAGCTTCCCCTAAACTTGAGAACGGTGTCTTTGGAAGCTTTACTTGAACAACCAACAAACTTCCCCTGAGCATAGGGTAAGTCCATTTCCGACTGGTTCTTCAACACGACCAGTAGCAGCACTCATTGCCTTTTCTTCTCCATGACATCTCATTTAACCTATCATGCACAACATGGAACAAACACTAACCAGACAATGATGACTGGTTATCGGGTTAGCCTTATTTAACCAAAAACCTAACATAGGTTACGGGTTTCCTATAAAAAACCCACAAAAAAACATATTAAAACCTTTAAATTTACCTGGCCATGGTTGAAAAATAAACAATAAAAACTTAGGATAACACAAAAGAAAAAAATAAAAATAAAAAAAACAAACCAAATTACTAAATGAGAAGGTTTTATTTTGGGATCAAACCGTCTTTGTCTGAACTGAGGAACCCTTTTCAGCATCTGTTACTCGAACACGTCCAGGTGATTACCAGTATATTGGTCCTTCTTAAACCCATGTTCCTCATTTTCCCGGCTGTTTGTCACTTATTTATCTTTTAGGTACATTAATTATGAACATCCGACAGTCACACACAAATCTTAGGTAATTAATATGTGCAGTCTATCAAGCTTGATCATTCCCTACCACATATTTTCACATTCCCATATCCAGAGTTTTGAATCTTTTCTCGAGACTTGGTTAAGAAGAGAAAGAACAGATCATAAAAGAGATAGGAAAAATATACAAAGACTTGTATGATTTCAACTTAGAGGCGTTTATCAGTCAAGTGGTAACCTTTCATCAAACACATAAGCCTAGTCACAAAGTCAGGGCTAAAGGGTTTTGGACGCTAGAGGGTCTCTTTTGTTGTGCACATTGGCATCTTTTGGGGTGTAAATTATATACAGTGATCTGCAAGCACGTTAATCCAGACTACCAAGTCTTTGCTCACGCAAAACAGAGGAAAGTCTGATTAACACGTCAACCATTCTACACCAGGTCATTGCTCACGCAAAGCAGAGGCAAGACTTGACTGACGGCTTTGACATCCCCAGACCTTTGCTCACACAAAACAGAGGGGATGCCGACTTTTTGAGATTTTCGATTCAACACTTTGGAGTCTGGCGTGTGTATCGAGAACGATTTCGCAGTCAAATAGAACAAGCACTTAACCTAAGTGTGTGTTTCCCGTCAAATGACATACTTTATCTTTAAGTGTTGTGACCCATACCTTTGTTTTTGGAAATGAGCCTACGGAGCACATCACCTTGGATCATGTCTTTCACTTTTGCCTTACGCGTGTCAGACATTCTGAGAACGGAAATATTTCACTTCCCTACCTTCTCAAACACAAATAAAACATTAAAAATTAAAAAGCACAATTTTTGAGGGGTCAACTATTTTATCTTTTCTATTCTTCCCCTTGCTTTTTGATTTTTAATATCAACACACATTTTTTTTATTATTAAAATTTTTTTATTTTTTTTATTTTTTTTATTTTTTTTATTTTTTTTTATTTTTTTTATTTTTTTTTTGACGCAGACACATACAAACCACTAAATATCTACTAAAACTGGCCAAGCTAACCTTCAAAGTTTTTTTTCTTTTGAAAATTTTGAAGTGGATTTTGTTTCATGCACTACCATACTTCACATCAATCTAGCCAAGAAAGAACCAATTTAGATATTACCTTGCTGATTTTTCAGATTTACCTCTCACAAGGAAACATACCCTCCATTGAAATCTTCATTGCATATAGCAGAGAGATGCCTCCTATCCTGTGCCTGGAACAATCACTATCACAAACAAACAAAGGTTAATGAAAGTCCTCCTTGACTGTTCCTGCACATAGTGAGAGATCAGTTAGCCATTGGAACCCAGGCCATTGTGGTACTGGGTAGACCTGATGGATCAACGAAAGTTACTTCTTTTAAGCACATTCCCTTGGTAACATCAGGGATAGGGGGTGTGGCTGCATTGGTTGGACGAAGAATGTCCTTTTTGTTGACATCTCAGGGTTGGTGATTTTCTTTCCCAAAAACTTGTGGTTTTCTCGGTGGTAAATTTTTAGTTTCATTTTTCTTTAGAAATTTTACCTCTTGAAACTGTTTGGAGTGTTTTTTGTACACTCCAGTAGGCTTGAAAGACAGGTTTACCACCTTTGAAACATTCCACCTGTCATCCTTCCTCCAACCATTTGATTTAGCTGAACCAACTGGATTTGGATGGATAAGTGATTTTGAAACAGATTTGAAAACTAGTTTTGGGGATTCAACAGATTTTGGTCTCCAAGCAGTTTTGACAGATTTCTGAGATGCTTTGTTTTCTTTAAAAATGGTCTTTGGCCATTGCTTAGGAGCCTTGGGTTTCTGTTGTACTTTGTGACTTTGAGGTGCTTATTTCTGCACCTTGGGTTTTGATGGACCGGGCCTTGGAGTTGGGTCACTTTGTTTTTTGGTCCTTGGACTGGGTCTCTGATGAACCCTTTTGGGATAATAGGGTTCATAAGGTCGGTATAAACAGTTTCTTGCCACGTGTCATGTTCTACCACAGACATGGCAAGATTGTTTCTTTGGGTATGCGGGAGCCTGTGGTTGGTTACGCCCAGTGGAAATCCAAGTTGGTTTTGAACAATTTTTGTGGATCCAATGGGTTTTACCGTGGGGCTTTGTGGTTAAAATGTACTCCCGCTGAACTGGCTTAAGCTGGTCATATGCAGAATTGATTTCTGGGTACGGGACAAATTCATGAGGTCTAAGGTCCCGCACTTTCTGCACATTTTGATCATGACAATCATTCTTATTTTCTGTAGGTTTCCCACCCAATACCCCACCATTTGTGAGTTTGGGACCAGCAACTCGTGGTCCCTTATCCCTTCTTAAAATTTTAACATTTTTTAAGGGTTTCACAGGTTTAGCATCACATTTCCCAAAGTTAAACACACTACAAGTAACAGATTCATCAAACACAGTTGACTTGGGAAATGTTGACTCAGACTCCAAAATTTTTGAAGCAAAATTATCAGTTTTAAAAACTGGAAACTTTTGACTCTCAAAGAAAACACTTTTTCCCTTTGAACTTTCTTCTTCATTTATTTTATCTGCACAAGAAGTAGAAGTGTTAGTAATGTTAGAAACAGGAGCAGAAATTTTAATGGGGCAAGCAGCAAGTTTCTTTTCTATTTCAGCCTTAGCTTCTAAAGAGGTCTTTGGACACTCATAGTCTGGGATCATTTCATGCATCAAAGGCATCGGTTCTATATGAGTGGATGTTTCATATTTTACCTCAGTACCGAGACCCAAACCAGAGTTGGCTTTGAGATGTCGCATTCGAGCATCTGTGTTGTAGAAAAGAGAGCTAGCCTTCATCATTTCTGACACAGTCTTATCATTCCGTACAACTTTAGTTTGTGATGTTTCTAATTTGGCTTTAAGTTGTTCAACCTCTAATTTTAATGTGTCAATTTCTTCATTAGCAATTCTAAGATATGTCGTTTTATCACTCAATTCTCTTTGAAGATTCTTAATATCGACTTTGGCAGCTTCTAGTTTTTCACTTAATGTTTTACTCCTACCTTTGTACTCTCGCAGGTCTCTATCATATAGTTCACGATTTAACGTTTCATTAAAGAACTTACGTTGCCAGTCTTCAGATTCGTTAAATGTAATTTGGCATTTAGGGTTAGAACATACCTCATTGCTATTGGTGCATGAAGTGGTACCTGGTAGAATTGATACCATGAACTTCTCTTGGATTTAAATAATAGTGTCAAAAACTTAAAACTGAAAAACGGAGGCCTTCGGAGTGGAATTTGGAGGTCCAAACGAGCTCCCCTAGACATTAGTCCGGGGTAATTCTGGGGCTCGTTCTCACGGATGTCGTGTTAAAATTTGAGCTTCTAACTCCAAACGAGGCCCAAGTTACGTCCGTTTTAGTGAAACTGTGCGAAATAGTGTTTTTGCCGCAATAAGGATTTGGACCAAAAAGTGGGTTTTCGATCGAAAAGTGGGTTTTCGATCGAAAAGTGGGGTTGATCGAAAAGGGGTTTTCGATCAGCAGGGTGTTGAGTCGAAAAGTACTTTTCGATCACACAGGGGGTTAGTCGAAAAGCAGGGTTCTCGATTGAAAAGTATCAACGGATCGAAAAGTCTCAATGGGGACTTTCCGATCGAAATGGGTTGATCGAAAAGTCACAAGGGGGACTTTTCGATCGACAGATGGCTGATCGAAAAGTCACAAGGGGACTTCTTGATCGAAATGGGCTGATCGAAAAGTCACAAGGGGGACTTTTCGATCGACAGATGGCTGATCGAAAAGTCACAAGGGGACTTTCCGATCGAAATGGGCTGATCGAAAAGTCACAAGGGGGACTTTTCGATCGACAGATGGCTGATCGAAAAGTCACAAGGGGACTTTCCGATCAAAATGGCTGATCGAGAAGTCACAAAGGGGACTTCTCGATTGAGTTAGGGCAGATCGAAAAGTCTCAAAGGGACTTTCTCGATCGAAATAGCGTGACAGAAAAGGCTTTTCAATTAGAAGGGCGATCGAAAAGTCTTGAAACAGGGTCGAGAAGTCTCCAAATCACGAATTAAGCACCTCGAAAGCTCCTGTCTTGACTTGAAACCTGCAAAAATACTTTCGTATCGTGCTAAAGGCTGAAAAACACCACAAAACTCAAACTGTTAGTTGCCAAAAACTTGAATCGGATATCGCGAGAGCCTCGAAACTTGCGTTTCTTGGCTCTGATACCAATTGTAAGGATCAAATCGAACCCTCACGCGATATCAAAGTCTATAATCACCGTGCGGAATCCGGTGATCATAGGTGATTCAAGATAAATGTAAATAAGATGAATAAACAATATGAATTAGATCAAGAACACAAACCGATTGAGAAGAAACACTTTACTATGAAACTTGATTGCTTACACACTGATCGAAATTCTCTTGGAGAATTTCGTAAACACCTAAATCGCAAAACACCTTGGAGCAACCAACCCTAATCTCCTAAATAAGCTATCCTTATATAGGGGGAGATTAGCTTGGAAAACAAGCTAATCTATCTTTGGTAACCCTAATTACCCACTAATTCCCGTTTTTGACCATATAGGCCCACTAAACTCCCTCTAAACATTGTTTAATTGAGCCCAACCACATCTAAATTGGCCCAGTGACCCAGTATAACCATAACCCAGCTAATCTCCACCTATTCTATCACATAGGCCTTCAAAATAGTCCGTCAAGTGATGATTTAATACACAAGCCACAAATTATTCCCTTACAACGACGAGGGGGAGTTTGTTGATACGTGATATGTGCGTCGTGTGAAGTATCAAGCAATGTACAAGATCAAGTCAAACTAGGTCTGGCCGAACTAGGTCCTAACCTGAAGTTCGGACTGGCCAAACCTGAGGTTCGGCCGAAGCTCGGACCAGCGGGTATATATAGATGTTTGGTCTTTGTAATTGTAGAGTGCTGAGCGTGCGAGATTACAGCTAAGTGTGTGTTTCTGATAGTGTTTTCTCTGTGTCATTTCTAAGTGTTTCACTGTTTGTAATTGTTCGTTTTGATCAATAAATCAATCGGTTAATTACGTTTCGATGTCCAATTAGCTAGATCGAGTAGACGATCCGATGCTCACGCATTTTCAACCTCCAGCTACCGGTGCCTTCCCCCTTCCAGTTACTACATGTCTACGGCTAGGAACCTAACTCCGACGGAATTTTCAAAATCAGAATTTTCAGGATTCTAAAATGGCACGTAAGGTACCGTTACTAAGGATAGAAGCTAGGAAGCCAGAAGAGATTAGTGTACACGTGTGTGTCAAGTGTTACAGTAAAGGTGAGATCTAAGAGAGGCAAGTTTAAGCAGCATATATAGACATAATATAATAATAGGCATGCAGACATGAATTAATCATGTAGGACACCTAAGGCATATAGGGGCCGTTTGGTTCGTCTTTTTCATTTGGTGCTAAATGAATAAGATGTCTGTATGGTAAAGAAGTGCTGAATTAATAAGGTGCTGAATCATAATGTGCTATTTGTTTGGACATCTGAATGACTGTATAATAATAATAAAAAAACTATTTTTTTTATTTCATCTAGCTTGTCCCATATTGGTGTGGGAACAAAACACCAAAATTTTCCTTCATTACCTTGTCCCATATTGGTGTGGGAATAAAAACTATATATTTTTTTTTCTTTCCTTTAGTTTATCCCATATTGATGTGGGAACAAAATCATGGTTAGCTTATATATGAAAACCTACATGAAATGTTAAGTTCTTATGTTGTGTTTTACTCCGGTATCTACCCGCGCGCAGGGGGGGTGCAAATTTGATAAAATTGCCTTCCCGTACGCACGAATGCAACTCCGAAAACCGGGGTCGAGCACAAGATTGGTTTTTGGTATCCGCCGCTCTCGTTTTTTTTTTTTTTTGCCCGGTCCTCCTTTTATTTTTTGGTTCCCAGATCCCTTCATCAGCCTTGCCCGCTTCGATCGATCGACTTTCAGCTCTCGCGTCTGGATAGAAAAGCACCCCAGACCTGCCTTTTTCGGTCAGCAAGCATACAGACATAAATGTCTTACCGGTTCAGAAGCATCGTCCAACCAAACACCCCCATATGTCTTTCCGATTCAGCAACATCCCCATTCAGCTCCATTCAGCTAAAAACAAACAGCCCCATAGTCTAGGTTATTCAGTTCTAATAACTTAATTCCCTATAGCCAAGGCTCTGATACCAATCTGTCACACCCCAATCGACGGCGGAATATGTCGGGGCGTGATGATTGTCCAGATGCACATGACAATTAAAATAAGTTGTAATACTTAAACATGCCCTTTTTCATTAATCAACTAAAGATATTGTACAATAATATTTAAACGTGTGTAAATACATATCAAACTGATTTAAAGTCTTTAATCTAAGTCCAGCAATCCTAGCGTGATCATATCAAAGCTCTAGTATAAATTCCTGCAACATGTATAAAATCAAGTGTCAACTACAAAATTAGTTGGTGAGTAAACACATGTTTATAAAACATATTTTTAACACATGCGATATATTATAAGAGATACATTCAGATATACAGTCAGTCAGTTAATGAGCACGTAAATATAACAAACCCTCAATCACTTTGACTTCACATCATAATTTCCTCATATAGAGGGAGACTGGCAGACTACGTACAGAGATTACCATAACAATTCCACATAGAATTCATCCAGTCAGCACATAATCGCAAAATGTTTAGGGAAACGAATTTTGAATAGAGATACATGTTACACCCCATAAAGGTCAAAGATACAGAGCTATGATTTCTCACAAGTCGGATTATCATTCGAATGAATCACCATTAGTAATGATAATACGAATTGAATATTAAGTCATATCCCATTAGTGAATACTCACCTGATAAGGAGATAGGATACGAGGGATAGAATCAATTTGAGAGATAACAACACCTGGGGATTATCCTAGATAAGCTTGACTGCAGAAATTCAGATCCTAACTCCTTCCGGTTTGAGAGAATTGCTCCGACGAAGTTTCTGTTCGTTTTTAGGGTTTTCGGGTTAAAATATGAGAAATTGGTGATGAATTCTGGACGGATTGCAGCTCTATTTATACCTATGAGGTTCGCCCTTGGTCCCTCCATGTCGTATGATGAGTATTCGGCCGAGATTGACACGTTCGGAGGGCTAATTTGGACCAAACGTGAAGAACAAGTCCGAAACGTGGCTGATTTTCGTCCCTGGCTGGAAATTGGGCGGAGGGTCGCGAGAGAATGGAGCCAGGGTGTCGTGACCCGTGAGCAAGTTTACCAGTTTGGCAGTTTTAGTCCCTGGACTTTATATTTACAGATTAACCCCCTGAACTTTGGTTTTGTGCGATTTTAACCCCTAAACTTTTCTAGCCTTATCATTTTATGTCCAAAAATAGTTTAGAATAATTTCTCATGATTTTCTAAGTTTCGGGATACGCATAAAGAGGTATAAAAATACGTATTTAATATATTTTTATTTTCTTTTTAGCCGTTCGTTCTCGTTTTAACTCGTTAACCTCTAAAATTTTACAAGTGACTTGTATTGACCTTATAAAACACCAAGGAACATTAAAATATGATTTTTGAAATTTACGTGATTCCCGGTTATTAACGGAATTGCACGAAAAACGGTAAATTCATCTAATTGTGTTTTAATTAACAAAATTGATCTAAAATTTAATCAATTGGTTTTTAATGTTATAAAATGATTTTAGAATGTTCCAATGTATATATTTTAAGATAAAGACTCTGAGATTCCCGGTAAACGATAAATCGAATACCGAAATCGCGTAAAAGCCGATAATTGTTTTATTTTTGTTTTAATCAAATCGTTTAACCTAAAACCTTGTAAATTTATTATTTTATTTTGAAAAATGATTATAGAATATCTCGAACATAATTTAAATCTATAATTTAGATGAATTCTCCTGGTAATCGTTAAACCAAAATTTTGATTTGCGTTACAAGTTCAAATTCGGGTCGGGTTTTGTAAATGGATCGGACACGGGTGTTACAGTCTCCCCTACTTGGTGGGGAGAAGAACTAAACACTCCTTTACAAGGGTGTGGATACCTCCTTCACCAAGACGCGTTTTAAAACCGTGAAGGGCGGATGCCTGAGGGCATGCTGGCTGCCAAAGCGGACAATATCTTGGTTGCGACAGGTATGGGCTGTTATAGTGGAGCCATCAGGTTTTATCATCTGGCCGTTCGTGGATGTGGTTTTCTTTGGAATGTGCTCAATTAGTGGGCTTGGGCTGGTAATCTGGCTGTTCGCGGATGTGGTTTTCTTTGGAAAAGACTCAATTAGTGAGCTTGGGCTACCCTAACACTATCTGCTTTTCGCGATGGGAATGCCTCCCCGTGTAGTCAGGCTTTATTCGTTAACCATTAAAAAATAAATCTTTCAACTGAATGTAATATTTTAAAAATTGCAAGTATGAAGATGATGGTTGAGGCTTGAGTCCTTAAGGTCTCAAGTTCAAAACCTAACTTAAGGTTTTTTTTTTAAGTGGCGGTTTTCTTCTTAATGGTATTCCTAAATCAGTCAGACTTAGTGTGTTAAATTAAATTGGACGATTACAATCTCGTATTAGAAAAACTGACTTGGATACTAAAGATTTAAAGTAGTTTCGTATGCCGTTAAAAAATAATATTTGAAAATTGAGTTTTTGACCATGTCTTTGTAATTTCCCAAAAGTAATTAAATAATCCAGATTTATTTAAATGACAAGTCTATGGATTGGAGTTTGAGATGCAGACCCATGCTTCGGATCTGTGAAAGCAAAAGACACGAAAACAGAGATAATATTTTGGTCAACAAAGTTGTTAATCCCCAGCCACCATGTTTCCTGTTATATACACTTTTACCCCTCCCAACTACTCTAAATTCCCTACCCACCCACCACAATACACTATAGACGTGGTGTCACGTCCCATATCCCCCCACCAAACACATCATATCTCGACACATCCTAGCTAATATGTCAAACGCTAAATCAATAAATAAAATATATAAATAATTCTCTCTTTTCCTGGCCTTTATAATATTAATAATAACATTAAAGAATAATAATCACATACTTTAATCACATTAATGCAGGCTTAAATATCTGGAATTGTATAGTTAACTAACAAAATTCTACACATGATGTTGAAGCATAGTGGTATGATACCTTTCTTCGTAAAAATGGTAAGGGTTTAAATTCTTACAAACACAACATAAATATATTTGTGAAAAAAAAAATATTATTAAAAAACAACTAACAAAATTCGATACATATACGAAATGGACTCATGTGTTATCTACTTTATACGTGCATTTTATACGAAAATAATACTAACACTATTTTGGTTAATGAACATCGATGATTCATTAATCGTTTTAACACATACAAAAAAGAATTGTTAAGTATTCATGATTTCTTAATTGACGATGATAATACAAAGTTACAAACATATCAGTGTTTATCAGAACGAATGATGTTCTTTACGCTTTTTTGATGTTTCTATTGTAACAACTCAAGTAAACTGTATCAAGATATTGTCTGTTTTATCTCCGATGAGTTGTACATTCAGAAACTCCAATTTTTTTTCACTTGGCGAGAACGTCTTGATAAATAATGTATCCACCCCTTACCTATGTAGGATTTACACATATGATCTCACCTTAAGATTTACTAAGTTGGCTCCCAACGTGTTCAACTTAATCATTAACTTAAAATAGTCATTGACCAATATTATCTTGATTTTATTTTGATTGTTGTAATCATTTTATTGATTATCATACATTTTTAAATTGTTCTACTCATTTATCTATTAAATATAAAAAAATGCAACCAAACAATCTCATGCATCATTGTAATCATTATTGTGTATCTGATTCGGATATATAAACTAGTAACCACGTCTTAGATGTGTGTAAGGGAATCTCAGAAAATAGATAATCAAAAGGGGAGTGGTCAAAGGAATTCCAATTGTATCTATTTTAGAACCACCTCGTTTTAATAATTAGTGACTTTTTAAAAATTAAAGTTAAATCTTAAATTTAAAAGCTAAACTTAAATTTAAACCTTAAAATTAAATCATAAAGCTAAACCCGTTAGTGATTTGATAAGCCAGTTTAAACGTCACTTAAATGAGTTTAATCGAAATTCGTATGAGCCGATTTCCTTCGGTTCCCTCATTTATTAAGGCTATGTAATGAACTTTTATCCATTGACATATATAATGCTTCATGGCCTTGTACTCATTTATTAAGGCTATGTAATGAACTTTTATCCATTGACATATATAATGGTTCATGGCCTTGTAACTTAGTGAGATGATGTTTACCCCTTTACAAAACTTGTGAGGATTTAAATCTTTTAAGGTAGAGGTGGTGGAAGCCTCTTCATTTTACCATTAATCAATAAAAAAATATCATCATATTTTTACCCTAAGTATCCTAATACTACCCTAAATGGAAGGGGATGAAGGAATTGGTCTTGCAATGTCTTAAACTCTAGAAAAATACAAACCATTCGAGAAGCCTATGCGATTGCAGAGGTGTAGCAGCCAAAACGCGAATTCTAAGGCGACGAAGTTTTTTTTTTAACAGTAAGGCGACGAAGTTGCTTCCACCATTTCACCTTTACAAATACAAGATTTGATAGTTTTATAACGTAATAAAATTGAGTTTTTTTTTGTAGGTGTATATGTAAAACTTATTTATCATAAATGAGTGATTTGAAAAATATTTATCAAAATAAATGTTTTTTTAGAACATCAACCCTCATATTCTTATTGTAATCAAATAAAAAGTAAAAAAAAGAAAAGGTTTCTAATAAAATAAAAAATATTTATATATATATATATATTTGTTGGGAGCGTATTTTTTTAAATAAAGATACTAATGTTTTAAATTTTGGTATAAAAGGTTTAAGTAATAATTTTTTATCCTTTTCAAAAAAAGAATAATAAAAATGTATATTAAGTGGGAAAGTTATTGTACAAAGGACAATTTGCGTGCGAAGTGTGCGAAGGGGGGTAAATTTGTCCGTGCGCGTTTGATGATAATCACGCAAGTTATATTGATAATCACGCAAGTTATATTCAATAATCACGCAAGCTATATTTCATAATCACGCAAGTTATATTACATAATCACATAAGTTATATTTCATAATCACGCAAGTTATATGAGATCATATAAATGACTTTGAAAAAAAAGTTTTTTTCTTTAAAAAAAGTATAGCAATACTATATTCGAATTAAAGAGAATAAAATGTCCGATTTTATGGTGAAACTTTTATTAAAAACTAATGTCGTATAAAAAAGTTATGAACGTTTAAAAAAACTGGGAAAACTTGAAAAAAATCAACAATTATAGGCTCTACCAATTCTACCCCTTCAGATTCTTCTCATGTTTATTTTCTACTTCTTATCTGGATTAGATATACTAGATCTGAATCATTCATCTTCCAAATCAATTGCTCAAATTACTCCTATATTTCGCACGCAAATGTTATTTTGTATTTGAACTTTCATCTAAGTATATGTATGAATAAATTTAAATAAAATATCAATTTTAATAAGTATTATTTGAAATACATCTATTTAATAAATAGGTTTTTCAAATTACAGTAGTTACTTAAAAAAACTCCAATACAATTGCGATTAGAAAAAGTATATGATTATTATAGACATGATTATTCTTGATATGACCATACTGATGTAAGATTTCATCAATCTTCACTTATTACGGTTCTGAAAAGAATAAACATCTCTCTATAATTCAAAATATAACTTTTTAACGACCAGAAGTATTATTAAAAAAAACACTAGCAAAGTACTAAATTACATTTCTCTATATATATTAATCTTTCTATATAATATATATTAATTAATTAAGAAAATAAAAAAGAAAGAGTAAATGGTCTAGATGGTAAATTTTCAACCCTACCGTATTTCTTTCAACATGTTGCAATATGCTTTCACTGCTTTTTATGCAGAGACTTATGTGCCCTTCTTCCAACACAAAAGCAAAAGTCATTCAACCACACATTCCTGTTCTGGTCCTTTCATACACCTTAGGAAAATTACCAAACTGCCCTTCAAGAATTAAAACTGTAAGAATTTACAAAAATGGTCTTTCCAATATATAAATTGTGAAATTACCACCACCACTGTTTGATTTCACTCTATAACAACCCTGTACACTTTTATCTTATTCCCAAACACCACCTCTCTCCTATGACCTTTTTTTTCTTTTTAATTTCTTCACATATTCCTTGCTACCCACAAAAATTTCAAGGAAAGTAGTAGTTCAACAAATCAACACATAATAATCCAATTCTCCCTCACCCAACATGTACATAAACAACCCGACCCATCTTCTTCCCTGGTCCGAGGCTGCTGATTTTGCAAAACTCAGCATCAATAAATGGTTTGATTCGTGCTCGATCTCCAGATTCAAAGAGTTTTGTGGTTGAATTTTTTATCAATTGATTGTTCGATCATCTGTCTTCTACGAAGATTCTGCCTATGAAATCACGAAACCGTTTGGAATATAGCTTTGGATCCACAGCCGAGATAGATGCCGGGTCCACTTGTAATGATTTGTATGCATGTTCAAGTTTCTTGCTAATATCATAATCTTGTAAAATGTCGATGATTCCAAAGTAGAGTACTACCTCGTATGTTTCACCTGTTCTTGAAGGTGTCAAATGGTTGAATCCACCAGGGGTATATTGGTCAAAATCACTTCGCCTGCCCATCCTCTCGGCTCTAGCTGGCATGTTTGCTCCCAGTCTGATCAACGGTTTCCTGATTAAAAAAAAAAAGAACAAAATACTTTTAAAAAAAAACATTTTAATAGTAAAGTATGTATTTAGATATAGTCAATGGTCAACCATTTACCCAAATGCCATATGTTTCAAGAAGAGCATTTACAGGATTATTAGTAGGCAGATTAAGACTAGGTCAAAAAGCTTATACATGAACAGATGTCAAGAAATGAAATCAGAAGGCCATGATAATACTTATGTATGAATTTGGACACAGTCAATTATTACCCATATGCCATATGGAACAAGAAACACATAACAGGATTATTTTTGGCAAATTTAAGGAAAAGGTCAAACTCAAAGCCAAACATATTCAAGAAATGATACTAGATGACATAATAATGATACAAAGTTTGAACCTTAAATTAAAAGGGTAAGCTTATAATTCCCCTCTAGAAGAGGTCTCAAGTTTAAATCTTGCATCCATTAGTTTCCTAACATAACCTCCTAAAGCCCACTTGCACAACACAAACTAATTGACAGGGTCTCGCGAGTTTCCGATAACAGTTATCATGGTTACCAAAAAAAGCAGTAATTATGTATGAATTTAGATAAAGTCAACCATTACCCATATGCCATATGGATGAAGAAGAGGTTATTAAAAGGTAAAATTTAAAATGTTTTTTCTTAAATATTCTTATTTATGTTTTTTTTTGCCAAAATCTGAAACATGAAGATGTGCTCAAGAAATGCAATTAGAAGGCCATAATAACACCTAAAGGTCCCCACTAACAATCCTTGTCTCATGAAACTACATCAAATAGCCAACCAACAAAACACTAATTCAAATTAAATATTTCCCAACCACCATGATCAGAACACCATTCAAAGAAAATGGTTGTCGACTTAAAGACCATTAAAATTATCAACCACCATGGCAATGTCACAATTATAAGCTAATTGAATAGCGCATTTACCGGTGAATAGACACCAGTAGAAGTAGAACCACATAATCAATGAAAAAAGGTTGCAAAATTTTAATACTGAGACATAATGACGTGGGGGACATACCGGCCAGCCAAAACACGATCCATATCTTGTAGCTCAGCTTCAAGAAACCGACATCCACGCATGAACTTTTCGTTTTGGTATGAATCACTCTTTCCTGAAATGGCATTAGAAGTTAGAATAAAATTAACTGAGGCTATAAGCAATAACAAATATAATTAAAAGAAAACAAAAGGAAATTACCATTTCTCAACAAGAATGGTGATAAACCCATTTTATCACCCGTGTTATCATGACGAAAGTGCATGCCAACTAGAAGACTATAATCCATTATTCTCTCGGCTTCTAAAAATTCACAATCTCTGTTGATTTGTCTGAAAACACATAAAATAAACAAAATATAAACAAAATATAAACAAAATATGTGAGCAAAATGACAATATACATAAGGGGTAGAAGATAGAGCACTAATTATACTAACTTGATTAGTTCTTTGAACCAACTTTCTTGAAGACGAAACACATAGTTGAGGTCAAGATCTTTAAGTGTGGTGGTTTCATCAATTTCTTCCTCAGGTTTATCAGTTGTGCGCCCATGTGATGATCCTTTAAGATCAAATCTTCTATGGATTCGATACTCAGAGCAAAATAGATTACCCATCACAATAAACCGAGTCTACATGGCATTGAAAAGAGGACATAGTAATTAGTTGCAAAACCAAACTCCAAACACACCTAAACTGTTCAATCCAGAAATTAAATTACCTTAATGCCACCAACAGGTTTGACACAATGGACACCAAAAAACTTTGTGACAAGAGAATTCTCATAACTACAAACGTGCTGGTAATAACTTGGCAGCATTTTTATTAGAACCTGAAAGCATTTTCCCAACGTTAATTTCAAATGAAAATATATCAATTTTGTTTCATTGTGAGACACAATCAATCAAGATCTTAATACCTTGACTTCTGATTTTTTCACAGTTTTTATCATAAACCGATCATCCTGTGTCAAGTAAAAGAAGCTCCCACTTTTTCCAGGTGAAGAAAGCTCACGAAGAGCATCGTTCCCACAAATTGCTAACATATAATCTGCAGGATCCACTTGAAACAGCTCCCTCAAACGTCTAAAAACATCATTAACAATTTATCAACAATCTACAAATATCAAAAGTTCAATTCAAGATTCCATCAGTTGACTTAAACAATACCTAAATACTATTGGGCAATAATCTTTCCACCGAAATTCTCCAGATTGATGTGGTGGTGTAAGCTTTGATCCTTCTGGGGGAAACCGAGTCCAGAACTTTTCTTTCGGATCAAAATCAGTGGTCTTTATGTCACGGATTACTGACGAATGTTTCCCAACCGTATACCTATATGATAAACCCATGAATATATATGAACAACAGTAGCAAGAGACACAAAATCAACAAACAATGAATCAAATTTAGACAATCTGTTAAATGAATCAAGGTTTTTACCTGATACCCAATTGGAGATTAAGCATCAAATCATAGTTTTTATGTCCTTTCGATATCATCTGACCAGGTTTCTTCGCTTCCCCGCCATTAAAACAACACGGATTCCTTCTAAACTGCTGAATTTCATTGCGACCTAACCCCATGGAATCCCGATACAACATCGAAGCTTCCGCATTATCAAGTATATCACAAGTAATATCCCCAGCTTCACCATCAGATTCCCAAATACAAATCCGTGGGAAACTTCTTTCTGTTAAACTCCCTCTTGATCCATCTACAGAAGACCGTTTTCGAGCAGCTGAAACTATGAAACTATCATCCACAAATGGAGTAAACCCTAATTTATCTTCCTTCCCGCCATTGTTGGGATAAAAGGTTCCGTTCAATGTACGCTGAGGCGAAAAGGGGTTTTTAAACTTGGCGTTATTTTCTTTACTCCAGCAGCCGACGTAACACCCGCCGTCCGGCCAGGTGTAAATCCCGTTC
Organism: Deinandra increscens subsp. villosa; assembly: GCA_039602395.1. Lineage (NCBI taxonomy): Eukaryota > Viridiplantae > Streptophyta > Magnoliopsida > Asterales > Asteraceae > Deinandra > Deinandra increscens. Next base: position 77,742,148 of record JBCNJP010000003.1, read on the forward strand.
CCTTTCGAAACGCCGTTTTCCCAATTCCCCTCGTAACGAGTTCCGTTAGCCAGAGTTAAAACACCTCTTCCGTTGATAACGCCGTTTCTCCATTCTCCGACGTACTCGTTGCCGTGCTTCCAAACGTAACGCCCCTGCCCGTCTTGTAAATTCCGGCGCCACGTTCCTTCGTAATAATCGCCGTTGCTGTAATGCTTTTGGCCGTAACCGTGTTTCCGGTCAGACAACCAGGAGCCACGGTACGTGTCGCCGTCGGATCCGGTGAACGTACCGGAACCTTCCATCCGGCCGGACCTAAATTCGCCCTCGTAAGTCGCGCCAGACGGCCAGGAGAACTTACCTTTTCCCGACGCTTTACCTCGTTTCCATTCTCCTTCATACATACACCCATCGGACCATAAATATTTTCCAGATCCATTAGGTACGTTGCCGGAAAAGCTTCCAATGTACAGATCCCCATTCTGGAGATGTTTCTCCGTAGTTTCTGAGCCAGAGGTTGTAGCTAGGGTTTCAGGTACGGAAAACGCGACGGACGCGGTGGTCGTCGGAGAAACACGACGGGTGGCGGTCTGAGATCTGCTCCGGACAACGGAAACCAAAGGCTTAGGCTCTGTTTCCTCTTCGGATTTCTTCTTCTTTGTAGCGAAAGCATTGTCATTATCGTCAATCGACGATGATACCAATTGTTCCGGCATGATTGTTGTCTGTTATTAAATCCTTTGTGTAAACTTTCAATTAACCGGTCCGGCTAGCAGCATTCCGCAGTGAATCAATCAGTTGTTGAGCTTAATGTAATTCAATTGATGGAAGAAGATAGAGAAAACGAGTGATGAGAGAGAGTAAAGAGGCCAAAACCTGAAACTGAAAAAGCAAAGGTGGGTTGGAACTTAGACAGAGAGAGATAGAGAGAGAGAGAGAAGGCAAAGGGAATCGTGGTGGATCCGGCGTTGCAAATCACATCTTGCATCGGAAAACGTTAAGGGGTTTATGCTTTGCCTCGTCGTTTATATCACTACCACCATGTGTTTTTGGTATTAACCATATTTCATGATTTACCTTTACATGCTAATCACCTTTCACTTTTATTGCTAACGAGATGTTTATCCATCCCGCGCGTTGCTGCGGGGTTGAATTTGTATACTGAACGAAAGTTAAAAAGTTAAGTGGTATAAAACGTAAAAGTTTAAAAGTTTCATGGTGAAAATATTAAATTATAGAAGTATATTGAAAGTGAAAGTAGAAATGTTAAAAGTTTCGTGCCAAAGTACGTAAAAGTCTAACAGTTTTGTAGTGAAAGTATAAAACTATAAAAATATACTAAAAACGAAAGTAGAAAAGTTAAAATTTTCGTGGCCAAAATAGAAGACAACAAAACTTAAAATAAAAAAAAACTTTAAAAGTTAACGGTACAAAACATAAGAGTATGAAACAATGTGGCCAAACTATGAAAACTAAAAGTTTATTATTTCGTTAAAAAGAAGAAAAAAAACAAATAGTAAAAGTTTAGGGGTAGAAAGCGTCAAAGCACCAAAGTTACGTGGCCAAAGTTTGAAAACCCAAAAGTCTACTATTCATCTATGAAATTTGACCGTGTTCAAAGGTAACGGAAATAAAACGTAAAAGTTTAAAAGTTTCGTGGTCAAAGTATAAAACTATAGAAAGGTCGTGGCCAAAGTCAAAAATTCTAAAAGTATACTAAAAATTAAAGTGCAAAAATTAAGGGGTTTAAAATGTAAAAATCTAAAAGTTTTGTGGTTAAGGTATAAAACTATAAAAAGTATATTAAAAACGAAAGTATAAAACTTAAGGGGTATAAAATGTACAACTATAAAAGTCACGTAGTCAAATAATTAAACTAAAAAATAATAGTGGTCAAAATATAAAATATTAAAAAAGAAAAGATGTGGACCAAAAGTGTAAAAATGAGAGAATCTTTGTGACCAAAATAAAAGAAACTAAAACCCTAAAAGGACTAAATTTGTAAAGAAACATAAAAGATGTGGCCAATTTAAAAAAACAAAAAGTATATTATTTATCTTTAAATTTTCATTGTTATATAACGAGATGTTTACCTACCTCGCGCGTTGCTGTGGGGTTTGAATTTGTATACTGAACGAAAGTAAATTAAAAGTCTCGTGGACAAAGTATAAAACTATAGAAGTATATTAAAAACGAAAATAGAAAAGTTAAAAGTTTCGTGCCCAAAGTAGAAGATAAAAAAAACTTAAAACAAAAAAAAACTTTAAAAGGTAGAGGATTAAAAATTAAAGAGTATAAAACGTAAAAGTCTAAAAGTCTTGTGGTGAAAGTATAAAACTATAAAAATATACTAAGTTAAGTGGTATAAAACGTAAAAGTCTAAAAGTCTTGTGGTGAAAGTAGAAAACTATAAAAGTATACTAAAAACGAAAGTATAAAAGTTAAAAGTTTCGTGGCCAAAGTAAAAGATAACAAAACTTAAAACAAAAAAAAAAGTTTAAAAGTTAGAGGGTAAAAAAGTTAAGGGGTATAAAACGTAAAAGTCTAATCTTGTAGTGAAAGTATAAAACTATAAAAATATACTAAAAATGAAAGTAGAAAAGTTAAAAGTTTCGTGGCCAAAATAGAAGACAACAAAACTTAAAATAACAAAAACTCTAAAAGTTAAACGGTACAAAACATAAGAGTATGAAACAATGTGGTCAAACTATGAAAACTAAAAGTTTACTATTTCGTTAGAAAGAAAAAAACAAATCGTTAAAGTTTAGGGGTAGAAAGCGTCAAAACATCAAAGTCACGTGGCCAAAGTTTGAAAAACTAAAAGTATACTATTCATCATGAAATAAAATAACAAAAACTCTAAAAGTTAAACGGTACAAAACATAAGAGTATGAAACAATGTGGCCAAAACTATGAAAACTAAAAGTTTACTATTTCGTTAGTAAGAAAAAAAACAAATCGTAAAAGTTTAGGGGTAGAAAACGTCAAAAAACCAAATTCACGTGGCCAAAGTTTGAAAACCTAAAAGTATACTATTCATCATGAAATTTGAAAAAAAAAACAAATCGTAAAAGTTTAGGGGTAGAAAACGTCAAAAAACCAAATTCACGTGGCCAAAGTTTGAAAACCTAAAAGTATACTATTCATCATGAATTTTGATTGTATATTATATAAATAAATTGGGTAATGATTTCAGAATCCATTGGTGAACCGGTTAGGTTGTTTTATCAGTTTACTGGTTAAACCGATTGTATCGGATATAAGATTCGGATGACTTCATAAGTAATATATTTTTTAAAGTGTAAAAGCAATAAATTATAAATAATACACTATTTCAACCGCACACCTGCACCATACACATGGGCGGAACTAAAAAAAAGTTCGGAGGGTCCACAATTTTTTTACAGAGTCACTATAGATGAGAACATACATTATTATTTTTTTGGTCTGGGCCGGGTTGGTCACATAACACAAATACAACACAATAATAAAAGAAATATCGTTATTATAATTTAAATTAAATATATAAAAATTGGGGATGATACAAATTTTAACTAAAAAGTATCATAAAGTAAATGAGGATGATAAACATTTTTATTGGAATAGAGCATCAATGTTAATGTATTGATAATTAGACATTTAGGTTTGGCTATTACTTATAATCTTTTAGTTTATTGGGCTTAAATGTTGTCAGGGCTATTAGTTAATTCAGATTTGAACTATAAAAAATATATAAAATGTAGCAAATAGGGTTTGAACCTGGATCAATTAAAAGAGAGAAACACACTAAACAAGATTTAGAAGAACCATTGAAACAGAATTGTTAATTGTTTATATTTTACACAGAACTTATTTAATTATTCCCCCTCACATAAAAAAATATTTGAAAAACTGTACTTGTAATTTACACATCACGTACGAGGCTCAGGGGGTGCACGGGGACCCTCTGGGCCTAATAGAATTTTGCCCCTGACCATATATGTGTCCAACCAATACCCTATGAGTGACATCCACGCACCCTGCGGGTAGCCAACCCACACCACATGGTTGTCCATCTTGTTCCCCTCCCGAGTATCTAACTCCAGTGTTGTGGGTTTATAACCCACAGCATTTCCTGTGGCACGTTCTTGTGCCATGCGGGTGGTCAACCTGCTGTCTGGGGAATACTACCACGTATTGTTATGGAAACTCGTCTCCAGACCTACACTAACCCTAATCCCAAGGGATACTAGCAAATGAAGAATACATCCACGAATCGACGGTCTTAATGTTGATCATGAACTCACCGAGTTGTGTCCTCAGCAATCCAGCATCCCTCCTACACACCAGTCGAAAGACTAAGCATTTCACACTCAAAGGAGAGTTAAAACACTAGGGTCCTACACAAACACAAGTCCCACAAGAAAACTGACCTCTTTCTCTCTCTCTCTCTCTCTCTCTCCGTGTATGTCTTTCTCTCTCTCTCTCTCTTTCTCTCTCTCTCTCTCTTTCTCTCTCTCTCTCTCTCTATACCTCTCCCTCCCTCCCTCCCCCCCCCCTCTCCCCAAAGTAAAGAGAGATCAAATGAGATATGAATGAGATAGCCTTTCCCTTCTATTTATAGAAGTTGTAATGCGGACCGTCTAGGGCTCGTGCATATGCTCCCAGATAGTCGTTGTCTTCCATATGCTAGCACACATGTTTTCTTCAACCATGGAGCTTATTAGTGTCCTAACATGTCATGCTGATCGTCCGGGAGACACCCAGACACACTAGACGGTTCGCATTAGGTCCTTTCCATAATTTCAATTTTTGTTTTCACAAGCCCCGATTCATTACAACTCAAAATTGACCCTCATGCTCGCTCGTGTTCATCATTTTCATCCTATCATATCTAATAAGTTTTCTACATTCACAAGGCCTGATGTGACGAGCCTAGTTCTAACCTCTAAACCGAACATTTCGGTTTGCCATAACTTATTAGTCACACATTGTTTTCTCAATCCGTTTCCGCACATACTCAATATATATCATAGCCATCAATGTAACATTTACGTTTTACCCGATTGGGAAATTCGACCCGTTTTGAAATTTCGTGATTTACCGATTTGCAAGAATTTTTGGGTATTTATACCCCAATTATTGGTTCTAAAATTTGTAATCGTTTTTCGAAATCAAATACTTAATTACAATCAATTGGAATCAAATCGGATGTCTCGAATTGAAAATAAAGCAATTTCCGGTTTTTACGCGATCTCGGTACGCGATTCGTCGTTTACCAGGAATCTCGCGTTTGATCATCGTATGTCAAATTCAAAAATTTTATATGTCTAATAATCAATTATCATGTCATGATTCATCACGCACAAATTGAGTCTCGAAACGTTAGTGATTAACCTATAGGACATATAAATTATATGTTTGATATGTTATGTTCAATTTTATGTGCTTGGATGTGTTTCATATAATCAGAAATGTAAAATGATGAAGAACGGTGAAAACGAGACTCGAATCCGATAAAAAACAAAGGAGTTATAGCGAAAACGGTGAAACCGACCATAAAACGCACCTTATTAATTTAAATTATCAATTGAAAATGTTTATATATCACATTGGTACTTGGCTTTAGTGGAAATGGCCAAATGAATCCAATGGTGGTGAAATCGTGACCAAAAACCCTTAATTGCATAGCTAAAACTTTGATTATTACCTATAGTCAACAAAGGTCAAAGCTGGTCAAGATTTCCGGTCAACGGGGCGTCGTGTGCCGCGAGAAATCTCTCTCCCGGGCGTCACATACCACGACCCGTAGCCAGTCGAGTCCAGAATCGGGTATTTTCGATTTTTGGCCTATTTAACCGCATTTAACCCACTTTTTCACATTTCCTCAAACCCTAAAGCTCCTAAACGATGAATGACGGCTAGGAATCATCTAGATCATCATCCTCATGGTTTTTGAGATCGTTTTGAGTGTTTTTGAGTGTGGATTCGTGTCGGTTTTCACCATTTTGGTATTTTTCTTAAACCATGCCTTCTCCTTCTTGTTTCTTTGTCTATAGTATTAAAGATCAGACTTTTATGGCTAATCCATGCTAGATCTTGGCTATGCTTGTTGTTAGATGATAGATTTAGTGATTAAAATGTTAAAGAATGCATCTTTTTGCATAGAAATTTATGTTTTTCTTCAATGTTGATGATAGCCCTTAATAGATCTTGTTAAAGGTTATGCCTTGTCCATGAATCATCATAAGGTTAGGAACTTGGCTCTAGATTTAGGGTTTTACCATATGAAAGATGGTATCTTGAGCTTTGATATACAGATTTATTCATGAAAAATGTTAAATTGATGACTTTAATGGAAAAATAAGTATATATATATTAGACATACATGTTAGATCCATGGAAATTTGATTGCTTGATCTTGATAAATGATAAATCTAAATTATTCAAGCATGATTAATCATGAATAAAATGTCTTGGATGTTATGCATGTAAAGATTGTATTTTTGTTGTTAGAATTAATTAAATTAGGGCTCTATGTTGAAAATAATTAGTCTTGTAAAAGTAATTATATATTTTATTGAATTATGACTTGATAATTTTTATATGTTATGTTTATGTTTGGATTGGTCTAGAATTAATTCATGAATGATAAATATGGGTTATGTAATTTTATAGAAAATAAATATATATTGGGACGTCGTAAAAGTAGATAGTTTTATCTAAATTGTTTGACGTCGCATGTTAGATTTAGGAATGACTTATCTAATGACATTACCCGTACGATATCACCGTAACGAATCAACCAATGAGTCGTCGAGTCGATTGTGTCGTGAATTTCAATCATTTGTTCATCATCTATCTATTTGGTTACTTATTTAATTATTAATCTCGTTTAGTCACCAATGGTCGTCTTCGGGGTTTATCAGTCTCGTGTCGGGTCATGTTACCGTTGTGTCTCCAGTTTCAGGTGAGTATTCGTAGCTCCTCTTTCTTTTGAACGTTTTGGGGGTGAAACATGTTGTAGGTCCGAAAATCTCCCAAACACACGATATCTAATCAAACACGAGTGCGGAATCCTCGTATAAGATCGATTCAAGAAGAATAGTAGAAGAATAGACTAGATCTAAGTAAAAGATGAAGTCTTGAATGAATAACACTACTATCTTGAAGCTTGATGAACACGGATCGTAAACAACAAAGAAGGCAGAAATCGTAATCTGTAATCTCCAAGCTTGGATTAAACTAAATCATGAGGTGGTATTTATACCACCTCATACAAATACAAGGCCAATCATAAACATGAATAAGCCCAATCATAAACAATTAAATGGGCCACATGGCCTATAAACAAACTAAATTAAGCCCAATACTAATGTTCATGCCTCTAAATATATCTAGCCCAACAATCTTCCCCTAGGCATGAATCATTAGACCACTTACGGCAGCAGCAGATCAAATCTGAATGTGTTCTGCACGTTGTTGGACCACCATCCGTTTTCCACTATCCGATTTGCTGTTACATAAAAGATACCAACCCGTATAGCATTCTCCATGTCGTTTTCATCCCCGAGAATAGGTTGGGAGGCTAGGAGCTTGATGTCTCTCTCTCCAAATCTTAGCAGATCCACCGGATCGTAGAATCGGAATTGCCTCATCGGCTTGCAGAGCACCACCACTTCATGTGTTGTCGGATCATAACACCAGCAGTCAAAATTCCTGACCAGTGTACCATCTTCAATTTCGTCCAACATGTTTATAACCCTTGTACGCTTGGTGGGTGGTCTCCTTGCTTCACCAATGGACTGCCCAGTCACTGGGTCCGTTTCAGTCTGGATCCATTTTACTTGCTTCAGCTCAAAATTTTCAAAGTTATTTTCTTGATGGCTCAGCAGATTGTTTCTGATAAGGTCTCCGTCAGGGCTGTTCCATCTGTTTATGTAGGGAGCTCGAAGCAGATTTCTGATCTCAGGCTCAGTCCAAGAATGGAATTGTGCACGGGTTCTATAATATTCAACTGGACTATAGCCTTCACGGATCACAGCAAATAATTTCTTCTCGGTGTCGTAATGCCAGCATAAGATGGGTTCACAACTCCCCTTTTTGTCTAATGAGCTTCCTCCAAGATCAAGAGAGTACTGAGTGGGGGCTGGTCCTTGAAAGAATTCTCGGAACCAGTTGTCGTGACCTTCAGGAGCTTTGGAGATCACTCTTCCTCCTCTGGCATAATCAGACATCTCAATATTTTCATCTCCATCGTCTTCATTCATTGCATCAGCACCTTGCACACCCTGTGATGAACTTTGTTCAGGGGCACTTGAAGATTTTGACTCCACGACACTTTTCAAGTCAGTAAATTTCTTCTTAAGATCCACCAAAGTCTCATAGAGCCACTTCATTCTATTTTTATCTGCCACCTCCTTTTCTTTCATCCTCTTGTTCTCATCCTTCAGCGCCTTTATCTCATTTTCTCTGAATCGATTCTGAGATATCAAAAAGTTGATATGAGGATCAGTGCTTATCCTCAAATCAATTGGAAGTTCAGCAGCTTGGAAGGGCCTGAAGCTAGGAATAGCTGTTGGCTGACTTATCACAGGAGCAGCGCTCACTTTCACTGGGCTTGGTACAACGAAAGAAGGAAAATTGGATTTTAATAATATGAGTTTTAACTCATTGGCGGATAATAATACAAGTTTCAATGTTGGCGTACAATAATACCAATTAACCACTCGGGTGTCTAGAATGATACACCGTTAGTTTGTCACTAACGGGGTTAGTCCCCTGCTGACGTGACACTCAATGAGGGACTCTTTTTGTAATTCTTAAAAATGAAGGGCTGGTTTTGAAAATGTTTCTCTCTCCATCTCCATCTCCACACCCACAACCCAAATAACACCGCCGCCGCCGCCGCCGTTTTGACACAGAGACTGTTTTTTTTTCCGACAGTTAGCATGAAATAATGAGGTGTTTCCACTTCACAAACGGCGGCGAAAGGAGAGCTGACGGCGAAGACGGCGTCGTTTCACGGCCGTCCGCCAGGGTGTCGTGGGCCCGTTTCCTGAGCGTCGCCTCCAGCAGCGTGGACACAACTTGCCGCTCCGAGTTTGATTCTGACTGCACTGAGTTCGGTGACTCGGTGGGGTTTTTGGAGTTGCTGACTCAGCGTTGTGGGAATGATCTGAGGGTTTTTAATTTCTCTGATTCGAAATCAGCCACCAGAGGGTTTAATCGGACGCTTATGATCGGTGAGGGAGGGTTCGGTTGTGTTTATAGAGGAGTTGTTAACGCTGGCGCCGGCGCCGGCAATGACACCGGTGATCGGTATTTGGATGTTCCTATTAAGCAATTGGATCGTAATGGTTTCCAGGCATGACCTTTTTGCCCTTTTCCCTCTTTGTTTCTTTATATCCTTAATTTTGTATGGTTTTTGAGCTCATTTTCGTGATCAGAAATTCAAGGGAGCGAGAGAGACGGGTGTACGGTTTCATCGGAAAAAAAAATCGATTAGGGTTTGGACGGCGGCGAGGGTTGTGCGTCGCCGGAAAACGTGGTCGCCGGAGGAGGTGGAGGAGACGACGATGGGAGGCCGACAAGAACAGCTTTGTTTTTTTTTTGTTTTTTTTTTCTTTAATTATTTTTGAAAAATTTCAAAACCAACCCTTCATTTTTAAGAATTACAAAAAGAGTCCCTCATTGATTGCCACGTCAGCAGGAGACTAACCCCGTTAGTGACAAACTAACGGTGTATCATTCTAGACACCCAAGTGGTTAATTGGTATTATTGTACGCCAACATTGAAACTTGTATTATTATCCGCCAATGAGTTAAAACTCATATTATTAAAATCCAATTTTCCGCAGGCAAGTGTACCTATCGGTGGCAGTATAGCTACAGAAGACCGGGATTATCGAACCTAGGACACTCTAATGAACAAGACTCTAACCTAGGACTTAAAAAGAAAATTTGAGTGATTTTGGTTTTGGGGTTTTTAGGAATTTAAACGAACTAAATAACTAACTCGACAACTAACGACCGAAAGCAGAAAAACTTAGGAAACAATCAATGAGAAGAAAGCACCACCGAGACCTAGAATCCCAATTAATACTTACAACTTGACCTGGCTATGACAATTCTGATGGAGGCCAATTCACCTTTTAAGTCCTTCTTAGCAAATGATCCTAACGCTCGGACAAGGGTTCACCTTTTAAGTTCGTCCCACTTCAGCTAAGCCTAACCACCCTCGAAACAATCTAAGGCACCCTAGACCTAACAGGAGCTACCATTGATTTTCTACAACTGACACGAGTAACAAATTAGCCAATTCCCTAGGACACTTCCTTTTGAGATAATGCTACCCTAGTTCGTTAACCAACCCGACTACCCGACAACTATCATCCTTTTAAGCTTATTTAGAAGGCAACACACAAAATTCAAGATAACAATTGATATTCAATCCTATGGTCAATCACATTTAACTAACCACATTAATTTGCAAACACACAGTCACACGAATTAATTACCCAACCCAAACCGGAAGACATCCGCAGATCAAGCAAGTATCGTTTATCAATTGAAACCCTAAATTAAGTACACGTATGCATCAGTTACAGTTAATAATGGAGTTTAAAGAACCATAGACATCAAACAAATTATCATAGCCACAATAAATTCATAAGTATTAATCGTTCATCATAGGGGTCTCGGTGGTAGCAAGAATTTAGCCTGCCGCCATGAGTTCAAGCAAAAACACAAACAAGTTCAAGTTCTTAATAAAAACCATGATGTAGAATAAATTCAAATCGAGAAAACTAGAGAAATTCAAGAACCCGTAATTTGGAATTGAATCGAATGCTTGAGTCTTGATGATTCCCTTGATCTCTGATTGATTCCTTGGCCTTTAATCTGCTTTAAATCGTCCCTTGAGTGCTCCTTGCTGACTGGGATTTTCTTCGTCGAAATCTCTTTTTCCGTTCGTAGGGTTTTTAGCCCTCACGTGAAGTCACCCCCTTTCTGCCTTGCGAACTCCCTTTTAATTACTTTTCGCCTACTCAATTAAATCGGTGAAACCGACTTTGATTTTTCCGTAAGCCCATATACCAATTAGATTGTTTCTTTCATTTTTTTTTAATCTTGATCTGCTTTTCAATTGTACAGCCCACGTGACCATTCTACATGCATTATTAATTTAACATATTTTACAATTAAGCCCCTCATTTTTCATGCAATGACCATTCAAGCTTCCATCTTTTATACTTAATCCTTTTAGCCCTCCAACTTAGATGTAATATCATACCACCCCCTTGGGCAATTATACCAACCTGCAACAAATATATTTAACCATTTTAAGCACAATTAAATCACAATCGACCTAAATAAACACAAGGCTTACTTAATTATTAAACTCACTCAAAATTATACAAAAATGACTCAAGAGCACATTAAGACTCAAAT